>JAPWDP010000002.1:680068-1360137 GCA_028827885.1 Penicillium sp. IBT 31633x
ATTGTCTCCAAGAAACGGTCCATCAGAGACCAACTCCTTGCACCCTACTTGGTGGACATAAATCAACGTCTGCCACAAGTACAAAATGTCGAGGAGCGCAGTCAGCTCGAAGATCCGTTAATCCAGAAGATCACAGATATTGACAATGTCACCACCCTACTGGACCACCTGGAGAAAGGAGAGTTTCAGGCAGAACAGGTGATCATGGCGTATATCAAACGGTATGTCTGTTGACAAGTGTTGGAGCGGACCATAGACTGATCATCGCCTCCACAGGGCTGTGGTAGCTCATCAATTGGTAGGTGCCTTGTATCTTTGTTCTTAACATTGGCCAGCTCGCTGATAGGAGCTGGTATGGACAGACTAACAGCCTGACCGAGGTTCTGTTCGAGGATGCCCTAGCACAGGCAAAAAAACTAGACGTTGACTTCAGAGCAACCGGCAAGCTCAAAGGCCCTTTGCATGGCATTCCAATCACACTGAAAGACCAATTCAACGTTAAAGGCGTTGACACGGCCTTGGGTTATGTGGGCCGGTCTTTCGCCCCGGCCCTGGAAGACGCGGCGCTCGTCCAAATCCTAAAGAACATGGGCGCCATAATTCTTGCGAAGACCAACCTTCCACAAAGTATTATGGTTCGTTCACGCTCCAAACTTAAAATATCCGAAACGGGGACTGACTGTACTTTCAGTGGGCTGAAACAGAAAATCCCCTTTGGGGACTCACGACCAATCCTCGTAATCCGATCTTCTCGCCCGGTGGCTCGACCGGCGGAGAAGGCGCTTTGCTCGCCTTGCATGGATCCCTGGTCGGATTTGGAACCGATATCGGTGGAAGCGTGAGAATTCCACAGGCCACGCTGGGCTTGTATGGCTTCAAACCAAGCGTAAGTACCTCTATGAACAAACAGAACTCTCTCTCTCTCTCTCTCTCTCTCTCTGGCTACTCATATAACCACATAAATAGAGTGCTCGACTCCCCTACCAAGGAGTGCCCGTCTCCACCGAAGGCCAAGAACATGTCCCATCTTCCATCGGGCCCATGGCCCGAGACCTCTCGTCGATCTGCTACATGAGCCGCCTGATAGCGAGTAGTCAGCCTTGGGCTGTTGATCCGCGATGCACACCTCTCCCTTGGAACGAAAATGCCTTCAAAGAAGTTCAGGAGCGACCGATGACCATCGGCTTGATCCTGGATGACGGCGTGGTAAAAGTCCACCCACCTATTGCGCGCGCCCTGCTAGAACTCACGGCAGTGCTCAAAGCCCATGGTCACGAGGTCGTAGTCTGGGATACTTCAGACCATGCTGCGTGCATTGAGATTATGGATCTCTTTTACACAGTCGACGGGGGCGAGGATATTCGCCGAGATGTAGCCACTGCAGGAGAGCCATTCATCCCGCATGTGGAAGCTCTGGTCAACCGTGGCAAGGCTATCTCTGTGTATGAGTATTGGCAGTTGAACAAACGCAAACTTGCGGTGCAAAAGGGATACCTGGACAAATGGAATGCGGTGCGTTCTCCGTCGGGTAGGGCAGTCGACGTTGTGCTGAGCCCTACTTTGCCACATACGACTGTACCTCATCGGAGGATCCGCTGGGTTGGCTATACAAAGATTTGGAATTTGCTGGATTATCCGGCCATCACGTTCCCGGTGGATAGAGTGAGGGCCGAGCTAGATGTGTTGCCCTTGGAGCCTTACGTTCCCAGGAACAGTTTCGATGAGTGGAATTGGAATCTTTACGATGCAAAGCAGGTGGACGGATATCCGGTGAATCTGCAGGTAATTGGGAAGAAACTCCACGAGGAGACAGTACTGGGCGCGGCCACGGCTATTGAGAAGCTCTGGCAAAAACATATCGGCAGAACCAATTGAGTCAGCTGGGTATGGACAGAAAATGAAAGTTGTGTGTCTACTCGTAGACAAATCGAGTCACGACTAACATCCTCTGATGGAAACTGGTTTTTAGGATCAATATCATAAGACGTAACTCATTATCTAGCTCGATATAATATCTGCCTCCAGAGTCACTTGAAATACAAACGCCGTGGGAATATGCAATCAGACAAGCTTTGTTCTTTTTGTTGTATTTTTCGTCTCAAGCCTTGGGAGGCTCGAACAGGTCGGGCTTCATGTTAATCTTGCAAAGCTTGACCACACACCCACTGAGTTGAAGCAGTGATTGCACACCATCCAGGATACGCATATGTGTGAATCCAATCTCCCGAATGAACTCCAGCTTGGAATGTTCAGACAGACTGGGGATGGTCTTGGTGACTCGGAACATGGTACTGATGATATCGTGAGAGGAGTATCCCAGCGTCCTATGGATCAAGAACTGATTAGAAACTTTTCGATATTTCGAAGCAAACAAACTTCTAACATACCATAGCTCATTCAACCCCTCCAGTGCCACATCGACCTTGCCTTCCCAGCAAGCCTTGATCATGGCCTGAACTTTGACCGGGTGCGGGCTGTCAACTACCCGGAAGACATTGTCCCCGCTGACGAAACCGAAACCAGACCAAGTACTCTGCAAATTGTTGATGGCCTGTCGCATATCACCTTCTGCACTGAAAACAAGTGCAGCAATTCCATCCTCCGAGTGCTGGACCTTCTCAGCCTCGCAAATTTGCATCAATCGTTTCACAACCTGAGCATCCGTCAACCGGGCATAGCGGAGAATGGCACAGCGAGACTGAATAGGTTCGATAATCTTGTTTGACTGATTACAAGCAAAGGCGAACCGTGTTGTGGAGGAATAGATTTCCATGGTGCGTCGCAGGGCTTGTTGAGCACCGGCGGTCATACTGCATGGAGGTGTGAGCTCAATGGCAAGACCGAAAAGTCAACGAATACATACCTGTCGGCTTCGTCAAGGATGACCAGTTTATGGCGTCCTTGGGGCAAAGTAACCTTCTTCTGAGCAAAACCCTTAATTCGATTCCGCACCACATCGATACCTAGGCCACTGTATCAGTATTGATTTGCCCGAATTATTCAAGTAATTTTGTGTGAGCTGACCTCTCTCATCACTGGCATTCAGCTCGAGAACGGCCTCCTTATACGCATCCCCCAACATTTGCCGCGCTAGACATAAAACCGAAGTGGTCTTTCCAATACCCGGCATACCGGAGATGATAACGTGTGGCATATTGCCATCTTTGGCAATGATTTTTAATCTTTCCACTGTCTCTGTGTTGCCGACAATGTCATCGAGGAAGGTCGGGCGATATTTCTCAACCCTATAAATGACAAAGCCGAAGGTTAGCTCTACCGGTGATTGTTGACAAGGCAGACCCACCAAGGGAGCTCATAGTCCGTAGGGGCACCAGCTGTATTTGCTTTGGCGCCATTGCGAGATGCGCTTGAGGAAGATTCAGCTTGGACCATTGTGATGTGGTATACGATGAAGAGCAGGTTGAAGGGACCTGTGGACGCGAAAGAAGCACGCGTGAGGAACGCGATAACGGCTTATCAGATGGCCTGTGCGCTTGGAGAGAGCTCGTGCAAAATGGCGTTGGGCCAATTGAGCTGTTTGACGATGATTTATTTGTATATTTTTAATGAGGAGGGACTTAGAGGATCCGGGTCACTTATTGTTGTAAGCTTGTATATCAAGGTTATCGTTGTTATTATTGTGGTTGTGATCGCTTTTTCTCATCTACTTCATTCCGCGCTATTCTTTCTCCCTACACCACAACAATTATTCTTATCGCTTGAAGTCCACGGGATCAGTTCCCTCTTTTAAACTTGAAGAACCCTGACATATGTAACCAGAGCCATTTCAATCTTTGAGAAGTTCAAACTTATCTTTGCGACGCGCATAACGTCTCGCTTGCTGAGAACCTCGAACCAGACCGAAGCAACTGTGGTGTGTACAGTCCAACCACACAGACATCTACGAGGATGAATCCAACTTCTGTTCGTCGCAATCTCTTCCACGGAAACCTTAGTCGTCGCCCTGCCTCCGCAGGACCTCCCAATGGCACCGTCCCTCAAAATCCCAATGGCCTTTCCAATCGCCCCTCGCACCGGCTGAAGCCTACATCCTCGGATTCAGGACCTCCTGTTCGACCATTTAAGTCCTTGGAGAATAAAGATATTGTGGTTCGGGACAAAAATGGCAGCTACAAGCTTGATATTCCCACATTACCGCATGCTCTGATTGGAGAGGATGGGGAGGAGCTGGGTGAGCTCACATCAGAGGATGGGGGATTCAATTCTACAGAACTCACAGGGCAAGAAAAAGAGAGTATGTTTTTATAAGGTTCCATTCGTCTCTGTGAGATACATACAGTTTGCTGATACTGTGTACAGAGTTCGAGGCCGCTCTTGTGGAGATGATGATTCGACACCGGAACAGACAGTCAAATGATGAACCCGACGGTGAGTTGCAATTTGATTGGTCTGGATCTGATGGTGGTTTCTGTGAGTATATACTGACATCAGGAAGAAATTCTGGGCATGGTACACGAAAGTCTACGCAGAAAGGTAGCATCCTTGGACGATGACAATTGGATGTTTGAGCCTGAGAAGGACTCGTTCTCTAACTAGACAGAACTATACTTGCAGCATGCATCTTGGCTTTATTACACTATCAGGGGAGATTCTTCAGTGCGAAAGGCTTTGGTCTCCTTTAATCAAGCTCCATGCTTGAGGGTGGTGCCTCAACCTTCTTCGCAGCTCTTTGCGGTGCTCTACCACCTGCCTTGCCCTGGCCTCCTCCAAACAACATACCGCTCATCATGTCCATTAAGGGGTTTCCTTGCCGCGGGATCTTGATGGCGAAGTACTGCTCGCCAATCTGAGCTAGGGCATCGTCCCAGATACCGACTTCTTTGATTTGTGCTACGTAGTGTGCAGTGAGCTGTCGGAAGAGATCGGCACTCCCGCGCTGGATGGTCAGCAGCAGCAAGCTGATGAAGTTCAGCAATGGAAGGGCAGGGAACACCCGGGCGTCGGAATTGGCGCTGCTGACATCCTGCACACCGAGCTGAGGATTGGCTGCCGAAAGCCGCGAGATGAAAATGAGAAGGGCTTTGTTTGCGCTGCGGATGTTTCCGGTGAGGAGGTATGGGAACACTGCGCGCGACGCATAAATCGCTGCTGTGTGCGGCTCATCGTGAGTGTACCATTCATACTCGAGCTTTGCGAGGGTCTCGGCGGATTCAGATGTCCCCAGGATGAGATGTTTCTCGGCTTCGTATGGCTCATTATCTGAGGCGCTAGATTAGAATGCATCCAAAATTGCGCTCCGGCATCACCAACCTTCAGCATATACTGAGCCAACAGCATGGTGTAGATCCGCATCTCCTCTTTCCAAAGGTCCAAACTTTGCACTCCATCCGATCATTTCTTGGATGTATCGCTTCCGTGTAGGCTCGTCGGATGGGAAGTCGCGTAGTAGCTCGATTAGGCGCTCTGAAAGTGAAAAAGGAATGTCAGCGGAGCGCTCAAGATTATTGTGATCGACCACTGCAAGCCACAAGCCTGGTGATAGCAAGACATTCGAGGAGACTCACTCTTGTAAGCCCGACCTTTTGCATCATCATTGCCGCCTGAGATCGTCCATTCGGCTTTGTTGTATACCTCTACCACCAGCATGATGGCCAAATCTCCACCACTTGCTGATGCACCCTGCTGAGAGCCAGCCTTCAATAGCTCCTTCGCGCCGCCAGCCAGGATCTCCGCCGCAGCATCGTAATTGGACTGCTTGATATACCGAACAGCAATAACACGTAGTTGCTGGTGAGCTTCATAATAGGCTCCATCGGCGATCCTGTAGACGAGAAAAACAAAAACACGCAGTCAGAATGTGATCTTTGAGGTAAAAGGTGGTCCCTAAGTGTTTACGAGTTAGGTGGAAATTCTCACTTTTCTCGCTGGCGCGCGATAACCTTATCGATTCGAGATGACATTGTCGAGTAAAGCAAGCGCTGTCAATAGAAGAAAGAAAAAGGATATAGAATCAAGGACGCTCTGAAGCAGAGTCGTGCAAGAACGTTTGCGGGGAGTTGGTTGAAAGTTGGTGGGGACGCGGCAATTTGGCCAGAGGAGCACATCTCCTCCGTCATCTCCTCGAAATTCCCCGATTGCTTTGTAGGGCGTTACAGCTCTACTCTGTAAAACTCCTGGCTCTGCTGTTTCTGTTGTTTGCAGTTCATTCCTGTTATTCCATTTCCAGTAACACGATAACACGACGCCATAACGCGAATCCCTACTACAAGGCTTAAGTAGGTCGTGATCTATATCAAGGACATGGGAAGCAACCTTACTTCTTATTTCAAATAATTCCACGGCTCAGTGGTGCGGCAAATCCATCATGAACCGCTCGACTTTTAATATCCAGCCCTTGCACCGCTTCGGCGGCGCAAATACCTCCATTCGGAGACCAAGGGTACGCCAAAGCTAAGCGTTATCTCAACGAACCCGAATAGCTCACCTATCGCTAGGAGATTGCTTGTTTTTCATATGATGACCAGCACCGGTTTTCGCTGGGAGATTCGTCCATGGCCTACTATTACACACCGGCTCTCCCGGCAGACCTAAACAAGGGCTATGACACCTTCCAAAAGCTCAATGATGTCCCGGACGAGCACTTGGATGCTTTACTTGACACACTCGTTGCATATGAGAAAGAAACAGAGAAAAAGTGCGAAGTAGATATTGTTACTTGGAGAGGAATGATGACCAAGGTGAGTTGTGCTGGAGTCTAGCATGGACTATCTGGCCTTGGACCATTTTCTGACTTCCTATTACAGATTCTAACAGCACCTTTTGATAATATGAATGGGTTTGTGGTTTACATGCCTTTCCAACTTAATGTGTCCTTCCTCTAACCCTAGGACTATCTCTAGTTTCGAGATGAATGCAACGTGTTTCCAGGTATGATATCAGTCTCTTCAATATCATCCAACTCTGAAGATCTAACATCCTCCCACAGGGTACCATGCGCGTATATCCAACTGTCAAAAGCCGTGATATAAAATACTGACTTTTCCCAGTTTCATCGAGGAGAACAATGAGTACAAAAACCAACAGAAAGAGATCCAACGCAAGCGAGGATCCCCACCAGGGATGGCACCACAGGAACTCATGATGTATTGGGGTATGATAAAAAGAGATTGAAATACGTACGCAGCCTTATTAATGACCTCAGGCTACAAATTCGAAACTCTGGCTGTACTTCGGAAGACATGGGATGAGTCAACGCGTGAAGAGATCGAAGGCCGTGAAGACCAAGTTGTCAACAACGCAGCACAGTATTGTTCTGTTGTGCGCACCGGAATTGGAAATGTGCGCATGGTCCTTGGTGGAGAAGTTGATGCTAGTATGTTGACTCTGCTTTTTTTCACCCCTATAGCCTTGGGTTTAGGGAGCAATGCTGACTTTCCTCTAGTCTGGGATAGCAAGCCATCGCAGAAAGAAGCCCCTATCAATTGGGTTGAGCTCAAAACGTCCGCTCAGATTCGCAATGATCGTGATTTGCTCAAGTATGAGCGCAAATTGCTCAAGTTTTGGGCGCAGTCATTCCTCCTCGGCGTGCCCAAGATTATCGTAGGGTTCCGTGATGAAAATGGCATTTGTCATAGCCTAGAAGAGCTAGACACAGCCAGCATTCCTGGTAAGGTGATGAGTGTTGGTCGCCGTTCCTGGGATGGAAACGTCTGCATCAACTTTACCGGTGCTTTCTTGGAGTGTATGTTTCCCTTTTTGGTGCTTTTGTGGCAATACTGACACAGTTCATCAGGGCTCAAACAGACCATCAATCGGGAAGGAACGTGGAGAATTCGAAAAAGGGAGAAGTCTCCGGTCATCGAGGTCTATCAGGTCGAGGAGCAAGGACATGGCGATATTCTTTCGCCTGCTTTTAAGGCCTGGCGATCGGCCACGGCCTCTACAAAATCGTGATTGGAAGGTGTAATATATGTTAGAATATACTTTGTCTGCGGTTTATCACATTCAGCGGGATCTTTAAATGTCTCTTTCTTTGCCCTTTTGTACGATACACTCATAGGTATGGTCTAGACTGGATTGCTTGTATCAAAGGTTCACTATGAACCAATTGACTCAGAGAGGTAAAATTTATAAGCCAATGTCCTTGTCAGGTTCGGAGACTAGTGAGACTCGCAACATTGAAAGTCTGATTGTGTTGTACATACAACATGTACGAAGTGCTGGGTATTTCGATAACACTGAATACAATATCTCGCGCTGCAATGCTATAAATCATGAATCAGGTCCAATTCCAGCTTCAGGGGCCTGAGCCCCATGCGATTCCAATTCCTTTTGTCGAAAATATTCATCGCGCTGTGCCCTTTTTGCTGCAGACTTGAGTCCCCTCTTATGTTGATGACTATTCAGATGGATATGCCACTGGTCCTCGGTTGCCATGGTTTTCTGGCAGACATCACAGGTATAGCATTTCCCGATCGGGCCTGTCTGTACGCGCTTTTTGGCCTGAGCTTCCTTCGCGCCGAATTCCGTCGCCGCTAACTGAGAAAGCGATTTGGGATCTGGAGTCGGCTCGTTTTGTATCATCTGCTGTACAATCTGTTGGGACGGTTCGGTGATGCACTTGCTCCAGTCGTCAACATTGGAGCTGTCTAAAAGGTAAAGGCGACGGGTCTCTCCAGCTTCTGTGAGTGCGCGCCACAGTTTGTTGCGGATCCATTTGACTTGCGATGTTCCGTACTGCCGTGTTGCAATTCGAATCAGTTCAAGAGATTTCACTTTGAGATCTTCGATATCTTCCTCGCTTGCTTCCCCTTCCCGGAGGGCTTTGAAATATGGCGCCAGTTCCTTGAATCCAATGGATACCCAGACCCCCCGTGTTTGGTCAACTTCAATACCCTGCGAGGCCTTTTCCTGCAAGTATTCCGACATCTTGTGTGCCTCGGTCATCAAGCCCTGCTTGACCATGTCATCGACACGCGCATCCAGGCGCGCATTAAGGACCTCCTTCTCGGCGTGTACCCAGAACACCAATGTGTTCTGAAATCGCAATAGCCCTTCCGCCTGCTCTATGGCTTTTCTCTTTTGAGAGAATTGCTCTTTGTAAATCTCCGATGCAGGCCGCCCTGTCTGGAAGTAGATTTCCAATGACCGCCGGATTTTCCGTCCATCCCTCGGATGCCATCGCGCAGCCATGGCAGGATCCACCTCGCGCAGCTTCTCCAGGAGAATTTCAGGTGACGAGTCCAAAATTGGCCATTGTTTTGAGGTCGAGCTGAACTCTGTAAGCTGTTCCCGCTCGCCTTCGTCGTCCACCCCTTCACCCACGAGCTGGTCTTTGAATAGCACCGCTTGGGTATAATAGTGTGTTCCTCCAACAAGAATGGGAACCTTGCCACGCGATCGGATATCAGCGATGAGTCGCAGCGCTTCTCGTTTGAACAACCCTATGCGCCATGCTTCCGTGTCTAGGTCGATGCAACTAAGAAGGTGGTGGGGAATGCCGTTTCGTTCATCGGTCGGGATCTGATTTGTTATGATTGGCAGGCCACTATACATCTGCATAGCATCTCCATTGATGATTTCACCATTGAAATGAGAGGCCAGGTCCACTGCAAGCTGTCTACAGCTATCAGTCATTGCGTTCGAGGGAAATGCGGGGTACTTGGAGTCAATACCTTCGATTTGCCTGTACCTGTGGCGCCGACGACGGCTATGAGAGAATTCATGGTTTTTTGTGTGTGCCAGATAGATCGGAGAGCAGAGAGCATACCGCAATGCTCATGATCATGTAGAAGAGAAGGAAAGAAAAGAGGAGGAAAAAAGGTGTTATCGTTATCGTCCTCGTGTGGGCACCGATAAGGCGGGTTACCTCATCCTGGTTTATGATGAATCCATTTGGAGGCATTATTGTTTCATCAATGTGACATGAAAGCTAGCATCAATTAAACTCAGGAATTCTCGAGCTGACAGTCTTGCTTGGTCATCTCTTCTTTTCTCCAATTCCTAATATCTTTCCCATATCGGAGTACCAGTTCCTCAGTACTTTGCTTCTTTGCCCACTTTCGTCATGGCGGAAAGTGATTCCACCATTCCTTCCATCGAGGTGCGAAACCTCTCGTACAAATTCCAAGATGGCTCCGATGGCCTCGAAAACGTGAGTATGAGTCTACCAGCTGGAAGCCGTACTCTCTTGATCGGCGGTGAGTCACACCAAGATCCCCATGTCAAACCGTTTCAAAAGACTAAACCAAAACCCCAGCAAACGGAGCGGGGAAGACTACCCTCCTCCGGCTCCTTTCAGGAAAGCGCCTTGCGCCCAATAACACCATCGCTATCGGCGGCAAGGATCCCTTCAAGGACAGCCTAGATGGTGTGACTTACCTGGGAGTTGAGTGGGTGCTGAACAGTATCGTCCGCACGGACATCGACGTGCCAACGTTGCTCGCCTCCGTGGGCGGCAATGCCTACCCAGAGCGCCGGGACGAATTGGTTGAGATTCTCGATGTCGATCTGCGCTGGCGCATGCATGCTGTCTCCGACGGAGAACGCCGCCGTGTGCAGTTGGCCATGGGCTTGCTGCGGCCCTGGAAGGTTCTGCTTCTCGACGAAATCACCGTTGATCTAGACCTCTTGTCCAGGAGCAATTTCTTGGCTTTCCTCAAGCGGGAGACGGAGACCCGTTCCTGCACTATCGTTTATGCTACGCATATCCTGGATAATCTCGCCCAGTGGCCTACTCATTTGGTCCATATGCATTTAGGCAAACTCAAGGCGATAGGTACCGTTGATTCATTCCATAAGCAGGTTCCTGAGTGGACCTCGGAAAATAGTCGCCTTGGAGAGCTGGTTCTCAAGTGGCTCAAAGAGGATATGAAGACCCGAGGTCCCCGGAATGGTCGTGGCAATCAGGCTAAGACATATCAATCCCTCGAAGGTATTGGGGGGTATGGATTGGAAAAACATGACTGAAATTCAAATGCGGGAAGAGTGCTGAAATTTTTTGGTTTCTTTTTTGTTCTTTTTTTGCATGCGTGCACTGACGCTAGCAGTCGAACATGCCATTCAACAATTGGGTTCAACCACAAGGCATAGACGGGGTTTACGGATTGGCATCTGCATCTACAGGAGGATATGTTCAACACTTGGGGGTTTTAACCATCATGACTCATAAAAGGGGGCTAGAACTATTTTTTGGTATATACAAATCATGAGAGCATGTTCGAAAAAGCATATATGCGCGTGGATGTGTCTTCGCTTGCCACGGCCAATTCGAATTGATCCCTGACATCTGCCTCTGCGGCCGACACTGGACGCCATGCCAATTGAGTAATTGTTTTTGATGGTGAGACCTCTTTGTCAATGGTCACGACGTGCTGTGCCTCAAGGCTGTCAACAGCAATTCGGTGAATAGAAAGGACACCATTGTCTTCGCCAACAGCAATCACATATGAGCCCCTGTATGGTGCGGGCAAAAAGGCGATTGCTGAGACAGCCGAAGTCAGAGCCACGGTTGTTTTGCAAATGAAAGTGTCGTCGGACTTTTGCCAGATCTTTACAGTTTTGTCACGTCCTGCCGTGGCAAAGACATAGTCTGTTGTAGCTGGGGCCCAGGTCGCACCCAGGATCATGCGAGAGTGGCCCTTGGGGTTTGACGTGAGGTTTGTAAATGTAGTTGGGTCTGTCTCGCTCCGCTGGAAGACCGCCCATTGGCGATCTCGTCCAACACTGAGAAGATAACGATCGTCACTCGAAAATGAGAGATCCGTGATCGTCAACGTGTGTGCAGTGAGACTAGGTTTGATCTCATGCCAATCCGATGTGTCATAGAGACGAATGACCGCGTGGTCGATCGAGCTAGCCTTACAGGCGGTAGCAATAAGCTTGCGGTCATGACTTACTGCAACTGCTGAAATCTCATAGCCATGGCCATAGAGCTTCTCATGCTCCGGCCATAATGTGTGACGAGACAATTGATCCTCCAGTGGCGGGTGGTTGGTAGCCAACAAGATGGAAGCACTTGGCGCTTCAGTTGAGGTTTTCTGCTCATCCTCTTCTACTGGCGCCTCATCCCCAAGCGCCTTGTTTGAAAGACCCAGCACTGGAATCTCAGCTGTGTCTGGGAGCTCCTCACCATTTGATTGTTTGAATCCAGTGAGCTTCTCAAGCAGCTGGGCAATTGGCTTGGGCTCGTTGAATACACGAAGGAGCTTTTCCTCTGCGCCTGACACGAATTGCGAGGGACCCAATGTGTCGATACAGTTCAAATCGTACCCATGGATCTGAGGACGAGAAAATTCATGCCATGAGCCTGTATTCTCCCGCACCCACTTTGCATGAAGCCGAGTGGTCTGGTCTGAACTGGTAGAAAGAAGGTAGCCTCCAGTGGGTTCCCATTGTACACCATTCGCTGAACGTACATGGCCTGAAATGCCGAACTTCTGTACCCAGAGATCCGAGTCGGAATCATGTCGCCATACTCTCCAACTACCAGTCCGACCAAGACTCACCACCTGCTTCCCATCTGGCGACCAGAGCCCAATCCAGAAGCCACCTGCACTACCAGTCGCCGTGGTAGATCCCTTTTGGACACTGATTTCTCCCATTCTCTCTGTGGACATCCAAACTCCTGATGCTTGGTCCTGTTCCCAAATAGTAATGGTATTATCAGCAGATGCCGAGAGAAGCTGTTGCTGCTTCGGATCAGGATTCCATGCAGTAGTATAAATCCAGTCCTCGTGGCCAAAGAGGAGAGCTTCAAAGGTAATGGAGTATTTCAACCCTGCAGCCTCAAACTCATGGGCTTTGTTCGACAAGGTAGGTTCCATGCCTCCAAGCAAAGGGTCCGAATCATCTATCGGGGCGGGTACACTTGCTTCACCCCGGCGCAGTCTCCAAAGACGGATGTACCTGTCTTGGCTTGCAGACGCTAGCAATATATCACCTTGGTCACTCTGCTTGTCCTGGGTGAACGAAAGTGCCTTGATCCAGGCTTCATGTCCCGCAAGCACAGCGCGGTGCTTAAATTCTGGCTTGCTGATGGAGGTCTCGGAAACGTATATCTGAGCCTTGGTCGTTGTGCCTGCAACGGCCAATACCAACGGCTTGTCCGATTCGCCTCGAAGTGTTTGCAACGACAATGACAGCGGGAAAAACCGTGGTGTCATAGTTATCGTTTCGAGTAGCTCACACTTCGACTCATCATGTGCATCTATTCTCCAGATCCGAACCGTACCATCAGCTGCTCCAGATGCGATAATGTCTGTTCCATTGGCGACGGCAATCGCATTTACCGAGCCCGTGTGACCTTCAAGAGTACAGGCAAGGATATAGTCGCGAGGATCGGCATTACCCTGTCGCCAGACCCTTATTGTGCGGTCAATTGAGCCGGTGATGATAAATTTAATTCCTGTGGAGGGGCATGTGTAAAATCGAACGACGCTAACTTTGTCCGTATGGCCAACAAGCAGAGCATAAATTCCCTGATTGGTCTTGTCCTAGGGTAAAAATGTCAGCTATCCCTACCCCCTAAATACTTGTAATCAATTTCAATAAACCTACTAGCGGATCCCACAGGGCAACATTGTTGTCCGCACCGAAGGCGAGCACGCCTGTCTGCACATCCCAATCCGCAGCACCAGGGTGCCGGTTTCCCCCCACACTAATGTATTCTGTTGAAACGGCGACCATGGAGTATTGTGGTGACCTGAGAACCTTTCTTTCTGTCTGTAATGCAGTGCTAGGAATCTGTTGGAGGAAAGCCGCAAAGAAACTGCGGGAAGATTGGGGCTTATCGATAAGAAATCCGGTCTCCGCCTAGCCCCTCCATCTTCAACAGACTTGACTGTGATCACTTTGCCCTCGTTTTACAGGAATATAAGTAATTGCTGCAGTTTGAGTCTATTTCTCTTCAACTATTGCATCATGGCTACATCCTCAAATGCGAGCCAAGGGGAACTTCCTTTCCCTATCACCGTCGAGTTCACGTATGTCAACGCTTACTTCGAACCGGTGAATGAATGCTGACAATCAATTTCAATAGTGGCGGTTTGGAGTTGCTCTTCGGGAATGAGCGCAAGCACAAGGTTGTTTTGCCTGCTCGGTTAGCGGACGGTAGCACGCCAAACATATCATATTTACTCAAGCACCTTGTCGACAACCTGATGAAAGATCAAAGGAAAGACATGTTTATCATGGAGGACAATGTGTATGTGAATACAGCTTCTACAAATCGCTGAGACACGACTAATGGCTTTAATAGACGACCAGGCATTCTTGTCCTCATCAATGATGCCGATTGGGAACTCGAAGGCGAAGAGACATATGAACTTCAACCGGGGGATAACATTGTCTTTGTCTCGACTCTACATGGCGGTTAAACATGAGGGGTTATATTGATGTGGCCAATGATGATGAAGGATTTTGAGTCAGACTGTGGGTGTAAAATTTTGAAGGCAAATATGGATGGGCTATTGCCGGGCGATGCGATCCGATGTGAGATTTGACTTAAACCACGTCTTCAACATGCTGTTGTGAGATCCTTTCGGGCTCACGTGGTGTCCGAATCCCACTCGGGGTTCGATAGCCACTCTGGGGAGTTGCCTGGCCATCTGGGCTACCGAGCCCTTGCATCGGTGATACCACTCCGCTTGGGGGCACGGGGATCTTCAACCCCTCTGGGGAGGCCGGGATAATCTCCTCGGGGAGATCGGGGATATGGATCCGTTGAGCCTCGTTCTGATAGCTTTCGGGGACGATCTGGAATCGTGTTAATTAGCCACCATACATGATCGAATTCAAAGATCAACCTACCTCGATGATTTCATCGCGAGGGAATTCGAGGAAAGGAATATCCGCAGCATTGCAGGCCATAAGATAGCCATACAAAACCCTCAAAACACTTTCGTGGGCAATGATAAGCAGGTCGGTTTGCTCCCTCTCCAGTTCAAGAATGATTGGCTCAAGGCGTACAGCCAAATCATGGTATGACTAAATAGAATAATAAGCAGCTACACGCTGGGATGAATTGAGTAGCCCAACACTTACCTCCGCTCGGGGATAGCGATGATGGTAGGGATCAAGCTCATGCTTGGCAACCTCGTCTCCAAATTCTGCTCGGATGCGACTCTCGGACATCTTCTCACAAACACCAGGATGCAATTGGCTCAACTGAGATCTCTGGCGGACTTTGTAGCCGTTTTCATGGAGGTATTTTGCAGTCTCCACCGTCCTACGCCGTGTGGATGTCCAAACTTTGAGAGGTCTTGACTCATAGCCAGTCTCTCCTCGCTCGATCATTGCTTGCTTTTCTTCCTCCCGGTGAGCTAGAAGCCGTGCTGTCATCTTCTTGGCATAATCTTCTCCCTGTTCCGACAGCGAAGCATCGGCTTTGTATGAGTCGGCGTCTGGCGACACACCAGCCTGTATCATATATCAATTATTTGTATTGCAGCAGGATGGATAGAAGACGACCTACCCTAGCAAAATAGGTGCGTCTCGATTTGATGTGGAGATTCAAAAGATAGAAAACTATACGGTTGGAAAGGTAACCAAAGCTTCGATTGTTGACGATCAGTCTTTCTCCAGCGTTGATCATCTATAATTAGTGAGTAATTGCATTCTACCAAAGCCATTGCGCATACCTTGATGTAGTTCAGGTCTTTTTCCTCCATAGTCTGGAATTGGGGAATGCGAGACGAGATGCGGTTCAAGTAATGCTTCACGGCATCTTCTGATTTCCATGCGACGTACTAGTCAAACTGTCAGACTTGTTGTTATAAGCCAAAAAGAAACTTAGACATAATACTAACATCAGGGGACGATATCTTGACTCTGCGAACATTCTCTTCAATGATGCGTTCATCGTCACACCAAGACTCAATGAACAAGGTCTGGTAAGATAATTAGTTTGGTACCCCAGATTTAAGAGACTCATTCAGATTTCACCTCGATATCATGCTTGGCAAACTCTTTGGCAAGAGAACGCCGTCCTGAGGCTAGCGGATTGACAGCATCGTAGATTGCTATTTGACCATTTTCGTGGTTCAAAAAATGATAGATGTCTTCTCGACATTTCCTCACAATCTTTTGGCGAAGAAGAACTGACTTTGCGGTCGCTAAACAGAAATATCAGTATCACCTTCTCCATCTTGTCCAGGTAGATCAGGACGCAATGTTTACCGTTGACAAAGAAATAATCATCTGGCATATCCTCTCCAAATGGGATCGTGGCACGACGATAGTCGCCCAGATGGAATATTCTGGTTTTGACCCCAAGCCTACCAATGCATCAGCGTGTTTTTGGCAAATTGATAGAAGTAGAGCATACCATCGCAAATATCGTGCCAAAGCTACCGAGATGTGTCTGCCATGGATTTTCAATTAGTTTCTTGAACAAGAAAACTATTTGTAATCTTTTCAGCATACGTTTTACCTCTGGCAGGCAAGCCAACGGTAATGATCACAATGCGGCCTGAATGAAAGAGTCGACCAGACTCGGTACTGTACAGCTGGGCCGGAGCCAGATCGGCCTTTTCCGGTAAGTCATGAATTGCATCGACAAAGATTGAAGATTTGCGACGAAATTGTGGAGAGTTGGCCACGATCTCAGCGGTGCTGTATGATGTCAGTTCGAATCCCAACTATCCCTCTTGTGAATTTTAGACATGTGGCTCGTTCTTTTCTACTTGCCAAGGTTGTCAAGTGTAAAAGGACACATTGATTATCTTTCATGCGAGATGATGTGATGCTATGAAGATGTCGAGAGAGTCAAGCTTACAGTAGAGTATCCATGGTGGGATATTGAGGTGACGCAACCTTGAACTATCACAAGATCCACTACTAGGCGTGTTGGAGTGATCGTATGTTGTAGTCCTGAGATGGATCAGAGGTATTTATGTGGCGTCGCTTTAACAAGATGTCAAGATAGTGAAGCAGTATTCCAAGAGGGAACAAGGAATGGTAATAGGCGGTAGAGGCGCAATGGATCAAGGTCCAGATATCAGGTGGATCCCGTGTGAGTACAAGATACAATGACTTTGAGAGATGCCTTATACCTAAGGATCCAATGTGCAAAGCAGCCCAAACGAAAACCGAATTCACTGTATCCGCAGAATAATCAAATGAGATAGAATTGAATTGTTCCCTTCAAAGATCAAAGAATGAGGAATTTCCCATTTACCTCTTCCCCGATTGCGTCGCTTTCAACCGGAAAAGCCCGAAAAGGCTTATGTAACATCCCGGCGAACGGCAGCTACCAAAGACGCCGAGGCAGGTGACTAGCATTTTTCACAGCTTGGAAAGTCTTGAATCGCTTCCTCTACACTCCTAAGCGTATCAGATACAGTCCTTTTTCGCTATTTTATCAAGGTCATCTGAGACGTTTGTTCGTCCCAGATCCTCGGGCTGGTCTCATTTCCTTTGATTCTCGATTCATTCCGTTCTCCCCGGATCTCAACTGAGACTTAACACGCGTGACGACACCTAATTTACTTGTCGATTATCAAATTTCCCAACAAAAATGGCCGATTATCTATCATCCCTCTCCTTCCTCACAGAGAATCCCGCCGCTGCGGCCATCAACGATGCATACTCCTCGTTCTCCGACCGAAGGGCATTGCTCAACCTGCCCAACCCTGGCACTGTCGATAACCTCGCCAGGGAAGTGCAGAAGGATGTTCTCTTGACCAACTTCATGTTCTCTGGCCTTCGGGCGGATCTCACCAAGGTCTTCGGCATGTCCCCTCTGTTCCGTGTGTCGCATGCCTTCTCTATGGGCTCAACCGGAAATCTCCCTCCCTACGCTTTCTCCGCCATGTACGGAAGCCCCAAGGTAAACAGCCCCATCAGATGTAGTCCCTTCACCGGCAATTGCGACTTTCCATATCTAACATCTCATTTTCCGATAGTGGTTCTTGCAAGGTAACTACGGTAGCGACGGTGCGCTCGCCGCCGTCGCCAACTATCGCTGGACCCAGGCTCTTGTCACCAAGACCAATGCTCAGATCATGAACGGCGGCACCCAGGGCTTGGTCCAGATTGATAACGACTACACCGGCCGTGATTTCTCTGCTTCCCTCAAGGCCTTCAACCCCTCTTGCCTCGAAGGTGGCCTCACCGGTATCTTCGTCGGCAGTTATCTTCAATCCATCACTCCCAGCCTGGCTCTTGGTTTCGAGGCTATTTGGCAACGACAGGGCATTACCGCCAGCCCCGAGACTGCTCTGTCCTACTCCGCCAAGTACAAGGGTGAGGATTGGATTGGTACCGCCCAGCTGCAGGCTCAGGGCACTTTCAACGCCACTTACTGGCGCAAGCTGTCCGAGCGCGTTGAGGCCGGTATTGACATGAACCTCCAGCTCCAGCCCTCCCCTGCTGCTCTTATGATGGGCGGACCTGCTCGTGATGGTACCACTGCCATTGGTGCCAAATACGATTTCCGTGCCTCTTCGTTCCGCGCCCAGGTTGACAGCACCGGTAAGGTCAGCTGTCTGCTTGAGAAGCGCATCGCCATGCCCATCTCTCTCTCCTTCGCTGGTGAGATCGACCAGGCCAAGGTAAGCCACCCCTTTTCTTCCTTCCTTTCTTTTTCTTGATTGGAAGTCGAATGCTAATCATTTCTTTTCTCTTTTCTAGCAAACGGCCAAGCTTGGTCTTGCTGTGTCCCTCGAGCTTGCTGGTGAGGATGTGATGGAGCAGCAGGAGAAGGTTGACCCTGCTAGCATGATTCCTCCTCCCTTCTAAGCTCTCCTCTCGCACTCTTTCGAGATAATAACCCCCTTTTCATCCCCCACTGTTTTAGTAGTTCTTCCACTCTCCATGTCTAAAATGACATATGTT
The DNA here is from genome assembly GCA_028827885.1 of Penicillium sp. IBT 31633x. Taxonomy (NCBI): domain Eukaryota; kingdom Fungi; phylum Ascomycota; class Eurotiomycetes; order Eurotiales; family Aspergillaceae; genus Penicillium; species Penicillium sp. IBT 31633x. The sequence goes on from JAPWDP010000002.1 coordinate 698,864, forward strand.
GTCTCTTCCCTCGGTATATCCTCTTGAATTTGGGTTGCTGGTGCAGGTGGCACTTGGTTTGGCGCCATGGAGATTCCAAATTTCTTTTTTGTATAGATTCACACTCGGTTTCTTTGATTTCCTTCTCATCACAACCTGAAGCTGCATCTCTGACTGTTTGGCCCATGGTCTGATCCTGTGTCTCCTTGCTATCTTTCCAGCTCATCTCCTTCCATGACCATGTTCCGGGTCTATGGGATTGGGGAGGTCTGGGACGCATGGCTGTGCCTGCAGATAGCTCTGGTTATGTTTTCGCATCATAGACCGGCCAATGTAAAACACGTTTCGATTGAAATTGACCCAGTTGTAATTGATTTATCATCATTCAATCTTTTTTATAGTTGGTGACACGCATGAAGCGGTGATGAGGGAAACATACATGTACGTACAGGATCGTTATCCCTGTTGAGCATCCTGAATATTGCTGGGTTGTATGAAGATTGGACCAATATCCACCTAGGGACATCATAGCACGTGGATTTCGGTTCCTGAGATCATAATATAGCTATAGATTTTGATACAAAAAAAAAAAAAAAATACTGCTCTTTTCGACTTCTAGAGACAAGAGCCATATCCATGTAGCAGTACATACCGCAAATGGTGACCGGAATCACAATGGCTCTCTCCAAGACACCGCGAACAAATCAAAACTTCGAATCAACCGAGCACACTTATCATACTCCACTAGCTGTGGATACTGGTGAATTCAACTGGTAGGAAACTCCGGAGTGCAGCAGTGGACATGCATCTCCTAATCGTTGGAATGGGACCGTTCTATGTACATATTTCATTCCCCACTCCAACTCTCTTTCTCGGTAAAGTGGGTTATTCATATGTTGAGTCTTCTAATGTTTCACTGTCGAAAATGAAACGGGAAGTTAAGGTGGGGTGTGTTCTGTATGTTTAGAATACATACCTAAGTTGTAGCGTGTAGTTGAATATGAAGGACCCTGTATGAGTTTACTATACTCGGTCTTCTGTGGGCTGTGGATGCTATAAAAGTGTACAATATACAACTACAACGTTGTATGTCCTGTGCTCTGCAAGATATCTGGCATTGTCAGCCACTTACTCTATCGATCCAGCCTGATCACTACCTACCTACAACGTAGGTATGTACTCCGTATAGAGTACAGAATATGTCATTTGTAATCCGTAGATCTTTACAAAGTCCTGCCCAATTCCCTGCTTCAGGTGTGGCTGGGTCCTGCGCGGCGGTGCTCAGACGATTATCCCAGTGACATCATATTCTGGTTTTTTTTTTTTTTTTTCCTAATTTCCCTTAAACTTCCATTCTTTTGTTTCCTTTGGAGTTGCTTTTTTTTTCTATATTTAATATGAACAAATTGATGATCAGGGTTGTGAGCCCTAGTCAAGTGGTCAATTATGCACCTAGAGAATGTATGTCCAGGATTAATACGCACGAAACCATCTAAGGTGATTCGAAGGGAAATTACAGTTTTAATGAAGGGGTCCGAGTGTCTCCAATCGAAGACCGATTTTGGGTGCAATTTACTGTTCTCTGGTATTCTCGTTTGGAAATGAATGTGGATAGCGTGTCCAGTACATGGGATTGGTTGATTTCCCGAAACTTTGGAGACTCGTTGCTTCATGTACGTTGTAAAGTGTAGAATTCTATTCTACTGAGAAAGTTGTGCCACGGTCTTTTTCCAGTTTCATAGTGTATCGTGCATTGTACAACGTAGACTTCTGTGGGATAGTTAACACAGATATAACTCATACCTTGGAGTTTACAAGCAATGATCATGATATCAGTCCTAGAGACACGGTCTGGATAAAGATTGTTGAATCGCTTATGAATCGTGTATAGCTATCTTGGATGGACTCGATGGGAGCTTTATGTATCAGATCGGAGAGCAGTATATTTGGATCGTCGTGAACATGGCAGATCAATGTAGCGTGGGCAGACAGCCTTGGGACCCAATTTTGAGGACCAATAGCCTCCCAAGACGATTTGCATATTTGCTTGGTGCATTTCTTTCTTGGGATGTACTACTTGTAAGTACCCCCAGTGTACGAAGTAATCATGTTATAATCCGGATGAGGGCGTCGAACAATTGGTGCTATATTGTACCTACCCTTTTGATCCAGCTGAGTATATATCTCTACTTTGCTCACAATTCCGAGACCCTGATAGCCCACGTGTCTGACAGAGACCGTAGAATGGAATGCCGTCCCTTGCTTCCATGCTCTACGATCCGTACATGCCGATGGCGTTGGATTGGGGGCATTCCACCGAATTTTACTTGTACATACAATGTGCGCACATTTTAAACATCATGCTAGTGCCAGGAAGTATTGCTTCTTGCCAGGAACACACCCGGCACCTCATCCCGGGTCCGTGAAACAATAGTGCTACCGGTATGTGCATCATGCAGTGTATACGGTGTAAAGGCTTGCTGGCGATGTATTCAACTATGACCTTGAAAGCCTATATGTTATATATGTTGTATAGTGGTGAGGCTGTATCTATAACATATACCACGTAGTGTCAACAGACTGAATTTACTCAATCATGCACATACGTTGTACTCCGTAGTTGCCATTAGTATTGAATTGGGGCAGGTCAGCAAAGAGAGACATCTTGTTGACCGAGGGCCGAATGGTGGACGCTTCGGAATCCCGATCATAGAGTTATGTGTACGTTGTAGTCATGGCTGTACCGATGCATGGTTTGAGATATATGGCATCCATGTGCTCAGGTAGTTCCCTCTTGGTTTATTTTATTTTCGTTTCCAGTTGACAGCGTCAGACCCCTGCTGAGGGGGCGTCATTTTCTTTTCTTTTCTTTTTTTCTTTTTCTTTTTTTTCTTCCTTTCAAAAACCAGCTGTTTATACTTTTGTTGTTCTCGTGAGTCTTTTCTTCAATGGCAAACAGTCAAGGTCTATGTCGCATGACTTTGAACCGAAGAATGGCGATTTTGATGCCACAGCCCCTTCTAAGGGTCACCTGCTTCCAGCTGTAAGATGCTGATCTGGTGACGTCGATCTACGAGGGGAAGCTGAAGCTCACCTTTTGTATTATCTAGATCAAGATCAATGTCAATGACATAGTAGATATAACTACACATGTAGGTATCTTTGTAGGCGGATATTGATTAAACAGCATTCGTTCTTTACACAGTAGACACACAGTGCAATGAAGACAATAAATACAATGAATACAATACATAATATAATGTACCTAGGTATGCCGGACCATACATACAGAACACGGTTATGGTTATGTAAATACCTACCCCCGAATACACCGTGCTCCGTACACGGTCCCGTTCAAATGCAAGTCAATGCATACGCCAGCGAGGTAGCTCAGTAGCTCCTCAACGTTAACCTTTTGAGCCAGGTGCATCCCTACTGCGCAGGGGCCAAGTTCAGTCGAGGGAACGGCCGGGCCGCAGTCCTAAACTTATGTTTTTTTTTGGTTTTTTTGTTCTTTGTACCTGACTCGGAGTACTTGTGCCAGGAACATTCCTTAACCCTCAAAGCATAAGAGGACGACGAAGACGGAATCCTTTTCCACCACATTGATTGATTAGGAGCTATTACACCCTAAGTTCCCAATCTTCTATTGGTTCTCGCCTTTTCTGATACATCTCGATGTCTCTGGATGCCGCCTCGGGGTTCATCTGCCGGCGTCAATCTCTGGTACGAGACTGCATGGACGGGACTACGGCTGGAATCCCAATGATTGTCCCGAGCTGGGCGTCGGCCGAGATAGCTTCGACTTACATGCCAAGGGACCCCTGCAGAGAGGTGTAATTGTGCCATGCCATAGGCATCGAGATCCTCACAAGAATGGAAGAACAGGTGGGAACGGGAATGGCAAGGCCCCTTTCAATTCCGAGTCAGATATCTGGGTCTCCCGGGCCGAATAGCTTGCTGACTTAAGTGTAACATATATCTCTTTCCAACAGCTCGGTCTGGTTCTTAATTACCGGTGTGTCATTTGCTTTTTTCTTTTTTTTTTCTTTTTCTTTTCTTTTTCCGAATGCCCCTGGATGTCTATCTCTCTCTCTCTCTCTCCCCCCCCACAATATAAACTATTGGGACTAGAGAAAGTCAGCAGACCGTATAGATTTTAGTGTCTCTACCGTAGTTCTCCTCACCCATGTTGTACGTTGTCAATCACCTGTGGGAATAATATAAGACCGGGTCCAGGTCCAATTGCAGCATGGACCATTCGGTGACCCAAGCTTCTTTTTTTTTTTGGAGGTCAGCTGGACGTCTCGTGACAGATGTCATAGAAGATTACAGTACAGAACGGTTCAACCAATAGTAGTGGTTCCAGAGAAAATCACCGTTGGTCACCCGACATCTCTCTGTTCATTTACCTATTTTTAAAAGGTTGAAGTGTGGTGTATAGTTATAGAGAGACTATGCATTGCTATGTATAGCTTCTAGATTATATTCCCACTACCCCGGAGACTCCGCTTTCTCCAAAGTCTTTTTTCTTTTTTCTTTTTCTTTCCTTTTTCCTTTCTCTGAACTCGGATATGATACACCGGCACGTATTGGTGAATACCCCCATAACACCCGTACTATGTATGATATCATCTCAATCTTCCCGAACTCTTGTAAATGACCGTCATTTACAATACCTACAGTACCTACAGGTACTGTAGGTACTGTAAATTGACAGGCCATTCTTGAGAGAATCGAATAATAAATAAATAATTCTTCAAAGCCTGGGTATAGGATAGATATAAAAAGATAGATCTAGGAGCTTATAGCCGGAAATTATATTAAAGAAACAAGAAAGAAAAAAACAAAGAGGCTTACCATAAACAGCAATTACCTGGGAGAAGTTGGATGTTGAACTTGAACTTGTAGCTCCCGCCCCTCTCTTTTTCCTCTTCCCCCCCTCTCCCTTCCCGAATTGCCCACCCGTAAGACATTGGCTTTCATTCTCATTATTTTAATCTATTTCCTTATTATCTTCTTTCTTTGAATTTTTTTAGGGAAAAGGTTCAAAGGGAAAAAAAAAAAAAAAGAAAAAGGCAGAAACGAAAAAAAAAACATACAAGAGAGGGGGGGAGGAAATCCATTCCATCAACGTCACCTCTCTTTCGCCCTGAACCCGCCCCAATTTTACCTAACCTTCCCAGTCTAACCCGTCTTATTCCTCACCAGATTCGACTTTATTGGTTGGACATTCTCCTACGATTTGCCCACCTTCTCTCCCTCATTCTTCTTCCTCTTCCCTACTTTACTACTTACATTCTTGGCTTCCGGGTGCCATTTTCTTCTTTCCCATCGGTCCTTCCGCCCCTCCCTACTCCACCCCGGCTTACCACCCCAAAACGGCCTTCTTAACTTCACTCTTCAAGATCTCCCATCTACACCATCTCTTCCCTTCGTGATGTCACAAAGTCGACCCGGGTTGTTCCCGAGTTTGCGCATGGGTGGTAAGATTGAACCATTCGGATTTCAATTGCGGTGAAACTGACACCTTGACCCTGTAGAGGTGATTCGGGAGAAGGTCCAAGATGGACTGACCGGCGAGGCCAAGGAGATCTCCTACACTCAGTGCAAGATCGTGGGTAATGGCTCGTTTGGTGTGGTCTTTCAAACCAAGATGGCTCCTAGCGGCGAGGATGCTGCCATCAAGAGAGTCCTCCAGGACAAGCGGTTCAAGGTATGAGATCTTGACATCTTGACATTCAAAACGTGTGCTTTGTAACTGACCCTTGCTTCCCTAGAACCGTGAGCTGCAGATCATGCGAATCGTGCGCCATCCCAACATCGTCGAACTCAAAGCTTTCTACTACTCCAACGGCGATAGGGTATGTGTGTCTCTTGGGTGTCCCGCCCAATCCTCTTCCCGTCTCCGTCCCCGTGGGCTGACCGTGCCCCGATTTTCCCTTCACAGAAAGACGAAGTCTACCTCAACCTCGTCCTCGAGTATGTACCAGAGACGGTATATCGCGCGTCACGCTACTTCAATAAACTCAAGACCACGATGCCCATGCTAGAAGTCAAGCTGTACATCTACCAATTGTTCCGGTCGCTGGCCTACATCCATTCACAGGGTATCTGCCACCGTGATATCAAGCCCCAGAATCTTCTTTTGGATCCCGCTACTGGCATCTTGAAGCTCTGCGATTTCGGTTCCGCCAAGATTCTCATCGAAAATGAGCCCAACGTCTCATATATCTGCTCTCGTTATTACCGGGCTCCTGAATTGATCTTTGGTGCAACCAACTACACGACAAAGATTGGTATGTAACCTCTCCCTGCGCAAGACCGAAAAATTGAGAATCTATCTAACATATGCATTCTCTTAGATGTTTGGTCGACTGGTTGCGTGATGGCAGAATTGATGCTTGGACAACCCCTCTTCCCCGGTGAATCAGGCATTGATCAGCTGGTGGAAATCATCAAGGTTTTGGGCACTCCCACCCGGGAACAAATTCGCACCATGAATCCCAATTACATGGAGCACAAGTTCCCCCAAATCAAGCCTCATCCCTTCAACAAGGTATTTTCCGTCTGTGTACCCTGGCTCTGAACGATTCGTACTGACCGAACTAGGTCTTCCGTAAGGCACCACCAGAGGCCATTGACCTCATCTCTGCCCTTCTGGAATATACCCCAACACAACGGCTGTCTGCCATTGAAGCGATGTGCCACCCCTTCTTCGATGAGCTCCGTGACCCGAACACCCGGCTACCGGACTCACGCCACCACAGCAATCCCCCTCGGGATCTCCCCACCCTTTTTGATTTCTCACGACATGGTAAATATTCTGGAGCTGATTCGTTTACGAAGAAACCCCACTAACCATACGATTTGTAGAACTTTCGATTGCCCCTGAACTCAATAACCAGTTGATCCCCGCTCACGCTCGCCCAGCCCTTGAAGCTCGTGGCCTCGGCCTTGATACCTTCAAACCTCTTGCCAAGGAGGAGATGATTGCACACCTCGACTGAGTCGATCAGTGTGTGCCCTCCGCGAGGGATACTTCTGTTCGTTGTGCCGCCATATGCACTGTGTGAGAGGACTCGATGACCTGCCAACCAAGCTCTATCCTGTTCTCGCGTTGGGGTCTGAGTTGAGATTGTACCGCCTTGTCCTTCTTCGGGTTGTACGCCTCGAACCCCCAAGGGAGAGAGCCATGGTGGAGCTTGGGAACCGGTGAATGGACAGAGATTGACATGAAGTGTGAAAAGTGCATCCATTAATGGCAGGGAAGCGGAACCCATATTTCTTCAGGGCGGTAGGGGCTGATGGTTTTTCACGCAATGGGAGGTCATGGGCTGGAGTTTATTTTGAGATGTCTGAGACAGCTCTTGGGAGGAAAAAGTGATACCCTTTCTGTGCACGTCTGCCTTTGGGGGGTAGGGGACTGCATAGTTTCATTGGTCAAGGGGAAGAACCCCCAGACGCAGCAAGACGATCTCGACTTCAGATGGAGGGGTGAATCAATCTCCCACCAATGCATCGGAGATCTTGAAGATTTCTTTGGATACACGCTGAGGGAAGACCCTTCATTGATTATGGTCAATTTCTCGTCTTGCAGCGCTAGAAACCCGTTCGTTCTTCCTCTTGCGTCCTTGCTTTTCTTTTTACTTTTTTTTTTGTTCGCAATATCCTTGTATCAGATTCATCGGGCTCGGCTGGTTCCCCGGTCCTCCGACTTACGGGCCATAAGCTATATGTCATTCCAGTTCTCAAGCAGACAATTTCTTTTCTTTTCTTGCTTTGTTGGGAGGGGGGGGGAGAGGTAGTGATGCGTAAATGAGAATAAATGAGAATCAATGTAACTGTAACATGTTTCTGATAAATTCTTATACTTCATCATAGATCCAACAGTCCAAGATCCCTGCATCTTGCGCTGAAGCCCACATCGTACGCAGGGGCACCGGGCCGGAACTTCAATTTCCCCCTTCCGAGCTCCCTCATTGACCTCTAGCTCCCACCTTTGTACTTTCCCAGGATCCCCACCTTTACTTTACAGCTTGATACAATCCTGGTTGGAATACTTCAGAAAAGCAATGGCCGAAAACGACCGTCGAAACCAGAGCTACAGGGGTGGGCGCAAACGCCGCTACCGAGGTGAGAGACACAGATCTAACAAGCTTCCCGGACAACATACTCACTCCGTTGGCTAACTTCACAGATGACGATGACTTCGACCGCCGCCCTCAGAGACGCAGATATGAAGAACCGTTGTTCGTGCAAGTCCGGCGCCAGCTGTTGACTATTGCGGAATCGGTATGAACCTTTTCCCTTTTTTTCCCCCTCCGCGCGCATTGCGCTCGACAAACGGTTGGATTTAGCTAACGCGCCTCTCTTACTCGTAGGCTGCTCGCAGAGCGGAGGACGATGTGCAGGGTATTGCTAAGACAGTCACCGATAACTACGAGGATGAGGAGATTCGTCGCGACTTTGTCAACATCGCCCTTGATCTGTACGTTCCGGTGTATTCAATTCGACATGGAATCATGCTAATTGGGCCTGTGCAGCGTTCTTGAACAGCCCATGAAAATCCCCTTTATCGCTGGTATGGTTTTGGTCTCACATAGTCTCAAGCCCGAGCTTGGATTGGAAGTTTTGGGCAAGGCTGCTGAGGCCTTGCAAAAGTACATTGATACTGGCGCATGGCGTGAAGTCAAGCTCCTCACCCGCTTCCTGGGTATTCTTCAGCCAATTTATGAGGGCGATGGTATCTTTCCTCTTCTGGAAGAGCTGTTCGCTCGTGCCGTCGATCTCCAGACTGCGTCTTCGGAAGATGTAAGTTGGATTCTTGACTTCCTGGATTGGGAATTGTCTAACATCGTTGCTCAGCTTCTCGGCCTTGAATTGGTGAAGATCATTCAGTTCACCATTCCTTACATCATGTTATCACCCGCCTCTGGCTTCGAGGCGCAGGCTTCCGCACTTCTAGAGAAGACCGACATCATTGCGTCCACGCCGCACGCCCTTGTTGATCTAGTGAACACATTCAGCCCAGAGGAGAACCAGGAGGCAGCTGGCCAAAGTGTCATCAGTTTGATGCAGACCCAACTCCAAACAGAGGCCAACCAGGGCTGGGAGCTCAAGTGTCTCCCTCGTCCCTGGACAGACGTGCGGGATGCCGAAACGAACGAGCCCACGTCATTTGAATCGGTGACCAAGGTTCCTTTCCCCCAGATTACTGTGCCTAATCCTGTACCGAACGGCGCACGTCCTCTCTTCCCCGAGGTCTACCTTTCGGTGTACGCCGACCAAGAATTTGACACCGTTCCTTCGACCAAAGACATCTCCTCGTCGCTTATCCGGGATGCACTGGTTGATACTATCAATCTTCTTGATTTCAATCGTGTTGCTACAGCCAAGTTCCTTATTGATATCGACTGCTATTTCACCCCTAACACATTCGTGAAGCGTGCCACGCCGTACGACCGCATGCGTGACTTCGAAGTGGGCGTTCAGGCCTGGAAGCCTGAGGATGTGGCAGTGGATGCAGTGTTTTCGCAGCTATTCCAACTGCCGGCACCAGAGCACAAACTCGTCTACTATCACTCCGTCCTCACTGAGTGCTGCAAGATTGCTCCGGCAGCAATTGCCCCGAGTTTAGGCCGTGCAATCCGGTTCTTGTATAACAATTTGGAAACGATGGATTTGGAGCTCTGCAATCGATTCCTGGATTGGTTCGCTCACCATTTGAGCAACTTCGGGTTTACTTGGAAATGGAGCGAGTGGTAAGTGGAAAATGTCAACCTCTGAACAACCTACTTTGTGACCTAATCTATCTCACAGGATCCACGATCTTGAGCTACCCGCCATTGACCCAAGAATGGCGTTCATTCATGGTGCTTTAGACAAGGAAATTCGGTTGAGCTTCGCGCAGCGCATTAAAGGAACCCTTCCGGAGCCCTATCCAAGCTTGATCACAGCAGGCAAAGAGAAAGACACCCCCGATTTCAAGTATTCGTCCGAATGTAGGATTGCCTATGGCTTCATGTGGAAGATGACAGTCGCTAACTTGAGATCGCAGTGGCACCCTATTCTAAAGAGGGCCAAGAACTCATGCAGCTTATTCGGAAGAAGGCTAGCGACGAAGAAATCCAACCCGTGATCACAGCCATCGAAGACCAGGCCAAGAGTCAGGGCGTCGACGACCCAAAGATTCCCTCGACAGATGCATTCGTGACCTCGCTCTGTTACGTCGGATCCAAGTCCCTCTCTCACGTCCTGTCGTGCATTGAACGCAGCAAAGACCGTCTCCTGGCCATTGGCGCAGAATCCCAACATGCTCGTTGTCAAATTATCACCTCTGTCATGGAATACTGGGCCGATCAGCCCGGCATTGCCATTAACATCATCGACAAGCTGCTGAACTACACCATTCTCACCCCTCTCTCCGTCCTCGAATGGGCTCTCTCCGAACATGTTACGGCAGGAACCATCCTGGCCAAGCCTCACATCTTCGAGATGATCTCCGCCACTGTCAACAAGGTCACCAACCGTATCCGCCAGATTGTCGCCGCCCGCGCCCAGCCCGGTCTCTATGAGCCCCAGCTCAGCGTTATCGACGAGACGCTCGTTCAGGAGCGTGCCGACATGCAGGCACTTTTCAAGTATATCGAAGACTCCGTTGTCTCCATCGCAGCAGGAAGCAACGACGAGCAGATGGAGCGCGGTGACGGCAGTGGCAATCTTCCCGAAGACGCCATCATCCGCCAGTGGGGCCGTCGCTGGCTTCGCGTGTTCCGGCGAAAGGCTGCCGTTGAGGAAGCGTTCATTTCTGATGCTCTGACTAACGCCAACCCTATTGGTACGCAGGCGCCACTTGTGCCTGAGCAGGAGGCCCCTGCGGATGGCGATTTGGATATTGCGGACGCAGATGCGCAATGAGGTTCTGGCATCCAAGGATAACATCTCGACCAGCTTAGGCATGTGGTTTTGCATTTGAGCTCTTTTAATTGTTTCATTAAATGATTTATGTCCTGGAGAGCCTTTTTTCTTTCTTTCTGGCTTCTCGATGTTCTTTGTCGTATTGTATACTTATCTATTGGAAAACGCTTGACTGTAGAAAAAAATAATTGAAAAACTCACTCCATGTATAAGCACAACGATATATCTGCGTCTGATTGTTGTAGAATGACGAAAAGGTTCCCCATTGGCCTTTTAGAGACGATGTAATGAATTTATATGCCCTTTGAAGCCATCTACGCAATTACGTTGCTCGGACTCAAATTGACCAAAAGAAACAACCACTTCCCAAGACCCCGTTGATTCAATTGTAGTACAAACCTAGCACGGATTCATCCCAAACGTAGCTAGAGTACAAAGAGCAAAAAGACTCGTGAATCGTATACATCCTGATAAATCTCAAAGGAAATAGCCAAACGAAGGGAAAGAAAGAAAGGCCAAACAGAAAGTGAGGGTGGAGTGCCCTCCATTATACAGCGTATGTCCCAGATCCGAGAAGAAAGGAAATTGAAACAGAAGATGATAGGCAGTAGCAATGGGAATCACAAGGGAATAAAACGGACATAAGAGGGGATATCACGATGGGCATGCAGAGGAATATAAGAACAATATTAAGAAGACAAAAAATATTAAACAAAAGAAGAAGAAGGAAGGATTACCCCGACCAATCCCAGTTCAAGGTCCAAGGCCATGTCCATGACTATGACCATGACCATGAGCCCTGCGGTCAATATAGTATGACTCTCCGTCATCACCATCACTGCTAGAGGCATTATAACCGGAAAACCCATCCTCGAAGCTCCCGCGTCGCGTCTGCATCGGCATTTTCGAAGCACTCTCTTCGGACTCAACGGACTGTATTCGACTCATGGAGTCGCAGCTGGTTTGCCCACTAGACCGTTTCGTTGTCGAGATACGCCGGTCTTTGCCACGGCCTTTGATGCCTTTGTTGCTGTTCTTGTATAGTCCCGCAAAGTATACCCACAGCTCGCGGTCTGCCGCGTTCATGTCTATCGGCCCGCTTTCGCCAATCTGCGAAAAGCGTATGGTGAGGTTGTGCAGCGTTGCAGCGTGGAATTTGTTTTGGTGGGACTGGGACAGAAAACGACTGGTTAGCTTGATTTGCATATTTGGATAATTAATGATGAACTGGGATAGGAGTAAAAATGACATGGAGATTGGGATAAAGAAGGTAACGGAAGACTGAGCCCTTACCTTAAGGTTGCCTAGTTGAGTGAACTGCTTGCCACATTGATCGAGACGGCAATCGAATCGTTTAGATTGGTCATGTGTAAGCTTATGAGCGCGGACGTTGCCTCGCTGAGCGAATCGCTTCTGGCAGATCTCACACTGGAAAGGCTTCTCGCCCGTATGTCGCCGCTGATGGGTCTGAATTGTTGTTAATTTTCGCCTCGTGTGTCATGGCCGCATGACGCAGCATCTGGGACAGTGTGCTTACCTTGAGGTTGCCTTGCTGCGAGAAGCGCTGCCCGCACGAGGGCTCCTTGCAGACCTGCCAAATCCAGCATGATTAGTTGCTGATCCCTCACACCAAATCCTGTACTACAGACTACATAAGGGAAATGCCGAAGTGTACTCACAAATGGCTTGTCGCCCGTGTGTGCCCTGATATGTATGTCCAGATGAGTCTTCTGGGCGAAACTCTTGCCACAGCCTGGAAGGTTGCAGTTGTACTTGCGCTTCTTTCCGGAGCGCGATATTTGGCCTTCGTTCGTTGAGTGATAGCGCGGTGGCGTGGGAGAGGTAGCCGCGTAAGATGCTGGATAAGCTTGTGGTGCCGGTGGTGCCAGATGTTGAAGTGGTGGCAGCGACTGCTGACTCGGTGACGCAGCGTGCTTGGCCTGGATTGCCTTCATCAGGACATCCACGTTGGTTGAGAAGGCGATGTCAGCAGGGGTTTGCTTCGTCTCGCTTGCTGCCCCGTCTGGCGAACTGTGGCCAGTCGAAAGCTGTACCCGTGAGCCATGATCGGGAGTTGATTGTGCCGTCTGGCTAATGGCGTTCTTTGCTGGACGAATCTCTGGAAGAGACTGCAGTGGTTGTTCTGTTGTGAGGCGTAGGGGTTGTGGTTGTATTGGGTGACTGGGGACAAAGTACTGCTGATAGGGACTCGGGTGTGTAGAATTGTGACCCACGGAGTGAGTGAAGTTGTAAGGCAAATTACTTGGACCATGGTAAGGCAACGAGTATGGTGCCGCTGTTTGATGCGAATAGAAGGGAAAGCTCTGACTCAACGTCGAGTCCATCGGGCGCCTGTGTGTAAACGAGCCCACAGCATGGCCGGGGAACTCGTAAGACACGGGTTCTGCGGTTTGCATTTTTCACTGTTCACGGTCTTCTTCTCAAGTCTCTAACAGTTTCAGAAAAAGAAAAAGAAAAAAGCAAGGATGCCTTCACCCTCCGGACCTCCCACGAGATACCAATGTATCCCAATGTATACCTGCTCTCGAGATGTGTTCGTTTATCTTTTTGGCTCTGTGATCTTAGACTCTAAGCTCTGAAACCCAATCCCCGGTGGTATTTGGGTTCTGGCTGGCAACAGGTTGCTTTTGAAGAAGAAGCAAAGGGAAAATAGACAAACAGGCCGGCCAGAGCCCAATTTTGTCTATAGATCTGGGTCTATATATGCAGATAGATTAGAGGATAAGGAAATAGCAAATATATGCAGGTCATGCCGTGAAGAGTGAGAATATAATGATTGACGACTAGCGATGATCATCCGCATCGACCGTGGCGCCTCCCGATCTAGATATACCAGAACCCAATGCAATGGCGGGGGCGACAGGGGGAGGGGGTCAGCCGGTGAGAAGAGATTCAAAAAGCGCCATTTCGATCGTCTGTATGACGTTTGGAATTGACAAAACATGAAAAAAAGGGGGGGGGGGGGAGGGAAAGCAGTTCAAGGCCAGAGATACCATGCAATGTCAAGCATACCAGGTGTTTGATTCGACGATCTCCGTGGGCCGGGGATCCTGGGTGATTGAGGCGACCTGACTCCACTGAGAGAATCAATCATAAGACGAGAAAAATGATCACGTAAAATCAAATCAGTCGGGATGAACTGGAGTTCCTGGAGCCCTGGAGACCTGGAGACCTAGCCCTGAAGCATACAGATGCATTGCATATTCCATGAGATGCATTCAAAGTTTGTTAAGTCCTTTGGACGCATCAATTCCTGTACCACGAGGAAGTAGTCATTGTTATGATAATATTAGTGTGGTAATGTATTCGACACATTCGGTGTGCAAAGCCAGTCACATAGGAAATACTCCCAGCCGCGACTGGCGACGAAAGGCCTCAGCTCCTATTTCTCCTGTTGTATGTGTACCATGCATATTTTTTTTCCTGCTGTCAATGATTTGAAGACACTGGAATCTGTCAACCTCGAATCCCCAATGGATAAAAAAAAAAAGAAAAGAAAAGAAAGCAAAACACGCCAAACCCATCGTGCTGTGCATCTATCTTCCCTCGAGGAGACGGGCCGGGCCTTCAAACCGCGGAATTCCCAAGTGGGCCGTGATCGACCTGCAGTTGACATGTAGATTATTAAGTTGATCGTGGGTAATCTCCCAATGGCTCGTAATTTACAGGATGCGCCATCCCGATAGTCGCCAATAGTGTCCGATCTCAGCCCATCGAATATCCCAGTTTGCCGCCCAGGGCCTTGGAACTTCGTGTGATGTACTCCGTAGTGATCTGGGGATCTGTATCTCTCAGGATCCAAGTACTTCAATTCTTCGTACGGACTACTCCGTACTTCGTAAAGAACTGGGGAAATTCGAAAGTTGGGGCGATTTGGCCCCTAAAGTCAGCACGGGCTTTTCGGTCTGGGTTGAGACTGCAATGGCTTGTCTGATAGGAGGGCCAATGTCGATCACTTGGCCCTGGCCCCCATGCTCACTGGAACGATCCGAGAAAGTGACAGAAGTCTGACACGAGTACGGAATACCCTGCACGTCCTGCATCGAGATGAGGTATCGGGATTCTCGAGAATGGTTCCTGCAGGGATGCGACTAGTCTTCACGAACTACTTCCTGAATGGGCGAAGGCACTTGGACTATGCATACGCGTTCAGCCGAGATGTGCTTTGACCAGATTTTAGATCGGAGAAAGTGTTGGTAATATACTTACATCGATACTCCGTATTCACTTTCCATCCAATTATTTCATGGAGCAAATTGTAGAAGTCAAGTGTGCATGCGGCTGTGGTGATTCTGAGGGGGTCATCTTACGTGGACGGAGTGTAGGTACCTACAACGTACAACATACCTAGGTAGGTCGATAGCAGCTATCGAATATATATGTATGCACCTGTGGAGACACAAATTGCAATTTTGAGGGGAAAATAAAGGGTGCTCACATATACTCCTGTACACTGAAGTGTATAGAGTAAAATAATAAAAAATAAAATAAAAAGGGAAATTCGGAAAAATCAAAGCCCACAAAACTAATCCAAGCAAAACATCACATTGCGCCAGAGGCATATCAAACCCCCTTTCATCGTCCAGTGTACGGCGAGTATCTATGAGAAGAGTCAGCTTAGAACCTTTGGAGACACAGGGAAGACTCACCTCCAGATCCGTGCACGCATGTCTCCACTGCCGGTCGCGAACAAGTTACCAGTGGGGCTAGGCGCAACTGAGATGACTAGAAAGAAAAAAGAAAAATATATCAGCAAGAAGCTGGAGGAAGAGGATATCGAAACTCACCAGAGTTCTTGTGGCCTTGAAGCATCATTTGAGCGTTTCCAGTCACTGGGTCCCAGAATTGAACACCTCGGTCCTTAGAACCACTCATCACCCAGGCACCGTCAGGGGTCAAACAAACGCTGAGAACAAAGTCCTATCAAAAGTTAACTTCTGTGTCTGATCGAAGGACTTCTCGGATCTCACCTTGTGGCCCTCGAAAGTACGAATGCACTTGCCGCCCTTGGCAGCACTGTGAGGGTGCATGCCACGCGGAACGGTGAGCTCCCAAAGCTTAATAGTCTTGTCCAGACTGCCGCTGACAAGGTCACGGCCATTGGGCGCGAATGCGACCGAGTACACGCTGTCCTTGTGGCCATCGGGGTTCTCCAGGCGCTCCACCAGGTATCCAGTTGTAGTATCCCAGACGCGCACGCTCTTGTCCAGAGATCCAGCAGCCACGTAGCGGCCATCCGGAGACATGGCCACAGTAGTGACTCCATCTTCGATGCTGAGAGTGTAGACAAGCTTGCCATCGAGGATATCCCAGAGACGCACCGTCTTATCTCCACTGCCAGAGGCGATGAATCGACCGTTGCCGGCAAAGTCCAATGAGTAGATGTCCTGCTCATGTCCACTGAAGATATGCTTGATGGTTCGCTGGTTGATATCCCAAACCTAGAATCAATTGCATTGAATTAGTGATGTGTTGTGGATTCTTAGATCCCGAATACTTACCCGAATCTGCTTATCTTCCGCACCGGTCGCGAGGTATTTACCGTCTGGACTGAAGCACACACTGCGAATATAAAGGTCGCCGTCCTTATCAACATTCTCATCTTGAAGAGTGGCTACGTTTTGGCCGGTGGTCACGTCGAAGATTTGAGCCGAGCGGTTGCAGCCTGTAGCCAGGTACTTGCCATCACGGCTGAAGCGTACACAGCAAACCACACTATCATGGTTCAAGTGATGCACCAACTCCACATCAAGAACACGCTGGACCTCGGGGTTGAACACGGCATACCAGTCAGAGCCCTCCCGCTTTTGCGAAGGAGGCAAATCGTCTGGGTTCCAATTTGCCAGCATGTTTCCCGGGCGTTCGGTCGTGCGGCCACCAATAGGAGGATTCGGAGGAGTAGGGCGCGGGATCTGAGGAGACGCGCGAGGATCCGGATAGGCGATATGGGTTTGCTGGGGGGTAGCCGGACCCGGGGGAACACGGCCACGGCCCTTACCAGGGCCTGGGGATGCGGTAGGAGGTGGGGGTGGTCCGTATCCTGAAAAATCGGCGATTCAAGAGTCAGCGACTGGGCGACAGTTTTGTTTTCCCCTTTTTTTGGAAAGAAAAGAGAAAAAAGATTGCATATAATACAACGACATACCGTTCACAGCAGCGCCAGCTTGATATCCTCCAAAAGAGCTCTGCGGGGGTTGCGGCGCGCCGGGCTGGGCGACCGAAGCAGGCTGTTGAAGGGCATGCTGGGGAGGCTGCTGATCCTGGGGAGGGGGAGGGGCAAGACCGGGGCCACTACCTGGTGCGTTGGTCATGATACCACCAAACAGATTGCTAGGACCGTGGCCCAATGCAGGTGGGGGAGCCTGCGCAGGAGCCGTGTGAGCCGCGGCGGGTCCGCCGATATGGGAAGGAATGGTCTGCACGCCGCGCGACTCAAGTTCGTGTCGCAGCATTCGAATTTCGGCTTCGTAGCTAAACGAAAGAAGAAGGAGGAAGTCAGAGGCTGGGACATGTGTAAAGCTTTCAGGGAGGCGACGGGACGAACTCTTGCTTGATCTTGATCTGAGCCTGTTCCAATTGATAGACTTTCTGACGGATCATCTCCATCTCTTGGAGCTGACCGGTCACTGCATGATCTGTCAGTTAGATAACCTTTCAGCGAATGTCGGATCCCATGGAGATGCAGTCATCGGGGGAATAGGCAGGCGACTGGCTTGGATGAAACATTTGGACGGGAAAAGCTCCAAGGGCGCAGTGAGGCCGAAAACAGGTGAGGGGTAAGAGTAGGAAGGGACAGAACACATACATTGATGCTCAAATTCACCGGTATTGCGCGTCTGGCTCTCGAACTCCTGACGCAGTTGATCCAGCAACTCCGTCAGACGGGAGTTGGGGGCAGGCACCATGCCGCGATGAGTGTTGTACATGGCGTGTTGTATTTTTCGTTCACGGGTCCGGAATAGAAAGGATGTTCAGATGGCAGCTCTTAGTCGATCAACGAATGAGGTTCGCAACCAAGATTTCGACTTGGACTCAATGATCTCGACCACTGAGGCTTCAATGCTTGGTGGATGGCACCACGCAGCTAGCCACAGCGATAGTGGGCGATACAATATAATTTGGGAGGTGAGTTGGAGGTGTAGCGGTAAGAGGGGGTGGAAGAGGCTGGCAGATGACACTTTAAAGCGGGAAGGTTTGAGTTTGGGGGGAAGGCGGCTGCGGTTGACGCGAGAAGCGAGGATATAGGCGAGAAGCGCGGATACCGTAAACCAAGTTTAATTTTAATACTTTGTTCTTGGCTAAAAATGTATTCAAACAGATACGAAAGTTCCACTTTTTGAAAGAGCTCATAAATATTACATTGATGTACAATCAAACGAGTCCAGAAGAGTACTGTTTGCAAGCATTAGATTGAAAAGATTTTGACGACTATTTCTGGTTTACTATTTTGTCTTTTTACCTACAACATATGTCGTATATCATCAAAAGGTACGAATTCCCATGGCTAGACGTATGGGTCCAGATCGTGAGGGTTCGCCCCTTTTCTCTACGTGCATAAATGTACGGAGTACTACGTAGGTTACCTCTTCAATGACATAGATACTCAAATACCAAGAATACCTGGATCTACACCAAGTGCGGGCAGTGGAGGTAATGAGTACGGGAAGCTAAAGTGGGACTGGCTCGTGCAGTACCTAGCCGGTACCCAGACGTGTATTGAAATATCGTAACCGGTACCCGTGAGACTTTTGCCCACTTGAAGAGTAGATGTCTATTGCCTGATCTATCAGGCAATCAGATCACTTGCATCAAGACATTAAGAAGACCCCGATGTGGAATAGATCCTAAGGCACCAAGGCATCAAATGTGGCAAATCAGGGGTCAAATTCTTGTGTCTCGCCTCTTTAAGGTTTCTTCTTCCTTTGGCTTTAGTACAACGTATAACATAAGAGGTTATATACCAATTGAATGATCAGGAATGGAGATATAGCTCTAATTTATAGATTGAATAATTAATCAAGACATCATAACCGGTCCCCTCATAAGATAACCATATCCCACATCAGCCCATCTTATAACTACCCCTGGCTCAATTAGCTTATTAAGACAAGGTGGCATCGCAACGGCTGGGGTGGTTCCGCGCTGGTGTGACTGTTATTATTATTCGCCGCTCCCTTTTTTTGTTCCTACAAGTTCCTACAAGTACTCTCCCCCCCCCCGACCTTCCTTTCCTCCCAATCTGTGAACCTATCAATCATGGATATCATTCTTGAATTATGGGACACCTTCATTGGTGATCGTCTCTATTCAGCACTTCTCCCAGCGTCGTTGTCCTCCTCAGTCTCGTTGCCGGCCTTCGTCAATGCCGCCGCTAACACTTCGATGGCCCTTTTTGGGCCTGCGCAACCCTATGTCTATGAACAGGCTACACAGATGATTTATCTGGAACCCTCAAAATATGCATACTTGAGTGCCTGGCCCAGAAATAATATCTATCGTCAGTTTACAAGCTTTTTCCTGATTACTTGGTAATGCCTTGATCCCTCCGAAATTTCAGATCGCCACTGTTGCACTTCAACACGAATACTAACCCTCAATTAGGCTGTTTGGTCTGTTGATCTACTTCGTAGTCGCAACGCTATCGTACATATTCGTTTGGGACAAGACAACCTACAACCACCCTAAATTCCTCAAGAATCAGATCGGTCTTGAAATCCGACAGGCCATGGGCGCCATGCCTCTAATGTCCCTGTTGACAGCTCCTTTCTTCGTTCTGGAGGTTCGGGGATTCGCCAAACTCTACGACGCCACTAGCGAAGAGCCCTTCCCGTACTACAGCTTCATCCAGATTCCCTTCTTCATCTTCTTCACCGATTTCTTCATCTATTGGATCCACCGCGGCCTGCACCACCCCCGCGTCTATAAGACCCTGCACAAGCCTCACCATAAGTGGATCATGCCGAGCCCTTATGCTTCGCACGCCTTCCACCCGCTTGATGGCTGGTCCCAGAGTGTCCCATACCACGTATTCCCCTTCCTGTTCCCCCTGCAGAAGGTCGCATACGTCTTCCTGTTCGGCTTTATCAATCTTTGGACCGTCTTCATTCATGACGGCGAGTACGTCGCCAACAGCCCTATTGTGAACGGTGCTGCCTGCCACACGATGCACCACTTGTACTTCAACTACAACTACGGACAGTTCACCACTCTATGGGATCGTCTGGGTGGAAGCTACCGCAAGCCTAATGAAGAGCTTTTCCGTCGGGAGACCAAGATGGGAGACCAAGAGTGGAAGCGACAGGCCAAGGAGATGGAATCCATCCTCAAGGATGTCGAGGGCGAAGACGATCGCAGTTATTCTTCCAACACGAAGAAGAACATTTGAAATGACGGCTTTATTATTACATCACGACTTCTCAATACTTACTTCTAGGCTGCATACAGGTGTGACCTAGCGCCTAGCGCATTGCTTTCTTGATCCAGTTTTGGGCTTAGAGTTCTACATCCCTGTTGTTTCCGCCACTTTTTCTCCTTCCATTTCTAGTATATTAATTCGCCCTGGGCAATTCCTACCTGTTTTAATACTTCAAAACTGACTATCAGCTCTGTGGCCTGCTGAGTGTCTACCCCATTTTGTACATATCGTCTTTTTTTTTTTTTTTTTTTTTTTTTCCTCTCTCAACCGTCCACGACCATATCGCACTTGAATAGAATTTCCTGTGTATTTCCTTCTGTGTGTCCTCATTGTAATGGAAAGCGCTTGTGGCCATCTTGCAAAAGTTGAAAATATGTATGATACCTTTGTATGTCGATGAAAAATATAATAGTCTGTTAGATTTCAGTTTGATTCCTCTGGGGCGCAGTGTATCGCTATGCAAAATAAAGAGACTAATTACTTCAAGACAGTCTCCGTATGATGACACCCCGCGATCCATCAGTCGCATGAAACCCATTCTCAGCCAAATCCTGTTCTTGGCTTGGCCAGACCTCCACACTGAAGTGACCCGATTCTCCAGCAAGTCGCTTATGAAGAGCAAGGACTCGATTAGCCTGGAAAATGTCCCCACACTCTAGGACCGTGATCTTGGCTTTCCATTTCAAGGCCAGAGTGAGGATCCGGTGGTAGAAGATATCTTCAGGTCGGCAGTCTTCCGCCCCTGAGGAAAATGGAGGAACTAGTGCCAGTTTGGGCTCGAAACGCCTCACACTGCGCGCGGTAGTGCCGTTGCGAAATTCCGTTTGGGATATGTAGGGCGGGTTGGATATTAACAGATCACATCCATTGTCGTAGGCTGGCGGCAATGCGCCCAATTGGGTCTGCAGTATTGCCTCAACGGATGGTATTGAATCACTAATGCCATCCCCGAGAACATCGGCACGTTGGAAGCGGATATTTGTGGCTGCGTTCGAGGCCAGATTGCCCAGCTGCAGGTTATGTGCGAGGTTCTTCTGGGCTAAGCTTAATGCAGTGGAACTGATATCTACCCCCGTAATTTCCAAATGCTGGAAATGAGGAGCAAGCAATGCGTGCAGAAGAAGTGGAATACAGCCTGTACCAGTGCAGAGGTCAATGACGCGCAAGGATCTCGCCTGATCGGGAGACTTCAATTTGTCATTACGATCCATAATCATTTGACGAACTAATTTTGCTGCTTGGTATGTATATGACTCGGTCTCTGGCCTGCGAGGGTCTGTCAGTAGGTGATAGCGTCTTTCTTTTTGGCAATCCGATGGGCAGACCTTGGGATTAAAACGCCTCTTCGGCAGAGAATTTCCACGTCACCAAATGGTTGATCTCCGAGGATATATTGAAGAGGATACCCTCTAGATCGAATTTGACACATAGATTCCAATCGGCTCCTCCATCCAGTCTTTGATCTTAAAAGTGACTGGCTATCGCGAACTGCCCGCTCGCGTAACCAGCGAAGCTCATTGCGAGCAGAATCCAGTGTGCGACACTCTTTGAGGAGTATAGGTAGGAGATAATTTTCTCGTCCAGCTTTCCGAAATATAGAAAAGGGGACTCGGGGCATTCTGGGGATTCACCATAGGCTAACATGGCAGGGAGTCGCAAATCTACAACGTACAAACGTTGTACGTTGGTGCCAAGAGATCCCATTTGGCGATCACCCGTTGAGATGTGACCAATGTGTGGACGTATAGCTACATGCATTCATAGATACATGTAGACCTTTAGGTTATGTTATAATCTACACATTGACTGCTACATATGGACTCGGATAATTCGAGTGCTTCGTTATTGTCCATTTCATAACACATAAAAGCCAGCTAACTGAAGAAATTGACCTCTAGGTCTAGCCTTTCCAAACCTCCATACACGCCATAACATGCAAAATCCAAAATATGGAAGACAATGGGGACAAGGACATAAAGGATCTCTATGTGTGTACCCCAATGAAATCATTATAATGCCAGAAAAGCGCCAGTTCCAGCAAGGCCAAGTGCTAGGTGCTTGGGCATAGCAGTCACCCTGGGCATGGCCTTATTGCCAGTGGCAGAGGGGCCAATGTTGCTAGATCCTTCATGTGGCCCTCCGATGCGAGCGGCGGTCCCACCAATTGGCGCAGTAGTCACTGGGTTTGAGACTTCAGTTGCACCAGGGACAGAATCAGTGCCCGTCCCGATCTCCAATATATCATTCTCGGTGGAGTTGAACTTAGTGTTGGCGAGGGAGATCTCATTGTTGGCAAGGTCATATACCACGTAGGCACTGCGAAGGAACGTGTCCCCCAGAACTGCTGTGCTACTTCCAGCTGGAACAATACCAAAGATGCAGGCCCGCTGGCCGTTCCGGAAGTAGATATCGCCAATATCGATGACCATCTCTCGAATGCCCACGTTGATTTTTGGGGAGGAGAACGTGTAGCTGATGGTGAAGTTCCTCTCGGCAATGCTACATTCAACATAGCCAACTCCCGAATCCGGGTCGTAAGCCACCTCCAGGTCGTTGTAAAGGTCTTGGACAAGGGCATCTGGAAGGTAGGTAAGAGAGCTTCCCGAGTCCAGTAGTACACCCGCCGGAAGAGGACTCGATGAGTAAGTGTTTTGACCCGAAGAATTGGTGATGGTCACCTCAGTGAGAGCAATAATGAATTCCGAGTACACTCCGCCAACCTTTTGCACAGGGATTGTCTGCAGGGTACCATGGTATCTTTTGGTGTTGACTCCACCAAACAGAATGGAGCCCGTACTCGCATCCAGGTCATTGAGCCAGAGACTGTAAGCATTCGACTGTATCACTCCTTCATTGACCATCGCCTTGGGCAGGTTGGCATATGGCAAGTCTCCATGTCTGCCAACCTGGACCTCATTCACCGCATATCCTATGCCCAGCACACCCTCTGCCGCATCACCGTTTCTGTTAGCTTTGTAGTGACTATCACTGTGTTTAACCGAGAGTTACCCACCGCTAGAGCCCGACAGAAATCCAACGCCAAATTGGAAGTCTTCTATGGTCGTGCCTCCAATGGTCAGAGTATCGGTGACATAGTCTCCGGCGGCGCCAGACCCATCGGCATATGTGATATTGAAATCCGAGTTCACAAATGAATATGAGGAGGAAGAGCTCGGGTCATAAGTGCCGGAGGCACTACATGCATCCACAGAGGACTCACAGAGAGTGGAGTTTGGCGAATTGCACCATAAATCACTACTTCCAGTGTCGAGAACCAGACGTACGTTCTGTTTCGGAGTCCCCAGAGTGACATTACAGAAGTATAAGGTTTCCTAGGCAGAAACATTTAGCTCCTATTTATACCTTGTGCATACCTTGTGTATACAGATGTCTGTATATTATAGCCCTGATGCCCCTGGAAGTACCTAGGTAGTATTTCATGCTTACCTCATTGTCCAATGCCTGGTTAACTGTCGCACGTTTGCGTCTTGCTTGATCTCTGGCAACGGGATCAACAATATCCTTTCGTTGAATATCCATTTGTACAACCGCAGGGTTGTCTCTTTTGTGTAGAGTCAACCCCCAAACAGGCAGCACCAGACCAGTGATCAAGATCAATGCATTCTTCATGGCGATCGTCCTGCCCTAATTTCGGTCCAAGTGGGAATGATTGTCCAGAATAGTTGGGTTGAATTTTTCTGAGTAATGATCACCGCAATAAAATAATTGAATCAATATCAAGAAATGACTTGGGCTCTGAGCAATTCTGAGCAATTCTAAGCAAGTCTAAGCAAATTGAAGCAAATTGAAGCAAGTTGAAGTGGACTGAAACAAAAGGAAATAGAGAAGTGGAAAATCAAAGGTCTTCTCCAGTATCTAAAGCCAATGAAATACTGATTACTCGGTTCAGCCGGAATTCTGTCAAAGCAAATGTATTTGCCTGGCTTAGATTGAGTGTTGTCGTCACCAAGCATACGTGCGCATTGAAGGCGTTACCGGTCAGATCCGAATGACCTCCAATCTCTGTGAACCATCGCCTACCTAACCTATGTTGGACCTCTATATCTAGGTATCTTTCTTTCTTCTTAGACCTTCTTTGCATCCATGGAAAATTACATGATCAACAAAGTAATCCACGGTTAAATCTCAATATATAGAAAGCAAAGCTCATAACGATACGCCTGATTAGTGGACACCGATGACGCCGATGCTCCACTTCTTCCAGCGATTTGGACACACATACAACGTTATGTGTGTTATTTGTTATTTGTTATTTGTACTCTCATTCGGATATTCTTTTTTCTAGTATGATACAAATACATGGGCTATTTACCCCTTGATAGATATACAATTTCCAACTTGTCACAAACCCATCGCATCCCGAATCTGCTGCATGGTCACTTGAGTATTGGCCCGCGCCGCCTTGGCTCCCTCCTCAGCCACCGAGTCCAGATATCCAGTCTTATCGTCCATGAGTGTTATGAATCGATCCCGAATTTCCTGCAGGTGGTAGGCAATCCGATTCGCAACATGCTCTTTGAATGATCGGAGACCGGCGCTGTGGAATTCAGATGCAATGTCCTCACATGAAACACCTTCCAGGTGGCTGAGGATCTCGATCAAATTGGACACACCGGGTCGACGGACCGGGTCGTAAGTGATACCCGCTTCTGAGTCTGTCAGGGCAACCTTGATTTTCTTGTGGATTTCCTCCGGCGAGTCAGTGAGGATGATCCGGGACTTCGCATCGGCGTGCGATTTGGACATCTTCGAAGTGGGATCCTTGAGAGACATAACTCGTTTGGCAGGGGCTGGTCAAGTTAGGGCCTGTTCCTTCTGGCTCGGGCAATCGATATCTTACAGATCAATGCTTCTGGAATGGGGAAAATGGGACCGTAGAGGTGATTGAAGCTGTTTGCGGTATATCTGGAGAACTCGAGATGCTGTCTCTGGTCTTCCCCAACCGGGACATGGGTAGCTCTGATGACCATTAGTAGAGAACGCCCCAATGGTACATAGGCCGGTAACATACCTGTGCACAAGGATATCAGCAGCTTGGAGTACAGGATAAGAGTAAAGACCCAGTCGTAGCTGTGCGCGTGCCGTCGAATCCTCCAGCGTCGCATCGTCTGGCAGCTGGAGTTTACTCTGGACGGGGGAAGGAATTGGGTGTCAACCAAGTTGCCCGCAGGTCATACATATGTAGGACTACTCACCTTCCACTGTGTCATACGTGACAGATAGCCCATTGAAGCTACCGTGCTGAGAATCCACATAAGTTCAGTATGCGCCGACACCTGATCAAGGTCAATATAAAGTCATATGGGGGTCTCCCCAGCCCTCTGATACAAAATGGAACCTACGCTGGACTGATAGAATATTGAAGAGCGCTTAGGATCCAGGCCCACAGCAAGCAGCGTTGCAAAAGCCTCCCTTCTCCATCTCTTTAATTGGGCTGGATCTTGCGGCAGCGTCAATGCATGGAGATCAACAATAGAGAAAAAAAACTTTGTTTCTTCGGTTGCATCTTGCTGGAGTTTCACCCATGGATGCAGAGCTCCTAGATAATTACCCAAATGTGGAACAGCGGTTGGCTGAATTCCCGAAAAGATAATGGGATCTTGTACTAGCGGCTTGGTGCTTGAGCTATTCCATCGATGGCATCTCCGTGGGAGAAGGGAGAGCCCCCTTGGCTGGATATGGAAGTTTTTTCCACTCAATGACCTCAATGAGGCCAGTTCACAGCGTGTTATATTGGCAGGCATCTCCAGTAGGCATTCAAGCAGCAAGATAATGAATATTGTCAAGTGCACTCGCGCTGTTCACTGTCGTAGTCTTGGATAACGCCGAAAAACACGAAACGCGACGTGCATCACGTGATCAACATCGTACAGTGCATCGAGACACAAAAAATATGTACACATCTAAACATGTTCATTTCGGATCCAATATCTACATACATCACAAGAAAAGCCAAACTATCAACTATCATGAGTGTCAAGTTGCAGCACGTCTATTGGGGGACCGGTTGTGGTTGCTGACGAATATGTAGACTTCCATCCATCTGGGCTTAAATGAGAATAGTAAAACAGTAAAATACATATAGCCTAGATCAAGAAGGCCTTTCAATAAGATGAAGACAGCGCATGCAGCAAGAAAATCGAGTCCAAATGTTCCACGGGTATACAATTTCAGCAGTAGATCACCGTTCCATCTAGAGACTCTTGCGCTCAGTGAATCGCTCATTGTTCAAAGTATCGAATATTGTGCCAGGTGCGGAGTTGTCTTTTCGATGACCGAATTGCGCGAGTTCGGGGCGCAAAGATTCCTCCACCTCAGCGACGGACGCGTCCATAGCCTTGCCAGCATCTGCAACGGGATCGATGGTTAGTATCTTGGTCATTAAAGAGAACATCCAGATGCGAAATGAAACCATACCGAGACTATCATGCTCCCAGACATTGGCCTTCATACCGACTCCATAGAAGGCATGCTTCCGGAGAAACGCAAGCCAAGCCTGTACCGCTTGGGGATTTCCATCCTTGATCTGAACCAGTCGACGGAGGGTGATACGTTCAAAGTTCTCCTGGCTCTTCTTGTGGACAAAGTTGCTTCGCGGTACGGTCCAGCGTTCGACGATGCGAGGGAGAGGTATAGGACCGGAAACCGGGAGGTTGAGGTAATAAGCAGCACGGATGGCAAAGTCCGTGAAGAACTCCACATTACGGACGCTGTAGGATCGCAATTGAAGATCGCAAACCGGGAGGCCGTACTCTGCTTTCCTCCGCAGGGGCCTTAGATATATCGCTTGCACACTTCGCGGCAGTCGAGTTTCCTTGTCAAATGCTCCCAGACGTTCAGACCTGGGGGGATTGTGAGCAGTGGTCTTGCTTTTGAAGTTGATCGTCTCGGATGCTTACCATTCTTTCACAGCAGGTTGAGATTGTTGCTCGGCTTCCTTCGACCTGAATTCTCTCAATCAGCCACATACCCAAATCATACTAGAGTTATAAATAGCATCTTACGCCACAGGAGCACTTGTCGGGGCGGCGGTAGCGGTAGGAGTCGCGGCAGGAGTAGCAGGTGTATCAGCGGGAGTAGAAGCTACAGGGGAAGCTTCTATGGGAGCAATTGGAGTAGCTGTCGGTGTTGGATTTTGGACTGGGATCTTCTCTGGCTCCGGCGGAGTTGGCTGGGATGGGGAAGATAGAGAGCGGAATGGCACAGGCACCTTTTATAGAGATGTTAGCGCAAAAACTGCAAATGAAGACGAATACGTACCATACGGCGCTTGCCCACTCCAATTAAGGAGCGCGATGTGTATGAGAACATTGTTAATAGTGAATTTGAGAAAGATCCGTTGTTGATGGCGGATGGGATTTTTCGGGGATGGAGTCCCAGGGCGGTGAGGAGGACTTGGTTCAGTACACGGAGTACAACATAATACAACAGCAAGCATAGAGAGAAAGAAACTGACATGTCCAAACTACTGGTGTATTGATGTTATTCTGTTGATATAATAGTTTGTTCAGCGGATAAAACAATTGGCACTATTGTATGGGTTGGCTGAAGTATAATCAAACCCCGAATTCTGTGCACTTGACGTGCCCTATATTTATTGTACATGTCTATTTTAACATTTATACAACATAGACCTAGTTATATATTTACATGAAACCCTCGCTACTAACTATCAACATAGACATAATGCGATTTCTATATGTCAAAAATGATGCCTGGCATTTATTCAATCTTTTGAAACCCCGCCAAATTAGCCAATGGCACCATGTGACTCCGCACTTGGTAACATCGTCTTATTGCTCACATTGCTACTTCCCAGATTTCCATTTCTTTTTGGTTTTTTTCTCTCTCTCTTTCCTAACTTCTTCTTCATCTCCTTCGTCTCCTTCGTTCATCGCAAAAGACGTGTATAGCACACTGACATACCAAGCATGACAAAGACGGACTTGTCCGCGTTCCAGCGGGCTAACGAAGCGGTTTCTTATCTCAGAACCAGTTTGCCAGAGAACCTGCAAAAGCCACAGGTCGCAATTGTATGTGGCTCAGGACTAGGAGGTCTCGCAGATACTATTCATCCCGAGTCACGGATTGAATACGACTATGCATCCATCCCCCACTTCCCTCGCTCAACAGGTTGGTTATTCTCCCCAGGTCAGGAGAGAGGTTCTAACATCGTGTAGTCGCTGGGCATGCTGGGAAGCTGGTTTTTGGTCTTCTTGGCGAGAAAATCCCTGCTGTTTTGATGGTTGGCCGCGCCCAGTGAGCTAGGCCCTTTTCCTGCCTTTTGAGGTTACAGCTGACCTTGAATTAGTTATTACGAGGGACACTCAATTGACCAGGTGGCATTTCCAATTCGAGTGTTCAAACAATTAGACGTGAATACGGTTGTCTGTACGTTTTACATGTTGAGGGCACAGAACGATAAGTATTAATAATGCCTCGTAGTAACCAATGCGGCCGGAGGTTTGAATTCTGAATATGCTGTGGGAGATATTGTTTTATTGAATGATGCAAGAGATACCTCCATTCAATGTGATCGAATGGAAAGTGCTGACACCGAATTATAGCATCTCTTCCTGGCAGGTCTGGCAGGTACCCACCCATTGAGGGGAGCCAACGAAGACGAGTTTGGGGTGCGATTTCCACCTCTTTCTGATGCCTATGACCTTGAGCTCCGTCGCCATGTGCATCAAGCATGGAAAATAGTCATCGCACCGGAAAGCAACAGAAAGTTGCACGAAGGTGTATATGCATTCGCCGGAGGTCCCACGTAAGTAGACCGCGTCAATTGTTGGCGAAACTTCTGTGTCTGACACTATCAAGATACGAGACAAGAGCCGAAAGTCGAATGCTTCGAATGCTTGGTGCGGATGTGGTTGGAATGTCCACAGTACCGGAAATTGTCACGGCCAGACATTGTGGTCTGCGAGTGCTTGCGTTCAGTTTGGTCACCAATCAAGCCGTGCTGTCTCCTGTGCCTCGCGGAGATGAAGATTTGCTCCAGAACAAAGCAGCGGGTGAGCTTAGCGCTCTTCTAGAAGAGGGAAAAGCAGGCCACGAAGAGGTTCTTGAAGCTGGCCGCGCTGCAGCCATTGACATGCAGGTAAGATGAGTCCTTTCATCCTTACGAAATCTTCAATTTGTTGACATTGATGGCAGAAACTGGTTGTGCAAACCCTTGTGGACGTTTTTGATCGCGTGTAATAAGACTGTCGTTAGACACGCCTGAACATATGACCATGATCCCAGGTTGTGACAGTCCGGACCCGGCGTATTGGGATCCTCGCAGAAGTGACTCTTTTCAGAAGCCCACCATAGTCCACATGTGATTGCTGCCATTCCTGGCATAGTTCCAAATTATAGACCAAGAGTTCACTTGTTCTTCCGCCTTCTCTGAGCCTGCAAATCCTTGTAGAAAGACTTTTTTCCACTTGCTTTGTTGGCTTGAATGTCCCTGTATTTGGCCTGGAAGCGCTTGGTGCCACGCTCGAGTGCCAATGTTTCCTCGACAAAGTTCTTCTTGCGGTCTTTCTTGGTGATGCGGTTACTGAAGAACTCGGTGGGGCCCTCAATGATAGTGCCGACTTGAGAATATTCTGGGGGTTTGGCCTTGCCGTTTTCCTTCTTGTAATGACGCTTGGGATCGAGCACAGAGCGCATTCGAATGAGCTGTAGATCTCTCTTGAGCTCTGGCGTCATTTCTGTTTTCGGGAGGTTGAACCACTCAGGTCCAGCATTGGGCTTGTGCTATCAAAGGTGAGATTGTTAGCGATTGGCCACATATTTTGCACACCGAATAAAGATAGAGATTGATATGATTGCTCAGAGTAACTATGAATAAAAGAACTCTCACTGGTGCAGCACAGCCCAAGACGGACTGGTTACGCTGCATCAAGCGCTTCGCGTTGGGAATATTTTCCTCATAGCAATGTAATGAAAAAGGGGGAGGGACGAAAGACATAACCATCATCAACTTACTTTATTCTCTTGCTTTACCCCGACTGAGCGAAGTGAGTTGGACAACTCCTTCTGCTTTTGGTCGACGATCTTTGCCGCATCAACGGTTACAGCGCCATCTCCTTGGCGGACATATGGCTCTAATGAGGTACCAGGGGACAGTTTTGGTATCCTTGAGGAAGTTAGCTCACATTAAATTCCACCAATCATGGGGGTTCGTACTTAAGTGATGCCAAATCATCAATCTGGCTGCTTAACGCATTGGAACCTCGCAGGCGAGTCTCTGCTTCGAGGAGGAGCTGCTGGATTTGATCATCAGTCAGATCCTCCTGAACATTCACACATGTTGAGTCAGCCATCCCTGCTGATGAGGGAGGATAACAGAAGCTCAAGAGGTTTTGGGTGGGTAGGAAGAATTTATATTTTTTTTCAAGCTTTCCTTGTTGCTTCTCGGAGCCGGACAAACTTTTATGAGAAATTTCTGCTTAGTGCGAAAGTGGGCTAGTGTCATGTGACGGGTACTTCAACCGGAAGTACTGGGTACAGACTAATATGTGACTCTCACTTAATTTATTTTTGTATCGGTACCCGATACAAAAGTTCCTTGTCAATGTTACAGCTCAGGTATTGGAAGTCGAATGTCCCGAGGTATTCACCTATCAGAGGAATTGATCAATACGTTCCCCAGGTTGTATACAATTGTACATTATTTTCCTTTGATATCAAGTAACTGAATCTACTACAACGCCTCTCCTTGAAATAACAGGTTCTCTGCATAACTAGCTGTATTGAATATATTCAATATCCATAGGTACATAGTATAATAGTTATACATAGTATGTAGTAGGTATTAAAGAGCTCGGAGGACTCGCCCCGGGAACGTCAGACAGCTGAAAGACTTCAGCTTGGCACCCAACAACACGCCCTGACCTTACACACAACAATCTCGCGCATCCTTTGGTCATAGTGCAGGCTGCTGTTCTTCGAATCATTGTTTCAGCACGACTTATCCCACCTATTCTCTATTTGTTCTGGAATTCTCCAACCCCCGCCCCACCTCACCGCATCTTCCCCGGTCGCGTCGCATCCTTCGTCAAGAGCACTCCCTGCTCGACACAACTCAAAGGCCGAAAGGGCTTGATCGCATAGCAAAGCAAGATGGAGCAATCTCCTCAGGGCACTGCGCAGCCGGGCAGGCAGCAGCCACAGCCTATTTACGATATCAGGAATGGAGGACATTATGGTAATCGAACCCCAAGTTTATTGCGCTAAACCTACACACCGATCTTCATCAAAGGATCATACTGCGGGCTTGGTTACTCTCGATCACAAAAGAAACATTTGGAATGTAGACTGACAAGATCATTATACATAGGTGCTAGCGCAGCGGTATGTCTTTCCCGCTGAGCCGTGCGAGTCTTACCCTGACTCTATCGTGATCGCGCGATAAATATTGGGCAACAACTAACCAAAATGCGATGAACACAGCTCTCTGCACAAGGATATGCGCCAGTCGCCGACTTATACACGGGTACCTGGGCCAATGTAAGTGCCTAATATGGTTACACAGGTCGAGCTCTCTGATACTTACTTAGACTATAGGTGAACCAAGGCCTCCAAGGAACCGCTCGCGATATCTTGACGACCTACTGGCAGCATGTCATCAACCACCTGGAATCAGACAATCATGACTACAAAATCCACCAGTTGCCCTTGGCCCGTATCAAGAAAGTGATGAAGGCAGACCCAGAGGTCAAGATGATATCTGCAGAGGCGCCCATCTTGTTTGCAAAGGGTTGTGACATATTCATTACCGAGCTAACGATGCGTGCTTGGATACATGCCGAGGACAACAAACGCCGCACCTTGCAGCGGTCTGACATTGCCGCTGCTCTGTCTAAATCGGATATGTTTGATTTCCTGATTGATATAGTCCCCCGCGAGGAGGCAACCTCCCATGCAAAGCGTTCAAGCCAAGCCGCTGGTACCGCCCCAGGTCCTTCTACTGCTCCGGGTCAGCTCCCTCCTGCCCCGCATGGTGTTCAGCCACATCAGCACATGGGCCCTGCCGACTATGGATCCCTCGGCCAGCACGGTATGCCCCAAGACCAGGAGTATCGCCCACAGCCTGCCATGTACCCCGGAGCCGTTCAACCAGATCCTACTGCGGCATATGGTCAGCCTCAATCCCAAATGTTTGAGGGAATGTATGCCTACCCGCATCTCCCTCCTCAGCAGGTATGTAAGAGTCAAATCTCTCATCGTCAGTGTAGACACGCTAACTTTGGTTGTTCAGTGAACGTGACATTATATTTTAGTCCGTCATTTTCTTATCTCATGCGCGTTTGGAGGCGAATCTTGGTCTTTACTCTTTTATTGTTCTTTATTCTTTGTTTGTTTCATTTTCCAACTCGAGGCAAGGGCAATGCTGTGGGCATTCTCGACCTTTCGGAATTAGTGTATGTGTGAAATGGATGTAGCTTTTGATCCTGATATGAAGAGGAAATAAATGTGACATTTCAAAGGCTGTGTTTAATTGACTTGATGGTTCTAGTAGGGCTTCGCATGTTCCCGCATCTTGGGCAATCAATCACTTTTACTTTTGAAAAACTTGGAATAAGTTTATTCATTTCGCAGCAGATTTGCTCAACCACAGGGCTTGTGATTTTGACTGTAAACAGAAGATAATTATTATGTGAGAAACAGGGACATTCGCTAGTCCGCTGGTAGTCCGAGGTTGTCTCATCCGCTACATAGTACTGGTTCTTCCCATACTCATGCTCCCAGTGCTATCCATCGTCCAGGAGTTACTTCATTTTATGACACATTGGCACGGCACATGACATAATTCATCCGGTTTTCTTGAAGCGCGAGGAGAGAGTTGCAAACTTATCCACCTTGGTAGGAGCTTGAACAGTACGTGTAAGCCTAGTTGTAACCAGTCAATTAGTAATTCATGATAAAATGTAGATCCAAGCCATACTTCTCAAGCAAGATTGGCCCTTGCATGGCATCGACACGTCCGTATTTCTTGTTTCTTGTAGAAATGTCATAAAATTCGTCTGCACTATCAGCTTGCATCAACTGCACCGTTTGCTGTAATTCATCGAGATTTTCTCGTAGAATTGGTACATTCAAGCTGTCTACGAATCGGGCGAGATATTCAACATCCTTCGCTAGAGCTGCCACCCCGTTGGGATTGATTTTCTTCACTTCCGGAGATAACGGTTGCGCCTGAATGGCCAATCAATAAGATCCCGTCCCAGCAGATAGACACACGAGGACGACTCACCAGTATCATATTAGCGGCATGGCTGAGGGCGTCAAAATAGATGAGTTCTTTGATTTCCGTCGGCAAACCCAACAATGTGGAGTTCATGATGTTGGACAAGAATCGAGTCAGGGTCTGCATGTAATTGCTGGGTTCTGTGGGAGGTGTAGGAGACATCCACTCGTACTCTGCTGTTTCGATAAGGTCATCGATCTTGGAGTTGACAACCTCAAAGATTCGCTTCTCGGCTGCCTTTTTATTGCTCCTGAACTTCTCAGTAGCTCTCAACGCGATTGAGGTACCAGTGGAATTTTGTGATCGGGCCGCTGCCAATAAAAGTTCGAGCTCGTGACAAGCCAGCTCGAAGTGTTCCAAATTGATAAGAATCTGAACAATTTGACCTAGGTACTGCGAGGAAAGACGCTCCACTAAGATATCACAGACCTTTTGTGAGAGGAGATCATCCAGATCCTGTGATATCAGCAGCCGACTCACGGGACTTTGGATGTATTAATTCGAACTTACATTCTTCAGCGTTTCATCGATCACGTTTGTATTTGCGAAACCATCATTTGCAAAGAAATAAAACTGATTCAGGAAGTTCCGGATATCAATGCAACATAAAGGGTACATTCGGGAGAATGGCAATATGCATGGGAATCTAGGTCAATAGTTAGTTATGTCAGAATATACATATCGGCATAGGCTGCTTCTAAACTTACATTTGCTCCTCGCGAGGCTTTTCAGGGCTGTACCAGCTCACGTTGAGTACCTTGTCATGTTCCTCTTGGGTCTGTATGGGCATGGGCATATAATCATCCGTTGATACAATCTGGCAGCATTAGCACTATAGAGAGATTGGTAGAAGTAGCAGCTTTACCTCTTGGAAATCGTCACTGAATCTTTTTTTGAGTAACTCTGCATATTTCCCAAAGAGTGTCAATAAGAAGTCGTCAAAGACTCGCACGGAAAAATTCCACGTCTGGTATACGAATATCAGCTACTTGAGCCCAATGTAAGACAGAAGAACCAACTCACATTCATCGTCTGCATGAATAGAGCAATCAAATTCTTGATGTTGAGAATACTTTCAGCGTTGTCGACTTCATGAAGTGCTTTCGATATCAACACTACAGCTGCTTGGCACATCGAATCCCACAGCTCGTCAATCTATTTGTGTCAGGTCATTCCTAGAAGTTCCCTCGTTGGGAATAGGTCAAAAAAGCGGAAATAAGGCTCTTACATCGACCGATGATCTAAGATCGGGGGCTCGTTTCATTGTGGCTCGTTCGACGATGGCAAATCCGGCCATCTCTTCCAAGAGATTGTGGAGGCTGGAGCCATCTTCGTCAACCAGAGTGATTGAAGACGGAAGTAACAACTCTTTTTGCCTTCGGCGAGTGATCGCGTACTCGATTCGAAACTTATCCATATGCCCCAGAGATTGATGAATGTGCAAGCACTCGAACAGCGGTGTGAAGTCAACTTGAAGATCTTCATTATGGAGCAAATCATACTCTTCATCTTCATCAGACACCAACTCGATTGCAGAGTTCAAATTGAAGTGCTCTAAATATGGAATCCTTTCCGCTCTTTGCTTTAGCCTAGATTTGCGCTGGTCTGTGTGGAAGAGCGCGATCTCCCCGAGGTATTGAGACATTTCTCGGATGCGGTAAAGCCAGGTATTGAGATCCGACATAACTGCTTCTGCGATGGCTCTTTGTGTCGCTGGAACTGAACGTTGAATCATGACTGCAATCTTGTATTGAGTCACACCCTTCAAATGAACATTTTGGAGTTCCTCCAGCGCGCGCAGCGCTGCGTAGTGGTTTTTTTTTGCCAAGAGGTCATGGACTTGGTTGGCTAGACGCAATACCTCCAAACAATCCTGAATGGCGCGGTTAGTCTCATCAATGTTCTGCCGGTGGCCACGCGATTCCACCAGTGCCTTCTTCTGCTCGGCCAGGCGCTCGGTACTGGTTTGAATAGATTGGTTCAAATCCAGAATTTCTGCTGTCAAGCTCACGGTACCCTCTCTAATTCGAAGCAGTGAATTGACTGATGAGACAAACTCTTGGTGGTTTGTGTTGCAGATA
Source organism: Penicillium sp. IBT 31633x (assembly GCA_028827885.1). Lineage (NCBI taxonomy): Eukaryota > Fungi > Ascomycota > Eurotiomycetes > Eurotiales > Aspergillaceae > Penicillium > Penicillium sp. IBT 31633x. Next base: position 734,544 of record JAPWDP010000002.1, read on the forward strand.
CTTTCGATCTCAGACTCCTTATCGCCCGCGAACCGGGACAGCGACTGCAGGAGTTGAGGAGTGCGGTTTCCAACGCTGTAGTCCCGGATTGATGGAATTAGCTGATCCAAGTAGTCTGTATCCGAGGGTGAGATGATGATCTAAGGACAAGATGTTAGCTGCTTGCATAGTTCTGTTCTACAACATGTAGATTGCTCACCTGGTTCAAGACATGAGGCTCATTGAGCATTGGAGCCATGGGCTGCATGATGGCTTGACTTCATAGCCAACGAAAAGCCTAAAGATTAAAAATTGCACTTAACAGGCTAGCAAACCTATCCGCAGCAAATGATCTCGAGCACAGATAGGCAGCGTGAGTATACGACGTATTGTCGTTGACGTCCCCTATGGGCGGTCAGGCAGTGGATCTGCCGTAGATGTATTGACCGCATTACTTACGCTAGTCCTTTTATGTGCTAGCGTCATGACTAGCGTGAACTCTACGGAATATCAAATGTATAAGAAGTCTCCAAACTCCCAGATCTACTGTTCACTTCCTTGATACACAGCGATATTTGATATTCAGCTTTTCTACTTGAATCTGGCTAACTGAGGCACTGATATCTAGAAACATGAACTCTTAGGCAGCAAACTTGCCCAGATGAAAGCATACTTTGTGTACCTGATCGCTCACCGGCTACAATATCAAACAAGACGCGTGATTCATTGGAGGGCTGATAACTATATCAAAGCTCTGTGATGAGAGCTGAAAAAACCCTTTTCTGGTAATACGACAGTGCCATGATAATGATACTGCTTCAAAGGAGTGACAGTGAATCATCTTTGCAGAGTTGAGACACAAGCAGTGAGACCATATTCGGGGAACCTCACTGGCATACATATCTACCATACCTGCGTATGGCGCTTCAATGAGTCGCTTCGATGAGTCGCTTCGATGAGTCGCCCCATCGGTCATGGTCAATAATTCGTTCTTTCTATTGGCCGCGCTGATATGAATCGCCTTTGCCGTTTGCTGTTTTGTTCGCTGAATCGCAATTGCTCATTGGGTGATATAGTATGATTGAGCTCTATATCGCATTATTGGTCCTGCTTCAAACTCTATTATGAGTCGCGCTGTGTCTATATAAAGGCAGTGCAGCCTCTGGTAATTTCTCTTCCTCTTTTAATCCTTTTGCTTTCGTGGCTACATCACTCTACTCGTCCCAAGCGCCGTACCGCTGTCCTTTACCCGCAGAATCACTCCGATTTACCACAACGTACCTTGTATGTGGACTTGTCTTGATGTCTTGTTTCTCCGCTCACTCTTCTGTTAGTTGCACGTCACCGAAAGACTGTTCATAAGTCTGATACTTGAGCATGGAGGGGACTTCTCCAAGTCGAGGCTCACCCTCGGAGCAACTCGTTGCATTCAATCCCATGGGGTTGGAGGCGTTCGCGCACCGAGTGAATCCTGGCCCTTTTCCCGGAATGTCGACAATCCGTCCTGCAGGGTAAAACACTTCTGGCCCTAATTGACACATGGGATATAGCAAAACTGACCATGCTGCCGTAGTGACCCGTTTGCCGGTTGGCCCAATGGACTTAGACCTGGACCCAATGTTTCCGCACCACAAGTGCCCAGTGCAGGCTCTACTTCCGGTCACGCCTACCAATCGTCCCAGTCTCTGAACAACTCAGCTCTGATTGCCAATTCGAGTGCTCGTGCCTCCTTGGGACACTCTTCTGTTCCTACTCAGCTATCTCCTGCACGCCCTGCTCTTGGTGGAATGCAATACTCGCCTTCACAACCCCAAGCTTCAGGAACGATGGATCAATGGCAATACTCTCCTTATTCGCCATCTCATGGCCAGGCCCATCCGAAAGCATCCCAGTACCCGATCTCTCCGATTCAGACGACCTCCAATGCTCGGTACTCACCATCCTATGAAGCACTTGGCTATACGTACAGCCCGACTTCAGCTTTCGCTTCTCGTCTGTCAGCCATTACTGACGGCGCACCTCAGCTTGATACCTATTCTGCCACTGCCCAAGTTCCAAGTGATGCACCTGCCGCCGCTCACAATGCTGCTTTTGAGCCCAGTTACAATTCAGCTTTGAAACCCCTGTCTCGTGGAACTCTTGATTTCAGCGGAAACCATCGAAGCTTTATCGTCCGCGGTGTCCCTCGTGACACATCCCACTATTCCATTAATCTGCTGTTGCCTGTAAGTTGCAGTGAAGGCTTGATCATGACAAGAATAAAAGCTGACTATGTCAAGATTCACGAATATCCTTCCCTTGAGGATGTTTGCGTCAAGCATATTGAGCACAGTGGCATGTTCTCCCTTTCATTTGCCGATCTTCGGGAGGCCGTTGCGGCAATGAACAAGATCCGCCTGAGTCGTCCTGAATGGCAGGTTACCCCGGCCACCGCTCACGAGATTGCCAATTTCACAGGAAGCAACAAAGTTCTCTCCGTTCCCCAGGATGGTGAATTTGATTTCTCTGTACACGCTGATCCAGCCGAATGGATGATGATGGTGCAGCAGTTGCATGAGATTGTTGATTCTCTCATTGCTTCATTCGGAGCTATTCGTTCTTGCGCTATTGTCGAGGAGGGAACGAGCATGCGCAAGTATCATATTCGATATTTCAACACACATCAAGCAGCTTATGCTTTCTCCTGTCTCGATGGATACAAGGTTGAGGTACTCTTCTCCCCTCCCTTCTTTCATTGGATTCTATTGAAAGGGCAATGCTAATTCTATTATCTAGTGTCTTCAGTTCAGAGTCACCCGTGATAAACAGGAAGAGTTGTCTCTATGGCCCCCCCTTCGTGTTCCCAACTTCAGCTACTCCCCCCAGAGCCCTGTGACCCCCTACCGCATCACTCCCATTGCCAAGGAGAACAACGCCGGTGCATATGACAATGAAGCGAAAATGGACCTTTCTCCGACTTCTGGGGAGGGCCAGACCAGTCCAGAACATGCAATCAGCCTTGAACGAATCAGACAAGGATTGGATGTTCGCAGCACTGTAAGATGATTTTCCCCGTCTGTTGAAAAGTCGGTATCTCACATATGGCATCGTCGTAGGTCATGATTCGCAACATTCCCAATAAGATCACTTCGGTATGGCGCTTTCCACCTCTTTATGTTTGAAGCTGTAAATGCTAATACCATGTTCCTTCTTGGTAGGACCAATTGAAGAGCATCTTGGATGAATCCAGTTTCGGGAAATATGACTTTCTTTATCTGCGCATGGGCAAGTGACGACAAATTACTGATCCGCGTGGGCGACTGAAGACTAACATTTCTAACAGATTTTACTCATCGCTGCAAGTAAGTCTTTTTTTTTACAAGATTTCGAGGTTACTCATCCTAATCCTTCTAGCGTTGGTTATGCGTTTATGAACTTCGGTGATGTAAATGTTATGGTACCCCTTTCATCCGATTCTATACTGACACAATGGATAGGCAATTGATATTGTTGCTGTTAGTTTTACTCTGGCTTGGGGTTGGACACATGCTTACAGGATTTTCATAGCTCGTTCATGCTCGACAGGGCAAAACTTGGTATGGTGCTCCCCGTTTTTGCTAAAAAGCGCACGCTTGCTGACCCAAGAAAATTCCAGGCCCGACTGCATCTCGGAGAAGAAGGCCGAAGTTTCCTATGCTAGTTCGTCTCCCATTCGCGATTAACATGCACAAAGACTAACATTTTCCAATAGCACTTCAAGGAAAGGAAGCTCTCGTGAATAAGTTTCGCAACAGTCACGTTATGACCCGTCCCCACGACGAGCGGCCTCGCGTATGTTTGGATCTTTGCTATCCTTTTCGAGTGCCTCAACTGACTGAATGCAGCTTTTCCATATCAGCGGCCCTCGCATGGGCATCGAAGCTGCTTTCCCCGGCCCGAATGACGCCAGCAAGCTGCGTCGCTCAGTTGCTAGTACTACTCAACAAGGTATGTGGTCGCACTTTTCAGACTTATGGGTCCGAGTTCATCTTTCCACAGGTCTCTTTGCGCCTCGGAACCGAGCTGCCACCACGCCTCGTACCAACCGTACACGGTCCCAATCTCAGACTTTCGTTCACACTCCTCGTTCTCGGCCCTCAACCCGAACTCTCCGGCATTCTGGTGGACGATCATTGCAGTATATTCCTGGTGGACTCGCCTCGATGCAAGCAGATGACCGTCGTTTCATTCGGGAGAGCAATTAGGCATTTGCCACCACACAGCAGCGATCAGAAACTATCATCTCGAGCACCATGCCATATTAGTCGACGTATGCAACTTCATTCGTCAAAGCGAGAGATAACAGTACAACATCTGCAAGCCTTTCGATTTGTTTTCATCTGAGCGATTTCAATTTTTCCATCTCATGCAACATCATTTCAGTTTCGGTCCATTGCCATCATCGCACATAATTTCGGTGCTTCGACTTCTAGCCCTGCTAGCCGTCAAGCGCCTCGTCTCTGAGCGGTCCATTGGTCTGTTCAAATTCCATCGATCAGTTTGAAGCCATTGCCATTGCGAATGCTATTTCCATCACCATGCCCACTGCTCTGAGCTGCTGTGGGCTGGACGTTCTTATCACCTTTCGTCCTGAGCGTTTGCTTTCTTCTTCTTTTTTTTATTTGCTTGTTTTTTATCCTATTATCTCGTTTCTGCGTTGCTAATTTTTTTTTTGATGCGTTCTGCTTTTGCTATTATTTGTGCTTCTCATGCGTTCTAGCCTGTCTTCGCTTGAACTTGTTTCTGAAAATCTCGAAAACAAAAACATAAGAGAGAATTAGTTAGGCAAATATCACAAACTCTGAAGATGAATCAAATGCGTGAAAATAGAAAATACAAAGTGAAGGTAAAGAATCGAGTACTTACATTCAATGTTCGTAAGGAATTGGTCCAAATCCAGAGATTCGAGGAAAATCCTAATTTTCATCTTCTGCAACCTTCACAAAATCCACACGATTACTACATAATGGACTCCCAAGAAATTCTGGCAGTCCACTCAATACTTCATCTAATCTTTCATCGCAACAAGAACCAGCATCACCGAACCAAATGGTGGAAATGGTTATCCATCCTGAAGCGCGCCACCTTAGATCTCACTCGATCAAATGCGGTAGAATCTCAGAAGCACCTGGCCACATATGTGATTCCGAGATGTTACATGTATGAATAGCCTCCTCATCTTCATATCGTCATCTCTCAGACCAAAGCTAACCTCTGATCCAGAGCTTTTTCAACTGTTATCGCCGATAACCAGTTTTCTACGCTTGGAATTGTGCTGCTAGCTGCGCTGGCGCGACTTTCCAAAATCACTGGCATCAGTCATCAATTGAAGATACAGCCTGCAAAAAAATCCAAGCCTATCTCTGTCGTAAATGAAGACCTCGGGGAACGCATTCGTCGGGTTGATGTGTCGCCCCTCCCGGTCAAGGTCTCCAAGGAGGAGCCGACAGAGGAGGCAGAGAAGCTGGTAGAGAAGCTGGTAGAGAAGCCAGCAGAGGGATCAGGCGAGCGTTCAAGCGAGAAATTGACAAAGAAGTCAACCGTCAAGGGAGGTTCTTCCAAAAATCCCCCGAAGAAGAGGAAAAAGAAGGATGCTATTGATGATTTGTTCAGCGGCTTATTTTGAATGGTCTTCAATACCTTTTTACAAAAAAAAAAAAAGAGTAATTAATTTACGGATTTTGAGGGATGTGATCGGTTCATTTTTCGATGAAATAGCAAATTTATGAATTACATGACATTAATGAGATCGAGAAAAAATGACCTCGCCCAGTAGATTTACAGCAACATGGTTGGCAGTGGCCCATGCCATACTGTAGAGATATTTGGGGGAGAAAACGGTCCAGATGAACAGATGGGTCCGTAGTGCAGTACAGGCGGCCATGACAGAAACCAAGGATATGGCGACATGGAAGGTCAACAGTGATGAGGAATCTTGTTCCGAGACATTCTTTCGGAGACGCTGGCTCTGTGAAGCCCACCAGATAGGACCCGCCCAATTGCTGGCGAAGGTGAGTATCCCCACTAAAACCACGCTATAGCTGCCAATACCGTTATATCCACTGGCAAGATCTACAGAGGAGATTGCATTTGAGCCACCAAATGCGAAGAATGTCATATACTGGAAGATCAAGGTTGTGATCGTCACTTCGATCCCTGTGAGGCTCATGGAAAAGAGAATACAAGCTTGTATTCGGAAAATCAAGAACAAAGGAACGTTAGTAGCACGAGACTGCGTCATCAGGAAGATGTGCAAAGCTTCATGGATGGTATCGGTTGGTGCTATGCACTCTGGTTAATGAATCTAGGATCAAAAATACCATGGGGAAAGGTCACTTGAACTTACCTCGAGTAACTTGGGATCGTTTCGTGGCAAAGAGTACTAGTAGCACAATGGCAGCAAGTCCGTAAAACACAAGTCTAGCGTGCGTAATTAATGATAGACCATAGGGCCACTCCTTCATAATCTGGGAGATGAAAGTCCCATCTAGCAGCTCGGGAGATTCTGATGCCACAAAGTGCAATTTGAATGTGAAAGCCAACACAGCAGGCACCACAGTACCAAGCCTCCAGATTCCAGGGAATGGTACGCTCCTGAAAAGATGACAACCGGCATCCACGTAAGTGAGGATAAGGAGAACCCAGAATATTTCTGGATGAAGTGCGAAGAAGGTGCGAGCAATATCAGGTTCGGCTGCGAACTTCTGTCCTGTTTGGTTCCACCGACGCAAGAGCCGCTGAGTGATTGCGAGCACAAGAATGACACATTTCTCAGCCCATGATGCCAATGATCCAAAGCGTCTGCGTGGAATCGCAGATGACTCGGACTTGATATGTAGGTAAAAGACCCATCCCGAACAAATCCAATACCAGAATTGTTGTTCTTCTTCCACGTAACTGCTCGCAAACATCATCATCCCATAGGTGATGACCATGAGCATCAAAAACAGACCAGAAGACATATGCCGTGTGCATTCCTTGTATGTGGCCGGAAATACAAGTACGCCTGCAATGCCCGTGATCAACAGGCCCAAGGCGAGTCGGGAGACATCGTAGTTACTGGCAGTACGACTCATGACATCCTGGGCAATCTTTAAAAATTGAAACAAAGCTGGTCCAGCCGCAGAGTAAGAATCCTCTGCTTCGGTTCCGGCAGAGAGGAGCTGCTGAACTTGTGCCCATGCACATTGAGCACCTTCAATCCCCGATGTAGCTCCTGAGGCACATGCTGCAATACTATCGGGGCCGAACGTATAACTGGGAAATGTTGTTGTCAATGTGTTCAGCAGCTGTTCAGCATTTTGAGATAGAATGCGGAATTTGTGGGAACCTTTTTGGGTTTCTAAGTCAGACATTGATTTTTATGTGGCTTCGTCGCCATGATGCAAGACAGAGCACATACCATGTTTCCACATCTCTAAGAAGTCCGGAATGAAAACACCTAGGCTATTCAAAGGGATTGGGATGCCAAGAAGTCCCGCCAATGTTGGAGCGATGTCTGCTTGCTCAACTGTCTGATAGTACTGCATGTCTCCGGAGGATTCCATGGGGCTTTCTCTGGAGCCTAATGCTTCAAACTTGGGTGATATGAAAAGTAAAGCGGGTGATGTTTCCCCAGCAGAGGAACCGCCGTGATTTCCAGCTTCATTCATGCCATGGTCTCCGCACAACACGAAAAGTGTGGAACGAAGATGGTTTTCTTGCTGCATTGCGGTATAAATCTCAGTCACCACAGAATCCATCTCGTGCTGCTTCGGTATCATGAAGGAACTAGGAGGGTTAGAAGTCCAACTAAGAAAGGAGTAGAAATTTGGAGATACCTTTTTGGACCAGCCTTATGTCCTATATGATCAAGCCCCAGATAATGCATGATCAAGGCAGACCAGTCATCTTGAGCAAGCTCGTTGGGAATGTGTCGAGTCACATTATGATCTACTTCCGTGAAGTCCTGCGAGAAGAATCTCAGTTTCAATGCTAATTCTGCAGATACATAGGCGCTTAAAATACAACTGACCGACACGAAAAAGCTTGTAGTTCCATCCGCTCGGTCGAACATCCCCGGAAAGAGCTTGAGCCAGGTATCATCCCCATACATCACAAGTCGTCCACCAGCGGCCTTTAACTGCGCCAACCATGTATCCTGATACGCCAGCGTTGATGTAGTATCAGATTCAGCGATGTTTAGAATAACATCTAAGAAAGACGGAACTGAACCGGTTGTGATGGCCTTTAATCGAGGCATCGTAACAGTTGGAGAGCCCGCATACGCAGTGAAAGGCAACGCAGCACCGGATCGGATCAAGCTATCATCGAGTCAGTCATTTCCTAACAAACCGAAGTATGGCCTATAAGTGCCACACTCACCTTTGTGTAAACAAAAATCCCGAGTCATTAGAATATACAAAGTCGCTATGAAACGCCTTGTTAGCTCCTTCATATAACTTGTGAGAGACTTGTTCCCATTATACCTCCGTAGCGCATCGACCACCATGAAGATGACTTTGTCAAAGACCGCAGGTACCGTAACATTCTCGCCTGTGTCATCAAAAGTGGCCAGTCCAGGTATCAATGGTTTATAAGGGAAGAATCCTGAAGAGAAGGTGAGTATTCCCACGGGCACCAGCAGATTGGCAATAACCATTGTCCAGCTGCGGAAGCCCGTCATTTTGCAAATTCGCTGGCGTTGGCTCCGGTCAGCTTCTACTTTGTATGTGAAGTTCCAAGTTAAAGGGACCTCTCGGACCACCGAACTGTCCAGGGGTCCAAAGGGAGGAATGTGTTTACGGGCATCACCACACCGCCTTGAGGATCCTCTATGTACTTCCAAGGTTGGCATGTATGTATACAACGCGGTATCTAGTTACCTACATGTAGAGTACATAGGAAGATACGTACATGTAGTTTGCGATCTCATAGCTCCCAAGTATTCCCAATAATACACAGATGGGTTAAGACCGCTGGATGAGAGAGCATAGGTTCCCATTATTGCAAAAGTGAATCCAAATCTGAATCTGAAGCAGCTTCTATCGGTTCTTCAACAACACTGGGTTGTTGTCCGTTGGGCAAGATAAAAGTGATCACTCAAAGGCTTTTTTTTAATATAAGGTATGGTATATCAGGCACAAAATATGAAACATATGTACGCGGATTGCAGGTGTAATCGTGGACTCCCAAACGCCTTTTTATTTTCCGCCACTCTCTAGTCTCGTGAATAATCCATTGGCTGTCCACCTGTAGACGTTTCACTTCCTCTTGGGGCCCTTCTTGTTTGAGGATGGACGCTTCTTGAAAACGATCGAGTTGCGAGGCTTCTGATTGCGCTTTTGCACACGTGCCGGCTTTTTCTTGGAGCTCGTGACTGTGTCAATATCCATCTCTGTGGTGGGTTAGCATTTTGTTTCAAGGAGCAACTCGTAAGTGAGATTCCCTTAGACTAACCTTCATCGCCCGTGGGAGCCTTAGCAGTTTCGTCTAATGAGAAATATGAAGTGAGTGAATATTCTTGGAAAAAAACGGGGTGTACATACCAGCCTCGTCCTCGGCTAGGTTCTTGTTTAATTTCTGAGGGGGATCAGGACGTGGTTGTGATGCAAGCTCCTGTAGTTTGGCTGCAAGTCTCTCGGTTCTGGCATCGACCACTGGACCAAACACTTTCTTGCGTAGGTTGGCTCTGTTGCGCTTGGAAACGCTAGCTCGGACACTTTTCGCCATGTCTAAAAAGAAAAGAAAGTGAACCTTGAAAGATTTATGAATATAAGAAATGACCCAATAAAGTGGGTTGAAGTCGGGTGGGAAATAAAAGGGCGACTGATAACACAATCAACTTTTTTTCCCCCAGCGATAGGCTCGTCTTATGTCATCCGGAGACCGCACTTCACCTCCGAGGCCGTCGTCGACCTGACGCCCTTTTGTGACTGGGGTTTGTGACCTTTCTCTCGCCTCTCACTGCGGCCAAATGTATCGATGCAGAGCCCATACAATTGGCCTGGCTGAATCAGACCCTTGTCTTTCGAGGAACCCTGGACCAAGTCTACCTTGATTGCTTTCGCATTTCTCTTATCTGAAAGTGCAGCAATCATGTCGACCACGAGCCTGTCGTCAGAGGTCACGACGTTGACAGCCTTTATAAAAACCCTCACAAATCCACAGCTGAAAGACCTGCTGAGGTATGAGAGCCTCCCAGTATCCGGGTTGAAGGCAACCCTTCAGTTCCGTATCATTCAACGTTCGTCAATCCTCCCCGCCAGACCTTTGCTATCGCACGTTGATTCATACTCTTCATGTATCTTTACATTGTCTGCTTGAAGTCTCTTGTCCCCAAAACCAAATCTTGAACAATTAATCATACTAAACAACGAACCAGGACTCCAATTCCTTTCGGAATCGGACACTATCAGTTTTGATGCCCTAGCCAGGCGCATCCGCGCTACTGCTTTTCCAAACACAGTGCCATATCAGTCGCATACTGGACCACAGTATCAGCCACCACCTCCTGTCTCTCAATCTCCCGCCCAGAGTCGATCAACAGCCCCCGGGATCTCTATGTCACCTCACCCATATACATCTGGTCCGAGTGCTCCTCTTGTGAAACCTCCTGTGGCCGCTCATAAATCTCCAGGTCCTTTGATTTTCAAAGAAAGCCCTTTCTTTACAATTTTAGAGTCGTTGACTCCAGTAGTCGAATGCAAAGGTATGACGCTATAGATTGAAGTTCGTTGGACAACTGTGTCTAATTTTATCAAGTTCGCGAACAAACACGAGATAGTATTGAGTTGAAAGTCATGCTCTCTCAGCAACAGGCCTATAGGCTACAAACCGACCCAAACATCCGAGTCATGGTTTATTGCGCCGGTGATTCGGGCCTCACACAGTACACCAAGTCGGACATCGCATTTCCCCATCAGGTGGAGCTCAAAGTGAATCTTGATGAAGTCAAAGCCAATCTCCGGGGGCTGAAAAATAAGCCAGGGACTACTCAGCCTGCAGATATAACCAACTGGATCCGCAAAAAGCCCAATTATCCAAATAATATCGTCATGACCTACGCATTGACGCAAAAGGTTGAACTCGCTACATTTCCTACCTACCCGGTAGAGCATCGATCTGTCATACTGGTAGACTAACTCATGCTTACACAGAAATTTTTCACGCTTGCCAATCTCGTGAAGCAGCACCCGATTGATGAGCTTGTCTCGCAGTTGAAGACGCGGAAGCTCATATCGAAAGAGCAAGTCATACGCGAAAGTAGGAGAAACTCTTACCCCCCTGGAATACTCATCTGACTCGGCATTATAGTGCAAAATCGCGCGAATGACTCGGAAATTGTCGCGACATCAAGTGTCATGTCACTCAAATGCCCTCTATCTACCCTCCGCATTCAAGTCCCTTGCCGTTCCATTGTTTGTACACACAATCAATGTTTCGATGCATCTTCGTTTCTTGAGCTACAAAAGCAAGCTCCAACCTGGACCTGCCCCGTTTGTTCTAAATCGACTAGCTTTGAGTCTTTACAAGTTGATCAGTAAGTCACCGTTCGCTTTACCAACTTATTTTTTTTCTAGCCTAACTGATTACTTAGGTATGTGGACGACATTCTCAAAACCACATCGTCAAACATCGATCAAGTCACTGTCGAACCAGACGGTGTGTGGTCAAGCCCCACTGATTCCGACGCGAGGAAGTTGGGTGGAATGACACCCACGTCCGACGACGATGACGACGACGACTTGATCGAAATCAGCGAACCAGGAGTTCCCGCTGTAAAACAAGAGCCTGGACGCGCGAACATTGCCCTGGAACGAACACCCGCGCAGTCACAGTCGCGGGAAGCATCAACCCCGTCTTCTGTGATGCGTATGTCAAGCAAGAAGCGACCAATATCTCAAGTCATCGATCTTACTGAAAGCGGTGATGAAGAAGATGAGTCCCCTGTCCCACCTTGTAAACGACCAGCTCCAAGCCTGCCCTCCCGATCTTTCCCTCTGCAGGATTATCATATCCCATCTGCCAGCAGCCCTCTGAATGGCGGGTCGTACCCATCATGAATCTAGATTATTATTCTCGCCAAGCTTTTGGCGACCACAAAGGGGACTTTTTTCAATATCTGGTGCATATTTCCATGGAGTTTTTGGCGTGATTGGGCCTGGGGAGTATTCAAGGTATCACAAATGGCCATGTATCTGGGTGGAGAGGTTGTATCATTCTACTTTTCCCAAGGTCTGTGGGCTCAATTAGTCAATTAGCCAGATGGTCTGGGAATATATTCCTATCAGTTTATTTGTGTCTGAGATTAGGAGAAGCACAAATGATTATATTAGTATATTTAGATTTGCTGATTTATGTACAGAGTACAAAACATTTACATAGATCTGCCAAAATATCAAGTGGATTCAAACTGCGGAGTAGCTTAGAACCCCCAACTCGCCCCGTTCTGCCCGTTCTCTCTTCCACCCTTCCCCCACTCGATCCAATTCCGTATTATCTACTCTCAATCCTCTTTGGGTAGGATTGCACTGCGTTGACCCATCGAGATGTCATTCGATTCAAACTCCGCGCCATTGAATACCGTGGATCCAAATGCCCGCGTCTTCAGCTCCTCGTGCTTCGACTTCCTTCTCATAGAATTGGTGCCAATGGCGGAGCGTATGGCAAAAGAACTCGTGACTGAGGGAAGGGAAACCGAAGACGAAGAAATTAGAGAGACGACGTTTTTTCGCCTTGAGTCCCTGGGCTATCGTGTTGGACAAGGCCTCGCGGAGCGGTAAGCGTGAATTGTCTCCTTCCACGCCCTTTTGCTTGCCCTTGCATTTCTTCAACTCGCTAACTCTGATTCATCGGTACAGCTTTTCCCGAGACCGTCCTCGATTCACCGATAACCTCGATGTGATCAAGTTCCTTTGCAAGGATCTATGGACAGTTCTATTCAAGAAACAGGTTGATAATTTGAAAACAAACCATCGGGTATGTTAATACAGAGATAATTGTGCGAGCAACAAGGCACATCCTGTGCTTGTACATGCTTGAGGGTGCGCATGAAACTAATCTAGCCAATAATTAGGGGGTTTACGTTTTGACCGACAGCGCGTTTCGACCATTTGCTAGGATGAGCATGTCAGTCCGAAGTGAAGCGATATCCATGGCACAGGCGGTGAGTGAGCTTCTACAACGAGTCAAAGGAAATGGCAGCTAATGGATTGACATAGTATCTCTGGTTTCCCTGCGGTATCATCCGGGGTGCGTTGGCAAATTTGGGCATCAACACGACTGTCCAAGCCGAGACCTCAGATCTCCCAGGCGCAACTTTCCAGATCAAAACTCTCCAGCCTCGACCCTGAAGATGAGAATACTGATTGACGCCTGGGTCTGACCTGTGTCTGTACTCGACTTCCTTACACGCCCATATAGTTTATCATGACGACTCCGCCTTGAACACAACCTTCTTGTCGTTCTTCGATTTGCTACGAGGATCGTTCAAAGACTCTCAACTACACGAGGCAACACCAGAGATACGCGAATTGTAAAAGGAACCCTATAATCCTTTGCATTGAAGGTTTGCTGCTATCTGTGTGCCAAACCTACATACTCATTTCATCGGGGTCCGTACACTATTCGTGTCTGCTCTTTGTTCATAATTTCGTGGTCTCACGTTCAAAGCCTATCTTTCCGGGAGAATATTGGTTAGCAACGCTCTGCTAGTTTCCGGTGTCATCGCAATCGTGCATGGGGAGGAACCAGATTGCAAGAGATGTACCGACAGAATGAACCCATCCGATTGATATATCTTGGGGATAACGGACACGGGGAGGGGAGGATATCTTACTTTGGTGGGGAGTTCTTGGCGAACTCGACACCCTTCTCGATGTTGCCCTTAAGTCCCTTGATGCAAGCCTCGAGGAGCTTCTTCTCCTGCTCGGTCACACCGTCCAGGATGTTGATGGCTTTCTCAACGCCGTTGGGCTATATCGAGTATGTCAGTTAGTCGGCTTACCACAGTGAAAAATTGAATACTTACACCAAGTTCCACGGGAGTGGAGAAGAATTCTAGACCGGTAGCCTTGGCAATCTCATCGCCGCCAGCAACTCCGGGCAGGTAGACGAAAGTAGGCTCAACGATGCCTTTCTCGCCCTTTGAAGCCTTAATGACAGCCTCGGCAAATCTAGGATTTGTCAGTCATGATAGCCACTCTGGATGAGCGCGGGTAAAGCATACCTGAAGCCAGCGAAAGCCATGGACAAAGTAGCGGAGCCAGCACCGTCCTTGGCCTTGACGACCTCATCACCACCGAACTGAACACCTATGAGATGTTAGACAATGCCACACACGGGAAATACTGTTCACGTACGGTTGACAAGAGCATCATAACGATCGGCGGGGATCTGGAAGCTGGGGGAAACCTTGCTGAAAAGAGGGACAATTGTCTCGCCGGAGTGACCACCAATAACGGGAACGGTGGCATCAGAGGCGTTTTTCACACCGGAGAACTCCTGAGTGAAGGTCTCCGCACGAACGACATCCAGGGTGGTAACACCGAAGAGGCGCTTGGGGTCAAAGACACCGGCAGCCTTGAGGACCTCGGCGGCGATTGGAACGGTAGAGTTCACGGGGTTGGAGATAATGAGAACGAAAGCCTTGGGAGAAAACTCGGCGATACCCTCAACAAGACCCTTCACAATTCCGGCATTGACCTTGAAAAGGTCGTCACGGGTCATACCAGGCTTACCTATAATCGAATACATTAGCCAACACGCACAGCCCATTGGCTGATCCAAGATCTACTAACGGGGAATGCCAGCGGGGATGACAACGATATCAGCACCAGTCAAAGCGAGCTTCAATCCATCATCCTTGGGAAGGTAGCCAGTGATTTTCTGATCAATTGTCAGCAATGGGGCTCAGGGTGATCAAGGACGGAGGTATACGTACAGCAACCGAGGAGATGTGAGAAAGATCTGCAGCCACACCGGGGGTGTTGACAACATCATAGAGTGCAAGCTCATCAACGAGAGGGCAAGCCTTCATCAAGAGGGAGAGAGGCTACATAATTAGCAGAGATTTAAGAGAATTAAGAGAATCTCAAAACGGGTCTCACCTGGCCAATGCCACCAGAAGCTCCGAGAACAACTAAAAGCAATATCAGTAAGAGATTGGAGATTAGAGATCATCAAAGCATTAAACAGGTACATACCAGCTTTAACCATGATGCTAGATTATATTTTGGAGAGAAAAGAAGATGGGAAAAGAGGAGAAGCTTCCCAGGTCAGGAGGGAACCGGCCGATTTATAAGAGGGGCATTTGAGGGGCAACCCCGGAAAAGACCACAGGGGCAGTTACGTCGGTTTCGGTTTTGGGAACATGTGAAGGGAAATGACGATTGTTTATAATTAGAACTATATATCTAGACATCCAGGTAAATTCATTATATGAGTATTATAATTATTCCTTTGGGTTTATTAAACCAATGTTCGAATTTTCTCCTGTTCAATGTACTTGCTAATTGCTATTGCTCCTGTTTATATCCAAAACCACTCCTCTATACAGCCTCAAACAGGAACTTTCGACCCTTTTCTTTTTCTTCTCCGACAATTCTCGTGTTCAAAGAGCGTTTCCACACTTCCCCGGGCTACCGGGTTATTCTATCGGGAAAAGGCGGACCTGACTATTCCACAGCATTATGGCTCGGGCCGACCGGTCGGTTGTGAATGCGATCATCTAACTGTTTTACAAGACTTGGGATGATTTCTTTGCCGCTCCGGTTGGAATTAAGGGGATTGTTTGTTTGGGGAGTTTCTCTCTTTAGATCGGGTAGGACATCATTTCTTCTTTTTTTTCCTGCCCTGGAGCAAGACCGCTAGATTACATGGTTTCCAAGTTCAGCATGGCGTGTCATATACGCCGATCATGTCTCCTCTTTAATCCCGACCTCTCATGGTCCACAAGTCAGGTTCATTTCAGATACCAATTTACTCCGACTCCTCAGCGGCCTTGCGGGCCTTGACACCACGAAGCTTCTGGGCGGGAGCATCCTTCTTGGGGAGCTGCGAGCGACGGACGGCGCTCACACGGGCAACAGCCTCCTCACGGAGGTCAGCGCGGTAGCCGTGCTTGGCGGTCTTGTCAGCGACACCCTTGTAGATCCTAGAGCGAAGATAAAAATGAGTACTGGTCGCAAAAGCAACAGACGACATGCGTCTGGATATACGGAGTTCCGCTTACTTGCGGGTGGAGGTGCTGGGACCGTAAGTCACGGTGACCAGGTTCTTAGCGGGCTGGTTGGCGTTGCTGGGCTTCTTGGTGGTGACGGCGACACCGTTCTCAGTGGCCTGGACACCGATAGCCTACAAATAATCAGATATTTAGCGCCATGGAACTTCAAGAGAAAAAGATGGGAGAAAACAGGCAATGTGGAAATAAATTACCTTGTTGTTGGCATAACCAGCATACTATCATGCGCCAAAGAAAGAGCGCTGTTAGCCGTTTCGTTCCCAAATGATCATGTAATTCCTTCTAATCACCATCCGAGGCCCGTACCTTGTAAGAGTGCTTGTTCAGAAGGTTCAGAGGATCCCGGGAGAACTGGGAGCCACCGCCGGAGTTGCGGTTCACCAGGAAGGAGTTCTGGCGGCCTGTTCCATAGAATGAGCTAAAGTTCGGGTGCTTCCAAAAAGCTTTGACGGGCAAAATCCAAAGCAAAATTTCCAAGGGTCCGACATACGGGTGATCTGCCAGACCAGGTCGTTGGAGATGTTTGTGGCCATTGTGATGAGAGGGGATGTTGAGTTGAGGAATTGAAAGAACGAAATCGCTATCAAACCGTCTTCACGTCGATCAAATTGTGTGTGTCGAATGCCAAGACCTCCAACTGGACGGGGTCTCGCTAAGGCGGCTCCTTTAGGAATAGACTTGATGCCTTGATGCCTTCCAAATAGACGCTCATGCCTTGATTCCAAGGTTGCAATATTACTATTACTAACGTAATTCACTACCGAGTGGTCCACACCACCGAGTGGTCCACCTAAACCAACCCATTAAATTTATATGCATTTATCTTAATCAAAAACCATGATATTAAAAAACTAAATTATCAAGGCCTATTTGGACATGCGTTTCTCTTATGCCCTTCATTCCCATATGCTCCGCATTTTGGCAAGGCCCTTATTCGTGGCTGTAAAGCCGGCGAGGGCCTTCTTGGCTGGGGGGAGGGGGGGTTTCAATTGCTTCCACTGGCTGGGTAATCAATTGAGAAGCTTCTAAAACTGAGAGACCTTCTTCGGATAGTATTTGCCTTTTAGATCTAGCTCGCTTTTGCTTCTGCTTCTTATTAGCTGCGCGTAATTCGCTTACTTCTTTTTCAAGAAGGGCGGCGGATTGTATAGTGATTTGGTAGGCCTTTAAAACCTGATTTATCGTAGAATTTAGCGGGCTTAGAGGGCTTTATGATCTTATACGAAGTAATGCTTTGATTAACGAAGCTTGCTTTTATAATTATACGTAGTTTAAAGGGGTTTTTAGATCCTAATCACTACTACCCCGGCTAGAAGGGGGGTAGGGGTTCGAAGGCGAATATCGAGTTTTAAAAGCACCCGATCGGGGGAAAAAGGAACTAAACTAGCGGCACCGAAGCTATTTATAATAGTATCGGATTTAAAAGCTTCGATTCGTATGTATAGGTAGGCTTCGAGGAAATCAAGTTTATCGATATAGTTAATCCCGCTCCGTATTTTCTATTTAACCATCTAACTATACGAGCGTTTTAACACTGTAAAATAGTCGATATTAAGAGGCTATAAAAGGTAAGACGAATACGGAGGTATATAGATTGGTATAACCTTATTTTATTCGTAGATTTCGTTAAATTTTAGGGTTAAATGACTTCCGTAGCCGTCGAGTATCAAAAGTCGATACGCTCCCTTTATACGCGAAGAAGTCGAAGGAATAAAGAGCTTTTTAAGCCATCGAAGTCTAATTTCATTAGAGGTCTATCCATTCGGACTAACTTTAAATCGCTAGTTATCCAGGAGGCCGTCGAACTAAGATTTAATAAAGACTTTACCTTTAAAAATCATATACGGAGGGAGCGCCTACCCCGAAGCATTCGTATACTTAATCGTAGTCACCCACTTACGATTTCTAGGTTATAGAAGCGATCGCCGACTGTAGTATTTAGCTCTCGTGATCACCTTCGCGGTTACCGTTAATCCTATCGCAAAACCAGTCTCATTAAAGTTATAAACATCGTCGGGGTCGATACCATATTAAAGGATAGTTTTTTTAACGAGCGTAAACCATTCTCTAATGATTTTTAGGTCTTCGTATTTCGCCCTCTCATAATTATAGCGCCTCGAGAACCGGGAGGAAAGAAGAGGATGCCTTTTCACGAAGTTATAAACCCATTTTTCCCTAACTATTTCAACTGGTATAGTTCCGCGTACGGCGAGTAGAAGATTCGTAGTTTCTCATATAGTAGAAGGCCGAGGGGCAGCTCCGCGAGCATCAAGTGAGAGGATCCATTTTTAAAGAGATTCCTCTTCAATCTCTATCAATTTATATGAATTGACGCGAGAAATCGCGCGGGGTTGAACACCCTAGAGGCGCGTAGTAAGGGTAGATCTTGGTACATTAAAACGGCGCGCCACTTCACGAATTGAAAAGATTTCTTTGTTTTTAAAAGCCTAGATAGCTAATAAGATCCTACCCTCCTGCTCTGCTGAATTTCTAGAGCTTCGAGGGCGAATTGGTGGCATAGTGGGTGGTTGAATTAATTAAGATCTAATTCCTGGACGCGTTTTGGTTGGGTGGCCAGCTCGCTTACCGGTTACGTTAACTAAAGATGCCTTATCGCCTGTTCTATAAGGCAAAAAGGATCGCAGCTTCCGGCGACATCCCCAAGGCTGCCGAATAATGAATGCGATGCTGACGTTGCCCCCGTCCGGAACTCTCCCCGGACACAAACACTTGACAGCTAATTTTCTCATGCCTTCTTCGCCGACGGCTTCCTGCCTGATGGGAGATATCATCTCCTAATTCTGCTCTAATAACTTTCTCAAGAGTGCCTACTTTCCTTACACCACAATATTGCTAAGCTCTATACTTCACTACTACACGCTGGTAATTCCACCGTATCACTCATCATCATGACCTACATTTTATTTTATTTCCTACTTTTTTCAGTCATCATTGGTGGGACAGGTATGTTGATTGTCATTCTAATCCGGGAATTCAAATATGCATAAGGAATGGTTCTAACTGCTAGACAGCATTATACCTGACTCGGTCACGATGGATGCCATTCGTCCAAGTGCCTGATTACCTCTACCACCGTCTTCCCTCGAGTTTCACTGCTGATCTGGAGGCTGGTCTGAGCTCATCACAATTTGACATTACTGCCAATGTTGCAGACGGGGATTCAAGAGCTGGCTTGGACGAACGAGCCAAGAGGGAAGTGAGGAAGATCATGAAGAGTCAAAAGGTCAACTTTGACGAAGCTCGTCGGATTTACACGGAGCAACGCTTTGCAAAGAATAATATCGGTCCTGATGGCCGGCCAAGAGACCCCAAGTTTGTCTCATTTTCGTGATTAGCCAACAGTCATACCACCCGGCCCTTGGTTTTCTTATTGGCAGGGGTACAGGGAGAGAGATTATTATCAGATCTGACACAAATGAAGATGACGCTTTGTCCCGTCTGAACTCTACCATCTGTCGGGATGCATGAGATACTGTGATTTACCCATAGTAGATGAATTATTGTATCTGTGATAGATTCTTGGTAGGTCATGCCATGATCAAAAACTTATTAGATGGATGTATCAATAAACACCACCAGTCTTTCTGTTTGACAACATCGAACAGACTATGTACTCCTAGTGATAACAAACATGATCATGCACTACCAACAGCCACCCAATGCCAAGGCACACTTATAAGGCCTCATCAGCAGTTCAAGAGTAGTCAAACAAGGAGAGGTCGTCAGACACATAAACCAGCGTTTTGATTCTTCATTGTTAAATAGTATTGAAGGAAGGATTCCTGTGATTACACGGGCATAGTTTCAGGGGGGGAAGGGGTCTCAAGTCTGAAGATCACTTGAAATCACCGACCGCTTCCGTATCCAGGCTGTTGAAAGCCCGGTGGCAGTGAAGGAGCCCCGCCTGGAGGTCCAAATGCGGGCGGCCCAAACCCAGGGGGGTGCGGCCTGTGGAGCAAAGGGCGTTTGGCCGGCGCTATTGAATCCAGGAGGTAAGAAAGACTGTGGACCGCCGTAGCCGGCTTGGGAAGGCGGGGGTCGGGCTGGAAGCCCGGGAGGTGGGGTATTGAGTGAAGGAACATGGGGTGGGACAGATCGGTTTGTAGGGGGAATGCTCTGATAGGGCATTGGTGGTGGAATACCCCGGTTCATGCCTAGATCGAGCGTTTGCGATGGCGCTGTGCTTAGATGTCGAGCGCTGTCGCCATTCGCCATGATAGGTGGTGTTGCCGATATGGCCTGGCCAGCACCAGGAAATTGTGTAGATTGCTGACTTG
Organism: Penicillium sp. IBT 31633x; assembly: GCA_028827885.1. NCBI lineage: Eukaryota > Fungi > Ascomycota > Eurotiomycetes > Eurotiales > Aspergillaceae > Penicillium > Penicillium sp. IBT 31633x. The sequence continues at coordinate 755,061 of JAPWDP010000002.1, forward strand.
GTGGTTGCACATTATGCTTGCGAGCCTGGGCTGCCAACATGCGTTCCGCTTCATCACCATGCCTCTCTCCTTTGCCATCTTTCTTGTATGCATACTGCACCGAAACCTGTTTGTTCATCAGGTACTGGCCATTCATATTGGATATAGCCGCGTCTGAGGACTCAAAATCAGCGAATGAAACAAAGCCATATCCCTTGGAGAGATTGTTGTCATCACGAGCGATCTGTAATTTGCAAAAGAAAATTGCACTGTCAATAGTGTACATCTTGTTTTCATGGCGGGGAGACCTTACTTTGGGTAAATTGACTAGACTGCCAAACCGGCTGAATGTATCATAGAGCACCTGCTCAGTGACCATAGGATCAAGATTACCGACAAAGAGCTCTGCACCAATTTCCACCGTTTTTTGTTTATCGGCAGACGCCTTATTGACACGGATGGGCTTTCCATAAAGACGAATTCCATTCATGATCTTTGCTGCGTATTCGGCATCTTCCTCGCTTATGAACTCAACAAATCCATAACCTTGATGTAACTGTGTGACCCGGTCTTTGGGGAGATGGACATTAACGATACGCCCAGCTTGGAGCATCAACTCCCATACCAGGCTGTCTGAGGCCCGCTCATCAAGGTTACCGATATACACAGTTGCCTCTTTGTCTTGTTCCCTGGGTTCAGTTAGCAATGAAGTCTTGTGGTGAAGAAAGAGTCTTACCAATGCCTTGCGCCGGACATGGCGCCGGTGGATTATTTGAAAAGATCGAAACAGGTGTCTTGAAAATCCAATGTGTGTATTGATAATCTCTGATAATGCTAGTAATTTTGGCACAAATAAATGAATTATTTGGGAGAGATAAAGGGTGAAAAAGTATTGAGGTGTGAAGTGTTGAAGTGAAGAAAGCTAGAGCTTGGGGGGATGATCAGTGACTTCCCGAAAACTTTTGATTCCGCATCCTCCCTGTTTCCACCTTCTCTTCTATCAGCCACCTCTCCCACTGTCTTCTCAGCTTAGCTTGACAACAATTTGTGGTTTCTTTATTGATACTTCCAAATACCCAATTCTATTCCTACAAATTCATAATGGTTCAATTCTCTGAGGAGACCAAGGTTGGTCGCAACCTTGATGATCTTGCTTGAAAGTGGCTTTCTAACTCTGTGACCTTCTCAGGAGCGTGTCTCAAAGGTCATTGATGTTTCTCGGGTTGCTATTCACTAGTAAGTCTCATGAAAGACATCTGTCATCTCCGAGCTGACCGGCGAAAACAACTTAGTGGATACTTGCCTCTGATTATCTATCTGGGTATGGATATATCGCTTGCATGTTCTCAGGACAACCGATTAACAGGAATAACCACAAAACAGGATACACCTATAGCGAGCCCAAGCCGACTCTTTTCAGGTACTTCACTTGCACTCCACGCTGTCTTCCAGCTGTCATAGCTAAATTGATGTCTAGATTGTTCTCGCCTCTCGCCTAAACCACATATCTACCTATGGAGAAATGATGCGCTACTTTCTGGATAGGATGGAGACACTTTGATATCGAACGACCATGCGATTATATCTACATGTATATTGTTAAGGGATGATCTTTTGTACTTGTACTCTCTTTTTTTTTTTTTTTTTGCTGTTTATTGGATTCTGTTTTGGTAACAAATCGTTGAATTGTAGCCGGGTTCTTTGGAAATAACATTGGGCCTTTGGGGATATCTTATGAAAGAAAGGAATTAAGAAGACTATGAACCAACAAATACATAAAAATATAAAATAGAATTTAGTTTGTATCAGAGGGCTTGTAGATTCTACTTACGGTCACGTATGTTCAATCACTGCACGGAGATGTACACAATACTTTCTTCTCTTTTCTTTTACCTCATACTGACCGGTCTCCCTCACCAGCCTTCTTCTCCCTGCCTCCCTCCCTCGCACACATACTCTGAGCTACCAGTGCTTTGTGTAGGGTAGCGTTCATGACTAGTCATGTCTCCTCGTCATCCTTTGTGGAGACAGTAGCAGGATTTACTGCAGGCATCGTGTCAACTCTGTCGCTGCATCCTCTTGACCTGATCAAGACAAGGCTGCAAGGCATGTTTCGCCCTCTTCTTGACATACAGAGTAACTGACTCCATTTGTGTATGTATAGTCAATCGATCATCGTCTCGACTTGGGGATTCTGTTCGGGTCATCCACAAAATCTTTTCCCATGAGGGTGGCTGTGCCGCTTTTTACCGTGGGCTTACCCCCAATCTTATTGGCAATTCCACAAGCTGGGGGTTGTACTTCTTATGCTACAGCAGCTTGAAGGATCGTATTCAAATATATCGCACAAAAAAGGGGCAGATTCTCACCTCGTCTGATTATTTTCTCGCGTCGGGAAGTGCAGGTATGTATACATGACCTCTACCTAGGAATCTTCATCTCTTATTCAGCTAACCTTTGGATTTGCATAGGTGCCATCACGTCGGTCCTCACAAATCCAATCTGGGTAATAAAAACCCGCATGCTGTCAACTGGCTCTCGTGCGCCGGGAGCGTATTCGTCGTTCACGTCTGGAGCAAGACAAATATACCACGCGGAAGGGATACCAGGCTTCTATCGAGGTCTAGTACCGGCACTGTTTGGCGTCAGCCATGGTGCCCTTCAATTTATGGCATATGAGCAGCTGAAGATTTTCAGATCCCAGTCGATGAAATCCAGTGGCTTTCTTGATCAAGGTCATACAGGTGCTGAACAGGCCCTGGGTAATGTTGATTTTTTTGCCATCTCCAGTCTCTCAAAAGTCTTTGCTGGCAGTGTGACGTATCCTTACCAAGTAATTAGGTCCCGGTTGCAAACTTATGAGGCCCATCTACTTTATCGTGGGGCCAAGGATGTCTTTTCGCAGATATGGGCTCAGGAGGGAGTTGCCGGCTTCTATAAGGGTCTTGGCCCAAATCTCTTCCGGGTGCTTCCAAGCACATGGATGACGTTTCTGGTGTACGAGAATACCAAGTTATATCTGTCACGGCTCGTGCAAATTACATAACACCTAACCTGCTAACCAGTCTCTTCATTTATTACCATGATCATGGGCCCTCGCTATGCTATCTAAGACTTCCGCTTATCTTTCCAAAAATAAATCGTGAATTTCCTAGTGCTTAAATGTTAATCGTGATAGCAACCGCCCTTCTCTGATATTTATATCTAAAAGAGTATGATTGCTTGAGCCGCTATATAAATAGTGTTGTTTATATGGGTTACGGTGATTCTGTTAAGGTAATGCTGTTATGGGAGTTCCTTAGAGAAGGCCTATGGTCTCACTCTTTGGTTATCATACTAGTATATTACCATTGAATTTAATGAATATTATTATAAAACGATTATATGATCGCGTATAGTTTTACATTTACTATGCTTTTATTTTTACGTTTTGCAAAATATTCTCCACTATGCTACAAGGAATTATAATTTACATAGGATAAATATAATTACGCTACTATATTTACCACTAATTCCTCTACCTTAGGCACTACCTTTAGGCTACCTATTATATTTCTAAGGCTTACTGTACTATCGATAAAGTCATCCTATAGATATGTTTTATTACCTATATCGAATTTGCTAATTAGCGTGGTTAGTTTGACTGGCTAGTTCGCTTGACCACCATTAGAATAGGCGTTATCAAGAAACAGAGGGACTAGATAAAAATTCAATTCGTCTAGAGAAGAGAGAGAGAAAAAAAAAGAAGTTAAACTATAAGACGCATGTATAAATGGGTAGGGATAGCAGGACGCTTACTAGTATATTTCTAGATTTGATAATTTCATGGATTGTATATAAAAATGAATTGATATATCCTTCTATTTCTTGGTATCATTAGCTTTGTTGCTATTGTCTTAAACTTATATTTAAGCTTTATATATAAGGTTCATTCAGTCTTAGGGTTATCATATAAATGTACTATCAAATAAGAGTACTAGGTAATATTCAAGTATCTTATAGAAGTTTAGGAATTATTTAGTATCGATCTTTGTTATCCTTATATATTTTTTATCAATAAAGAGAAAGCTCTATTCAATAAAAATCAAGGCAATCTTCCTAGATATAAAATTCGATCACTATAGGCACTAATATTATTATCCATTTCCTAGTCTCCATTAAGACCCAATGTTAAGATAGACCAGAAAAGGAAAGTTAACATTATTTTAAAAGCAGGCAGCTTATCCGAAGAAATCCCTAGTCTATCTAAACAAGGACACCGAGGGCCGAATATGATTTCTGCTGCTACAGTGGCAGGGTACCTAAAGCGGCGAAGAAATAAATTAGGTAGAATAAAATAAAAGCTAAATTAAAAGGACAAAGAACCTGGATATTAAAAGAATATAATTTTCCTACTATAGATTTTATCTAATACTTAGTAGGGAAGATAGTAATAGAGAAATAATATATTACCTAATATATTATTTATCTTAAAATATTTTGATATCTTATTTATTTTTAAAAACTATAATAAATTATACTTTAAGCCTTAAAAATCGATTTAGCGTTGAGGAATATTATTTTAATATTATAATATCGACATTTCATAAATAATATATTAGATAAGATATCATTTATAAACTAATAGATATTTATTCTCAATTTATTATTAACTATAAATTAATTTATTTATTATAGGTTCCCTATTAGAATACATTATAATATGACTAACTTTTTTTTTGGATTAATTAGATATTTTCTTTTTTTAGAATATAAAATAATTAAAAAAGATCTAATAAGATATTTTAAAATAATTTATAATTTACTAAAAGCTTTAGATTAAAAGTATATTTTTCTTATTTCTATATTAAAGGTCTAAAAAAGTATTATAAAATAAATATTTATAATATACTTTATATCTAGTTTATTATTAATATAAATCTAAAATATAAAAGTAAATTATAATTATAAAGTAAAGAATAGTAAGTATACTTTAAAGGGTTTAAAAGCTTACGTAAAATCATAATTATTAATTAATTAAATTATACTTTAAAGATATTAGATATATTATATAGATTATAATAAAATAAAGTTTTATATTTTTATTCATGAAGATATAAGAGTATTAATAAGTTTTATTCGTTTAGTAATTTTTGAAACCCTTTTTTAAATTAATTATAATACTTAAATAAATCTTTTAAAATTAAAAGTACTTTATTTTTTTGTTTTATTTTATTTTTTATTTTTAGTTTTATTATTTTTAATTATAAATAGTTAATATAAAGTAATTATTATTTAGTTTTCATTTCTTTTTTCTTTTCCTTATCCTTATTATTTTAATTTTTAAAAGAAATAATAACTATTAAGGTCTAATTATATTTTATATCTTTTTCGGTTTAGTTTCTTACTTTTATATTTATCTTCGATTTTAATAAAGTACTTTATATAATAATTTATAATTAAAATATTAGTTTTAACTCTTTTATAAGACTATTATATATTATAATAATCCTAATATATTTAAACTAATATATATCTTACTTTTATTATTATAAGAACTAATAAGATAGCTTCTAGCGTTTAAGAACTCTTTATCTAATAGAATCTTGTAGATCTATATCTTATATAGATTATTATTATATAAAATAAATCTATGATAAAATGAATCTAGGGTAGCACTACGACCAACCCCCCTCTAGATAAAGCAAACCCCCCTTGGATAAAACCAAACCCTCTAACCCGATTAGGCATAATATGATCACCTGATCGTGGCAGAGTTCTTTTCTACAAGCCAAATATTTACATGTTTGAATTTTGATTTACATAGTACAACATGTATATTTATTATCAGAAAAAGATACTTATTTCTACATAATTAAAACTTCTATTCGTATATAAGTACCTATTCTACTTATCATTTCCTATTAAATTACCGTAGCACCTCCGGTCTTAATCTTAGCCCCACTACCTTACCCCTAGCTATATCCCGAACCTTAGTCTCATCGTCAGTCTCATTATAAAGCTTATAGGATTTCCGCTTTAGCAGGTAACGCGGGACGTAGGATAAGATGAGCGGGACGGCGTAAGTTGGACACGGTAAGTAGTAAGTGGAGCGAGTGGAATGGCTACAGCAACAGTAATAGGGTCAGCCTCGGTAATAGTATCAGTCTTAGTAATAAAGGTTCGCCTTAATAGAGCGAGGCTAGCGATAGTGGTAGTAGGAGTAGTAGTAATAGTAGCGATAAAGTTAAAGAAGATTAGAAGATACGTAGGGAAGAAAGAGAGAAACGTAGGGAAGAAGGTATAAAATTGATTTTTATAAAGGTTTATAAGAGGTACTTATTTTTATTAGGGAATTACATAGTAAGTTCAGGTACCATAAGTGTTACTATAATTAACTAGAGAAAGCGGTGATTTGGAAAAGGGAAGCGGTAAAAAGAGCGGTCAGGATTCATGAGCTCTACTTTCTTATTTAAGACTTATATTATAATTTTAAATATTATTTAATATTTTATTTATAACTTGTCTGTATTAATTATTATATATTAAAATATTTACAATTTTCCTTTACTATATCTTTGAGTTCTAATAATAAGTATTTAACCTTTATTAATATTTCAAAAAAGAATTATAAATCGATATAAATAGTTATTTATTGACTATATTTATATCTTATTTAACCTGAATTTTATATCATCCTATCATTAATTTATATTATTTATTAAATAATTAGAGAAATATATTTTAAACTATCAAGAAAAAGACTTTCGATAATAATATTAAGAGATAATTTAAGAAGTCTTTCATAATAAAAAAGCTATTAATAAATCTAGATTTATGATAGATTTAATATTATTTCAAATAAATTTTTCTTTACTAAATTTTTAATTTGTATATCTATAGCCTAGCGTAGTTTACCTAGAGCTTTATAATACTCCTATTATTAGTATCCAATCTCTTTACTATCTTTCTATCTATATATATATAGGCGATAGAGTAACTAGTTTAGCTTCGAGAATCGAACGTCTATTTTTAAGAGCGTTTATACTACGTTTAGCCGATTAGATCTACTTTATTACTGACTTTTAAAGCTCTAGCCTTTAAATGTAATTTGAATCGCTGGAGTATTTATACTATCTAAAATAAGAACAACTTAGAAGCTTTTATAATATTTGAATCTTTTTAAGATACTATAATTTTTATTATTATTTTATTAAAAGTTATTTATATATTATATTGTTTTTTACTTTTCTAATAAGAAAAAGTGAAAAAGGGAAAAGGCTAGATAATATAGTATAAAATATTAAAGATTTTAAATCATTTTAATAGCTAAGATTAGCTTTTAAATTAATATCTCTATATTCGAATCTAGAAAAATATATAATATTAAAAATAGATAATTTAAATAAAATATTTGCTAGTATCATTTTATGACTTAATAGATAAAGATATTATTATTTAGTTATGTTCTAATTATAGAAATTCTTTAGATTAAAATTAAATTATATAATATCAAACTAAAAGCTATTTATTATTTTTTATTTATTTAAATATTAGCAATGTTACTTTAATAGAAATAGATGTCTTATTAAGGTTTTTTTTAATTATATAAATCTATATACCTCTATATTATAATAAAAACCAAATGGCTAATAAGCGTATTAGTATATATTTCTAATACCTTTTAATTTTATTATAAAATATAAAGTAAAGAAAATAAACCTTATAAACAAGCTTTTTCAGATCCTAAACTCTAAAAAGATAATTTGAAAAGTAGATCTATTAACTATAATTAAATAGAGTCTTATTAATAAAGAGGTTTTAATTTAAAGAGTTTAAAAATACTATTCTTTTAATAATTTAAATAATTATAAGAGAAAAAGACTTAGATATAGGCTTTAAATATAATAGAAGAATACAACTCTGGTATAGATATAATTATAAAGTATATTAATATCAAATTAGTAAACTAAGCTAAATAAAGAAAACCTTATAATAATTTAAATAAATTAGTTGACATTAATAGCTCTATAGATATAGTAATTAAATCTATAAGTATAGGTATTAAAAAACACATTTTCTAATAGATATACTAATTATAAAATGATAACCTAGAGATAAGTTATTTAAAAAAAAAATATTTTATTTTTAAAATTAGAAAGAAAAATAGGCTAAATAATAAACCTAAGAGGTTTATAATAGTATTTAGGATAAATTTATATACTAAAAAGGCTGGGAATTTAATAAAAGCTATTATAGCTCTATTATAAAAATCCTATAGTCAAGTATTGTAGAAAAGCTAAAATAAAGCAGTTGTTAAAATATAATTAATATTAAATTAATATATAAAAGGATATTAAAAATTAGGTAGTGATAGGTATACACCCCTTTAGATATTCGTACACCCCTCTACCTGATTTTTCAGTGCCGCTTTCCTAATTAGGCCAGTCGATGCCTTACTAACTATTCCTCACCACCTTTTTCACCACCTTCTAAGATTTACCTACTATCTTTAATAGACTACCTAACCCACCTATTATAACCTATATTTCTAGGTACCTATAATAATTATCGTAATTCTAGTTTAACTAATAAAATCTTTCATCTTTATCCTATGTTTTATCCTATTACTATAGTGTCTTTCTAATTTAATCAATCGCTTTCTAATAAAGAGCCTAATATTATACCCGAGTCCTAGCTTATAACTAAGTCTCCTACCTAACTAATACCCCCCTCTCCCCTTAATTAGTAATGTAATTTGATATATTAGAGGCTAGAACTTATACTTTAACTAATATAACCGCTTATATAGATATATATATATTTATTAACGCTTAGAGGTTAAAAAAGAGAGTAGAGAAATAATATAACCATTTTATAACTACTAATAAGAGATATTAGTAGAAACTAATAGTAAACCTAAGGTAAGGCGGTCAAGTGTAATACTAGCCAATAACTACCCATTTACTATCTTCGCCTATAATATAATATTAGGACTTAGTATATTATAATAAAAAGTCCATTATATAATTATAATCCCTCCCCTTCTTCAACTTACCTAATTACTATTATAATAAGCTTACTACTGAAATAGCTAATATATAAAAGTAACTAAAATGAGGTATTCTAATCTATTAAGTTCTTATAAGTCTTTAAGAAAGTAATCTAGATATCATCTATATTATACCCTATAATATCTATAATTTTAAGAAGAAACTGAACATAGAATTTCTTGTTAGCTATATACCTCTATAGCAATTATTAATAGAGCTTATATAATCGAAATTAGATTTTTAAATATAATATTAATAGTAAAAATTATATTATCATATTTTATATATATATCGAGTATTACTAATAGATTATGTATATAAAACTAATCGATATAGCTTACCTTTTCTCAATAATATTAGCTTTATTACTATTAGATTAATCTATTATCTTATATTTATATTTATATAAGATAAGGAGAAGAGCTAATAGGTAATTCTTGAATATTTTATATTCGGAAACATCTCTCTAATTATATTTATTAAGGTTTAATTTTTATCTATAAAGATTATATATAGGCACATAAGAATAAGATCTAAGGACTTATATACTCCTATAAGATTAATAACCTATATCTAGTATATTAATATAAATAATATAAAGAAAGCTTAGCTAATTCTTTCTAATTAAGTTATATAAGCTTAATAAGATTTCTAACCTTAGTCTTAGTCTTAGTCTTATTTATAGTATTAAATAAAGGCTTAATAAGAATACAAGCTATAGCTTAAGATTAATAAGGGTTAGAAAGAGATACTTCGATTATAGAACTATATTATCTATACTCCAATAGTTAAAGAGATAAATTAATAATAAGAAGTTTTTAAAGAGTCATATAATAACCTAAGATTCTAGCCTCTTTTTAATTATATCTGGAAGGAATAGCTTAATAATTACCTTAAGTAGTTTCTATATTATTATATTACTTAATACCTTTATCTTAATAAGGCAACTATATCCTATACTAAAGGAGCTTACTAGCTTCTATAATAAATCTTTAGGTTTTAACTAACAATCTCTTTATTATAATTTATAATTTTAAGCGCGTTAATATTTAATTCTTAAAGATAAAGTCTAGGATTAAGAATTAGAAGATAAGAAGGCTAATAGGCGCTTAATTTCCCTATAAGTTATTAGTGAGATAGGTTATAGAGTACCTAAGAAAGCGCCTAATAGAGCACCTACTAATGACTATCTATATTTAATCATATCTTATTATAAGAAAAAGGGCGTAGATATAGACGAAGATAAAGATAAGGAGATAATATATTGAAAAAGAAGGCTAGACCTAAAAATAATATTACTAGTCGATAGCGACGTAATAGTAGATATAGAGTAACTATGGTTAGTAATAAGACTATACTTAATAGCGAGACTATACCTAGTAGTATTAATGATATTAGATATTAATATAGAAGGACGCGTATAGACTTAAGGAGCTATTAGGAGTTAATTTATATTAATTTATACGATATTTTATTTTTTTAAAAAAAACGTTTTTTACTATATAAACTATGATTTAAAAGGAGGATTTAATATTAATATTATAAAGTAGTAGAATTTATAGAGTTACAGTAGAAAATATAGTAGAAATCTCTAACTAGCCTAATTAGGAAAGTAGTACTAAAAATTCAGGTAGAGAGGTATACGAATATCTAAAGGGGTGTATAAGAATCCTTAGGGGTGAGTACTTATCACTTCCCTAATAATTATTTTATATCTTATAATAAGCTTAAACTATTATTAAGTCTATAATAACCTTCTATTAAATTATCTATAGATTTTATAATAAGGTTACCTTAATCAACCTAGAAAAGAATAATAGTTAATAGTATCTTAATAATTATAGACTGCTTCTTTAAGGAATACATATATCTTTTAGTCTTAATTATAATAAATACTATTAAATTGATAAAGCCCTTTTAGATAGGAGTTAAAATATGATACAAATTACTAAATATGATTATATCTAATTAGAGATTATCTTTATAGATAATTTTAGTTAAAACTATATATTATATTTAAAAAAAATTTCTTTAAACTAATAGCTAAATAGAATAAATAAACTAAATCTTAAATTATTAATTATATTATTTTATATATAAGTATTAAAAAATATAGCTTATATTAATATTTAGGGTTTTATTAAAGTATAATATTAATTTCTAAATCTACTATAAGGATAATAATATAGAAAAAAAGGTATTAGCTATATTATTATATATTAAAAAATTAATAGAATTATATAAAAAATAATAATATCATAATAAATTACTATTAAAATATAAGTAAAATATTATAATAAACAATACTAAGAGATTTTATTTAAGAAAAATAATCTAATAGCTTTATTAACTAAAAGCCTATAACTTAAATCTAATACTATAAAAAAACTCTATTTTTTATCTATTAGGTTTTTTAAAGACTTTAAACTTATTAGAAAACTAATATATCAAAGGGATTAATATATTTACCCCCCCTTTTTTGGCTATTCCTATCCCCCCTACCTAAATATTCAGGTAGTTATTATCTGCTTTCCTTACCGCTTATCTATTAACGTGACCCCTTTCTCTGGTTAATTTTAGTAATACTAATGGTATCTTTACTTACTATATAAATTACTAATAAGTATAAGTACCTCTTCTAAAATATAATATTTTATAAAAATTAATTTTAAATTAACTTTATATATTTAAGCTTACCTTTCCCTCTATTAAGTCCTACTTCCTCTCTCCTGTATATCTCGTCTATTCCTAACCTTTACCGCTACTATTACTACTACCACTCACTTTAAGCCTCGCTTTATTAAGATAAGACCGAGACTAGGGATATAGCTAAGGGTTAGATATTGAGGTTAAAACTAAGGCTAGAGGTGCTATAGAGATTTAATAAAGATAAGATATATAATAAATTATATATAGAAGCTTTAATTATATGCAAATAGAGAATATATTCTATAATATATAAATTAAGAATTAAATTATAGAAATTTAGATAGTAGAAAATAATTCTGCTATAAAATCAGGTATTATTAGGTAAGGGGGAGGTAGGATTAGCTAAAGGGGGGCAAATATATTAACCACCTAAATAAATAAGGCTACTCTTTAATTTATTTAGATATTTAGTTCACTTTATTTAGTGATTAATTATATTATATATTAAAAAGACCTAAAGGATTAACTATAGTAAGGTATTATTTTATAACTAAATTACCTTTAGTTAAGGTGTTTTTTACTAATTTATTTTCTTTAAGATATTTAATAGATCTATTTTATATTATACCTAAACCCTTTACCTTATCTATAAATCAACGCTCTAATGATAATAAAAAATATTTATATTAAAAAAATAAGTTAAAGATTATAAATTAAGGATCTTAATTATCTAGTTTATTTATAAGTATAATATAATATTTAGGATATTATTTTAGAGGTAATTAGGTCTAAATATATTACTTTATATAAAGTAGTCGATATCTTTATAATACTCACTTTTTTTAAAAATCAATCTTTGTGTAAATAACCCTCCCTTTATAAATTATATAATTATAATAGATAAGATTAATTGTTTTAGTACTTTACTTCTTTCATAAAGAGAGCTTAAAATCATAAACGTAATCTTAGTAAAAGTAAATAAAGTATTTTTATAGTTATCTTTTAAGTAGTAGGTAAGAATACGTATATTTATAAGGCAAGCGATACTCTAGCTCTATTAAAACTATAAGGGCACTAACTAGTATATTAAATATATGAGATAGAGAATATAAGTCAGTATAATATAAAAGAAAGTAGAACGTTAAAATTCTAAGTATAAAATAAAGGCCTTTTTATAGATAACTTCTATACTCCACTTTACTACTATATAAGTTATATTTAGTAAAGCGGTATAGGTAAAAACTTTAAGGTGAAGTTTCTATTCCGAACTAAGTAAGGGTGTATTATAGTTCTAATAAGGACCGATAATTATTATAAATATTTAAGTACTATATTTAGGCTCTATTAATATTTAATATACCCCTTTAATATAAGTCTAAGAAAGGAGGTTTATATAGATTATAAGAACTAGAAGGGAATTAGGTTCTTAGTGTTTCTATTAAGTGTTTTCTATCTAATTTAATAAGTATTAGCTTCTAATCGAATTATTTATTACTATATATCTCATTTAGAGGCTAGGGAGCTATACATTTTTAGATCGATTTTATTCCAGTAATAAATTACCTAAATTATAAGATAATAAGGGGCTTAGTAAGCCTATCTATAATATTATTATTACCCTATATATAATTAAAGGAGAGCTTATCCTTTTATATCCTTTTATATATCTAATACTAATAAAGCTTAATATACTTAGACATCCTAGAGATATATATTTATTATACTATAGCGATTACTGATTAGCTATTATTTAGAAGTATATAATATAGTTTATAACAAAAAGTTAATTATAAGATTATCTAGAAGTCTATATAGCTAAATAGCCTTAGTATTAGTAATTGATAATATATAATATTTTATGTTAGTAGTAGATTCAATAATATATAATTAGTTATATTATTTTTTTAAGATTAATTATGTAAAAAAATCTTATATAACTTTTAGTATTATTATGTAATATATATAATATATCTATATAATTATAAAGGCTTATATTTATATTAATTAAATATTATATATAGAAATGACTAATATTATTAATATAAGCTATAGCTTATATAGCTTATACTTTATAATCTAAATTAAAGTTTATAGGGAATTAAAAGAATATATTATATATAATTATTAGATTATATTAGGTCATTCTATTACTAAAGTTTAATAATCTTATAATTAACTAATATAACTTTACTACCTCCAATAAGGCCTACTAATTAGTTTCTTAATTAAATATACTATTAAATAAGATTATAGGTTTTAGTTGAGAGTTTATATTAAGTATTATTATAAAGAGTCTAATTATTACTCTTATTAAAAATTATATCCTTTTTATCAGTTTACTATTAAGGCCTATAATTAAGATTCTATATTTACTATATTTTGCCTATTTAGGCTATTCACCTAACTTTTAGATAGTAAAGAGTACTATTAACAAATTCTTATTATAATATTATAAATACTCTCTTTAGCTCTTTAGATATATAATTATAATAGTATAGTTTAGTAGGGTTATTAGTTTAAGATATTAATATATCCTGATCTTACTACTACATAATCTATGTAGGCCTATCTAAGGTATTAACTGGCTTAATATACTTTTTAATCTAAAGAATATAATTAGATAATATATTATTATATTTTTAATGACTAATAAAAAGAGATTTAAAGTAAATAATTAAGTTATATATCTTTTATCTAAATATAATAATTTCAATATTTAATTAAAGGTTTTTAAATCTTAGAATATATTAATTCCTATTAGCCTCCTTTATTTAACTAAGAGATAAAGTCTAAGTAATTAATTATTATAGCATTTTATATAGCTATTAATATAATATATAGTTAACTATATATAAAGGAGAATGTTAATTAGTCTTTATATATTTACTTATTATTAATATCTTAGATTTCTCTTATTTATATAGTTTATATTATTTACTTTCATTTCTATTAAATCATATATTTATATTTAGTTAGTTTACTATATAATATTGTTAGCTATATAGTTCAATAGAAGTATTATCTTACTTCATAGTCTTAAAGACGTTTCTATAAAAGGTTATAGATTTAAAATCAGCTTTGATTCAGTAATTTCTAGTTATAATATTCGAATTATTATTTAATTAATAGATAGTAAGCTAGCTAATTATATAACGTATTATATTGTTATTTCCTCTAAAGTTAATATTTATTTCCTAATACTAAATAGTAGTTAATATTATTATTACTACTTACTAAAAGGGTAGGTCATCGCTAATAAGGTACGCTTCATGTATATTATATAATACAAAAGCTTCTAAAAGCTTTTAAAAGAGCTTAGTAGAAAGGTATTTATAAGATAAAGAGAGGTTGATTCTTAATTTTATACTTTAGGGATTAAAATAATAGCTTTTTAAATCTTAGAAATAAGTCGATTATTATCTTCGTTAAATCAAAGAGTTAGGCTTATAACCTATGAAAACTAGAAAGGTATTAGTATATTAAATATACATATAACACAGAGAATAGAAGTTAATATACTATAAAAGAAAGTATAATATCTAACATTCGAAATATAATATAAAAGGCCTTTTTATAGGTAACTTCCATACTCTACTTCACTATTATATAAGTAGCGTTTATTAGAGCGATATAGGTAAAAACTTTTAATAGAAGTGTCTATTCTAAACTAAGTAAGGGAGTTTTATAATTCTAATAAGGTCTAGTAATTATTATAGATATCTAAGCGCTATATATTTAGGCGTTATTAATATTTCATATCTTATATTATAGTTTTTTTGAAAAACTAAATTTATCTCTCTAATATTAAGTATAGATAGAATACGTAGGATAGATAATCATAGAAGGTGTCATATGTCCTAACCCTACCCTCATCACGTTACTATAATCGTTTTTGATGGTCGGATTTAGGTTATAGAAAAAGCCTTTTATCTTACTACCCCCTAAGACCCCTTTCCCTTTCTAGAGAGGCTAGGTGAATCAACGCTGTGATGAAGCTACTGCAAGAAACAGATATTATTGATGATACTAGCTCACTGAGATGATGATGATGGACTGGGGAGAGAAGAAGAAGAAGAAGGAAGAAGGAGAAGTGGGCAAACTCTCTACTATGGGAGGAGCATACTGGCAAATATATGATGCCTGAGGCACCAAGGCCTCAACAAACTTACTATGTAATTCCCTAATAAAAAAAAGTGCCTCTTATGATCCTTTATGAAAATCAATTTTATATCTTCTTCCCTACGCATCTTTTAATTTTGAACTTTATCGCTGCTACTACTACTCCTACTACCACTATCGCTAGCCTCGCTCTATTAAGGTGGCCCTTTATTACTAAGTCTAATACTATTACCGAGGCTTACCCTATTACTATTACTATAGCCACGCTACCCGCTCTACTTACTACTTACCGCGTCCTACTTACGCCGTCCCACTCACCTTATCCTACGTCCCGCTTACCTACCAAAGCGGAAAGCTTATAAGCTTTATAACGAGACTGACGATGAGACTAAGGTTCGGGATATAGCTAGGGGTAAGATAGTGGGGGCTAAAACTAAAACTAGGGGTACTATAAAGATTAAATAGAAAATAGGTAGGACAAGTAGTTATATAAAATAAAAAGCTTTAATCATGTAAAGACATACTCTATTACTATATAAATCAAAAATCAAATTATTGAAATTTAACTAGTGGAAAATAATCCTAGTATATAATCAGGTATTATTAGGTATAGGGGGGTAGGAATAGCTAAAGGGCGGGGGGGGAATTAATATATTAATATATTAATTTATATATTTATATATTTCTAAGGTATAAAAATATATATTTACCTTAAAAGATTTTCTTTCTTAATTTTTCAGTTCTAATTTATTTTATATAATACTATTAGTTTCTTATTTTATTTTATTTTAGTTAATATTTTAGTCTTATTTCTTTATAATATATATCGCCTTTACTTTTTATAATTATATATATATTTTAGCCTTATTAATGTCTTATTATTGGTTTATATTATCCTCATTATTTCTTTCTCTTTTTTATTTATATTTTATTCTATGTTATTATTACACTTTTTATCTATAAGTTATTGTATAAGTTTATACTATATATCCTTATAGTCTTATATTAGTATATAATATATTTAAGGATTAGTATAAAGGCTGAGATAATTTTAAAGGGTATTCTAAACCCATTTAATATTAAATATTAATATGAAGAAATATATTCATTATATTTATAGTTATTAGATATATATATATTTTATTATCAAGATATCTTATAAGTAATTTATATTTAATTTTATTAATTTTATTTATTTATTTTATAGATCTCTTTTAGACTTTATAGATATAAATTCAAAATTATAATAATGCTCTAATAGTCTTAAAAGTTCTAATAGATAAATCATCCTTAATCTTAGTATATCTTTAGAATTTTATAATACTATTATAAAATAGATTAAATATCATATTATATTAACTAATAGATAAAAAGAGGACTTTTACAAATTTTAGACTTATTTTATTTTTATTCTTATTAACTAATACTTCTTATAAGTAATAAAAGAGAATAATTATATTTAATCCTACCTTTACTTTTAATATATTTGAATAGTTTTCTTATATATATTATCTTTATCTTATAAACTCTTTTATAAAGATAGAATATATCTTGATTACATATTTTACAAATATATTAATCTCTTATTTAGAGCTATTATTATTATTTATAAGACTAATATCTAACATAATATAGATTATTAATTCTATATTACTAATAACTTGCGTATTATAATTTAACTCTAATCTATTAATAGTCTATTTCTCTTTTATTATTTTATAATTATCTATTCTAATTTTATAGTTTTAAATAGTTTTTTTAACTATTTCCTTTTATTTTATAATTATTTTTAACCTCTTTTTTAAAAAGGGTTTTTAGTCCTTTAAGACCTTATATATTTATCATAATTAGTCTTAAATTTGAAATTATCTTAATAAGGTTTTAGTTCTATCTTACTCAACCTTGTAGTTTAGATAACTTTTATTTTTTCTTAGCCTTTTTCTAAAATAAATCAATAAGCTTTTAAATACTTTATATATTTCATAAATTAGTTCTTTTATTGAATTAAATAGGATTTTATTCTATAGAATATCGTTTTATCTTTAATACTCTTAAGTTCCTATTTATTTTATTCTTTAAGTTTTGATATTAATATTAAATCAAATATTTTTCCTTTTTAAGATCCTTATAAAAGGATATAGAATATAATAGATTCTTTTATTTTAGTTTAATAGACTTAGTCTATATATCTATATCCTAACTTAATCAATAATTTAATAAATTAAAATATTTGTTTCTTTATTAAGAATTTTAATCTTAGATTTCTTATTAATTATTTTTAATAGCCTTTTATTATCCTTTTAATATTTCTTTTCTAAGTTTTCTTTATTTTTCTATCTATAATATTATAATTAGGAACTCTTTATTAAAGTAAGGTAAAACTTTAAGATAAAACTTATTAGTTAGGTAAAGAAATAATAAAGGTATATAGTTTAATTTAGTCATGAATAATTAACGTCTCTATATTAAATTAAAACTAAATCTTATCCTTATGTTTTTTAATTAATAGCACTTCTTTTACGTTAAAACTAACCGGCTCCCTCGGATATTCTATTCTATTATTCATCTATCGATCGTCGGTATCCGTTTCCGTTATATATTAATAAAAAGTAAGAAATATAAAAGTATAATATTATATGGAAAATATGGAAAGTAGTTTAAGTAGTATTAATAAAGAAAATAAAAGTTATATACCTTAATTTAAAAAAGGTATTTTAAATTTAATAAAATTAATTAAATAAGCGATTCTAAAAGATCTTTTATAAATTAATATTCTAATTTAAAAAAGGTTTTTATTAATTTTATCAAAATAGATCGATATCAAGGTCCTATTATTTTAATAGTTCTTACTTAGTTTATTATAGATAGTTAACATAGAACTAACTTTATTTTAATTTTCCTTTTCTTTTCTCCCCTTTCCTTAGTTATCCTTTTTTACTTTAGAATTCAATTACTTCTATTATTTTAAAACGCTTTGTTATTCTTTTATTTAAGTTTTATAAGTGACTTTATACTTCTTATTTCTATATTAATTTCCTTTACTTTCTTTCTATTTCTATTCCTTTATATTTTTGGTATTGATTCATTTATATTATTAGCTATTAATATAACATATAATTATAGTTTAATATCTAATTTCTTTATATATAGTTAAGTTTATTAGCTTTTTTTCTTATATTCGATATTATTATTCTAAATATATCTATAATAAAATATATCTTTATTATTTCTCTAATTATATATCAAATATTAGATATATAGGTTCTTATTAATATTATAAGTAACGCTATAGACTTAATAAATATGATTAAGTGAACTGTATAGTTTTAGTAGATTTTCAATAAGTAATTTAATTATAAAGAGACTTTTCTTATTAATAAAAAAAGACAAAATATATCCCTAAGACTAGGGTTACTAGTTTAAAGGTAATTTAATACCTTATCTATAACTCTTTATTACTAGTTATTATATATTAAGCTACCTAACGTATTCGGTAAGCCACTCGCGTAGGAAGGCGAGTCGCGCACCCCACTTAAAACGCGTCTTTTATTTAACACTGCATTACATCAACCACCCACTATGCCACTAATACGTTCTCGATCTTCTTAAAATTATATAGAATAAGAGGGTAGGATTCTATTAGCTATTTAAGCTATTAAGAATCAAGAAATATTTTTAGTTCGTGAAATAGCGCGCTCTTTTAATATACCCGAAACTACCCTTCGTGATCGTATCCGGGGCACCTAATCTCGTGCGTTTCCTCGTGCTAATTCGTATAAATTAATATAAATTAAAGAGGATTCTCTTTAAAGATAGATCCTCTTATCGCTTAAAGAGCTATTCCTTAGCCCTATACTATACGAGAAACTACGAACCTTTTTCTTATTATACGCGGAACTATACTAGTTAAAATAGTTAGGGAAAAATAGGTCTATAACTTTATAAAAGGGTATCCTTTCTCTCTACCCGATTTTTAAGATAATATAACGATAACTATATAAAATACGAAGACCTAAAAATTATCTAAAAGTAGTTTAATCTTATTTAAAAGAAAATTATTTAGTTTAGAATTAACTCTAACGACGTTTCTAACTTTAATAAAACTAGCTTTTTAATAGGAATAACTATAACTATAAAGGTTATTACAAAAAGGGAATATTATAGTTAGCGATCTATTTTAAAACCTAGAAATCATAAGTAGGTAATAACGATTAAATATATGTGCTTTTAAAGAGGTTAGGCGCTTCCTCTGTATATGATTTTTAAAGGGAAAGTCTTCTTTAAGGCTTAGTTCGAGGGCCTTCTAGATAATTAGCGATTCGAAGTTAGTCTAAATAGATAGACTTCTAATAAAATATTTCGCTAGCTTAAAAAGCTTTTTATTCCTTTAACTTCTTTATATATAAAGGGAAAGTTTAAACTATACTCAATAGCTATAGAAGTTATCTAACTCTAAAGTTTAATAAAATCTATAAAGAAAATCAAGTTATACTAACCTATATACCTATTTATTCTTCTTATCTTTTATAACCTCTTAATCTTAGTTATTTTATAGTTTTAAAATGATTATATAGCTAGTTAATTAAAATAAAAATATAGAATAGGATTAATTATATTAATGAACTTAATTCCCTTAAATCTTACCCTTTTTATATAAAAGAAAGCTTTCAAATTAGAGACTATTATTAATAGCTTTAAAGCTTTGCTTAGTCTCTTTTGACCTAGATTAAATGATTTTAAAACTTAATATTCGTCTTTAAACCTTAACCCCTCCCTTAAGCTAAGGTAATAAATTAAGTTAGAATTTTTCCCTAAAACCCCCTTTACTAATAAATAACTTCTTTAATCAGCTTCGTTAATTAAAGCTCTCCTTTATATAAGGTCTTAAAGCCTACTAATTCCTTGAATCTTATATTAAACTAGCTTATTAAGGGCTACTAAGTTACTTTATATTCCGCTATTATACTCGTAAAGGAAAATAAGGAATTACGTACCGCTAACGAGAAGTAGAAGTAAAAGCGTGCCCGATCTCGAAGGTACACTGACTCCGTAAAAGTATAACACCCCGTCCGCTACCGCCTTCTTAATCAAGGATACCGCCTACTATTGTTAGCTTTTCATTGGTGGATATTTGACCGGCAGAATATGGTGTGCTAACACTTTTGCTTACTGACTGTAGATACTCGCTAAAGAGGGTCTCTTAGTTTTAGAAACTTCTTAATTAAATACTAGGCAAAGAGAGAGAATAGAACCCCCCCCCTTCCGTATATAAGAAAACCCTTTACCGCCTATACTGCCCTATCTACGTGCTATCTAACGTTATAGTGGTTATAAAGAAATTAGGTATAAATATAATAGATGCCTAGCTAGATAAATCAATTAGTTTTATTTAATTTGATTGCGTTTTGGTTAAGATAATTGAATTTAAAATTGGTAGGTTAGGTAGGGTGCGCGACTCGCTTTCCTATGCAGGTGGCTTACCGAATACGTTATAATTTCCTTTAATCTTATTTTAAAATTCTTATTATTAATATCTATTAGTTATATTATATAAGTTGATTTTATTAAGTTGATTCTATTGGTTTACTTAAAAGTATTTTAATCTATAGAAAGTCTTTTCTCCATTAACTTCTTTAATCTCCTATTTATTAAGGTAAGTTTAAATAATAGTAATTCTTTTCTGATTAAATCCTTTCTAAGGTTCTTGTAATAAAATGTAAAATATATTATAGACTTAGGAGTATTAATTTAAGAGACTTATATAATATATTTATAATCTAATTTGGTTAAATACTTATAATAGTCTAATAAATTAAAGTACTCATTTTTTATTAAGAATTTTAAGTTTTAAATTTTTTATTAATGATCTAATTAAGTCTCTTTTTTAAAATTATATTAGCTTATATTTTAAGGCATATTATTTTATTAATAATTAATAGCTTTTCGCTAGCACTCTTTTATAATATTTCGAAGTTGTTTGAGTTTTTTAATTCTTATTATAATAATTAGGACCTTTCTTTAGTATATTTTTAAGATTTGATATATATGAAAATTAGGTTTATAAGATAACTTTGAAGGAATTTATCCTATTATAATATTTAGAGTATTATTATAAGTACATTATATAATTATAAGGAGTGTTACCTAGACTCTATATTAATAAAACTTTATAAGTCATGTTCTAATATCTAATTAAATCTTTTTATTTACCTATTAATTTATAAATAAAAAGTAGTAGACATCTAGAGTTATATATATTTTATAATATCAACCAGGCTAAAACATACTTATAAATCATAAATCTTTATTAGATATAATCGCTTCAAAAGTTTATATTAGAGTTTAACTTTTATATAAATAAATTAGCTAATTTAGATACATTAAAATATCAATAACGCCTAATTATATAGTAATTAGATATCTATAATAATTACTAGTTCTTGATAGAACCCTAAAACACTCTTATATGGCTTAGAATAGAACCCTTACCTTAGAGTTTTTACCTATACCGCTTCTCAAACACTACTTACTTATATAGTAGTAAAGTAGAGTATAAAACTTATTTATAAAAAAGGCCCTTATTTTATATTTAGAACTTTAGATATTACACTTTCTTTTATATTATACTAATATTTATTCTTTATATTATATATACAATATATTTGCAATCCTTCTAGAAGCCTCTATATCATATAATATATTAATTTAGCTAATCGGCGCTCGCTTGCCCTTTTAGTAGGTAGTAAAAATAGTATAAACTACTACTATATATTAGATAATAAATATTAACTTTGAAGGTAATCATTATATAATATATTATATTATTAGCTAGTTTAAACTTAAGTATAAAATAATATTATTACATAACTCGTTATCTATCAATTAAGTAGTAACTTAAATACTATAATTAGAAATCACTAAATTAAGAGTAAATAATATAAATAGTATAAATAAGATAATATATAAGGACTAATCGATATTTTCCTTTATATATAACTAACTATATACTTTATTAATAAAAGCTATATAAAAAGCTATAATAAATGATTATCAAGACTTCATACTCTATTTAAGTAAAGGGAGTTAATAGAAATTCCTATATTCTAGGGTTTAAAAACCTTTAATTAAGTATTAAAATTACTATATATAAGTAAAAGATATAAATTAAGTACTTACCTTAAAACTATTCTTATTAATTCTTAATAAAATAGTAGGCTTACTATTATATAAATACCTCTAATAGATAGAATCATATATTATATAAAATAAGATGTATTAGATAATTATATTAAATATAAACCCTACTCTTAATATAATAATTTAATGAAAATTAAGGAGCTTAAGGTATTATAGAATATATTAACTAAGTAGTATTAAATATATAATATAAATTGATAGGATTACTAATTAGCTTATTTAACGCCTAATAGGTAAAGAAATATTTACTATAGAAATAGAATATTATATTACCTAATTATATTCTTAAGACTAAGAAGTATATTAGGCTAGTCAATACCTTAGATAGGCCTAAATAGATTATACAGCGGCAAGGTTAAGATATATAAATATCTTAAACCAATAACCTTACTAAACTATACTATTATAATTATATATACAATGAGCCTAAGAGGGTATCTCGATACTTAATTTCTTAGACTCTTAAGTCACTAAGGTCCTGATAATATACGCAGTATATAATTCTCTTAATTTAATGATAGATAATTTATATAACCCCTTAATAAAATTGGTTTATATACTAATTTATATATATAAGATCTAGATAAAACCCTTTGTTAATAGTTAGATTTATAATGTAGTATATGATAACTTTATAATAAGCTCGCTAGCTTATTTTATATTTAGAATAGTATACATATAACTATTAAAATAACTCTTTTGAAGAAGTATATAACTATATAAGCTATATAACTCAATAATTATAGAAACTAGGTTTAAAATAGATTATATAATAGATATAATATTATTTTAATAAACGCCTTTTATATTCTTAAGCTAAAAGTTAACCTAATAGCTAATGATGAGCTTATAAATAAAGGAATCACTATTACTTATGATAATAATCGCCTAATACTTAATAAATCAGATAGATTAATACTAATAACTAATACCTAGAAAGGTTAATAATAATTACTAAATATGATTAAGGTCTATTAATACCTTAAAAAGGTAAGCTTCTTACTCCTTACCGCCCTTCCTAATTAAGGAAATATAGAGCTTTCTGTTGTATATAAGTAAAGAGAGGAGATAGTAGCTTACTTAACTAATTTACTTCTAAAGCCGATAATAGTTATATCTATTAGAGAACCCTTTTTAGGCACTAATTGGGTATCTATATAATGATCGGATTAAACCCTTATATAAAAGCCTTATAAATAAAGGTTATATAGCCCCCTTACGCGCCTTAGTATTGTATAGATCTATAAAATTAGATAATCTTATATACCTCGATATAAAGGATAGAGGTAATTTATCGCTTACTTTCTCAGGTAACTATAGATATGAGATGCTATATATCAATAACTAGAGTAGCTAGAGTAGAATTTAATTTATAAGATTACATAATAAAGTATAACGAGTGAAAAATTAAAATTAAGGCGTTTTAAACCCCTTACCTTATAGATCTAGGTATACTTCTTAGAAGGGAAATTATTACTTTCTAGATTAATAATATAGAAGTTTCTTACTAAGAAGCTCTCTAGTTAGGCTACATAGTCTAATATAGCTCTCCATAAATCTTTTTTTTATTCTTATAGCTAAATCAAGAAGATTAAAAGGGTTATATATATAATCTAAGAGAGAGTATATACTATATTAAATAAACCTAAGCTTCTTTTATACTTATAGGTAGAAAATATCAAAGTATCAATAATGTTATATAATTTACTATTATATAACAGTAGAAAATAGAAAGGAATAGGTTATATAACCCATTATAAAATTAGATTTAATAGGAAACCTAATATTAGCTTCTTTTATATCTTAGGCTATAAGGTATATATATTTTAAGCCTTAGAATAGATCTAAGCTACTTTGAATAAGTAAAAATCTAGGACTATATACCTAGATTAGCTATCTAATGAGGTATAAAAATATTATAAGGCTTAATACTATATTTGTTTAGCTGAATTCCTTAGGTACCTATAATATAATTATAGTCTATAAAGATATAATTTTTAATAAAGGTCATAATTAGACTCTATATAATAACCAAGATTTATTAGTCCCTGTTATATATACTAATAAAGAATTATAAATAATATAAATAATAGGCTCTAAAACTAATAATGATAATATTAATCTATAGACTTATTAATTATATTATTATATAATATGTTATAGAAGACCTTATTATAAGTATTAATAAATATATTGATATTATAATAAAGAAATATATCTAGGCGTTTATTTACAGTAGTATAGTTCTTTATATAGGGGCGTCCTATATTATACCCTAGGCACTAGAAGATCTACCTAAAGTACTATTATTATCTTAGCTATAGTAAATTAATCTAAAATAGCTAAAGAGCCCTAAAATAGTAATAAATACTTAGATATTACTATTATAGCCTTATTAGAGCTAGGCAATTTAAATAGAAATAAGATAGCTAAAAGTTATAAAGGGTTAAGAAATAGTTTTAGAACCCTTTAGAAATTAGATAAAATTAAGGAAATAGGTTTTTAAGCTAAAGACTAATTTATCTAGTAACCCCTTCTAATTTAAAGCTTATTAGATAGTATATAGATTTAAATAAATATCTTAAATTAATTAGAAGACTATCTTTATTAATATAGGTAGTTATATTATACTATAAACCCTTTTAGTTATTATTACTACTAAGAAGCTGTATACCACTTATGTAGATATTAATATCACTTGTTTAAACGCCTCTTTTAAAGAATAACTATTTATATAATATCTAAAAGAAGATTACGATAGATTATATAATTATATATATCTACTTAAGAAAAGTATATATAACCTAAAATAGATAGTAGGCAATTAATTCGCTACTCTTGGTAACTTCCTACTTATCTAAAGTTTTAACAGATTATATACTAATCTATACTTATATATTTAGACTTAGTAAGGGGCGGTAGTCTATATATTTATCTATATTAATAATATACTAATCGCTATATTAAGTATAGATTATATAATATATATAAAATAGGTAATAGTAAATAAGTAGTCTATTACTAATATAGGACTACTTTCCTATCACCTCTCGCTAAAAATTGAATTTTAAAAGAAGAAGGTGATCTAACTATCTATTAAAATACCTTTATTGAGAGAGTATATACTAAAATACTTAATATAAGCTCATAATTAAAACTTATAATCCTACTTAATAGTATACCTAATAAAGAAACTAATTAATAAGCTTGATTAAAGATAGTAAAATAATACTAGTTAATTATAGAATTATTAAAGTTTAGTGATATAATAATCTAATCTAATTTAGTAGTATATATAATATACTCTTATAGTTCCTTATAAACCTTAATTTAGATTATAAAGTATAAGCTATATAAACTATAGCTTATACTAATGATATTACCTACTTTTATATATAGTATTCAGCTAATATAAATATAGGCTTATATAGTTATATGATATCTATATTATCTATATTATATAATAATACTAAAAGCTATATAGGATTTATATTTTTTTATATAAGAGTATTAATATTCTAGAAGTTAACTAACTAATTATATATCATTAACTACTAATACTAAGGCTATTTAGCTATAAAGATTTTTAGATAACTTGATAATTAACCCCTTATTATATACTATATTATATATTATACTAATTTTTAGTAGTAGCTAATTAGTAATCGCTATAATATAGTAAATATATAACTCTAAGAGGTCAAAGTATATTAAGCCTTATTAGTATTAGATATATAAGAAAGTATAAGAAGATAAGCTCTCTCTTTATTATATAAAGGGTACTAATAATATCGTAGATGGGCTTACTAAGCCTCTTACTACCTTATATTTCAAGTAATATATTACTGGGCTAAAACTTAATCTAGAAATATATAACTCCCTAGCCTCTAACTAAAGGGCGTAGTAATAAATAATTTAATAAGAAGTTACTGACTATTAAATTAGGTAGAAACTATTTAATAGAAACACTAGGAACCTAGTTCCCTTCTAGTCTTTATAAATTATATAAACCTCTTTCTTTAGGCTTATATAAAGGGGTGTATTAAGATATTAATATCGCCTAATTATATAGTACTTAGATATCTATAATAATTACTAATTCTTAATAGAACCATAGAATATATATTTAGTTCGGAATAGAACCTTTACCTTAGACTTTCTACCTATACCGCTCCTCTAAAGACTACTTATATGGTAATAAAGTAGAGTATAAAAGTTATATATAAAAAGGCCCTTATTTATACTTAGAACTGTAGACGTTATACTTTCTTTTATATCATACTAACTTCTATTCTATATCATATTTTTAATATACTATTGTCCTTCTAGTTTTAATAAAATTCTCTACTAAAATATACTAAAAGATCTAGTACCTACTCTTACTATATAAACTACTTATAAAAGTAAGTTACTTTTGTAATACTATATTTTTCTTAATAAATTCTTATTTAGCCCAAATTCTGGTTATCTTCTTAATATTAGTATATCCCTTTAAAAGCACCCTTTATAATATACTTTTTCTTTACTTTAACTATTATTATAACCTTATAAAGCTTTATATATATTGTAAATTTAAAGCTAGAGACCCTAGAGCTAATACCTGATTCTTAGCTAGTACTAATACCAAGCCCTAAGCTAAGCCTCCTATATATAGCGAGTCCTCTAGGTATAATAAGTCCTCCGATATATAAGCTACTACTCCCTCCCCTTAACTAATAACACTATATACTAGAAGAAGGGGCTAAAGTAATAGATATATTTATATAACTATATAGCTATATAGTTATAACTTAATAGGAAAAATGTCAAGAAGATAGTTTATCTTTATTATAACTATAATCGGGTAATATAGTAGTATAAAGAAGGAGTTTTAACGAAGCGATATATAATAATACTAATATATACTTACCCCTTTAAGATAATATTTTATTTAAACCTTATTACTAAGCTTAAGTCCCTTATAATCTATGATTTAAAGTCTATCTATAACTACTTTCCTTTAGCGGCGTCGATTTATACTATATAGCGAGCTCTCGAGCTTACCTATAGGAAATAGGAGGTTAAGAATACGCTTCGCTAAGGTCGTATAATCTATTAAATTCTTACCGAGCTTTAGGAGGTAGATCCTATCTATTTAATTAAATTTGATTAAAGCCTAGGATCTCTATAACTATTAGAAGAAGTTAAATAAGATATTTCTTATTAGCTATTTATCCTTATAAGTACTTCTCTAAGAGCTTTTAAAAGATAAGGACTAGATCTTTTAGTATAAAGTTAATACTAATAACTATATATCTATATTATTTTATATATATATATATATCAAGCGTCGCGATACTTTAGAGTAATTATTAGGTTACCTTAATAAAATATATATAAAACTAATTAATATAGCCGTTTAGTGCTTAATATTATAGGCTTTATTATCATTAGTTTAACCTTCTATCTTAGATTTACCTTTATATATAATAAGTAAAAGGAAACGTATAAAGTAATTTGTTAACTATATTAAGACTTGGTCCTCTTTTTACTAATACTTACTATATCATAGATAATACAAAGCTATCTCGCTGAAGCCTATTTACTAAGCCTTTAGCCTTGGCCTAATATATACTATCCTTATAGATAAAGAAGATATCTTAATTAATACTATTAAGTTAATTTTTCTAGATATAAAGTATATACTTTATATCTAGTATATTAATATAAATACCCTAAAGGAAGTAAGGTATTAAGGCCTTAGTGCCTTAGGTATATATTTAATAGAATACTCCTTCTATAGTAGATAGCTTACCTACTTCTCTCCTTCTCTCTTCCTTCTCTCCCCTATCTAATATCACTAGTATACTAGATTATTAATATTATCTATTCTCTTAGTAGTATTATCTTTATATTAATTTATCTAGCCTCCCTAGAGTTTGTAAGTCTTTTCTACCGGATTTAGACTATTTAGTACCCTTTTTAAGTAACCGATTAGTTAAACCTACCGTTAGTTAGCGTACCTTATACCTTGGTAAACCTAGCTATATATCTAGGAACCACCCTAGTTTATATTATTATAACGATATAAATAATATAGGCAACAACGAGTCTACTACCTAGCGATAGTTAATATACCAAGCCTTATAGTAGCTATAATCTAACACGAATACCTAGATATAGATAACTATAAGGACTATATCATATAGGGAATAAAATTACCAGAGATTTACGTTATTAATATTTAGAATATCTATTAACTCGTTAGGAATAATAATAATATCGATTAATAGTATTTAAGGGTCTAATTTATAATAGTTAGCCTCTCTTATAAAGGACGTATTAATAATAAACTTCCCCGCCTTATTAACTAGAATATCAAATATAAAAGATAGAAATATTAGATAAGACTTATTATTAGCTAGCTTTATAATTAGGTAGATAAGGAAATTTAGATAATTATCTAATAGAGCCTAAAATACATTACTAAGGTAGATAATTTATAGTAATAGATTCTATATAAAGTTAAAGGAATTAGAAAGATCTTAAATATGATTAGCGAGATTAAGAAAGAGGATTATATAAAAAGAAGTTACTTTACTTTAGCCGCTAACTTTATTCGCGCTTATTAGAAGAAGTAGTATACTATTATAGAGAGATTTAAGCTCGAAGTCTCGTGACTTATTACCTTAGTTAAGGTTATATATTAGATAGTGAAGAAAGTGAAGAAAGTTAAATTTATTACTAAATAAATTAGATAAATACTACTAAACTTATTAACTAATTATAGCTCTATAACTAGCTGTATAATCTCGCTATTAATATTAAATTCTTTTTTTTAAAGGTCACATTAGTATAATAAGAAATAATATTGGAAAAGGTGGAAATTAAATAGTAAAGGATAAGTAAAAAGAAAGGGATAGAATAATAAATAAAATAAGTTAACTAATAATTCTCTATTATTATTAAAACTAAAGGTTAAGCCTTATAACTCGTTATTAGGTAGGAAAGATATCTATAATTAGATAAAGGAGAAGTATAAAGATAAATAGAAAGATAATAATAGTTATTATATATATTACTATTATAGCTTATATACTATTAGAGACTCTAGTTATATTTCTAAGAAACCTTATACTAGATAGTATAAGAGTCCAACCCTTTAGTATTTATCTAAAGCTTTAAAGGAAGATAAAGCTAGTATAATTATTATTATATTAACTAGTAGTTTAAGAACGACTAGCTTCTTAATATAGGATCTAATATAATATTCATATATAATCTTAATAACTTCTACTTATATAAAGATGATAATTTAGTAGCTATTTATATATATAGAGATTATTTAGATAACTATATTATTATAAAAGGGTATAATCAAATCTTAATTAAAGCTAAGATAGTAAATAGAGAGATTAAAGCCTTCTTAATCAATAGATACTATTATTAGATATTAATAGTAACCTTATTAGGATAGATCAGCTTTTTTTAGGACCTTAATATTAAGTATAATATATATTTTTAGATATTAATTAATAGTAATAGATATTATTAGCTATATAGATATATTAGATAGTATATCTTACTTAATTACTCTAGTAATATTTAATTTATTAAAGATACTTAATCTAGCTATATATATAATCTAGTAGTTAGATATAATAATTAACTTAACTACTAACTTAAGAAGTGACTTAGATATAAAGGATAATAATATAGGCTTTATAAATAAAGCTATTATTACCTTCGAAATCTACCGATATCTTATTCATATAAGTAAAGTAAAGTAAGCTACTATCTTAGAATATATAGAGGTTTTAGGTAAAGGTAAAGAATATAGTATTAAGTATTTTAACTATGAAGTCTACTTCCTAAGTAAGTTATAGTAGTATATTTCTAATAATCTATAAGCTAAAGTTATAAAAGTAGGATAGAAGTCCTATATTAATACTTAATCTATATCGCCCCTTAACTTTAGAGGGTAAGAAATATTAGATATCAGTTATTAACGACATAATAAGATTAATAGAGGCTCTTATATATATATTAACATAAAGATTATATCTTCTAATAATTTATCTGTTTATATAAAAGGATTAAGTTAATAACTAATAGGTACTTTAGAATCTAATATATAAATATTAGTTTAGAATTTAAAAGGTTTATTAAATAGGGAAAGAAAGAAGTATAAGATATTTTTTAAATTAGCTCCCCTTTATATAAAGGAATATAATAGCGTATTAAAGTAGTATAGTAGATATTTAAATATTATTTAATATATATTTATTATTAATATATTTTAGCTATATACTTTTAAAATAATAGCTTATTTTATAAATCGATTAGCTAACTAGAAATAAGGTATTTCTAATTTACTATATAGAGAAAGAAGCTTAATATTCTAAATCCTAAGCTCTTACATATTTATCTAATATTATGAGGTTATACTATATATATCTATATTCCTAAAGAGAAATAAATATATTTAATTATATAAGGTAAGCCTCTATATATAGAAAGGGTAGCTAATAGGCTATAAAGGGGATAGATATTATATTTAAAGGTATAGTAGTAATAAGCTTATTATTAGTTTTATAGAATATCGGCTTTTTATAGCTAGGTGCTAATAATAATATATTAAAATATATTATAAAGAAGCTAGTAATTAGCTTAAAAGGCCTATCTAATTTAGGAGGGGCAATAGTATCGAATTTCCTACCTTTCTCTTTAGATATAAAGCCTTGTTTAGAGATTAATTAGTAGCTAGCTACCCTATAACGTATTTCACATACGAGCCGGCCACATAAGCGAGCCGGCCACCCCACCTAAAACGCGTCAATTAATTTAACCCCTACTTCTTTAACCACCCACCATGCCACCAATTCGCACTCAATCCTCTAGAAATCTAGTGGAGCAAGAGGGTAAAATATTACTAGCTATATAGGTTTTTAAAAATCAAGGAATCTCTTTAATTCGCGAAGTGGCGCGCCGTTTTAACATACCGCGTTTAACACTTCAAGATCGACTACGTGGCTATTAGTAACGCGCGAATTCTCACGCTAATTCATCTAAATTAACTGAAATTAAAGAGGAATCTCTTGAAAAATGGATTCTCTCTATAGATCTATGTGGAGTAGCCCCCCTAGCCCTCTATGTTACGAGAAATAGCGGATCTTCTTCTTTAAAAGCGTAGAACTACCCCGGTTCTTTCGGTCGGCTAAAACTAGGTTATAAACTTTATTAAAAGACGTCCTCTCCTCTCCTCCTAGTTCTCGAAACGGTATAACTACGAGCGTACGAAATATGAAGACCCTAAAATCATTACGGAGTGGTTTGATTTAGTTTAAAAGATAGTCTTTTAATATAGAATCGATCCTGATAATATCTATAACTTTAACGAGACCGGTTTCGCGATAGGATTAACTATAACTATAAAGGTTATTATAAGGAGTGAATACTACGGTTAGCGTTCACTTTTATAACCTAGAAACCGAGAGTAGGTGATTATTATTAAGTGTACGAATACTTCTAGCTAGGCCCTTCCTCTATATATGATTTTTAAAGGTAAAGTCTTTATTAGATCATGGTTCGATAGCCTTCTAGAGGATTAGCGTTTCGAAGTTAGTCCTAACGGCTAGACCTCTAATAAAATTAGACATCGTTAGCTTAAGAAGCTCTTTATTCTTAGTACTTCTTTATATATAAAGGGGGGGTATCGGCTTTTAATACTTAATAGCTATAGAAGTTATTTAACGCCTAAATTCGATAAAATTTACGAGTAAAATAAGGTGATACTAATCTATATACCGGCGTATTTATCTTATCTTTTATAACCTTTAGATATCGGCTATTTTACAGTATTAAAACGTGCCTATAGTTAGATAGTTAAAATCAAGATACGGAATAGGATTAACCATATTAACAAACTTAACTTCCTTAGAGTATACCCCCTCGTACGAATTAAAGCTTTTAAATCGGAGACTATTAAATATAGCTTTAGAGTAGCTAGTTTAGTCCCTTTTTTACTAGAGAGAGTGATTTTAAAGCTTAATATTCGGCTTCGAACTCTAACCCCCCGGCTAGCCGAGGTAGTGATTAGGACCTAAAAACCCCCTCGAATTACGTCTAATTATAAAAGCAAGCTTCGTCAATTAAAGCATTACTTTATATAAGATCAAGGAGCCCTCTAAGTCCTCTTAATTCCGCTATAAACCAGGTTTTAAAGGCATACTAGATCACTATATAATCCGCCGCACTTCTTAAGAAAGAAGTAAGCGAATTACGCGCCGCTAATAAGAAGTAGAAGCAAAAGCGTACTAGATCTAGGAGGCTTATACCTGCTAAAGAAGGACTTTTAGTTCAAGAAGCTTCTACATTAATTATGCAGTAATAGGAAGTAACTAAAGCACCTCCCCCTAGCCCCGGTATACCTAGAGAATCAGCTATTTAACCACGTACGCGGCCCCCCTAGGGTTATGGAATATATAGGAAGCCAGGACATAGAAGAGAAACATGTCTAGATAGACCAGTTAGTTAGTTTTAATTAATTTAATGGCGTTATGGTTAAGATAAATGCATTTATATTTAATAGGTTAAATAGAGTGGCCGGCTCGCTTATATGGCCGGCTCGTATGTGAAATACGTTAGAGAGTCTAAGATCTAATCACTCTTTTAATTATTATAATTCTAGTAATATAAGGTGGTATTTTAGAAATTAAAACTTTCATAGTACTAATTCCTAGAAAATAATAAGTAATTAATATAGTATTAATTTATAATAATATATTTAAGCTAATACCTTAACTAACCTAAGAATAGGTATCTCTTATATTAGTTTAATATTTAGTCTAATATATTATTCAATAACCCCCTTTAACCTTATTAATATATAAGATATCGCTTACTCTATTAATATATAAGATATTGCTTACTCTATTAATAATTAAGAGAAGGGCTTTATTTAGTAAGAGACTAAAAGAGCCTATTTAATAAGTAAGAGAAGCTATAATATATATAGATAAGGCTAAGTAAGCTTTAGATAAGATTAAATTAAATTAATATAAAGTAGAGAGCCCTATTAAATTAGTATATATAGAGTATTAATTTCCTTTTAACTCTTCATTAATTTATTAAGAGACTATTTAATAAGTTTCTTCGACTACTAAGAAGCTTTTATAGCTATTACTATCCTATGTAAGGTTATCTTTGTTAGTTCTTTACCTGATCTAATTCAATAACCTATCGTCTAGCCCCTACCCTTATATTATTTATATTATACTAATCAAAAGGTTCCTCTTAAACGCTATAATAACCTAAACATGAAGCTCTTTATTATCGAATATAACGTTATTAAATAATCGAAAAACTAATAGAGGAAACTAATAATAATAATTTAATCGAGGGTATTAGTTAAGGGTCTATAGAAACTAATAGCTTAGAAAGGGCTAGATTAGTTATTGTAGCTATAGCTATTATAATTAATATAAGATATATAAATCTAATTATTATCGATAAGAAACTATTTTATACTTATAATATTTTATCTTCTATAGATCTATAAATAACTAAAGAAGTCTAAGTACTAAGAGTATTAGAAATAAGCTATATAGTAATAGATTAATAATCTCCTTACCTAAAATGCCTACTTAATTATACTTAAACCCAGAGGTAAAGACACTAATATACTATTTAGTTAGTAGCGTTTTACTATAATATATATATATAAAGACCTTATTTATAGTATTAAAGTCTATTAAAAAGTATAGGGTAACTTCTATCCGAAAAACGATAATAATAATAGCTTCTATATACCAATAGTTTCAGAAATAATAGTTAAGATTATATTTATACTTATCGCGATATATAATCTTTATTAGTAATAAGTTAATCTTATTACTATCTTAATATATTAAGGAAGGAAGAGAAAATTTCCTGTTTATATGAAATAGCTAATTAGCTTTAAATACTTAGAGAATAGCCATCTAAAGAATAATTAGGTATATATTTTAAATTAGGTACTTTATAGACTTTTAGACTTAATAGCTATATAGAATAATAATCTTAATAAAAAGCTTTAATTAAT
This sequence comes from Penicillium sp. IBT 31633x, assembly GCA_028827885.1. Taxonomy (NCBI): domain Eukaryota; kingdom Fungi; phylum Ascomycota; class Eurotiomycetes; order Eurotiales; family Aspergillaceae; genus Penicillium; species Penicillium sp. IBT 31633x. The sequence goes on from JAPWDP010000002.1 coordinate 790,098, forward strand.
AGGTTTTTAACTACTTATAGATAATCTATATATCTATACTAAATAGGGTATAGATAGTAGTAAATTAGGACTTACTATTATAATAATTTATATAAATAATTTTATTATTATTTTACCCTTCAATACTAAGATTAATAATATTACTAAGTAGCTAAATATTAAATTCCTTCTAAAGGACCTTAGTAAACCGAAGTAATTTCTTATCTATATATTAAACTATAATTAATTATATAAAGAAGACGATTACTATAATATCGTTGGTCTATATATAATCTATTCTTTATAAGACTAAAATTAAAGGGTTTAAAGATTTACCTTTACTTATAAACTAAAAGTAGAGAGAGCCTAGATATAATACTACTATAGTATTAAATAATAATAATTTTAATATTTATTAATTACTTATTAGTATACTAAACTAGCTAGTAATTAAAACCCACCTTAATATCTAATTATACTAATCTTTAGGCTATATAGTATATCTAGAGAGGCTAGTTGAATCAAAGCTGTGATGAAGCTACTACGAGAAACAGATAATATTGATAATACTAGCTCATTGATATGATGATAATCATGGACGGGGGAGAGAAGAAGAAGGGAGAAGGAGAAGTGGGCAAACTCTCTACTATAGGAGGAGCATACTGGTAAACATATAATGCCTGAGGCACTAAGGCCTCAACATCCCCCTCATAGCATACGACTCTCTTAAAACCTCTCACCGCTCTTAATATCAAACCCCCTGAATTCTAGTTTGTATAGTAAAATTCTCGCAAAAATGGCAGAAAAACTCTCTCGAATCTTATAAAATGGGGCTCATTAAATCATGCCGTTTCTTAACTATCTATATATAATGAGTTCATAAATGAATTAAATTACTCTTTCGGTAAAGCCTTTATAAAACCGTCTGCTATATTTGACTTGGTATCAACCCTAATGATTTAAACCTTGCTATCGCTAACTACACTCTTTATAAAGAAGTATTTGATGTCAAGCCATCTATTAGAAGTACGGTAACCCTTCTTATCAAGAAGTAATTACGAATTAACGCTATCGGTGAAGATCTTAATAGCACCTTACTTAGGAAGCTTTAGCTCTCTAGTAATCTTAGTAAGCTATATAGCGTCTTTATATAGACGATTAAGCGTAACCCACTCGGTAACTATAGTGGAATCAGTAGTTATAGTCTGCTTCCTAGTATACTAAGTGATCGGGTAGCCGGCTAGAAACCATATATAGCCCTCGGTTGATTTATAATTATACTAATCACTATATAAGGCATTAGCGTATGCTATAAAGCGTAAGCTCTATAAGCCGCTAAGCGTAATACTTCGATCTAGATATTTATATAGATATTTAATAACGTGCTATATTACCTAGAGATCTATACGATTAGGCGCTACTATCTTATATTATAGTCTCGTTACCACGAATCTAATATTAGGGCGGGTCTTAATCGCGAGCTAGTTTAGTATACTAATAACTAATTAATAGACGTCGAAGTTATTATTATCTAGTACGGTAGTGGCGTCGAATCTAGGCTCTCTCTACTTCTAATTAGCTAGTAAAGGGAGATCTTTAAACCTAGTGATACTAGTCTTATAAATAATTAACTAAATATATACTTATTAAGATATAGAGATCGTCTTCTTCTAATAATCATAATCTAGTGCGTAAGCGAGAAACTACTTCGGCTTACTAAGATCCTTTAGAAGGAAGTCGACGCTTAGCTACTTAATAAACTTATTAATCTCTATATTAGAAGGCGCGGTAATAATAAAGTCGTCTATATAAACTATAATAATTATAAGGCCTAGATCGCTAGTGCCCTATCGTACGTAGATATAAGGGTTATCGTTAAGCGGCTGGAAACCTATTAACTAGAGCTTCTTATTAAGGTCATTATTCTATAAAGCTACTAAGTCTCGTAAACCATAAAGAGCTTAGTTTAATATATAAACCTAGTGATTCTTTAGGCGATCGTTCTCTAAATATTTAAAGCTAGTTAGCTATCTTATATAAATAGTCTCTTTATCCTTTCTTAAAGCATTAAGGTAAGTAGTAGTCTAGAGAGGCTAGTTGAATCAAAGCTATGATGAAGCTACTGCGAGAAACAGATAATATTGATAATACTAGCTCATTGAGATGATGATAATCATGGACGTACGCGGTACAACCCACGGCATCAGGTGGGAGAGCTAGGGTTCAGGATTCGGAATACTGAGTTTCCTTCTCCATGCGGTGAGTGGCGAGCACCCGGTTTCTAGTTTAACAAGGCGGTTAGTCGTGTAGGCTGCTATATCGAGTGTATACGGCTAAAGCTTATCCGGCAAACCGGCATTAATGATGAGCGTACGCTAGATGCTATTTAGATATCCACTATACCGCTCGGAGACGCCATTTAGCTCCTTAGTGTAGGGAGGAGTTAGCTTAAAAACCATCCCTTTCTTCTTTCCCTATGCTATGAATTTGGTAAATTCTATACCATTATCTATGCGCTAAACACCGGGGTATCGGCTAGTTATCATCTTGATTCTTTTATAAAAACTAATAAGCTATAGAAAGATCTGATTCTTAGATTAGAAGGTAGGGGCTTCGACGTATCTTATTATATCGTCGACGACTAGTATCTAATACTTCTTACCCTTCGGGCCTAGCGGGGACACTGATTAAGTGTCGATATAGAATTTCTACGCTGCCTCTTTAACTCTAGCTTACGGTTCACGGGAAATACGCTACTATGATTTGCCTAGAAAGTAAGCTTTATAGTTAAAATGCTTAGTGCTACGCTCTTTATCTTCTCCTAAAATAATTATATGCTTTAAGGTAGCGGCTTACTTAGCCTTACCTATATAACTAAGGCGGCGGTGGATCTCGAAGGTAGTGATAGCTTTACTTACTAATCTTACTTCGTTATCTAAATCTAGATCCGAATCGGAATCTAACTCACTTACCGAATCGTCGATTAATCTATTAGTAGTATTAATCTACTAAATAGTATATACGGCTAGGTAATTTACCTTTAATAGAGTATTCTTTAGCGATATAATAAGGTAAGGCATACTATCTAACGTATTAGTATGGCTAACGATATTACTGTCGCTATTAATTAATGTTTAAGAACGTATATTATACTCGATATTAAGGTCTTAAAGAAGCTGATTTATACCGATAAGTTTACTATTAGCATCCGGCGAGTAGTATCTATTAATTAAGAAGTATTCCGGCTCTCTATTAGCCATCTTAGCTTTAATTAAGATCTCGCCGTACCCCTTTATCATAGTATAGTTACCCGAATAATCTCTATATATATAGGTAGTTACCGGATCGTTATCTTGGTACGAATAGAAGTTATCTATATCGTACGTAAGTATTATATTAGATCTAGTATCGAGAAGCTAGTTATTCTTCTAGCTACTAGTTAATATAGCGATAGTATATATAAAAACCCTAATCGTCCTTCTACTTACCTTTACGTTTCTCCCTTATCTATTTATAGATATCTTTACTATCTAGCGGGGAGTTATAAGGCTTGATCTTAGGTTTAGTAGGATCACTAGATAAATCGTTATTCCTATTATTTTATCCTTTCCTTTTTCCTTATCCCTTACTAGTAGATTTACCCTTCTTACGATAATCATTCCTTACTATATTAGTAGGGCCTTTAAATATCGAGAGCTTAGCGTTAGTAGCGAGGTCATAAAGGTAATTATAGAGCTATTAGTTAGTTAATGAATCTAGAGATAATTATCTAATTTATTTAGTAATAAACTTGACTTTCTCGATTTTATTTACCACTTGATATATAACTTTAACTAAGGAAATAAGTAGAGAGACTTATAATTTAAATCTCTTTATGATATTATACTACTTTTTATAAGCACGAATGAATTTAGAGGTAGAAGTGAAATCGCTTCTCTTTATATGATCCTACTTCTTGATTTCTCTAATTATATTTAACGTCTTCCTAGTTCCCCTAACCTTATAAAGAATCTATTAGTATAGTTCGTCTACCTCTTTAGCGTACTTTAGGTTTTAATAGATTATTATTTATATCTCTTTATTAACCTAATAATATAGCTAGCTAGCGATAAGTCTTATCTAATACTTCTATCTCCTATATTTAGGATTATAGTCGGTAAGGTAGGGAAGGGTATTATCGATGATCCCCTTAAGTAAGAGGCCGACGAGGGTAAACTAGATCCTAGAACACTATTATTCGATATTAGTATCGTTCTTAGTGAGTTCATACGTCTTTTAAATATTAATAGCGCTGATCTCTAGTAAATACGTACCTTAAGTCTTATAGTCGTTATTATCGTTATCTATAGGAGGGGTAGCGGCGTAGGAACGCTATTCTAGTGGTAGGTACGTAGATTATTTATATACCTACTATAAGGTAGTAAGGCCATCGTCGCCTAAGTTAGCTATAACGTTAGCTATAACGTTAGCTATAACGTTAGCTATAACGTTAACTAAGGTCGTGGATTATTACTAGGTAGGGTCGCCGAGGTACGGGATCGCTACTAGTCGGCGAGACTAGCCAATCGGATGCTTAGTAGGAAGGGTGCCGGGTGGTCTAAAACCGGCAGAAAAGGCTCATAACCTCTAGAGAGGCTAGTTGAATTAAAGCTATGATGAAGCTACTACGAGAAACAGATAATATTGATAATACTAGCTCATTAAGATGATGATAATCATGGACGGGGGAGAGAAGAAGAAGGGAGAAGGAGAAGTGGGCAAACTCTCTACTATAGGAGGAGCATACTGGCAAACATATGATGCCTAAGGCACCAAGGCCTCAACATTGATACTATTTTAAATGCTTTTCTTCATTTTCCTTAAAATATCATATCTTCATATTTCTTATTCTTTAATGATATATAACAGAAACGGATACCGATAACCGATCGGTAAATGATAGAATAGAATATCCGAGGAAGCTAGGTAGTTTAAATATAAAAGAGTCTTATGAATTAAAAAAATAGAGAGATAAGATTTAGTCATAATTTAATATAAAGACGTTAACTATTCGTAACTAAATCGGACTATATACTTTTATTATTTCTTTACCTTACTTTAATAATTCCAAATCCTCCTCTTTAGTTACCTAAAGAAAATAATCACTTAATAAAGTGCTCGACCTAATTAAGATAATAGGGGTCCTTCTCTAAGACTTACTATTATTAAAATATAGAATCGCCTTCATTAGAGGGATCTAAAAGTTTAGATATTCTTTAAATAGAATCTAAACCGTTACTAAATTATCTATAAGAAGATATAGATTTACTTACTATTATATTATAAGAAGATACTTTTTATATTTTAATAAAATAGATTAAATAACTTAAATGTTCTATTAAATTAAGATTATAAAACTTGTTTATTCAGTCTATAATTTAAATCTAAAGGAGTGTTATAAAAGTAAAAAAGTAAAAAAATAAAAAGTTCTTAATATTTTAATATACCGCTTTAATATAAGCCTAAGGAAGGAGGTTATATAAATCCTAAGGAATTTCTAGAAGGAAATTAGATTCTCAGTATTTCTACTAAGTGGTTTCTACGTAATTTAATAGAGAGTAATTTCATACTAAACTACTTATTATTACGCCTCTTAAAGGCTAAGGAGCTTTATATTTTTAGATCGAGTTTTAGTCTAATATTAAATTACTTAAATTATAAGGTAGTAAGGGGCTTAGTAAGCCTATTTATAGTACTATCAGTGCTTTTCATACAATAAAGAGAAAGCTTACTTTTTTATACCTTCTTACATATCTAATATCAGTAAGGCTTAATATATTTAGACCGCTTAAAGTTATATATTTATTATATTATAATAATTATTAATTAGCTAATTAACTTCTAAGAGATCAATACTCTTATATAAAAGGATATAAATTCTATATAGCTTTTAATATTATTATATAATATATCTATATAACTATATAACCCTTTATTTATATTAGTTAAATATTATATATAGAAATAACTAATATTATTGGTACAATCTATAGCTTATATAGCTTATACTTTATAATCCGAATTAAGGTTTACAAAGAACTATAAAAGCATATTATATATAGCTACTAAATTAGGTTAGGTTATCATATTACTAAAGTTTAACAATCCTATAATTAACTAATAATATCTTACCGCCTTTAGCGAGGCTTATCAATTAGTTTTCTTATTAGGTATACTATTAAGTAGGATTACAAGTTTTAATCAAGGGCTTATATTAAGTATTTTAGTATATACTATCTTAATATAGGTATTTTAATAGATAGTTAGGTCACCTTCTTCTTTTAAAATTCAATTTTTAGTGAGAGGTGATAGGAAAGTAGTCCTATATTAGTAATAGACTACTTATTTACTATTACCTATTTTATATATATTATATAATCTATACTTAATATAGCGATTAGTATATTATTAATATAGATAAATATATAGACTACCGCCCCTTACTAAGTCTAAATATATAAGTATAGATTAGTATATAATCTCTTAAAACCTTAGATAAGTAGGAAGTCACTAAGAGTAGCGAACTAATTTACTAGTACTTAATTTAGGCTATATATACTTTTCTTAAAAAGGTATATATAATTATATAATCTATTATAATCTTCTAGATATTAGATAAAAGTTATTCCTTAAAGGGGGCGTTTAGTTTATCGATATTAATATCTATATAAGCGGTATATAGCTTCTTAACGGTAATAATAGCTAAAAGGGTTTATAATATAGTATAACTACTTATACTAATAAAGATAGTATTATAGTGAATTTTAGGTATTTATTAGAATCTATATACTATTTAACGAGCTTTAAATTAGGAGGGGTTACTAGATAAGTTAATATTTAGCTTAAAAACCTATTTCCCTATTATTACCCGACTTCTAAGGGGTTGCGAGCCGCTTCTAAACCTTCAGAACTTCTAGCTATCTTATTTCTACCTAAATTGCCTAGCTTTAATAAGGCTATAGTAGTAATACCTAGGTATTTACTACTATTTTAGGACCCTTTAGCTATTTTAGGTCGATTTACTGTAGCTAAGATATAATATAGGTATTAAGGCAAGGTAAAATTTCAGAATAAAACTCATTAGTTAGTTAGGTAAAGAAATAATAAGGTATATGATCCAATTTAGTCATAAATAATTTATATCTCTATATTAAATTAAGACAATCTTATCCTTATATTCTTTAATTAATAGGACTTCTTTATATTAGGACTATCTAGCTCACTCGGATATTCTTATTCTATTATTTATCTATTAATCGTCGGTATCCGCTTTCATTATATATTATTAAAGAATATGAAATATAATAATATTATATTATAAGGAAAATAAAGAAAAGTATTTTCGATATTATTTTATAACCAATTCGGTATATTAAAGGTTCTTAGTAGCATACTTCGCGATATAGTTAATTTTATATCTCTTTTAGATTAGTTGGATATCTCCTTTTTAAAATATATTAAATAGCCTAAAGAAATTCCATAAGATATTTTTGAAGCGACTTATAATCTTTATAGTAAATCATAAAATAAAGGCTACTATATTATAAAGATTCTAAGAGCTTTGATAAGGTAATTCTTATTAATTAATAGTTTTATATCTAGAAGATATTAGATATACAATATAGATAATAATAAAATAGAGATTTTATATCTTAATTTAAGAGACTTTTAAGACTTTAATAGGCCTAATTAGATTAATAATTCTTAAAGATCTCTTATAAATCAATATAATAGCGATTACATTAATATTCTAAATTAAAAAGGATTCTTATTAGTTTAACCAAAATAAATTAATATTAGATTCTTACTATCTTAATAGTTTTTATTAAGTTTAATATTATTTAATTTATATATATAAAACTATCTTTATTTTAAATTTATATTTCTTTTCTCCCCTTTCCTTGGTTATCCTTTCTTATTTTAGGATATTATTACTTCTATTATTCTATAACATTTTATCGTTATTTCTTTTAAAGTTTTATAGATAAATTGATACTCTTTATTTATATTTATCTATATTATTATTTATTAATATAGGTTATAATTATAGTTTAGGACCTATATATAATTAAAGTAATTCTTATTAAAGATCTAATTATTTTACATATCTATAATATTCTATCATTATTCCTATATATTTAAATTAGGGTTGCACTACGACCAAACCCCCCCTTGGATGAAGCCAACCCCCCACCAACCCGATTTGGCATGAATCCTGACCGCTTTTCTTACCGCTTCCCTTTGCAAATCACCGCTTTCTCTAGTTAATCATATTAACACTTATGGTACCTGAATTTACTATGTAATTCCCTAATAAAAAAAAGTGCCTCTTATGATCCTTTATGAAAATCAATTTTATATCTTCTTCCCTACGCATCTTTTAATTTTGAACTTTATCGCTGCTACTACTACTCCTACTACCACTATCGCTAGCCTCGCTCTATTAAGGTGGCCCTTTATTACTAAGTCTAATACTATTACCGAGGCTTACCCTATTACTATTACTATAGCCACGCTACCCGCTCTACTTACTACTTACCGCGTCCTACTTACGCCGTCCCACTCACCTTATCCTACGTCCCGCTTACCTACCAAAGCGGAAAGCTTATAAGCTTTATAACGAGACTGACGATGAGACTAAGGTTCGGGATATAGCTAGGGGTAAGGTAGTGGGGCTAAGATTAAGACCGGAGGTGCTACGGTAATTTAATAGGAAATGATAAGTAGAATAGGTACTTATATACAAATAGAAGCTTTAATTATATAGAAATAAGTATCTTTTTCTGATAATAAATATATATTTTGTACTATGTAAATCAAAATTTAAATATGTAGATATTTGGCTGGCAGAAAATAATTCTGCTACGATCATGTGATTATACTATACCTAATCGGGTTAGGGGGGTTATATCTAAGGGGGGTTGGTCGTAGTTCTACCCTTAAATTAGTATGTTTCTTATCTTAATTATAATCAAAATTAATAGGATAGTTTTAAGCCTTTTAAGACTTTATATGTAGCTAGGTTTATTAGCTTTATTTCTTATAACGTAATTCACAAGCGAGCTGCGCACACAAGCGAGCTACGCACCTAACCCAAAACGCGTCTATGAATTAGCACTTAGTTAATTCAACCATCCACTATGCCCCTAATTCGCCCTCGAAGCTCTAGAAATTCAGCAGAGCAGGAGGGTAGGATTTTACTAGCTATCCAGGCTTTTAAAAATCAAGAAATCAACACTATTCGCGGAGTGGCGCGCTATTTTAATGTGCCTAAGTCGACACTCCGTACACGCCTACGTGGTGTTTAAAACCGCGCGATTTCTCGCGCCAACTCACATAAATTAACAGAAATAGAAGAGGAGTCTCTTTAAAAATAGATACTCTCTATAAATTCTCGTGGAGCAGCCCCCCGGCCTTCTTCTATACGAGAAATAGCGGATCTTCTTCTTTAACAGCGCGGAACTACCCCGGTTCTTTCGGTCGGCGTGAATTAGGTTATAAATTTTATAAAACGGCACCCTCTCCTTTCCTCCCGATTTTCAAGACGCTATAATTACGAGCGCACTAAATACAAAGACCCGAAAGTTATCGGGGAGTGGTTTAATCTTATTTAAAATACTATCCTTTAATTTAGGATCGACCCTAATGATATTTATAACTTTAACAAGACCGGTTTCGCGATAGGATTAACTATAACTATAAAGGTTATCGTAAGGAGTGAATACTATAGCTAGCGATCGCTATTATAACCTAGTAATCGCGAGTAGGTGACTATAATTAAATATATAAATACTTTAGGGTAGGCGCTCCCTCTATATATGATTTTTAAAGGTAAAGTCTTTATCGAATCTTAGTTCGACAGCCTCCCTAACGATTAGCAATTTAAAGTTAGTCCGAACAGATAGACCTCTAATGAAATTAGACTTCGTTAGCTTAAAAAGCTCTTTATTCCTTCGACTTCTTTATATATAACGGGAGGGTATCGACTTTTAATACTTAATAGTCATAGGAGTTATTTAACGCTAAAGTTTGATTAAATCTACGAAGAGAATAAGATTATTCTAATCTATATACCTTCGTATTCCTTATACCTTTTATAGCCCCTTAATATCGGCTATTTTATAGGATTAAAACGTTTATATAGTCGGATGGTTAAAATTAAAATATAAAATAGGATCAACTATATTAATAAACTTGATTTCCTTAAATCCTACCTAAATACACGAATTAAGACTTTTGAACCTAATATTATTATTAATAGCTTTAGGGTCGCTATTCCTTTTTCCCCCGATCGGGTGCTTTTAAAACTCGATATTTAGCTTCGAACCCTAACCCCCCCCCCCCCCCCCCCCTATCTAGCCGGGGTAGCGATTAGGACCCGAAAACGCCTTTAAACTATATATAATTATAAAAGTAAGCTTCGTCAATCAAAGCATTACTTCGTATAAGATCAAGAAGTCCTCTAAGCCCGCTTAATTACGCGATAAATCAGGTTTTAAAAGCCTACTAAATTCAAATGTAATCTGCCGCTTTTCTCGAGAAAGAAATAAGCGATTTACGCGCCGTTAACGAGAAGTAGAAGTAAAAGCGTACTCGATCCTAAAGGCAGATACCTGCTAAAGAAGGCCCTTTAGTTTAAGAAGCCTCTATATTAATTATATAGTAATAAGAAGTAATTAAAGCACCTCCCCCAGCCCCGGCATACCTAGAGGATCGGGTTTATAACCACGTATAAAGCCCCCCTAGGGGTGTGGAATATATAGGTTACCAGGGCATAGAAGAGAAACATGTCCAGATAGATAAATTAGTTAGTTAAATTGATTTAATGGCATTTTGGTTAAGATAAATGCATTTAAACTCAATGGGTTAGGTTAGGTGCGCAGCTCGCTTGTGAATTACGTTATAAGATATTATTATATTAAAAATATTTATAATAAAAAATATTTTTATTATTTCTTTACTTATATTTTAGATACTAATTATATAAGTTCTTATCAGTATCATAAATAATACTTTATATTTAATTAAAATTATTCAGTAAATTATATAGTTTTAGTATATTCTTAATAAGTAATCTAACCATAAAAAATCTTCTAATATTAATAGAGAAGACCTAATATATAACCCGGTCCTACCAGTTTCCTAACACTTTATTTATAGTTATAACCACACTTTTACCTTAACTTTTTAATCTATTATAACTCCTCTAAAATGCGAGCTTTTAGAATAAAAAAATGTGCAAATCGTCCGCGAGGAAGGAAGCTTTCTAAAAATGCAGCGCTACCATAATTTATGCTATCGAGAAGGGCGGCAAGCTAGCCTAAATAGCATGCGGTTTTTTAATTAACCGAAGCACCGTATACGACACTATCAAGCGCTAGAAAAACAATAAAACCCTTACTTCTCTACCAAGACCTAGTAAACCAAGGAAGCTAAGCTATATAGCTTCACGTTACATTTTTCGAATTATCCGTCGGTTTCCTTAAATCTCTAAGAGAGAGCTTCTTATTAAGATTCCTTACGACATATCAAAGAACACTATACGACGCGCCCTTAACCGATATAATATTCGAAAATGGCGCTTAAAGAAGCAAATTTACCTAAACTCTAAAGATGCTAAGCGTCGGCGCGCGTGGGTTCGAAAATGGTAGTATTTTCGCCAGTGGGATCGAGTCATTCTTTTAGATAAATGTTCCGTTTAACGAAAATCGAATTCATACGAATAATACGTCTTAAGATTAAAATCTAAAAAGCTCCTATTAAGATTCGTTAACCTCTTAGCTTAAGGAAAGTAAATTTCATAAATAATTTAGGGTGTAATCTAGCTTAATAGCCGTTCGGATCTGGTGGTTATGATTAAGTAACTAGGTAAAGGATTTATAGCTGAAACCTATATCGAAACCCTTAAAAAAGGCTTATTCTAAGCTATAATGACTATTAAATTTTCTAAAGATAATACCCTAATCTATATAGCGGAACTATTAAAAGAATGGTTTAAAAATTTAGGGATTACCGTTATAGAATAGCCTCTATATTCACCTAATTTAAACCCTATTAAACCAATCTAGCTTTTACTAAAATGTAAGCTTTATAAGCTATACCTAACACTTGCTTAGCATAGAAGATCTTAGCTTAATTAGACCATCTTTCGTGAAGCTATTATAGTTATATAGCGAGTATTAGATCAGGAGAAGATCGATAATATTATCCGGTCTATGCTAAGCCGGATCTAGGCGGTGAAGAAAGCAAAGGGCTAGTATTTAAAGTATTGATCTGATTTTAATATTTATAGGATTTAAATTAATTCTAAGTTAAGATGATTGAGAAAAACTGATTTTTAATGTGTTACGAAGTATAGGAAATTATAGGAAATATATAGTGTTGGGAAACTTATGGGACCCTATGCACCTTAGGCTATTAATAAAGAGGCCTTTTATTATAATATTATAAAGGCGGTTTATCTTAGTTTCAATAATAAAGAGATTAATAAAGCGATTATATCCTATAGTCTTTAAATATATCTAGTTCTATTATAGATTGAGCTTTATTTCTATAATATTTTATCTTTATTTTTATAAGCCTCTACATTATAGTAATATTAGTATATAGATTTAGCGATATCTTAATATTATTTTACTTTCCTTTATAATTATATAATTATTATATATATATATTTCTCTTTTTCTTTATATTTCTTTATATCTTATTTTAGTACTTATTAATTACATTTTATGCTTTAGCTTTAGTATTTTATTAGAAAGTATTTTAATCTATACAAAATATTTTCTCTTTTAATCTCTTTTAATCTTTTTCTTATTAAAGCCTTTAAATTAGGTATTAGTAATATTTTATGATTATTATTTTTAAGAGTCTAATAATAAAATATTTAAATAATATACTTATAATATAATAAGATTAAGTATATAAAATAGTCTAATAAATCGAGATACTAATTTTTTATGAAAAACTTTAAATTTAGTTTTTTATTAATAATCTCACTAAGTCTTTAGTTCTAGATTATATTAGGTTATATTTTGGATTATATTATTTTATTAATAATCCAACAGCTTTCACTAATATTCTTTTATAATGTTTTAAAATTATTTAAGTTTTTCGATCCTTATTAAAATAAATAGGACCTTTCCTAAGTATATTTTACCCCTAGAATATTATAAAAATTAGATTTATAAGACATAAGTAATTTAAAAAGATTGTATTCTATTATAATATTTAAAATATTATTATAAATGTATTATATAATTACAACGAGTTTTATTTAGATAGTATACTTTAGATTAACAAAACTCTATAAGTAATATTCTAATATCTTATCAAATCTTTTTATTTATTAGTTTATAAACAAAAGGTAATAGAAAATTAGAGTATTATGAATATTTTGTAATATAAATAAGACAAAAATATACTTATAAATAATAAACCTCTATTAGATATAATTCCTTTTAGAGGTCTATATTAAAATTCGACTTTTATATAGAATAGCTTAGCTAATTTAGATATATTTATTATTATTAAACTAAGAAAGAATAGTACTTATTTAGTAAATCGATTAATAATAATAAATGTAGTATTAACAAGTTTATTTTTATAAATCACTAATAGGAGTTCTATGATAAAGTCTATTAATAATTCTATAAAGGGTTATTTAGGAATTAGTAATAATTGAAATATACTATATAGCTTATACCTTAGAGTTATACTTCCCTAATATATTTTATTATATTCTATGGTTATTAATCAAAATATTATTATAAATCCCAAATTTCTTCAAATATCTTACTAAAGAGCTATTATAATAAAAGACTCAAAAGCTTCTTTTTAAGATTTTCTTTTACTAAGATATAAAGTCTATCTTTGAATCTTAATATACCTTTTAAATTAATACTTTATTCTTTATTTCTATATAGCTTTTATAAAATAGTAGCTATATAGCGATAACTGTTTAGATTAATATACTAGATTTATTTAATAAGGTTTTATGAATCTATTATTACCTTTTATATATATATAATTAAATTTTAATAGACTTTCTACATTATCTTATAAGAGATTTATTAATTATAAACTAACTCTTTTCGTATACCTTTAAGATTTTTAGTATTTACCCCCTTTGAACTAAACTAAGATTTATCAGTATATAAATTACTAACTTATATTAATTTAATTATAATTATACTGCTTTTTAAATATATTTCAAAGTTAATTCTATCTTATAAAGGTTTAAAAAATACTATTACTAGAATATCCTCTAGTTGTAAATTTACCTTTTTATATCTTTAAGGTTTATTCTATTAGGTTAATACTTCATAAGGAAATTATATAGGGACAAGAATATATATTATTATATTTATCTACTTTTTTGTATAATCTAATAAGACTTTAATTAGATAAAGTCTTCCTTTTAGATAGTATCGCTCATATTTAAATAAATATATAATTCTTAATCTAATATTAAATAAATAATTCTATATTATTAAAATTTTATGGTTTGAAAGCGACTAAATACTATTTTCCTTAATTATCCAATTATAGTATAATTCCTTTTGTATCTATATTAAAGGTATCGGTTTCTAAATAAATAACTTTTAAGATTGAAATATTAAAATAATGAAAGGCTATACTAGAATAGAACCTTTTTATATAATATAAGTTACACTTATCTAGGTTTCTTCTTATTTTTAAAACCTATTATTAAGAATATTTTGAAGGTAATATAATTTAAGAAACCTATAAGATAAATCTTTACTAGAAATTAAAAATCTAAATCTAATAACGATTTATATATTATGATAGGTTTCAGGTATTTCTTAATTCTAAATTATTTCTAGTCTTTCTAGGTCTATTGAGACTCCTTCTTTTAAGATAATAAAACCTGAAAACTTAATTTCTAATTGATAAAAGATATATTTCAAAGATTTAGTATATAATTCTATTTTCTTTAACTTTTTAAATACCTATTAGAAGTATTCTATATATAAATTATAATTAAAAGAAATAAAAGAAAATACTAAAATATTATAAGAATATTATTTAATCTAAATAGTATGACTTTGTGTTGAAATTATCTATATTATATAGAAAAAGATATTTTCTATTTATCTCTTTTCTTAATTTAAATTTAAAAATACATGTCTTTAATATTAGCCTTACTAAAGCACTTTGCCTTAATAAGTCTATTAAGGATTTTTAAAATAAGTAGTAAAGGATAACTACCCTTTACTAATATCCTATTAATTCTCTATAATTATGAAGAAAAAAATAAACAAAATAGATATATTTAATAAGCTTTTTAAAGATTAAATTCTTAAAATCTTTATTGTTTATTTTTATTATATATGAAGTTTACTTTATAATAATAAACAAATTAGTCTATAAGAAAATATTTTATTAAGTATAGTATTAATCCTATAATTAATAGATTTATTTAAAGGAAGTATTTATATATTTATAATTAAAAAGATGTCTTTAAATCCTTTAAGTTCTAATAGTAATTTATAAATATTTTATATAAGACTTATATTACTATTTTTATTATAAAGTAACTATATTCTTTTGAGTATATTTATAATTATAAAGATATAAGCTTTATTTTTATACTATTTTATAAATTAATTTAGTTTAGAATTATATATTTACTAATTATATATCACTATTAACAATTTAATAAAGATAAGTTAATTTTAAAACGAGTTAATATTATTATAAGTAATAATATAAGACTTCTAAAGGGTTAAGGTTTATTATTATATATAAATAAATATAAAAATATATATTATTTTTATTTATAGATTTTAAATTAAACTATAAGACTTTACTCTAATTCTAAACCTTTCTAACTATTTAGGTCTAACTACTAATTATATCTTAGTCTTTTCTAAATTAAATTTTTCTAGATATTTAAATAGGGTAGCACTACGACCAACCCCCCGCCTCGGATAAAGCCAACCCCCCCTCACCCGATTAGGCATAATATGATCACCTGATCGTGGTAGAATTAGTTTAAAATATATATTTATTATTAGAAAAAGATACTTATTTCTATATAATTTAAGCTTCTATTCGTATATAACTACCTATTCTACTTATTATTTTCTATTAAATTACCGTAGCACCTCTAGTCTTAATCTTAACCTTACTACCTTATCCCTAGCTATATCCTAGACCTTAGTCTTATCGTTAGTCTCGTTATAAAGCCTATAAGCTTCCCGCTTTAGTAGGTAAGCGGGATAGCGTAAGTAGGACGTAGTAAGTAGTATGTAGAGCGGGTAGAGTGGCTATAGTAATAGTAATAGGTTTAGCCTCGGTAATAAAGGTTCACCTTAATAGAGCGAGGCTAGCGATAGTGGTAGTAGGAGAGGTAGTAATAGTAGTAATAGTAGTAGTAGTAGCGATAAAGTTAAAGAGAAGAAGAAGGGAAACGTGGGGAAGAAGATGTAAAATTAATTTTTATAAAAGTTTTATAAGAGGCACTTATTTTTATTAGGAAATTATATAGTAAGTTTAGGTAACATAAGTGTTACTATCATTAACTAGAGAAAATAGTGATTTAAAAAGGGAAGCGGTAAGAAAAGCGGTCAGGATTCATACCTAATCGGGTTAGTAGGGGGTTGGCTTTATCCGAAAAGGGGGGGGGGGGGGTTGGTCGTAGTGCTACCCTATTTAAATAATAAATATTTAACTTTTTTACTTAATCTTTTATTAATAGGATTTCCATTCTATTTTAGTTTCGATATATACCCTCCTAGGTAAGCTCGAAGAAAGGCGCCACTTTTATACCTACAGGCGCCATATATTAGCGTGTATAATACTAGTACATCTAAGCCTTATTTAGTGCTATATCTCCAGTAAATCCCTATATAGGCTCGAATTAAATACAATACTAACAATACCATATCAATGCATATACATATAGATGTTCTTCCGAGCTTGCCAGGGAGGGTAATCATTTTATTTTTTTAATATTTTTAGAATTTTTCTATTTATTTTTCTAATTTTTATCTTTTATTTTGAAAGAGTCTATATCTATTATTAATAGATCGCTTTATTTTTAGTTTATTTCTATTTTCTAATTGTAAAGTTCTTAATACTTTAACACTATTATAATTATATTTTTAGATATAGTTTAGTTTTAAGAAAAAGATAAAAGCTTTTTATTTTATATTTTAGTATAGAAAATATTTTACTAATAACCGTGCCAAGGGCCCAACACGTTCTACGTATTGGTGCCCCACACTCCTCGATAATTTAACACTCCCCGATAATTTTCCTTCAACCCACCAGCTTCCTACCTATTTTATGCTACCACTACGATGTCGAATCCAATTGAAAATCAAGAAGCCCAAATTTCAAAGGCTGTCAAAGCATTTAATCAAAGAAATAATGCAAAAATTGCCCTATTGTCGCGAGAATTTGGGGTTCCGTACCAAAAGCTTCGCGCGCGAATTCACGGTCGCAAATCTCTGGCCGAAATTGCTTCCCCTAAAAAGGCATTAAATTCAATTTAGGAAAAAGCCTTGATATCCTGGATCGAGACGCTACACTCTGCACATATCTGCCCTACCTCAGACCTTATTGAGCGTACGGTAAATCTGATTTTATAACGCGCTGGTACGGATCAGCGGGTTAGTAAAATGTGGGCATATCGCTTTATCAAAAGGCTCCCCCCTGATATGCGTTATATGAAATCCAAACCTACGAAAAAAGCGAGAATTAATAGCGAGCAATTTGGTCCTTTATTTATCTGGTTTAATAGCCTACGGGCTATTTATGACTAATATCAATTCCGTCTAAACGAGATATTTAATATGGATGAGACTGGATATCAAATTGGCTAGGGGAAAAATCGTAATCTTATTACACCTCGCCGAGGCTATAATATCCCTACCGGAGGTTAGCATGAATTAATGACTGGTATTAAATGTATTGCCGCTAATGGTTAGGTTATGCTTCCTTGGTTTTTACCGAAGGGAAATTCGTATATAGAAGAGTGGTATACTAATATCGATATTCCTGATTTCCGAATCAAGCCTATAGTTAATGGCTAGATTACCGACGAGGCTGTATTTAAATGGCTTTATTCATTCTATAAAGCCTCGAAAAGTCAGGTTTAAAAGGGTAGACCGAGGCTTCTTTTAATAGATAATCATGGTTCGCATATTATATATGAATTCCTTACTTTTTACCGTGAGAAATTCATCATCCCATTCTACTTTCTACCCCATATAACCCATCTCTACTAGCCGCTAGATGGCTAGGCTTTCTAAAGCCTTAAATATTATTTTCGTACGGTAAATAATGAGGCTATTATATAGGGTGGAAGTGCGAATAAAAAACGCGATTTTTTCCGGATAATTAGCGAGGTTCGGAAGGAAGCTTTTACCTAACGGACTATTTATGATTCCTTTAAATCTAGGGGGATTTATCCTTTTGATCCTAAGGCTATTCTTAGACCACTTCGTTAAAAATCCGTTGATTCGGAAGAGCCGCCACTACTTATGTTTAATACCCCGTCCCCTATTCTAGAACTCCCTAGTTTAGCCACTAACTCCCCCTAAACATAGTGGAAAGGGTCAATAAGCTTAATGCTAAGATTATTAAGGACGTGAAGGAGCTTAGGGAGGAAGCTCGGCGAATGCGAAGGCATATTCAACGAAGTATGGATGCAAACATCCTACTTTCCTAGCGGCTGGCAATATGTGAGGCAGATTTGCGAAAGGCTCGAGCCGCCACTATAACTGCTAAGGCCCCAGGAAATCGGCGTACGATTCTTGGAGGTAACAACTTAGCCCTTTCGCCAGCCAATGCGAATAGAAGGATCGCGAACCGCCAGGAAGCCGATTCCCAAAAGGCTATCCGGGCCCAGGCAAGAAACGCCAAGATTTTGGCAGCTGAACAGCAGGCTTAATTGGCGCGGGATAGGGAGGAAGCTGACATTGAGGCTAGGCAGGAAGCAATGCTAAATAGAAATGGCACTAAGTGGGTAGATAGTAGTGGTGGATATCTATAAAGTGAGGTTTAAAATCAAATGCAGTGTTCAAAATTATCGGGGAGTGTTAAATTATCGAGGAGTGTGGGGCACCAATACGTAGAACGTGTTGGGCCCTTGGCACGGTTAGATTAAGTTTATTATAAAATTCTTAAGATCTTAGTTAATTTTTTAATATATTTTTTATATTTAATTAGTAGTAAAAGTTGCTATATTTATAGAATTTTCTATTAAAGAAAATATCTATTTTTTAAAATATATAATTCTTTTATATTTTATCCTTTTTTTAGTTATAATTTATTAAGGTAATTATATTATAATCTTTAATAGTTTTGATTTATATAACATAAAGTATTAAGAATTTTTTATTTTTAAGATTTATACTTTTATGGTACTCCTTTAAATTAGAGTCATAAACTAAATAACTGATCTTTATAATCTTAAATTATAAAATCTTGATGAAACTACAATTTTTAAATTAAATTTTAAGAGAACGTAAATTTAATAATTTACTTCTTTTCCGTAAATATTTCTATAATATTTTAGTAGAATGAATATTCAAGTTACTTAATTTATTTATTTAAAATATAAAAGATATCTTCTTATAATATAATAGTAAATAGATCTATATCTTTTCGTAGATATTCGGTAACGATTTATATTCTATTTAGAGAATATCTAGACTTTTATTCTCTAATAAAGGCGATTCTATATTTTAATAATAGTAGGCCTTAGAGAAGGACTCTTATTATCTTAATTAGGTCGAGTACTTTATTAATTAATTATTTTCTTTAGGTAACTAAAGAGGAAGATTTAGAATTATTAAGGTAAGATATAATTTTAGGATAAAACTTATTAGTCAGGTAAAGAAATAATAAAGGTATATAATCCGATTTAGTCATAAATAGTTGATATTTCTATATTAAATTAAGACTAAATCTTATCCTTCTATTTTTTCAATTGATATGACTTCTTTATGTTAAAACTATCCGGCTCCCTTAGATATTCTATTCTATTATTTATCTATCGGTTATCCGTATCCGTTTCTATTATAAATTATTTGAGAATAATATATATAAAAACATGCTATTATAAGGAAAATGAAAAAAAGGATTTTAGATCGTGTTAATAAAGAAACTCTATAATGTAAATACTTAAGAGCTTATTAGTTTATATTAGAAGAGAGCTAAGAAAAGAAAAATAAAAATTACCTAAGCTGTAGGGTCGAACGAAATAAAACGAAAACCCTACTAAGATAGTTCTAAGGCTAAGATTAATTATTATAAATATATAAGGACCGAAAGGACCTGCTTTTTTAAAGGAGAGGATGAAAATAATTATAAAATAAAAAGAAATAGCTAAGAAACTATTATAAACTATAAATTTAATCTAGATAATAATAGGATAGCGAAAAAGAGATAGATTATCAATAAATTAAAGCTAAACTATAATAAGAAAATTATTAATAATATAGGACTAATAATCTATAATATACTAGATATTAATCTTATTAATAGTAATACTAGCCTATAATAATATATATCTCTATAGACTCTTCTATAGGATAAAGATAGTTATATATAGAGACAGTATATATAAAAGAAAGCTATTTAGCTATATTAAGAGTAGGGGTAGCATTAGATATAATATAGGTATCCTAATTTATAACTTAAATATCATAATTCTCTTTTATTTTTTATGAAAAATATTAATTAGTAGAAATAAAAATAAAATATGTCTAAAATATATGAGTCCTTTTTTTATCTATTATTTCGTATAGTATATAATATTATATATTAAAATAAGTAAAAGATATAATAAAATAATTAGTTTCTTTTATAATATTATTATAAAATTCTAGAGATATAATAATAATAAGGGTATTTTAATTATTATTATTATCCTAACCTTTAAGACTATAGGACATATAGAATTAGAATATTTTTTTTATTAGAACTTTTCACACTATTAAAGGATTATTATAAATCTAAATTTATATCTATAAATTCTAAGAGAGGTCTATAAAATAAATAAAGTTAGTAATAATTCTCTATAAAATCCTTTAATAATAAGAATATATATATATATTTCTTAATATTAATATTTAGGATTAAAAATTTAATGATAAAAGGGTTTAGAATACCCTCTAAAACTATTTAAGCCTTTATACTAATCTTTAAATATATTATATATTAATATAAAATTATAAGAATAAGAAGAATATAATAAGAAATAAAAAGATGATATAATATAGATTATATAAAATAATAATAAGATATAGATAAGTCTAGAATATATATATAACTAAAAAAAAAATAAAGGTAATATATGTATAAAGAAATAAGACTAGAACGCTAATAAAAATAAAATAAAATAAAAAAGTAATAGCGCTATATCAAAAAAAGTAGAACTAAAGAATAATATCTAAAATAAATATTTATTTTCATACCTTAGAAATATATAAGTTAAGATTGATAGTAAGACTAAAAATCTTATAAAGAATAAATATATTCTAATTAAGAAATATCTATATTCCTTTCTTAGACTAATAGATTAACGATTATCTAAATATATTTATAAGCTTCTATGTAATCTATAATAAAGGTAATATAACTTTATTATATTCCTTAACAATAACTCCTTAGAGTCTAAAGAAAAATTATTATTTTATAGCTACTTATATTATATAATTATAATCTTTGGGTATTAATCTACTAAGGTAATATCCCCTATAAAGACTAAAATAATATTAGGACTCTAGCCTTTTAGTCGCTATTACCTTTTTATATTTTTAATAATACTTCTATTTAAAAGTTAATATAAAAACCAATCTAAAACGCTGTTGAAATATGTACAGATATAACTTTTTATACTTTATCAATATTATAGAAAAAGATATATATACTTACGATATTCTTAAATACCTATATAAATTCAAACGTTATTTTAGAATTAACCTATTAGACTATTAGATATTAGTTTATTTTAATAAGGTTATAAGGTTACCTATATCCCCTATAAGACTTATTAGAACATATATTAAATTAATACCGAAATATAAATAATCAATATCTAATATACTAAATTATAATAACCTTTTCTATTAGAATATCTATAATTTTATATAAAATATATATTATAATATTATAAATATAACAGGTTTTAGAATCGAAATATCGACTTACTATTGAATTCTACACCTTTATATAGGACCCAAAATAAGGAAGGCACTAAAGGGTCTTTAGGGAAATATCGATCTTTGTCAGAGGGCGTACTATAATTAAATTAAATAAGAGAGTTTTACCTCTCTATTCATAAGAAAGTTTTTAATACTTATATATATATTTCTTTAACGATATCTCCCCGACCTAAGGACGGGTCGGCCTTAAAAGAGGGGATAATTATTACGGGTTTCTCTTTAAAAAAGGAAACGGAGTACCGGTTTCATATTCTTCTATATTGGTTAAGGCGGGGTAGCTAAGTCTATAACATAGGTGTTAGATTCATCCCTAAATCGGATAAGAATCAGTCTTTATTATAATAAAAGCTACCCAAGAATAACCACTATTCTATTGACGTATCCCTATATCATTTTCTCATCTAAGTAATAAGCATTATCTTGACAAAACATCTCATCCATAATACACACTATATAGCTTGGTGCTAGATATATCAATATATATAATATAAGTAGAGTCCATGTATGAAATAAGGATCTCTTATATATGTGGAGAAAGTAGAAAGTATAGTACTAGTTAAGTTATTGATAAGTAAATATAGTAGTATATATAATTACATAAAGAGATTTTACTCAGGTAATATATAGATTATGGTCAAGACAGATTGGAAATATATAAAATATATCTAAAAACTTAATGTACTTGACGAGCTTTGTAAAAGGTATGTGTATACCATGTTATTCCACTAATCACGTGGATAGCATATCAGATAAATAACTAACACCTCAGGCATCAAATAGCGTTCCTTCCCCCACTATTTTCCCGAGTCCCGCAAACAAAGTGCGGTGATTGTTGTTCTACACGTCAACTCTCAAGTGTTTCCCCCTTGTCGCGTCACACCCTCTGATTTCCTCAACCGATCGCTCATCTTTTGTAAATTGGTTCGTCAAAAGCAAGTCATCTTCCACAATCTTTCAAGAACGAGGCGCGTGCACATCTCGGTTGTTGCTACATGCAATAATCTTTTGAACCATACCGTGAGTTACATCTTCAACCCTTTTTTACCCGTTCTCTCTATTGAGAATGTTGCTTGGATCTATAGAATAGGTCAAATTAATTCTAATACTGTTCACAGCACAGATTCCCAACTACTGTGACCTCCTATTCTGCTATTCCGATGGATATCGATCCAGCCAGGCGCAACAAGAAGCCGCGTCTCCTTTTGGAGATAGAGCGTGAGAAACTTGATGAATTTGTGGACTCCATCCACTACTCAGCAAGGTGAGAATCCCATGTCTTTGTGGTAGATGTGCCTATTGACCCCTCCACATAGATACAATGACGACAAATTCGAATACCGCCATGTGCAGCTTCCGAAGAACATGCTCAAAAAAATCCCAACTGACTATTTCGACAGTTCCAAGGGAACTTTGAAGTTGCTTTGGGAGGACGAATGGCGGGCTTTAGGTATTACACAGGTAAGTTGGACATGTCCTGAGAAGGTGCATAGATTCTAACGTGCGCAGAGTTTGGGATGGGAGCATTACGAGGTGCATGAACCGGAACCTCACATCTTATTGTTCAAGTGAGTACTTTCAAGATGCTTCCATGGCTGTATCACTGACTATCTTGTAGGCGCCCTCTCAACTATCAACCTCCCCTGCAACAATAAATTAGTCATTGACTGGCGGCATTCTGCTTAGAGAACTGAGCAGGTGGGAAGACGTCACTTCATTATTGTCTATGGCAGGCACATACGTTCGCAATATTGCTCACTAGCCTCCACAAAAACTTCAATTATGAAGTTTCGGAATGAGACAAAGTTTCATTTTTTTCCTTTATCGCCATACCCGTGACACGCTAGACCAAGCTCTCTTTATTGTGCCATATGGAAGACCAACGTTCTGTCTCGCAGACATGCTTTGATTGTGTTAACGTGAACATCAAAGCAAGTTTTTGGCCAGTCATCTCCCCATTGGACACTATGGTGAAGCAGCTGCTGCTACGTTTCTCCACTCCCTGACCTTGGTGTGAGTCCCTTGGAATATCATTTCAGTTGAGTCTCCCTTATATGGAAGAACACACTGGGTGAGACATAGACCCCATTATTCGGTCCCTCTAGCAAGCGTCAGAGGAAAGGAGACACATCAAGCATTTACAAGGAGGCAGGGAGATGCGTACGTTTGGCCATTTGTTTGATATTGGTCGCTTGATTCCCCAGAGTTTAGTCGCGCATCCTCATTGGGTGTCCTATTCGTGATTAGCAAACCAAGTAGCCTCATCTAATATACCTACATGTCGGTATACACATCCATATTTCCCTGCCTTTACCTATTTTCCCATGTTGCCCACAACCTTCGCTGGCTGGGGTAGTCATGTTCAACCCCTAGGACATGTAAAATACATCAAATATTTTGGCGAATGAACGTGTTCCAAATTAAAGCTGCTATGAATACTGAACATGAATTGGTATGTAGTTAATATTGACACTGGCTGCTAGGACATTGGATGCACTTAAGGTATCACAGATTATAACATAAAGGCCCGGATTGTAGCCCTTCCAAGAATGGCTTAATGTGTCGTTTCCTCTATCTAGATCCACACCCGGGATGCCTTGAAAAGACAAAGATAAAATCATCAGCTTCCCAATGCTCTCTGTCTCCTCATGTTCAAATCCTTCAGCGTCATTTCAACTGTTCGCCATTCACGCTTATTTGGATCATATTCGCCGCGCACCTCAAATCGACAAAACCCATTAGGCCCCTTCAACCCAATCGGTCCCGCGATAAAGAAAGCCCCGCGGCGAGCAGACCCTGGGATTTGGGCTCGCTCGTGGTTCAGTCGTAATTTGAATGCCTGTGATGCCAAATGCAAATCTGAACCCGGGCCGAGGTCTGGCAACGGTAGTCGTTGTAATAGTGATATGAGGGAGGATGGGTGGTAGTTGATATTCTCACTGCTAGGCGGCATATTTTCTTTGAGCCCATCAATAAGGGGCGGTTGTAGCTTAGATTCATCCTGTTGGCCAATCCAGTTTCCTCCCTCGTTACCAGAAGTGACGGATGGATTTTTTAAGAGATCAAGGGCTTCCAGTGGTTCCCCTGCAGGCTTTCTGAAACGATTCAGTTGCCTTAAAAATAGTACCAAATACGCATCTCTGATTGCTAGAGCCACGTGAAGTGGTTTCATGAAGGTCTGTAACCTGTCACCTATCTCTGGGTCCATCGGTTTGGTGACCCACGAGATACCGTCATTTTTTATTTCCAACCTGTCTACTGTCAGTATCAAAATCATCCTTTCAAGACCTTAAAGTACATACCCTGATCGCACATATCCAGGAGGGGCACGGGTTGGAAACTGATGGACAAGCCAGAATCCTGTTATAGAAAGAGGACCCCCAAGTACTTGAGAAATTTGGCTCCCCGCGCTATCAAGAGCAATGGTGGCGAGTTCATCTTGGGGTTGTAAGCTAATGATTTCGAGGGGGATAGAATCAATATCTCACCTCTAAGCTGCTGAAGCTTTTTCCTATCTTTGGACAACTTCACAAATTCTTGCCATTCTGGATCTGATGTAGTATATAGCTCGCCTTTTTGCAACCGCGACCAGCCAAGCGGTATGAAGAGCGCATCCTCGTTTTCGACATCTTTCCTGGTGACTTTGCCGCTTTGCCGAGAGTTTTGTGGGTTTGATTCCCCCGGGTTGGTCACAGGTGATATTTCGGCATCGTCGGTATCATCTTCAAATCGAACCAGCACGAAAGTGCTCCATAGGTGGAATGCAGTGCCGTACAGAAGGCATTTGGAGATAAGTGACCTACCTCACATCAGATCAGCCCAACAGACCCCAAGGTGGCCGAAAAGAGGCTCCTTACCTAATCCAAGGCCGCCTGAACCTTACATGCTGCACATTTTCTCGGCTCGAGATGTTGGAATGGGCGTGTATAGGACGGAAGAGAGACGGGCGTGTGTGAAGACTTCGAAGTAAGTACCTGAGCCGGAGCATTGGGAAAAGCCAATCCCTGCAAGAGTTTCACTAGAGTATCATTTCAATTCAGGAGGAATAGATTGGCAAAATCTTGGAAAGTATGCACGAGAATTTGGGATTTATGTTTGTAAGTGTTTACTGCGAACTGGGAACTCGGATTTGGAAGTTTGATGGATTATGTAACTTGCGTATGAATGGATGGAGGCGTGGCATCTATGGATAGCTCGAGTAATTACAGCATCCATACTCCGTATGTACCTGCACAGGTTGATAACTACTGACTTATCTATGAACATCCAAGTATAAAGAAAGATTTCTATGGATATTAGTAGTACCAAAAAAAAAAAGAAAAAGAAAAAAAGAACATTTTGAATTACAAAGACATATTCACAAAATTAAGATATATTCATTTTTCTATCCACAAGTTAGTTGGGTGCATGTGGTTTGACACGTGATATGGATCTTATCAGACACCCGGATTGTACTTGGAACGTTGGATTCTGTCCATGCCTCCTCGCTGTTGGACAACCCAATACGGATATCTTCAACTATCACCGAGGATAATCTGGATGTGGTAATCGCCGTATCTGCCAAATTCCTTTTGCCTTGTTCCCGACCCTCCCGATTTCAGTCAGCAATATGCGCTGGGTGTCCGCCTTCCTAGCCCTGGCATCAACAGGTGCACTGCATGCAAATGCACTGGATGCTACAATCTTCACTTTCTCCCCCAAGACCGCAAGCTTCACAAATATCAATGTTCAACAGCAGACAATAACAGAAGATGAGGCTCGGCTTGTTCTAGCGCTTCGCATGAAGTCCTCTACAGCATCCGTCCTCGGAACGGTGGATGCAGACACTGTGGATAACTTGAACAATTTTGCTCAAGAGGATTTCACCCTTTTTGGTGAAGCTAATAAGGGATCTGCTGCTGGAAGAAGTATTTTGGTCCTAGAAGGAGTAAACCAACAAAACGGTAAGTGGAAATGGACTTCTGTTCGGTATACCTCAGCTAATGTTTCTACAGTTTTAGCTATGCAGAATGCTCAGCCAACCCATTTGCGTATCTCTCAGCCTTCTTCGTCATTCATTGGGTTCGATCCCCTGGATTGTCATATTGAAAGAAGTCACATGGTGAAAGGGGACCATGGACAAGTCTGTACATACTTCACTGATGCTAGCAGAGCTACATCAATGACATCCCAGGTAGCAAATCCAGCTCTAATGTGTTCTTTTTTGGGGCCATCTTCGCTAATCTTCAAATGATATCAGTCTCCCAAGGATTGTTTATACAAGGATCCTATGTTTGCTGATGGGTCTGATTTGCTTGTCCATGACTTCCTTGCGCTAGTTGATTCTGTGGAATCTTGGACAAGCAAGGATCGCAAAGATTCAGCTCTCAAGTTGTCTTTCAAGGTATCAAGTTTCCTCTCCAACTAGTGAACTATCTCTGATCCCATATTACCGATTACAGGATGCCTTTAGTGAATACTCCCTTGGAGCCGAGTTCCTAGAGACATTGCTCCTTCACCTAGCTAAAACATCGACAATAGACAAACGGGAAATTACTACTTTGGTTTTGCCACCGGGTGAAAAACCAGAAGAGCCCAGTCGCCAACGCGTGAGACGGTCATCCCCGCCTGTCGCCCAACAGAATGCCTTCAAAGGTTCGGCGCAGGATCCATTGCTGCAGTCAACTTTGGCGCCTGTTTGCCATGCTTCAAATTCGTCTTGTGCCGAAGCTACTAATAACTGCTCTGGACATGGATCGTGTTATCTGAAATACGGCCCGGGAGGTGAAGGAACTACAGGAAATTGCTACACATGCCATTGTCGACAAAGCATTATTCGCAATAGCGATGGCACTACCAAGACAGTACAATGGGGTGGACCGGCTTGCCAGAAAAGAGACATTAGCTCACCTTTCTTCCTTGTTGCCGGTGTTAGTGTTCTTGCTATCATGCTGGTTGGTAGTGCGATTGGAATGCTATTCAGTATGGGCTCACAGGAGCTACCCAGTGTCATCAGTGCTGGTGTTGGAGGCCCTAAGCCTCAGATGTGAGCATCTTTAAAGGTGTTAGGGTTATAATTGTCTATCTTCAAGGGAGGCGGGGTTTATATTCGTTGCCTTTGTACAATCTTTGACTCGCTAGCAATTTTTCTTGTCAAGTTCTTATGTTATTTTAACCATACTTAGGCTACATCCAGGTAGAGCAAACTTAGGAAGCTCAATGTAGCAGTCAGTACATACCATGTATTTTACAGTGGCGCGGATTATTCCAGAGAGATTACTTAGCTACATTGAGGAGCGTGTTGTATGGCATGTATGAGTCAGTCTTTACTTCGGAGTTGCGGCTCAAGATGGATATCCAAGGACACATCTAATCCACTAGATTGACTAACAGTGTGAGAGCAAGTTAGTTGTTGTCTGTAGCATCAACAGAGTCACCGTGGTATGGGATGCGTAATGAAGATACTAATTCAATCCGTAAGTCTTCAACCGGAAATAAAGGAAGGCATCTCCATGATTCATGTGTGCCCTAGTCTCAGTTGCGCCAAAGTCAATAAGTTACACATATGAAATCATAAACAAGAAAATAAAACTCCAGCCAGCATTCCAGATGTGGCTCCAGCATAATGGTATCTCGCAAATTAGTCAGGTCATGATTGGGTATGAAAGTGCAGATGGTAGTCAAAGATCAATCATATAGAACCAGCTTCGACTTGACGCGGTGTACGTCTTTCCAAGGCCAAAGGATTCACAGATGAAGTTGCATCCATATCCGGCGGGCGAGGTTCTCTCGAGGAAGGAAGGTGAAAAGAAAGCTGACGGAGTCGAGTTGGGATCAATCGTGTCCAGATAGACTGACTTTGAGGATCCGAAAGACGGCCCGAGCCCCAACGACGATCACGCCTGCCTCGCGGATGCTGTCCTCGATTCGGGGACGTGTCTCTTTCTTCTGTGGGCGTCGAATCAGATATCCGGCCAGACAAGCCCATCTGGACCAGAAATCCATCCGCCCTACCTCCGCTCCAAGCGACTCTAGGAGGTCTCAGAATTGTATCTGGGCCGGTCGAGGCAGTACGACGACCTTGTCGATCTGTAGCAGAGTGTGATTCAGTTTGCACACGGGGTTTAGGGACATAGTAATCGGCCTTGCACAAAGGGCAACATGCCCTTCTACTTGTCAGCCAGGGGTCGACACATGAGGCATGGAAAGCATGCGCACATGCAAGTCCTCGAATATCATCATCGTCTTCGATGATGTCTAGGCAAATCGCGCAAGAATCGCCAGGATTAGGTAGAAGATCAGCAGAAACAGCATTGCGAATGTAATCCCCATCGTTCTGGTTCCCTTCAACATCAGTGCTCATATTGTGACTGGCCAAGGAATGCTGCCATTTTTCTTCCTGGACACTTGCACTAGTGCTTTGCTGCTTGGACGGCACTTCTGGCCCTGCAGGGGCCTTCTCCTCCGAAGTCTGCACGAAAGGGACAGCATGCAGCTCTTGGTGAGGAGTTTGTGATATATTGTTGGAACCCACTCGTTCATGACCCTTCAGTGTCGGTGAGACTGCACCTGTGTGGATTACCGTTGCCACAATATCACTTGCATTTTTTAGGCTCTGTGGTCTGCTATTCGGGGCTGTTATACCACCTTCCGTTGAAAGACCCTGATTGGCGCGAGATGATCTCCACACTTTGTACTTGATAAGTGGAAACCGACCGTTGACCTCATCCATTGTCATGAGTCTTTTCTCTCTCCTCCGGCGATGAGTTCGCGGCATAATGGCTAGGTCTATGGGTTCTCCTCCTTCCTCGCTCCGGAGTTGACGGTTTCGTTGGTTGTATCTAAAACAGTATTTGACCCCAACAATGATCCTACAAGAACCGTTAGGTGTTATTCCCAACAATCCAGAGGGCTGGTCTGTTGACTTGGACAAAGTAGAAGTTGAAACGGACATACCATAGATTGGTGAACACCACACCAAACCCGAGAGCGACGAAAAACAACAAAGGCGAGCTCGTTGGATTACTTGAACCTGAATTCTCTCCACCGCTGCTGGCAGTGGTAGTGGCAGCACTGCTAGAGGCTGATGTCGCCGTTGGAGACATTCCGATCAGCAGCCAATGACAACGATCGCACCGATCGCACTCGAAAGGTGGCGAATTAGTTATCGTTAGAGTCTAGTTGGCCCGCAGTCGATCCTTCATGCCTTGGGTTGAAGGTACAGGGTAAGCCTGTAGGTGATTATTGGGCTAGACTTCGGTGGATTGGATCCAAGACAGGTAGGTATGTAGAGGACGATTTGAGAAAAGTATGCCATGCGGCGATAGACTGAATATTTGGAGATAGGAAGCTTGATCGGCTATCACGCAAAGTGAGCGTGGGCATATTACGCAGAACTTTCTGCAAAGAGAAGGTAGGTGCCAAGAATCGATCTCATATCACCATCAGTAGGAATAGTAGGAGGGTGGAAGGGAAGTAAAAAAAAAATCAAAAAATCAAATTAAATCAACTCAAATCAAACCTCCTGAGCAAGGTGAAAGAAGAGTGACAAAAAGTGGAGCAAAGTAGGCCAGGCTCTTGAGTAAAGGATGCATGCGGATCGCATGACTGACACCTGAGGCTTGATATCACGGGACTCTGTACTAGGTACTACCTATGTTCTAGGTACATTGTACTCATATAGATCTATTGACTTCATTTCACATATTGGAACAATCAATGAGATCAGCATGGGGATATTGACACACCTTTCTATCTATCTTATTAATATGTTATTTATGGCCCCTTGGTGTGTTCTACATCTATCCATACTCCTTACTATAGAGAAAGAACTGAGCCGTAGAAGGCGGAGAGCACCCATCACATCCCATGTCCATATGGTCACTCCAAATTCCCACATACAACATACATTGTATGTTGTGTATTCCCAATAATCCAAATTCTTCTACTTTCTTCATCATATTTGAAATTCTCCCATTATGACTGAAACCAATCCAGTGGTTTTCTTTGATATTGCCCTAGGAGGTAAGTAGAGTAATTTCATGGCCCTGATAAAATCCCCCAAAGCGACCACGAGGAGATCATGAGTACATGATATTTGACTGGTTTCTGTTCGAGCTCCGCAGCTAAGTCTATTTTGAAGGCGAGTCTCTAGGTCGAGTGAAAATGGAATTGTTTGCCAATGTCACTCCGCGAACAGCAGAGAATTTCCGCCAATTCTGTACTGGCGAGAGCAGGAATTCTAAGGGACAACCCCAGGGATATAAAGGAAGCAAATTCCATCGAGTAGTATGTGACGCCGCTTCCCTAAATATTGATGTTGAGCTAATGTAGGCTGCAGATCAAAGACTTCATGATCCAGGGCGGAGACTTCATCAATGGCGACGGCACTGGATCATGTACCATCTACGGCACGTCGAAGTTTGCTGATGAAAACTTTACTCTCACACATGACCGTGCCGGTCTATTGAGTATGGCTGTACGTATCGAATTAACACCCCGAGACTGGGTAATATGCCTGGAGTGGAGAAAATACCTAACTGAGAGCATTAGAATTCGGGCCCGAACACCAATGGTTGCCAATTCTTTATAACAACTACGGCTACCCCATTTTTGAACAACAAACATGTGGTTTTTGGCCAGGTAATTGATGGAATGGACATCATCAAAATGCTTGAACACACCCGTACCACCAAAGACAAACCTAACCAAGATGTGACGATTGTGCAGTGTGGAGAAATGTAGGAAGAATTACAGAGGACTAAACTTGGTTGCCATCTTCACATGTCGCCTGAACATCATCTTTCAGGACGAGAAGGAATATTCTCGAATCAGGGCAAGGTATCAATTTCATATGGCTTGATAGTGACCAGTTATTCAAATATCTTTTTCGTGATCGGCACAGACATAATTATTCTTCTAATAAATCCGAGAAACATGAGAAAAAAAAAAAAAAAAAAAAGATAGAAGAGATAGAGCAACAGGAAAACCAGAAAGGTCTTCCAAGTCGTTGTTCAAGTATTTAGAGCTTGAAGTTATTCAGATAGTCCGCAGCCAAAGAGATAGCCTCCTCCACCTTGTCGGCGTTGATACCGTTACCAATTGAAGTAGAGCCCTTTCCTCCTGCTTTTCCTCCCACGGCACCAGAGACAACGGCGGCCCAGTCGCCAGCCGAAGCACCTTGGTCACTCAGTTCCTGTATCAAGATCAGTATATAAAATTGCATGGAAGTATCCCTCTGTTGCTCCCATCCAATTTCAACAGAAGGGATATAGGACTGACGTGCTGGGTTACTCACCTGAGAAATGTAACAACCGTGTGAAACTCGGCCTTGCTCAGAGTCGGCTGCCAAAAGGTAGACACTCTTGCCCTGCATCTTGGACTTGACGTGGTTCAGAGACTCGCTAACAGCCTTGGCGTTGGCAGAGATCGGGAGTTGAACCACAAGCCACGACTTGTCCTTATTTTCGGGAGCTTCGAAATAGGAGGTAACAGCATCAACAGCCTTCTTGGATTCCAGTTTTTGCAGGGCCTTTTGGCCATCAAGAACCTGCTTGTTGATCTTGGCGAAACGGTCACGGAATTTAGCCTTCTGAACGGCGGAAATTGCAAGCTGGTTGAGATCAACCTGAATTTGCTTAGCGTCTCGCTCCTTCTCAGGGCCCAGAGACAATGCATCCAGGTGATCAAGGCGCTGTCCGAATTCCTGAGCAATTCGTTGCACCTCATGTGCATCCTCTCCAGTGACGGCAATGATGCGGCGAATTCCCTTGGCAATGCCACTCTCCTCCAGGATGATCAAATCCTTGATATCGCCCGTCTTCTGGACATGGGTTCCACCACAGAACTCGATACTAACTTGCTGCCACCGGGGATCCTTGACATTCTGCAGGATTTCCTCCAATTCCACACCGACCGAGACGACACGAACGGGATCGGGGTAAGTCTCGCCAAATACTGCTCTCACGCCTGAGATTTGTTGGGCAGTGGCAAGCGGAACGTCTTGAGAGTAAACGGCGCAATTCTGTCGGATATACTCTGTCGCTTTTGCTTCAATCTTTTCGAGGTCGACGTCAGAGATTGCAGTCTTATGGGAGAAGTCAAACCGCAACTTCTCGGCAGCCACCAGGGAGCCCTTCTGCTCAATACTATCGCCTATAATCTCTTTGAGAGCAAAATTTAGGATATGAGTTCCGGTATGGTTATTGCGGATGGGCCAGCGTCGGAGCTCATCATACTCGCAAATGACCGAATCGGAGACAGAAAATGTCCCGTACTTCATGAAACCTGTGTGTAGAACGTATCCAGCATAGCTCTGAACATTGCCAACCTCAAGCTCTGCCTGTCCGTCAATGATAATTTTGCCAGTATCATATTCCTGACCACCCTGTTCAGCATAAAAATTTGTACAATCAAGAATGACACCGATCTGTGCTCCTTCTGGAACATCATCAGTGCTGTTGTGGAATTTCTTGCCATGGTAGATGGCCTTGACACGAGAAGTGATGTTGCCTCGGCCGAATTTGGCCGAATCGTCCGTTTTTTGTACGTCGTTCATTTTCTCCAAGTTTCCTAGGTCATGAACATCGAGCTTGACGGTGTTCTCGGCAGCTTTCTTCTGGCCCTTACTGGCCTCCTTTGCTTTCAAGCGAGCTTCTTCAAATTCAACGTCATCAATACGGAGGCCACGTTCCTCGGCCATAATTCGAGTAAGGTCAACAGGGAAGCCGAATGTATCGTACAGTCTCCAGACATCGGCACCATGAAGGGTATCGGAGCCCTTGACTTTAGCCTGTTGGGCGTATTGCTCAAATTGCCGTTCACCTCTATCCAGGGTCTTGGCAAATGACAATTCTTCCTCGTCCAAGATTTCGATGACATCTTGCTGCTTTCGCTTGAGTTCAGGAAACATATCACCCAACTGATCTACAACAGTTGGCACTAGCTTCGCGAAGAAGTTTCCAATATCGACCAAAAAATATTTCCGAGCATATCGAGCTCCTCGGCGCAGAACACGACGAATCACATAGCCACGACCCTCGTTGTTGGGAACAACACCGTCGGAGATAGCAAACATCAAAGTTCGCACGTGATCTGCGACAACACGGTAGGCCGTGTCGATCCCATCGACATCATCAGCACCAAAGTGACCTCGATATTCCCGGGCTCCCGTGGTGTTCTGGATCGCCTGGAAGATCGGAGTAAACACATCGGTGTCGTAATTTGAAGACTTGTCCTGGAGGATTGACACCAGTCGTTCGAAGCCCAATCCGGTATCAACGTGTTTGTTGGGAAGTGGTCGCAAGGAGCTATCCGGTTCGCGGTTATATTGGATGAAAACGTTGTTCCAAATTTCCAGCACATTCGGGTCGTCTTCGTTGACGAGGTGAGCAGCATTGCGCCCGCCAATCCGATCGTAGTGTATTTCACTGCAAGGTCCGCAAGGGCCTTGATCACCCATTTCCCAAAAATTGTCTTTCATGTTTCCAGGCAAAATATGGGATTCAGGAACGCCCACAGACTTCCATAGTTCTTTGGCCTCAAGATCTGGTTCTAACCCACCAGCTTCATTGCCCTCAAAGTAAGTCACGTATAGGCGATCGGGGTTAAGCCCATAAACTTCTGTCAATAGAGTCCACGAATACGTGATGGCTTCCTTTTTGAAATAGTCACCAAAACTCCAGTTGCCGAGCATTTCAAAGAAGGTCTAACGCTCTTGTCAGCATCTGTTCAGTGATAGATAGTGGGTTCATTACTCACATGGTGGTAGCTATCCTTGCCAACATCATCCAGATCCTGTAACTCGGTCAGTATATCAAAGCCCGCTAAGAACCCAGGAATGATCGATCTCGATTGAAGGTACACCCACATTATGCTTTCCGCCGGCACGGAGACACTGATAGATGAAATTAGTGACAGCTCCAATGCATACTCTTGACGTTTTCCAGTGAATATTCAATACCTTTTGCGAATTCGTTGCACGCTTCAGCTTTCCAAAATCCGACGAAGAATCAACGGTGCCCAGGAAGATGGACTTGAACTGGTTCATTCCTGCATTGGTGAAAAGCAAAGTCGGATCCGATAGAGGTGCGACTGGGGAAGAAGGGACTGCATAGAGAAAAAAAAAATTCAGGTCAACACATGTTTGTTGGCGGGGATGGAGGGGTATGGAAGGAAGGTTTTTTTTTTAAAAAAAGAAGAATCATCGCGGGTGTCAACTCACCGAAAGTATGACCATTTTGTTTGAAATAATCCAAGAATGTTTCTCGGACTCGCTGAGCGGACCATTCTGAACCGGTAGAAGTCATCCTGTCGGTAGTGGGAGGGTTGGGTGACGAGGAGTGGACAAAGCGAGGGGAGAAGATTCTGGGTTGATTTCTGCGAAAGAGATGAGTCAAGGACAGTTCCCCGTTCCTCACCACCCCAGAGATCCGCATTGAGCAACCTCCAATGAACTTGACCCCGGATCTTTGTACGCCTAAGATCCGAGTCAATTCACTTTTTTTTAATCATACATCAAATAAGAGAAGTTGTGGATGCCGCGCAATGAAGAATTCCAAGGTCACGGGAGGAAGCGCCCGGCCCAAGCTGACCCCGATGGCGCGCAACCGTTAACAAAGAAATTGAGCCACCTGCGATTAGGTAGGTAGTTGGAAGTTGTTGAAAGTGTCTAGTTGTTCCAGCCAAGTTGACGATTGTCTCGAAGATAATAACGTGCCAATCTCCGCTCGGGCCAAACCCAAGGGGCATATCCAGCCTACCCAACCTATCCAGTCTACTCAATCTATTCAGCCTACTCAACTTGTCCAGTCTACTCAACCTATCCAGTCTACTCATCCTGTTCACTCTACTCAGCCTTTCCAGTCTACTGAACCTATTCAACCTATTCAACCTACTCAGCCTACTCGACCTACTCAGCCTATTCAATCTATCCAGCACAACCAGCCAAACCATACCGAGCACTCTTCCTCTGCTCCAGGTCTAGATGATGCAATGTGGTTGGATGATACCAAGCATACAACTTATATTCATAATCTGGAACAAGAATTAATGGAAGCGGATTCTCCTAGTGGGTTGGTCTTCTCACCTTTTGCGGCGAAAGTGCTCTCGGTTCCCCAATCAGTTCTATCCGACTTGCAGCCCTCGGGCAAAGAACTGGTTCTTTATACGGAACCATCTTCCCTTACAGTTCCCAAGGAAAAGGATCATGTTCGAAAGGCAATTCTTGAATCTCGGGCACGAGCCAGAGCCGAAAGCAATAAGTCTATCGAGTCCGATATCACATTGCCTAGCTTGGAGGATTCATCATCATATGATGATCCCATGGATATTGATTGAATGATAATATATAGTATAGTATCTATATGGGGGGAAGAGAGAGATAAAGAATTGTATTTAAGCTAGCAAATAACAAATTTCTATGCAATCGCCATATTATACTATGACTATGTAACTATCTGTTAGTACTTATGTTCAACGGAGTAAGACCCCAGGAAATAACCGGAGCCACGTGACTTACCGCTTTCGAAATTTTTTCTGAGTTTTTTTGTGGCACCGATTAAATATGCACTCGGGTTGATAAAAAAAATTTCCTCTTTCCCCCACCATCCCTCTTTTCATTTCTCCCTCAAAATCCCATCTACAATATCATAATGGCCGATTCTGAGGTCTACGACGGTGCCGTCGGCATCGATCTTGGTATGTATATTGTTTTACAAACTGAGTCGCACAGCTGCTAATTGGGGGGGTTTTAATAGGTACTACCTACTCTTGCGTTGCCAACTACGAGGGTACCAATGTCGAGATCAGTACGCTACTTCTCCCTACAAAAATCCGAGTATTTGTTCAAGTACTGACTATATGATAAGTTGCCAACGATCAGGGTAGCTACACTACCCCCTCTTTCGTCTCTTTCACCGACAAGGAGCGTCTGATTGGTGATGCCGCCAAGAACCAGGCCGCCATGAACCCGGCCAACACCGTCTTCGATATCAAGTGAGTTTCTGGAAGATATCTCGCATTTTGTCAATTCAAAAGATGCGCATTCTCCACATTTTTTTTTTTTATAGCTCTCTGTCGTTTTTTTGTTGGGTTGTTTTTGTTGTTTTATGATAGATTTGTGGTTCTGACCAAGTGGAACAGGCGTCTGATCGGTCGCCGCTTCGATGACCCCATCGTGAAGAAGGATGTTGAGTCGTGGCCCTTCAAGGTCATCGACCAGGGTGGCAACCCCGTTGTCCAGGTTGAGTACCTCAACGAGACCAAGATCTTCTCCCCCAGGAGATCTCTTCCATGGTCCTCATGAAGGTATGGCAAAATTCAATCCCGAGATCTGTGAAGATCGACTGGCTGACTAGCGGGTACAGATGAAAGAGGTTGCTGAGGTTAAGCTCGGCAAGAAGGTTGAGAAGGCCGTCATTACCGTGCCTGCCTACTTCAACGACAACCAGCGTCAGGCTACCAAGGATGCCGGTGCCATCGCTGGCCTGAACGTTCTCCGTATCATTAACGAGCCTACCGCTGCCGCTATCGCCTACGGTCTCGGCGCTGGCA
Organism: Penicillium sp. IBT 31633x; assembly: GCA_028827885.1. Taxonomy (NCBI): domain Eukaryota; kingdom Fungi; phylum Ascomycota; class Eurotiomycetes; order Eurotiales; family Aspergillaceae; genus Penicillium; species Penicillium sp. IBT 31633x. The sequence continues at coordinate 827,846 of JAPWDP010000002.1, forward strand.
AGTCTGAGAAGGAGCGCAACGTCCTTATCTACGATCTCGGTGGTGGTACCTTCGATGTGTCCCTGCTGAACATCCAGGGTGGTGTCTTCACTGTCAAGGCCACCGCTGGTGATACTCACCTTGGTGGTCAGGATTTCGACACCAACCTCCTTGATCACTTCAAGAAGGAGTTCCAGCGCAAGACTGGCAAGGATCTCTCCGGTGATGCCCGTGCCCTCCGTCGTCTCCGCACTGCTTGCGAGCGTGCTAAGCGTACTCTGTCCAACGCTACCCAGACCACCGTCGAGATTGATTCTCTCTTCGACGGCGAGGATCTTAACTCCTCCATTACCCGTGCCCGTTTCGAGGACCTCAACGCCAAGGCATTCTCCGGTACTCTTGATCCCGTTCAGCAGGTCCTCAAGGACTCTGGCATGCCTAAGAACAAGGTTGACGAGATCGTCCTTGTCGGTGGTTCCACCCGTATCCCTCGCATTCAGAAGCTCCTGAGCGACTTCTTTGACGGCAAGAAGCTCGAGAAGGTAAGAAAACATGACTCTTTTGTCACTTTGAGAGTTGATTACTCATGAATATATCCCTGTAGAGCATCAACCCCGATGAGGCTGTTGCCTACGGTGCCGCCGTTCAGGCCGGTATCCTCTCCGGCAAGGCCACCTCTGCTGAGACCGCGGACCTGCTCCTTCTGGACGTTGTCCCTCTCTCCCTTGGTGTCGCCATGGAGGGCAACATCTTCGCCCCCGTTGTCACCCGTGGTCAGACTGTCCCCACCATCAAGAAGCGTACCTTCACCACTGTTGTCGATAACCAGAGCACTGTCCAGTTCCCCGTCTACCAGGGTGAGCGTACTAACTGCGCCGATAACACCTCTCTGGGCGAGTTCACTCTCGCTCCCCTTCCTCCCATGCGCGCTGGTGAGGCTGCTCTTGAGTGTGTCTTCGAGGTCGATGTCAACGGTATCCTGAAGGTCACCGCCACTGAGAAGACCTCCGGCCGCACCGCCAACATCACTATCTCCAACGCTGTTGGCAAGCTCTCCAGCGCTGAGATCGACCAAATGGTTGATGGTATGTTTTTGCTTCCAACCGAAACTTGTCTTCAAAGTCCATCTTTACTAATCATTTCTATAGATGCTGCCAAGTTCAAGACTAGCGACGATGCTTTCACCAAGCGTTTCGAGTCCCGCCAGCAGCTTGAGTCTTACATCTCCCGCGTCGAGGAGATTGTCTCTGATCCTGGCATGTCCATGAAGCTCAAGCGTGGCAACAAGGAGCGCATTGAGTCCGCTCTCAGCGACGCCATGGCCCAGCTCGAGGTTGAGGACTCTACCCCCGAGGACCTCAAGAAGAAGGAGCTTGCTCTCAAGCGCCTGATCACCAAGGCCATGGCCACACGGTAAATGCATACTTGGGAAGACATGAACATAGACTTACGGCCAACGAATTTTCCTCTTTCCCGGGACTCTACTTCTCAGGGAATCTGCGCCATCTAGACCTTGGGCAGTGTTGGTCTCTGTCACGCTTTGTTTATGAAGCCGGGCAACTTGGGCGCAGTTTTCTTTTCTTGAAAAGTATGATTTGTTTTTCTTTTTTGTAGACGAAGTTCGCCATCTGCAATTTAATGACATTGTGATGAACTCCTCTTATTGTAATTTTGAAGTCCATCTAGTGAGGGTGAAGGACGTAGACATGGGGTGACCTTTCGGGGACCATGGCGGGTGGAGAAAACGGGGGCCGATACCTCTCCGGATTCTGCTTTGTTCCTCTTTGCCCCCCCTTCTTGACATTTACCTCAATTACTTCCACAATGCAACGCATTCTCACCCAATCGACCCGCTCCTTTTACCCCCGTTTTGCAATTTCATATCAGAGGCCTCGGTCTTTATGCCTTCCTTTCCAGACCCAAAGCTCTGTTCCTTGGAACAGGCGTAACTTTGCCAGTTCGCCTGCTCTATACAAAAAAAAAGACAAGGCCAAGAAGGCTTCTGCTTCTGAGCCAGAAGACAGCTCTAATGTCCCTTTCGAAGATCCCTTCGATCTTTCCCAACTACAAAATGGCATTTCCACAGCTGTTGCTCGGCTCAAAGATGATTTGTCCAAGCTTCGCGCAGGAGGGCGATTCAACACCGCACTCCTGGAAAGCTTGAGGGTACACTTGAGTAAAGACAGCAAAGAATCAGTCAAATTGGGAGATTTGGCACAGGTTGTTCCTAAGGGAGGACGTATGGTAACTCTTTTGGCGGCCGAAGAGGATGTAAGTCGTGATTCTTGACCGCTCCATGGGATGTTTTGCTTTTCCTTCTTTTTCTTTTTCGGTTGCAGCCGGCGTGAGCCTGCTATCGCTGTTCCAATTAAACATCTCTAACGTACTATGGGCAGCATCTCAAGCCTCTTACTTCCGCTATCGTCTCGTCGAACCTCTCCTTGACTCCTCAGCCTGATCCCCACAACGCTCTCCAGCTCAATATTCCCATTCCACCACCTACCAAAGAATCCCGGGACAAGAACATACAAGCTGCCAAGCAAGCATTTGAAAAGGCTGCTAGTGTGGTGCGTGACTCTAGGGGTGCCATGCATAAACGTCTTCAGGATATGCAGAAGAAGAAGTTAGCTCGACCTGATGACGTGCGTAAAGCTCACGATCAAATGGAGAAGCTCACCGAACAGGGCCAGAAAGAGGTGAAGGATGCCTTTGATATGGCCAAGAAGACCTTAGAACAAGCATAAGAAGTACCACCGGCAAGCCAATGGTGATTCTAGCCGAGAAAAACGGCAGTTGTACAATGACACTTTGTAATATTAAGTACAGACATCGTTCGATGAAATTAGACCTTTTATAATGGAAAATCATCTCTATGTTAGGGTACTTGGAAGCATTGTGAATGTATCGTGTGAGTTAAGGTTAGGTTTTAGGATCGTAACAAGATACCATCTCTAATGTGCCAACTACACGTCCAATTGTAAGGCTACGTCAACAGTGGCCATGCAGTAACTACTTGTATATGTATAAAAAGAAGATCAGAAACTCAACAAGTATAATACAAATCCCTTCTAGCTCTAGTTACATATCATTAGGCACTCTTGGTGTGGCGGCCAGCAGAGACAAGAGATTCAATCTTGGCCATGAACTGTGAGGTCTTCCCGGTTGACTGGTAGGTTCCATTATTCCGAAGATTCTTTGTCACCTCAGTCAATACGGCAGGTCTGTCCTTTCCAGCTTCAGACGTGGGATATTTTCCCTGAACAAATGTTTCCATAAGAGATCTAGTGCTCTCTGCGTCGATGGGGTTGAATTCGACATTGCGAGGCTCCACAAGGTCGCCTTTGGACTGTGAGATTCGATCAGCACGAAGCTGAGCCAATCGCTTGATCTCTTTTAGAGCCTCAGCCTTCTCGTCCTCATCCTTGAACAGAACGCTCTGGCCCTTCCACAGGCGCCTTCCAAGCTCATAGGGCGGGATATAGCCATTGGCGATACGGCCGCCCAGACTGGAAAGTTTCTCGTAGACGGCAGCCGAGCGTGAGTTGGTGTCTGTGGGAATTGAAGGCCAAGTCTCTTTCAAATTAGAGTAGTTGATTTCCTTCGGTTCATAACGGACGGGGATTGGCCGGGATTTGATGATTTGCTCTTGCTGGATTTGTTCGATAGCCGCTGCTTGGGCATCTTCGCCCTCGTCATTCTCAGAGGATCTTGCGTTCCTGCGCGGGGCATTGCGTTTACCCTTGGCCGCTTTGGCGGAGGGTTTGGGCTTGCGGTTTGGAGGCTGGGTGCTGCCTCGAACGTTGCGCGATCTCGGGCTGCGAATGATCTTAGGTTGCTCTCCACCACTAGCTCGTGCTGCCGCAAAGGATCTTGCATCAATCACTCGGGGTGGACGAGACTGATTTTGGTTGGCGCGAGCTGGAGATCCATTGGTATTGCGAGGCCGGTGAGAGGCTGTGGTCGATGAAGGGTGGGTTCGGGGTTTACTATCGCCTAATGAGTCTATATCAGAATTGAGACTCCCAATGACTCAGAAATTCAAGAAATAACTGTAAATGTATTTCTTTCATTGTCTGCCTTCCCTCAGATGTACCTACCAGATGGCTGATTTTGGTCTTCGGCGGTCACTGTACGGGTACAGGAGAAGTGCCGAGCAGGTGTATAGAGACTGAACTTTGCCCGTTCAGTGTGCAAAGAGATTTGCCTCAACTGTGGCCGAAACATTTTGTATTCTGAATGCACCAGGTCGTGTCCCTGGAATTGGTAAGAGACTCAATAACTCCGGACTTCGCTGGACGGAAAGATCGAATGAAGAATTGCAATCACGTGAGACACCGCTTTCTGAAGGGCCCCGATGGAACAATCAATCTCGCGTCTCTCTCTCTCTCTCTCTCTCTCTCTCTCTCTCTCTCTCTTTCTCTCTTTCTCGCTATATGTCCTGGACCATTACGGTCTTGTTTAGCGAGTAAGATGCTTCGTCGAAAGCCAACTGCTATTGCTGTTACTTCTGAAGACATCACTGCCTTTGAAGAAGCCAGACTCCGCAAACTATCTGAGGAAAACAAACACCCCGAACAGCACACAAAGGGAACCTCTAATGTCAAGGTTGACCCCAGCGATGAGTTGAAGCCACTTCCAGGGGATAAGGCCAGGATTGTTCGGACACGCGAAGAAAGAATTGGTTTGAGTCACCGTGGTTGATTTTCTAAACCATGACACTACATCCCGCTGGCCCCGCCAAATTCATGTTGGAACAACTTATTCCATGCTATATCAATACCGTCAACACATCAATACGAGGTACATGACCCAATTGTGATATGTTGCATATGTTTTTTTGATCTTTTGGTCCTTTGATCACTCAAAAAACCTCGTTGGATCACATGAGTCCTATTAACAAGAAACAAATAGGCTAGTATCTTTGGTCAACACACATCACCCACCATCTTCCTCAGATCTACAAATCATGGAAAGGACATGAGTTTGCTACCCTTTTAGCAAGGATTATTATGACATAATGATAGAATATGAGGTTTTATCTGCAAACGTCGCCAGATTATCTCCACGATGTATCATGTATCATTCTTTTTGAATTGTAGAAAAGCAAAATGGCTAGTTGATCAACAGCATAAAAACCCTGTTTTCTCCCATAACCTACACCGCATCATAGTTATTGGATCTCCTTATGTGTTGTACATTGTATCTTGTAATTGGTGATAGCTAACCAACCTCTCTGCTTTCGGACCTTTCTGAAGGGGAGTCGATCCGCTCATATTGAGAACTATATTCTTTCAGTCATGGGCTCTAGCCAAGGTAGAAGACAATGTATTATCAGAAATCCAGGAGAAAGTGAGATTTTTGGCAGTGTTGTATTGTATATGTGCAATTTCAATGATCGGTCTACAAGATTGCTACATCTTCAAGAATCCAAACAGTGCCTTGATCCATGATCATCAATCCAGATCTGGTTTTTGCCTCCCCAAGAGGCCAGATGTTTGAAGCAAGATCATGGTATATAGCAGGGCACATGAGCAATCACAACGGCAGAAAACCAGTCAGTGGTACCTCGGTTTGATGATTGGACATTTTTATTCTCATGCTTTCCCTCATTTGAGCCATGCTTGGATTGGTTGCGAGCTTCTCGGGCTCTGGAATATGAGAGAAAACTAGACAAATGCCACCAAAGAAAACCAACTGGTTGATATGGGCTGACACGAGAACTGGTACTCAGTTCCATCATGATGACCACCAAAGAACCAGCAGACCGAAAAAAGAAGTAAGGATTGGGTGATATGAAAGGAATCCAGATAATGGATAATTCAGGTACTTATTTTCCTCATCCCCGTTGGCGCTTGGATACGCTGTCAGAGTCAAAATCGACAGGATAATTCCAACGTCGCTTCAATCCTTGTGGATCATATACACTAGCAACGCTTTGCTGCCAGTCTCGTGCTGAAAAAACAACCGGGGGTGCTTGGAATTGGGGCGGGGAAACAGATTGGGTAGACGCGACAGAGGGGACTTTGTTGGGTGTCTCGTATTGCATGGGGTATTGCGAGTTCGTAATATTTTGAACACTCGGGATTGAATTGTTCATAGGCATGGGCGGGGAATGTGCGCTGACGGTGGAGGGATTCACAGAGAAAGCCATGTCCCATTGACTAGGGTGAAATATTAGTAAGAGAACAAGCGAAGGTCATTGAATGAAAGAGTCAGATGCGTACGTGATGATGCGAGTCGGGTCCCAGTTAGTTTCATCGACCAACGGGGCATCTAGAGGATGGCTTGTCGAGGGTTGATGGGCAACCATTGCGAGGGACTGTATCTGAGAAGAGGTGTCGGACTTCGAGTCTTCAACACCAGCCGAAATTGGAGGAGTTATTGGAAGCGGTTGAAGACCCATCCTAGATTGGAGATGATTCAAGTGCGGATGGTAGTGTGCATCCATAGGCGGACTAGGTTGGTAGGGTTCCGAGGGGCTCCCATATGGAAAGCTGGGCTTCAATTCGAAGGGACGGCGCATGTCAGCCGAGAAAGCCAGTCTCAATGAATCTATCTGAGCTTGAATCTCGGGCATTGGCCAGGCTGTAGAGCATGTCTCGAGAATTCGCATGTGACGGGTAAAGTATTCACGGGCATCTGAATTGAATTCAGGGTCGGGAGAGGTGATAGCAACCTGTCAATGTCAGATGGTCATGACTACCCACAAGTCGGGATATACATACCAAGTGCAGCATCGTACAAGTCAGAATACAATAAATCCCAAAATTGATGCCTCTTTGCATGTAAAGTAAGCCAGATAACCCGAACCTTTGCAAGATGGCTTCCTGTAATCGGCATAGGCTTTTTGCTGAAGAGTAACATAGCGACATGTGGATCTTCCATTCACCACCGGCGGCAAATGATTGAGAAGCGAGAAGTTGAGGGCGGTGTAATAGAATGATAGCGAGGTGGCAATGAGAATGCATGTTGCCCACGAAATGAGAAGGAAGCCATGGCGGGGAGCCATCCGCAGGATAATTGACCTGAAGGTCTGAGGGGAGGTTACGAAGCCAATCTGCAAAAAGTGGGTTATTTTGTACAAATCGTGCATCCGCGCCCCAATCTTTTTGTTTCTTGACTTTGTGGTAGATGTCTGCGATGATGCGAATATGATGTGCGTTGCGAACGAAATAGGCGTATTGTCTTGAGCGCTCGATCTCGTAATGATCGAGGCCTCGGATATCTAGCGTCGGACGCATATCCACTGTTTCAGGATCGACCCCATAGTCCGAGCGGCCTGTTTTGGGTCAAAGTCTGTCTGGATTTACTCGACGAGAGGGCTGGCATGAACTTACCCTGGGGCGCACCAATCATCACCTCAACTACCAGAAGAGCCTGCCACACTCTGGTGTGCACTAAGCATTCGATTGGGCTGAGACCACATGGCTTTCCTTCAGCGTGATTGCTATGGTGTTCATGAATGTCCAAGTCTTTCGCCATCGAGACAATTGTCTTCACAGTTTGCCAGGACCGATAATAATAACCTTTTTTTGGCAAAGATTCTCTCGCTTTCAGTAGCAGAAGTAATGCTTGAACAGTACTCAGACGTGGTACGTCCATAAAGCTAGATTCGTGCCCTGGAAGATGTCAGATTCTAGGGGTCAGCTGGAAAATCGAGTCAATAACAACTCACGATTCGCTAAAGCAAGCCACTGAGCCCCCTCCGCAGGCTCATCGGATAAACGTCCTGCACAGGCAAAGAGAGCCTCGAGAAGAAGAGGGGAGATGGAACGACGATCGTGCTGCCATTGATAGTACAAATGGGCACGGGATACGACAGGGACATAAGGGTGTATCTCATCAAAATAGATCTTGAAATAAGCCATTACGTCGTCTTCTGCAGGCATGAGCTCGGGAGGAATCCGGATTGTTGCACCCGACCCAGTGCTCAAAGGTGGCAATTGCTCTTCGATCTCGTCTTGAACAGGGGCATCGGGCTCTATTCGGTCTGTCCTTTGACTTCTGATGTAAGGGGCTATGTAGGAAGAGGGAAATCGTTAGCCATTCACCGGACTCAAATCCAGACAAAGATGAGGTGCCATACCGATTCCAGTCTCGTCGATCTTGAGTTCTCCAAGGACATCACTAAGGTTTTCTGCGGTTGATTGGTCGTTTTCAACATACACATTTCGATCTGATGATCCCATAGATGGAGTTTGCGGACCAGGAAACATTTGAGGCTGTTGAAAAGCCTGGTGTGGCATTGCCATATGTGTTGACCGAAGATCATTGTAGATGTTGGGCTGAGCCTGAGGAGGAGGAATGTATTGGGAATACATGTTCATTTGATCATACGAGGGGATGACGTTCAGGGTCGGCTGACTGCTTTCCCTGTAAACTGAGGGCCTCGAAAACGCATGAGAGCCCTCAGTTGCATTGGAGGGTCTTCCAGTCTCTATAGACTCTCCCTGGCTATCGGGTAGAAACTCCCCATCTTGCCCAATAGTTGGAGGAACACATACTAGCTTTAAACGAGTGCATGCAGAACAAGGCCATGTATTCGTCGTGGCTGCATCACACTTGATTTTTCTTTTCCGGCAACCATTACAGGCTCGCATCACTACATTAACGGCATGTTAGTATTTTTTTTATGAAGGATGAGAGACGCCCCTTCATACCCTTAAGCCTCTTGTGTCGGTTATGCTCGTCAACAAATACATAGTCTACTCCGATAGATGATTAGTCACCGATGCAACATGCCAATGCGTAGGTGCTTCCAAGAGTGGAAGTATAGATAATACTTAGGGGACATACTTTTCTGGCCTTCTCTCGGGGGCCCTGCTGGGGGCGCAAATGAATAACCCTGCATGCTTGTTCGTTTGATAATAAGTGACAGATGTGGAGATGCCGCAAATTGTGACGATTCAGGCGACTTGAGCTGGCTTGCGACTATGAGGGTATAAAAAAAGACAAAAAAACAAGAAGTTCTGTGCTGGGTATCCTATCCACAAGGACCTGCCTCGGGAATTAAGGGCTTGTTTATGTCGGCGAGAGAGAAGAGACAGAATTTTGAAACTCGCTCAGCAAGATGGTGATTGTCGCGGGTTATGAAAATTCCCGTTCATACACCAAGTAAACGTATGGCGGCAATGGAATGGTGAAATGTTGGAGTGATCAGAACCCAAGCAGATAAATCGAGAAACACAACTGAGCTGGTTGCAACAAGGCGTCGTAATGAAAAAGAATCCCCCCTTCCAAGCTAGCCAAAGGCTGCGATCGAGTTGCCGAGGCTCAACAGAAAATGAATAGGATAAAGTCACAGGTGCTTCGGAACGTGCAGGTATTCTGCGAGACCTTTGAAGGTTGATGGAATAATTGCGCTCTCAGCAGATCGAATGCAGACCGTATACCGGGGAGAGACGAGGATAGACAATAGAAGGGTATCAGGGTGTCTCGGGACTCGGGTGTATGCGGTTAATGAAGGGTCGATTGCTTTTGATGAATCCAGAATCAGCGTTAATCCCATATAGTTCAGATCAAATAAGATCACACGGATATATACCGAATCCATCCCCAAATGCAAAGCGACGAAGAAAAACTAGAGGAATAGAGGGAAAGCAAACGTACAATTTGAAGAAGGATGAGTTCGAATACATGCATATCCATCGGATATTAGATGCAAGGTACTCCACATGCAAATAAACGAGCCTGGCGCATTGCATCTCAATTGGAAGAGGAACAGGTTGAAGGAGCGCGGAGCATCAGGGAAAGCGACTCAGATTCCTAAGTGGAGACATAAGGGGCAAACAAGAGATAATGGTTTGAGTTCCTCTTTCGTTTTAGCCCGGGAAAAAGAAGAGGGGCAAAGTACAACGTAGAGCTTGAGAGAAAGAGGGAGATCAGAAGCTGAGGGTACTGTGCCAAGTGTGGAAGAGGATCCAATAGCGCCCGCCGCTGTGGATTTTCCCACGGTGGAGGGGCGATCCGGTTTATATTAGATGTGCTTTTACATTCTGGAATTTCTATTTGATCTTTTACTCTGGGACTATCTATCTCTACCTCTATCTCTATATATTATGAGTTTATATATATCTTATGTGTCCAACATACGTTACATACGTGATGGATAGTGAGTCTCTAGTTGAAACACTGATACTGTTTAGTAAATCAGTACATGTACTTATGGAGTCATTCGTGTAAGTTACCTTGGTACAACCTACATATAAATATACCCAATTGTAGGTAGTCACAGATTAATGTTAAAAGAGTAGTGGTATATCCCTAGAACCACCATGGGGTAGATATACATATATCGAGTATGACTTATGCAAAGCTGCAACAGTGCTATAGAAGAAAACGCAACAGGAATTTACCTATGTATGTAATTTATAAGTAATTTATAAGCAGACCAAATTTTTAAAAAAAACACCTATTTTCCCCTCCTTCGGTGAAACCCAGTCCGCTTAGTACGGAGTAAGGTGTTTAGAATTCAAGCCCAAAGGTCGAAGGGAAAACTTCGGACAAGAAATGATTGTTCAGCCAAACTCGGCTTGTCGATCATTCTGACCCGGCCGGTGTCGGCAAGTGCTACAATACAACATATGTATACATATACGTATCATTCCCTTCTTAGTACCTATTCCGTACATATGTAGGTATCATACCCTGCATATGTAACCAACTACACGTTGTACTCCGTACCTGTATTTGAAATGTATTATTGGCCATCACGAGCTACAATTCATACTTATATATATCAGTTCATTTTTTTGTATACTTCACATCAAATATCCCCTCTCTACCTACTTTTCAAGATGGCACGGAGTACAAGGTATATATATTGTATGCCCCTATTTTCCGTCTCATACCGAGGACTTGCACGTGAACGTGATTAATAACGTTATCGCGTCGGCAATTTTTACCCCTCTACTCCCCATCCTCTATTCCTTAACTTATCGCTTGGTTCTTGTACATCAAATCATGGCGGAAATACAGAATTCAAACCCTACGATTCTCAATGCTGCTGATCTTCCCACACGGTTGCGGCCCACCGCCACTCGCAAGTCTGAGTATAGTGGTGGTATCTTCACATCGGCTCTGCCGCTCGCCCCCGTAGATTTCGAGAGTGCTCCATCATCTGACTCGGATGATGACAATTTGCTGGAGGAACCGATCGATGAACAAGAAATATATGGTAAGAAACTCGAATATGACATCCCAGGAAGTCCTTTGAGCCACATGTTCCTCGGAGATGGTTGCTAGCTCAGTCCACTAAAGAATCAGATCTCATCTCGTCGATCTCCGACCCGGAACATCCCATCTCGCTCGGTGAACTGGCTGTGGTCTCTCTACCAGACATCGCGATCAAGCCAACCCTCCCAGACGTCCCTGATTCGCCTCTGCAAACTGTCACCGTACTCATCACCCCCACAATTACCCACTGCAGTCTGGCAACCGTGATCGGTCTTGGAGTCCGTGTCCGCCTGGAACAGTCTCTCCCGTCAAGATTCAGAATGGATGTGCGTATTAAGGAAGGTACACACAGCACCGGGGATGAAGTCAACAAGCAGCTTGCCGATAAGGAGCGGGTCGCCGCCGCCTTGGAGAATGGTGCGTTGATGGGGGTTATTGCTAAAATGATGGAGACCTGCCAATGAGGCCTTCGAGTTATTTCTGTACAATAAGCGCGGGGGTGGCTTGCGTTGGTGATTGAGAAGGGACTTTTCACCAGCAAATGGGCCAGGCCCTCTTGTGTGACGACCGCTACGACGAATGATCCTCTAGTTTCTGCATGACTTACATTGGAATGAATTATTAGAAGCACATACAAACTTTGCTAGAACTTTGCGGGAATCGATGACACCGCAATCAAAAAATTGCCTTAAAGCCCCATCCCATTTTGATTTCCGAACACTTTGAGATCATGAGTCGAGAACACCACTTTCCTTCAAGCCCTTCCAGAGCTCCGGCTCCAAAAATTTGCTCACAGTAACATCCTCAGCCAGACCCTTGCGTCTCCGCGTCTTCAACACAAAGTCCCGGGCAGTGGCCATGGCGGGTGCCATCTCTAAGGGTTTGAGTTTGACATCACGGTCCAAGGGATCACCAGGAACCACACTCCATTTATCGAACACAAGGTTGACCATAGCCTGACCTTGTGTATGGATCCGGAGATCGGTCTCAAAGCCGAATGAGTCAATCACTGGGATCAAACCACGAACAGAATAGAGAGGCGTCCCCGCAATGGGGCCGTCTGACAAGACGTGACCTCTTCGGCGAGACAAGACTGTGTAAACCGAAGCCACGGCGTCTGCAGGTCCAGTCATTGTGCATGAATAAATGGGTTCCATGAGGCGCGGGGAAGCCATGAGGAACGAAGAGTACACCGCACGGCGGGCTGTAGGGATAATTTGGCCTCCACCGCGGTAGATGGCCTGATCAGCCAGGGACACGTCCGTGAGCCTGAATTTTGTGTTTCGAATGGCTAAACTTCAATTAGTGTCACACTCATTTCCACCGAGACCGCACTATCATTGGCGTATCAAGAGGGGAAGGGTCAAAACTTACGCTCTTCACAAAGAGGGCCTTCCCGTGTACCCCAACTGAAGCCTTGAGTAATTGAGTCTCTGACAGTGCCAAGAAGCTTCTTATCCACTTGGGAGGGCAGCGTATCGTCCTGGAGAATATTGGGACCCATTTCATCAGGCCCAAACGCCCAGATGCTTCTGGCTGCCAGCTTATCCCAATCATAATTGTCCTCAAAGTATCGAGCGACTTTCCGGATAGGGTCCTTGATACTGACTTTGCCACTTTCGATGTCCTCTGCGATCCCATCATCTAAAGGCTCCGCAATCATGGTGATCTTATTTTTCTTGTTCGGGGTGATTGAATAACACATGATGGCTGAGGTTTCCACCACAGTCTCACAGAAGCGAGTGACGGGGTCAGAGACCTTGATTTCCATCTCTGAATATAGCTTCCGCAGATCATGGAGCACGCAGTCCATGTAAAGCTCACCGGTTCCTAAAACCACATGCTCGCCAGACTCTTCAACCTTAGTCGAAATGAGGGGATAACTCTTGTTGATTTTGCGCAATCCATCCAACATCTTGGGAAGCTCTGAAGGATTCACGGGCTCCACAGCGACTTTGAACACTGATTCGGTCATGTGCCGAATTGGGCGGAAAATATATGCCTCCTCGTCATCTTCAAGCTTCAAAGGCACGAGCGTCGCGGTCTTGACAATAGAGTTGTCGACACCATTCAGAAGAACCCAGTTGCCGGCTGGAACACCGCTGGTAGGAACGTTGTAGCGCGTTTCCGCAATCCACGTGTCGGAAATAGTCGCTACAACCATGTCTTCCTCATCCTCTGGCGTGTAGCCCTCGCCCAGGACACGGACCTGCTGACCAGGCCGCACTGTGCCGCTCATAATTCTTCCAAAAGAGTGGAAGCTTCTGGCATCTGTACTGCTGAAAAGTTTGGTGATATGAATAACGAGAGGTCCGTCCTGGTCACAAGCGACCATGGAGGCCCCGACCTTGGTATCCAAAGGACCAGTGTAGTATCGCTCTAATATTCGCTGGGCACCATCCACCGGAGAAGGTACGTGTTGAACAACCATATCCACAAAACCAGTAGCGGGACCAAAGAATTGCTCGCATACAAGACTAAGAAGTTCCTTGGCATCTGTCTTGAGCTGAGACGGCTTCAAAGTGACGCCGACGCTAGCCAAAGTCTCTTTTAGATCCTCAGGACTCTCGCTTAGTGTATGGGAATAAAGCTTGTAGATGGGCTCCAAGATAAACTTCACAAATGACCGCTTTGCACTCTCTTCCATTCCCTTGCGAGTGAACTTCCGGCTCTTGGGATTGTAAAAGATGTCGCCCCAAAGTCGCGCAGCAAATTCTGTTGAGTCCAAGCTCGGGTAAGTGTCTGCGTACATCCGGGCAAAAGACTGTAATGTAAAGCACCAGTTCATCGAGCTTGATGCAAATGCAACATTGCCCTTCTCGGGGCTCAATCGTCGTCGCTCGCCTTGTCCTGGCAAGATATTTTCAATGATCGTATTGACCTCTTCGATCACATGCTTCAACTTGAAATAAGCATCATTCGGGGGGAGTTTGAGCTCGAGAATCAGTCGATCCATCTTATTGACGACCAGGGTCAAAGGAAGGTCTTCCAAAACTGCATGTTTGATGATTTGCTCAGTGTTCGCCTGAACACCTTCGATGACGTCCACAATCAAGACCGCACCATCAGCTAGCCGCATGGAAGCAGCCACTTCATCGACAAAATTCACATGCCCGGGGGTATCAAGGAGGTTGAGCAAGTGAGATTTTCCTTTTGTCCCTTGGAGAACAAGACTCATCGGTGCGGATTTGATTGAAAGACCACGCTCTCTCTCCAAGAAATGGACATCAGTGTATCGAAGCTGTTCTTCTCTCTTTCGTCCTATGCGCTTCTCTAGCCGCTCTGTCAGGTCGTGCGTCTGTTTGACCAGCATATCCATGAAGGCAGTCTTTCCGTGGTGCAGATGACCGACAATTGCAACGTTCCTTATTTGCGCTGGGAAATTCAGAAGATCAGACATGAATTCTCGCGAAAAGTATACTGGTGGAAGTTCGCTCTCTGCGATTGCAAACTTCTTCTGCTGAACGGGGGCGATGATCGGCTCTGATAATGGCTGAGCATCTTCCTCTTGAACCATAGTTTCCACATCTTCGCCATAGACTTGCTGTGCACTGGGGTAGTATTGTTTGTCTTCGTGCAATATGACCGCATTCGAAGGTCCATCTAGGAAAGAAGCGACGCGAGATTAGCAAGGTTATAAACGGTGAAGAAGACGCGACGACATACCGTCAACTTCCATCAATTGTTGGTCATTGACATCCTCCTCCTCCTCAACGTTGAAAGCCTCATCGAATTTGAAGGCTTGAGGTTGCACATCTTCATGGTGCTCCTCGTCTGATTCCGCATCGCCAATGTAGTTACCAAATCTAAGCGCAATTAGTAAGGACTTGAAATATATAAAGAAAAAGGAACATACTCATCATAGAGATCGTCCATGATGAATTGTATGGACAATGAGTTTAAGAAACACCAGAGTATCAAGAGGGGAGTTCTAGCTCCAAATCGGTGCTGGCGTGATGCCGGACAAATTGAGGATCTCAACTTTCACTTGGTCCGAGCTTTTCGGAGTACTCGTGCCTACACCGTACAGCTCCTCACTCCCCACCATACAATTTGTTTATATAGGTGCCCCCTCCCTCTTTAATCTCTTCGATCTCTATATTCTTTTTTTCTTCTACTTTCTAGATACCCTCCTTTATCATTTGAACCCATTAAAATTCACGAATCATCATGTCTTCCCTTCCTCCCGTCTACATCGTCTCTACTGCCCGTACTCCTGTCGGCTCTTTTCTTGGGTGAGTATTCATGAATCCTCCTTTTCTTTTGGATCGATCTAACGTTGATTTTGTAGCTCTCTCTCTAGTCTGACTGCTACACAACTTGGTGCTCATGCTATTAAGGGTATATATTCCCTTACACGTTATCAAACATTTTTCAATGCTAATAGTAATGTGCAGCGGCTGTTGAGCGGGCTGAGGGTATCAATGCCTCCGATGTTGAGGAAGTTTTCTTTGGCAACGTCCTGTCTGCAGGGTGAGTTGCCTTTACTACATCCATTACTATAATTGGGACTGACAGGGCTTTCTAGTGTTGGACAGAACCCTGCCAGACAATGTGCCATCGGTGCTGGCCTCACCGATTCCACCATCTCCACCACCGTCAACAAGGTCTGCGCTTCTGGCCTGAAGGCCATTATCCTTGGTGCCCAGACCATCATGACTGGAAACGCCGATGTTGTCGTCGCCGGTGGAACTGAGTCCATGTCGAACACCCCTCATTACCTGCAGTCTTCTCGCACTGGTACTAAGTTCGGCAATGGGACTCTGGTTGACGGTATTCAAAAGGACGGTCTGACCGACGCCTATGGCAAGCAGGACCTCATGGGTGTTGCAGCTGAGGAGTGTGCTGAAGACCACGGCTTCAACCGTGCTCAGCAGGATGACTATGCTATCCGCAGCTATGAGAAGGCCCAGGCTGCCCAGAAGGCAGGTGCTTTCGACTATGAGATTGCTCCCATTGAGATCCCCGGATTCCGTGGTAAGCCCGGTGTGATCGTTTCTCAAGATGATGAGCCTAAGAACGTAAGTACCGCATTGTCCTCTACGTCAAATCATTTATCTTGGTCTGACCGTTTCCCTCCTCTCAATGTACAGCTCAACTCAGATAAGCTGCGCGCCATGAAGCCTGCCTTCATCCCTGTCACTGGAACTGTCACTGCCCCCAACTCTTCGCCCCTGAACGACGGTGCCGCCGCTGTTGTCTTGGTTTCCGAGGCCAAAGTGAAGGAGCTCGGCCTCAAGCCCATTGCCAAGATTCTCGGTTGGGGTGATGCTGAGCAGAAACCCAGCAAGTTCACCACTGCTCCTGCTCTAGCCATTCCCAAGGCCCTCAAACACGCCGGTGTGACCCAGGACTCTATCGATGCCTTTGAAATCAACGAGGCCTTCAGTGTGGTGGCTCTCGCTAACCTGAAGCTGCTCGGCCTCTCCGAGGAGAAGGTCAACATTCACGGAGGTGCAGTTGCCATTGGACACCCTCTTGGTGCCAGTGGTGCCCGTATTGTGTCCACCTTGCTCGGAGTCTTGAACGCCAACAATGGCAAGCTTGGCTGCGTCGGCATCTGCAACGGTGGTGGCGGTGCCAGCGCCCTGGTTCTTGAGTCCATTTAGGACTGTTAATGACAAATGAAGATGTGAAACGACCTTCGAACTTGTATATGACATAATACGTTCATTTTTGACGGAGATGATAACTCGAAGTTCTCTGCAAACTTGGGGCATGCAGAGCATAGCCCATCCTGCCAGCGACGAACATTTGCAGTTCTAGTACCATTATCTCTGTTCCTACCTAGATCAGTTAATGAGATATCATAGTGTACCTCTATCGTGTTTTTTCTCTGTCGCGCTGGATGCTGGGTGTAAATAAAAGGCAGTATTGAGTTGAGGACCGATTTCCCGCTCATTTCAGTGCTATAGTACATTTAAAAGCCTCGTATTCCACTCCATCGCTGACTCTGAACATCAAGGTATGACACGGCATCAGTGGCGATGAAGAGGGGTATCTTGACGCCTGCATTGCCTTTAAAATACCGGGAACCGCTGTCCCAAAGGAAGCCAAAGGTTCTTATATCTCCGTATTTATCGACCACTATTTACGACCCTCTCTTTCTCTCAGTCATGGAACCAAAGACCGAGAAGGACAATAAGATGATTGAGAGAGCCGGCGTTCTCCGAGTTCTTTCCTTTGGAGGGGGGGGGAGAATATGAACGACATCAGGGATGCTGTAAGAGACACACTTGCTTGTATAAAGACCTTTCCCAGAACTAGACACCAGTCTCTAACTCATGCTCAACGCAGATACAACCCACTAGGCCCCGAACTTATAGAGGGCAGGTCTCGAGCAAGACGGTTAATGGCAACGTTCAATGCACCGCTTACATTGGAAGCCTCCGCAGTTAAAATAGTTTCTCAGCGAACAGATATCATCCACGACCTCTTTTGCCATGTTGGGAAATCGATATATATTGAGCCTCCACTGTGGATTACGGCTGCAATATTAGGGTAGTTGATGGGTTCTGAGCAAACTTCCAGTGAGTCGGGTTCTTGTTGATGAAGGGAATCAAGTTTGACGAAATTTTCTTAAGCCTCACTATTCTGGACTGTGGCCTAGTATCCATTGGGAATAATGACCTGATTGGGCCAAATGTCAATATCATCAAAGGCGAATACGAGACGGGCATTGAAGCGCGAAAGGCAAATAGAGAACTGGAGTTCGCGGGACCAATTGTCAATACCTAGCGACGATTGCTGGATTGGACCTAATGTGACTATCCTAGCTGGAGTGACCATTGGCCACGGCTTTCTCTATCGGTGCCGGCTCCGTGATGAAACGAGATATACCGACCTGGAGTGTTGCAGCGGGTAGTCCGGCTCGAATGATCAGATCGGCACACTGAGTTATATTGTCAGATCAAATCATCGACTGTTTCCTTCTTGGTTTTGATGATAATCCTAGGGACAGATGGGTCAAATTCCAAGGTTAGTATTGAATCTCTAGTCATCGAGGTTGCAGTAAAGACCAATGAAAATCGTACATCTGATAGAGAAAAATAAAGAGAGAGAGAAAAAGTTGCTTGTTTCGCCAATCTATACGTAGATATTGTGATCGATTATAATCGAAAATCCCGCAGCAGGATGATTAAAGATTTTACGCAAATGCGCCAACAAACGCCATGAGAAGTGCACCGCAGGCAACCGACACACAAGCCTCAATACGTCGTCTGCCCTTAAGGATCTCATAACTCGGCTCACTCAGAAAGTCCTCGGCCAAGAGTTCGACCAGACCTGCAAAGAGCAGAAGACCACTGCTGATGGCATTGGTAATGCCAACCATAAGTAGACCTGTTGTGCTGGCAGGATCGTAGAGATTGTGTAGAACCAAACCGATGGCTTGTCCGACAGGAGTTGTTGTTCCATATGCAAGTGACATAAGCCATGGTTTCATGGAATCCGGAGCAAACAGATCCGGGATGAGAGATGCAATACGAGACCCCAAAGCGAAGCCTTCGAAGGTTTGATGAAAACTAATTGCAATCAAGAGAACAACGAAGGAAGTGCCAGTCGCAACGCTAAGTGCCATGCCAATGAAGATACTGTGAAACAAAATGCCAGCCTCTAAGAGGAGGCACTGCAGAAGCTGACGTTGCGGATTCTGAATTGATACAGTTCCGTCGGCTTGGTGATTGTGGGGTCGATGTCGCTGAATAGGATGTGACTGCGTGGAATGGGCCTGTGCATTGAGAAGTCGGTCGTCATCCATGTAGTCATCCAGCCCATCAAGGCCATCAACATCGTCCACCTTATCAGGTGATGGGTCACCTGCCAAGTCAAGTTGATTGGATGCGTCTGATGACCCGGAAGCCCTCGCGCGCGACTTGGAATTGTGTCCAATGCTATCCATGTCGATATGGTCCGAAGCTTGCCGGGCTTCTAACCTGGAGTAATTTGTATCTTGTATTCCTACCTCACTGATCGAGTCAAGTCCAACCTCAGTAATGAGATTGTCATATTCGCTTCCATGTACGTGTTTTGCGCCTTTCATCGCAAAGAACATTTCTACCACAACAACTGCAAAGACCGATACCATTGCAATGAAGCCTGCCATAGCGCGATATGATTGACTCCAGAACCGGGGGAGGCATGGATCGGTCAGCGAAACGAATGCTGTGGGGAGCAAATGTACGAATGCCGTTGCAATCAATACACCCGTTCCAAAATGTCTTGATAGAAAAAGGAATCGACGGGGAATTGGGAGACCGGGAAAACGGCGCGCCAGAACCGGGAAAGAGCATGCTATTGTACTTTCAATATTAGAGAGGGCTGACTTGAGGGTTGCCTGAGAGAAGCCAGTTACATACCAAATGTACTCAATCCAAGAATGAGGAACAATGCCATGACATGCAATGATGTGTTATAAGCTCCCCGCTCTTTGGAACCACATGCAGGTGCGCTGTCTGAGGCTTCGTCTCGTCGGAGAAGTTCTGCTCTCAGAAGAGCAACAGGGACTTCTGAGATTGCCGAGAGGGCCCGCTTCAATTCTGCTCGTAACAATCCCAGTTAGATCGGTCACAATTGACTGACAGATCCTACCAACCAGAGGGTAATGCATCTGAAGTGTGCCAGCCTTGAACATTCTGCATTTTGGTATTGTCTCAGATTTATTGGAGCTGTAGCCACATCCCCAGATAAATGCGGAGAGGAACGGGAGTGGGAAGGTAGTCCGGTACTTTGGATGTCGTGAGAAAAGAGAAATTGCACAGAATGCTATATCGGCGAGAAAGCCGATGAAACAAGCATAGGCATATCTTCGAGAAAGGCCAAATTAGCAGAAGGGGATTTTCCGACAGAATGTTGGGTGAATCTCGACCATCCATCCTGGATCCATCCCCCTTCGGCTTAGTCACAGAATCCATGGATGCACGTGGGCAATACAAGTCCTCGCATTTGTGATTTACAAAGAATTAGGAGTTATATGATGGTAGATGTTCAATTCATATATGATAACACATAAATATTTGGTGATTCCAGTCTATCTGCTACCCACCTTAGTCCAGCCTTTGGTGCCTTTAGTACCTTTAGGTCGTGGGGGACTGAAAACATCCTCATTGACACGAGTTCTCGAGCTTATAGATATGTTGTCTGCCATCTCCGCCCTCGATCCAGATTGAGACCCTGTGACCATGGTCCTGGGACTTTGCTGAAAAGATGACTGATGGGGTTCCTTGACCGCATCATCCCATTCCTTTTCTTCTAGCAATTCCCATTCAGCACTTGCCATTTCTCCCAGTAGATTGGACTTTAAGTTATCCACAATCTTGGTTGGCGTTGGAAGCTTCCATATTCGCATGAACTCAACTCCTTCCGATGCTCCTAGGAAAGAATGTGCCGTGCCGTGGGAATAATGACCCAACATAGGAAAAGAAGTGGTCCGCTGGATAGTTGTTCTGGGCGAATCTTTGGCAGTTTTCATCTGTGTCTGCGTGTCTCGACCGGCAAAGGCTCGCATTAGAGTTGAAGGATCAGCTGGTGGAGCCACCAGCAATTGCCATAAGCTTTTTCCAATATTGCACACCTCCTCCCAAGAATCCGATGAGATGTTGATTCCTTGAGTTCGACATAACCACGCAACATTCCATGCCAGGAGAGTGGCGCCTTCAAGAAAGAAGGCGTATGTTGCGGGGTCTTCCTTCGCTAACCGGAGCAGAGGTTTATCGATAAAAAGAGGTCGTGGGCGTGGCGTGTGCGCGTTTGGGTCCACCGTCCTTGATGCAGTTGGACTTGACGAAGTTTGATGATCAGCTCCACCAGGACCGGCGCGGGAGCGATATGAGATCGAAGGGGTGTAAATTGTAGCCACCGGATAATTTTTGTGAGGCAGTGTGATTTCAGCGGGGAGTCTCAAGGAAAGATAATGTGAAACGATAATAAGAAGATGGGCGATATTAGCGAAGGACGTGGATACCTGTTCATGTGGAATACCTGTGTAGTTGTCCTGTTAGTAAGTCCCGCTTTAATTGACTGCTTGCCGCAAAGCAACGGTGAAACTTACCATTCAAATCCCTCAGATCAACGATATAACCACATCCGAGCATGTACGTCTCCCGAACTTGGCCCTTCTTTGTAGCCTTCCGTAGGCCATATAGATTGGCGACTTCTCGACAAAGATAGATACGTGACTCTGCTGTTTTGCTATGAAGAGAATGCCAAACATGCTCTACCCGCTTGCTGGTATTCTGAACCCCCGCCAGAATTCCAGTTTCCCGCTCTGCTAGTTGATACGTGGCGGATTCAGCATCTGAGTGTCTGCGAGCTAGGTCATCTTTGCGCTTGGCAACCTCAGCTCTCTTAGATTCGACCTCAAATTTCAAGATGCGAAGCTGACCCGAGAGTGATTCTCTCGTCACCAAAGTCTCTGCCAGTTGACTGTTTATCGTTCGAAGGGCCCAGCGGGGAGAGCAACCTTTTTCTGTGTCGAGCAACTCTTGTCCGTGCAATGAAGCCTTATCCGAGGAGCTATGATACTCAATAGCAGCCTCAATTTGCTTTTCAAGAGCCTCTTTCTCCAAGAGGACTTGAGCGTTGTTGATGCGTTGTTGATATAGCTGGTTGCGGGCACATGTCGGACAGTGGAAAGAAAGGCGCGAATGAGGGACACGTGAGCATATAGAACAGCTCATTGCAGACGATTCAAGTTTACGTTCAGCTGGTCTGTAAGGGTGAAAGGCGCATTTCCATATTGCGTTTTGAGATAATTATGGGTGGTGCTTGGAGTCGCCGCCGAGAACCGTATAGAGTAGGAGTATCATCAAAGAGATATAAATCCCACATGACTCAAAGAGCTAATATAAAGAATTCGACTGGCCTCAAGTCTCAATGTGTCAAGTTGGCATCATATTGTGAATAATCTTTCAATGTGCAGAAGGAAAGGCGGATGATGTGCGCATAGACCTGTCGACGTCACCTGACAATCTGTTATCGCAGAGCAATCTTATCTCCCATTGCCACTACAACGTTGTATAATTGATTTTGATATGTTTTTGTGATTAAACAAGGCAACATGCAGTCAACACCTAACAGGACCAGCAAGATCCCTCGACCTGGGGCAATGTCACCTCTTGTTAACCAAGGAAACAAAATTCCTCAAAGCAGCGCGAGCTTTCAAGATGACAAAAGTCCCCAGTCACCACTTGAAACTACCTCTGTGCATGATGAAATTCCATATGTCTCACAGTTGTCGCAAAATATTGAGGATTGCGATTGGGAACAACTTCAAGAAAAGTATACCGATGCAATGGAGGAACACGGCCGTGTGGAAGAAAATCTTCGTGTTGAAACAGCCAAACTTCTCGAAGTAAGTTTCAAAAGCACATCTGACTTAAAAATCAATCTCTAATTAGTAGGTCTTCATGTGTTGGTCTCAAACAACCGTTACGCAGGATGAGAATAGAGCTTTGAAAAGGTTTGATTGATTCCAACATTTCTAGCCTTGGCCTAGAATCTCCGAATATCGAATGACTAAATTCCCTTCAGGTTCAAAACTCAGATGCAGCATGTACAGAATTCCGAAGTCGTTGTGGAAAACAAGAAAAAGCATTGTAAGACTTCCCCCTAACCCTCTTGCCTCTCTTTATCAACAGGGTCTGATCGTACTCTTAAGATGCGGAGGTCGTGAAGGCCTTCCAGAATGCGCTTGCCCTGCTCAACGAACAAGTGAAGATTTGAGCAACTGGTGGATTATGACGTTTATGAAAATTATGAAATTATGTTAGCCTATCCCCGTGAACTGCAGGTGAGATTGGATCTTTCATGACTTGAAGAATTCAAAGTCATTCAAGTCATCTGTGATGTATTTTATCATTTCTCTGCCGGCTCAAAAGATAAAAACCGGGCCCGAGGGTAGCTTGATGCCATAAATCAAAACAAATGATAATTGAGATCCTGGAATCCCTGATATCGTCGAAATGGGGCCACTTGAAAAGACACTTTATTGTGAATGTGGAATACAACTCAGTGAACGTGAGGCTCTGACACGGAGTCACCATCGTTGGGCCTCGAGGATTAGATTTGTGTGCGTTCAGTC
The DNA here is from genome assembly GCA_028827885.1 of Penicillium sp. IBT 31633x. Classification (NCBI taxonomy): domain Eukaryota; kingdom Fungi; phylum Ascomycota; class Eurotiomycetes; order Eurotiales; family Aspergillaceae; genus Penicillium; species Penicillium sp. IBT 31633x. The sequence goes on from JAPWDP010000002.1 coordinate 851,079, forward strand.
CGAGCGGCTCGGCCTGTGATATCTTGCCAACTGGCATTGAAGCGTCTGCCAGTATTGGCCAATAAACCTTCCTCCTCGGCTTCTTCGGCATCTTCATCCAGTTGCGCCTCGTTCAGCTTGGGTGAACGAAGAAGAGAGGTAACGAGAATGATCAGGTACAAGCCTGTTATGTTAGTGTTAGATAATGTTGAAACATGACAGCAAGGTGGGAACTTACCTAGGAAGAAGAACTGGGCCCAAAAGAATATGACCCCAAAGAATGGGTAATTGAGAGTCACCCGGTTCAAGAAGGTACTCACGACACTGGGTGTGCAAACTTGTTGCGCAGCAGGATTTTTAGCTAACTCAGAGCATGGTTTGATGAGTTCTTTCCTGTTGGAGCAATCTGGCATGCCAATGAATATTCCGGGGTCGCGATCACAGAACGTCTGTGGGCCAAATGTGGCATACTGTGGAGCGACTACCATCGAAATGGAATAATTCAGCGCTAGAATGATTAGCACTAACATTGCAGTCGCCAAGAGGAGAGCTTGGGGAGAGGTGTGGCCGTTCCTGATTTGGAAGATTTTGATCCACAGGAAGCGGATTCCGACCACAGCGATTCCGACAACAGAGCTGCAGAAGAACAGCAACGCAAGCACGGTAAATATGGCATAATCAATAGGAAATAACCTGGCTGATTGAACGAGCATCCAGTTGACAGGGTTAAAGATGTTGACATGTGCTAGGATGTATCCACAGCGATGCTTGCAAATCGAGTTCTTTGCTTTGTCAATTGCTGTTAAGAGCATGGATAGCCATGTAAGGAAAGCGAGGAATAGTAATAGGATGCCCCCAAGGAGCTTGAAGGGACGGAGCACCGTCCCAATTTTATACCATGACTTTATAAGCCAACTCCGACCTTCGCCTTGGGACTCTTCAGCTAGACGTTGGCGCCGGATCAAGGTCCTCTCCTCCCGCACTAGTGTATCCAGTTCTCGACGGTCCTTGGAGGACAAAAGATCAGGATCTCCAGCACATCGACCTTCGAGCTGCCGTTGTCGCTCTTGGTTGACTTCAAGCTGTTGGGTAGTGCTCGCTCGCAAGGTTGCACTGGAGATGGATGGCGCAGTCTTAATCAAGCTAATGGGCAGAAGGGCCAGCCCCACCGATGTGTACAAGACATAGAGGAATAGTCCTATCGTCATCAAGAGCCCCAGACCGAAAGTCAGAGCACGCTCACCATCTTCGTTAAATTGTCAGATTCGTAATTATAAAGGATACACAGATAACTCACGATTTTCGGTCAGTAAGCGTCTGAAGTAGTCCAGATCCATATCGCCTTTTCCCTGAGAAACTGGGACGAAGAAACCGACTAGGAACAAGATTACGACAACCGCCACAAAGGAGAGGGTGTATTTGAGGGCGCCCCAGATTCGTTGGCCCACAGTTTGCTCGCCCGTCTCAGTCTCCACCTCATCAAATTCCTCATACCAGAAATATGTGAAGGGGATGACCAGTAGACAGAGGAGAGCATCCAAAGAGTAGAGCAGATAGTAGATGATGGTCAGAGAATAAGTGATTCTGTCCACCACATCCTGTGTCGCCCAGTCCTTTCGTTGGCCCAACTTGGACGACGAAGTCGATGATACCAGAGCGACATCAACGGGTAATAAAAGCACTGTTGCAAGAAGACTGGTAATTGAAATGATGCAAGTTAGGGTAACTGCAGGCGAGCGGTCGCGGGGGGTCTGGTAGACGTAGATGAACACTGATGCCACAGCCAGTAGGATAGCTACCACCACTGCATACATAATCCATATGAGAGAAGTCTGAAGTAGTGCCATGTTGAAGGGTAGCAGCTCACACTCTGCACATTGAATACAAGGTCTGCACCAATATTGCTAGCGCAATACTAGATAAAGGATGACACTATAAGTCAAGAAAAATGATTCAAGCTGGCCATCGCCTGTGTCGTCATTGTCACTCCTACGCTAAACCGTTCAGAGGCATATGCAGCCAAGGGCGGTAGGATTTGTCGGGCAGAACTATGTAACCGCTTTATTCTGCCAGATCAGTCAGCTGATCCACTCCGCTCTGCTTCTCCAAAGGAGCTACGAACTTGAATGCATAAAACTAATCTCTGTTGATCTTGATATTGTTCACTTCTCATTTTACATTGGGACTATTCATCTGCTTTGTTTGTATTTGTCTTTCAAAGCTTTACATCCTCAGTTTTCTGTCTCTGGGCTTGCAATTGCAATGTGCATATCGGGCCCTATCAAAAACACATTTTAGCTCATTGGAGGTTTCCAGCAAGCCTTTTACAAGCTTCAGTCAATTTCCAAATGCAGTGCTATACAGAATTATTACCTCCCACGGGGGTCACCCATGCTTTGGCGATTCCTTTTACCTCATCAACTGCCAGAAATCTAATTATTGTCAGAACCTCCCTATTGCAAGTTTTCTCTCTGGTAAAGATCTCTCGACCACAGAAGGAAGGCTCAGACTTACACCCTTCACAAACGCAACTGGAGACAAAACTGGTACTGAAAAAAGAATACCCGTTATCAGGAACGGTGACTGATCTGAGCCGAGTCAAAATACTGAACACCAAAAGTGGTGGAGAAGCTATCCTGATTGCAGTCCGCAATGCCAAACTCAGTTTGATTGAGTGGGACCCCGAGCGTCAGGGAATTTCGACTATTTCCATCCATTACTATGAGCGGGATGATTTGACTCGCAGCCCCTGGGTGCCTGACCTAAGCCGCTGTGGGAGCATTCTGAGTGTTGACCCAAGCAGTAGATGCGCGGTGTACAACTTTGGAATTCGCAACCTTGCCATTTTACCCTTTCATCAGGCGGGCGATGACCTAGTCATGGATGACTACGACCCAGAGCTTGACGGAACACGCTCAAATCCAGATACCAGAGAAGGAGCACAGATAGGGGAAAGCAAAGAGGCAGCGGTGCACCAAACACCTTATTCATCGTCTTTTGTCCTGCCATTGACTGCCTTGGATCCTTTATTACTACACCCCATAAGTCTTGCGTTCCTATACGAATACAGAGAACCGACGTTTGGAATTTTGTATTCTCAAGTCGCAACTTCCACGGCACTTCTTCATGAGAGAAAGGATGTGGTATTCTACGCTGTATTCACGCTGGATCTCGAGCAGCGAGCATCTACTACACTTCTTTCGGTTTCTCGTCTTCCAAGTGATCTGTTCAAAGTTGTGGCGCTTCCACTCCCAGTAGGAGGCGCCTTGCTTCTCGGATCCAATGAAATTGTCCATGTGGACCAAGCCGGCAAAACCAATGCGGTGGGAGTCAATGAATTTTCCAGGCAGGTTTCTTCATTTTCGATGACCGATCAGTCAGACTTGGCATTTCGCCTCGAAGGCTGCGTGGTTGAGCGACTTGGTGGTGATACTGGTGACCTCCTCTTGGCACTTGCATCCGGCGACTTGGCAGTGATTAAATTTAAGCTTGATGGCCGATCTGTATCCGGTATCACTGTTCATTCTCTTCCGGCGCATGCAGGGGGAAACATACTGAAGTCGGCCGCCTCGTGCTCTACCTGTCTTGGAGATGGAGATGTTTTTATTGGCAGCGAAGATGCCGATTCGGTGCTCTTAGAATGGTCACATTCGTCCTCTACAAAAAGAACTCGGCTTGAGCCAAAACAATGCGCCGATGGTCTTGATGATCTTTCGGATAATGAGGATGATGACCAGATGGAAGATGATGACCTCTATTCATCGGCGCCTGGGCCGACCCAGTCCAATAATCATATGGGAATTGACAACTTGACTGAGTATTATAAATTCCGACTGAGCGATCACCTTTCTAGCGTTGGGCCGCTGAGAGATATCACACTGGGAAAAACTTCTAGTCACCAAGATCAAGCTACAAGTGAAGCCGTTGCTGCAGACTTGGAGTTGGTGGCATCCCAAGGCTCAGACAGAGGCGGTAGCTTGGTCATAATCAAGCGTGAAATTGATCCGGTGACTACCATGTCTTTGAAAGTCGATGATGCGGATGGTGTTTGGTCAGTCAGCGTCACACAAAGGAGAGGTGCATCCAGCATAGACAACCCTTCCCGTCAGTATGTGGTTATCTCTCGGTCTATGGAATCGGAACAGGAGGTGAACGAGGTCTTTGTTGTGGAAAACCAAAGGTTGAAGTCCTTCAAGGCATCAGAGTTCAATCCAAACGAAGATTGCACAATTGATATTGGATCCTTGGCAGGCGATACTCGTCTAGTTCAGGTTTTGCGGAACGAGGTCAGGAGTTACGATATAGGTACAGTCCATTCCAAGGTTGCTGGCAAGCATAAGCTGATGGTCCGGCAGACCTGGGATTGTCGCAAATTTACCCAGTTTGGGACGAAGACACCAGCGATGAGCGTGTGGCTGTGAGCGCGAGTTTCCTTGATCCTTATCTTGTGATAATTCGGGATGATTCATCGGTGTTACTTCTGCAGGCGGATGAAAGTGGCGACCTCGATGAGATCTCGGTTACAAATGAGATCAGCTCATCACAATGGCGCTCTGGATGTCTATATCGCGATAATACCCAGTCATTCAGCGTTACAGGCTCATCGTCAAATGCCTCAATAGAAGGCGAGGCGATTTTGTTTCTGTTGAATATGGAGTACAAGCTATCGGTAAATCATCATGAAAAACACGGATTCGAACGTTGATTCTAACTTATATTACAGATCTTCCGACCTTCCGACATGAAGCTGCTCACTGTCATTCAAGGCGTTGACTGTTTGCCACCGGTGCTCTCGACTGAGCCTCCTAGAAGATCTAATGCACGGCAAACACTGACAGAATTTGTCGTCGCAAATTTGGGCGATGGTGTCAGCCTTTCGCCTTATCTGATTGTAAGAACGCTATAATCGATGGCTTTCTCTGCTCTCTAACTCAAGGACTTCTAGATTCGAACCGAAAATGATGATCTCATGTTCTACAAACCGAGCCTAGTCCCAGCATCTGCCGATGGGTCGTCTTATCGCTTGCAATTATTCCGGGAGGCAAACCATGTTCTACCCAAGAACGTCTCAGAGGAGAGAACCTCGCAAATAAAAAAGCAGCGATTGAGACCGCTCAGAATTCTTACTAATGTCTCCGGATTCAGTGCTGTCTTTATGCCAGGAGCCTCATCGAGCTTTGTCTTTAGAACCGCAAAAAGCTCACCCCACATAATTCGGCTCCGAGGAGGCTTCACACGGTGGCTAAGCAGCTTCGATTCGGCTGATGCCGGCTGCGAAAAGGGGTTCATTTATGTAGATTCTCAGGTGAGATTTTCATTCCTGGTTGTGTCTCCAATTGCTAAGGTTTTGTAGAGCTGCATCCGAGCTTGTCAACTACCTCCAAAGACTCAGCTTGACTACCCGTGGACATTGCGCAAAGTTCCAATCGAAGAGCAGGTTGATTTCTTGGCTTACTCAACGTCTTCTGAGACCTATGTCCTCGGTACAAGCCGCCGAGGAGACTTCAAGTTGCCAGAGGGTGACGACCTGCATCCTGAGTGGCGAGATGAGGGTTCGTGGTTGCTGATGGAGATTTATTTTCGGTCATGTGCTAATTTCAATCTCAAGAGCTATCATTCTGTCCTCAGATCCCTGAGAGTACCATCAAGGTTGTCAGCCCTAAGACGTGGACCATCATTGACAGGTAACAAAGCCTACAATCTTTGAGATCCCGAATACTAATATTTCCAGTTATCCTTTGGATGCCGATGAGCAGGTGACAGCCGTGAAGAATGTGAATATTGAAGTTTCAGAGAATACGCACGAGCGTAGAGATTTGATCGTGGTTGGAACCGCCATCGCCAAGGGAGAAGATATGCCAGCTCGCGGAACTATTTATGTCTTCGACGTGATCAAAGTTGTTCCAGACCCTGAAAAGCCAGAGACCGGTCGTAAACTCAAGCTGATTGGCAAGGAATCCGTGAAAGGAGCAGTGACCGCGTTGTCTGGCATCGGTGGCCAAGGGTTCATAATCGTGGCTCAGGGCCAGAAGTGTATGGTTCGCGGTCTCAAGGAAGACGGAAGCCTTCTTCCTGTTGCTTTTATGGATATGCAATGCTACGTTAATGTCGCGAAAGAGCTAAAGGGCACCGGCATGGTTATCTTGGGAGATGCCGTGAAAGGGCTCTGGTTCGCTGGCTACTCCGAGGAGCCTTACAGGATGACACTCTTTGGCAAAGACCCTGAATACTTGGAAGTGGTGGCAGCTGACTTCCTGCCGGACGGGACCAAGCTATACATGCTAGTCGCTGATAGCGATTGCAACTTGCATGTCCTGCAATATGACCCCGAAGACCCCAAGTCCTCCAACGGCGATCGACTACTTAGCCGAAGCAAATTCTACACGGGCAACTTTGCATCATCGGTAACTCTTCTGCCTCGCACAGCGGTCTCATCAGAAATCGCCGAGTCGTCGGAAGAAGCAATGGACGTAGATGAGACCTTCGCCAAGCACAATGTTCTGGTCGCTTCCCAGAACGGGTCTTTGGCGCTTGTAACGTCCGTCGCCGAGGAATCATATCGTCGGCTATCAGCACTACAGTCCCAACTGATTAACATTGTTGACCACCCTGCGGGTTTAAACCCCCGTGCTTTCCGGGCTGTTGAGAGTGATGGCGCTGCGGGACGTGGTATGGTTGACGGCAATCTACTGCAATTGTGGCTGGATATGAGCAAGCAGCGACAGGCTGAAATTGCGGGCCGGGTCGGTGCGACGGAGTGGGAAATCAAGGCTGATCTGGAGAGTATCGGCGGTGACGGACTTGGATATCTGTAAACGCCTGATGCCATTACAAAGAAATTCCAAAACCGACTCACTTGAGCTTGCTTGTAAAGTGACAGCCTCTCTGAACCGTATCAAACATCCCTATGGAATTACCTCAGTAGGTTCACTGCGAAATGTTTACTGAATGATGTGGAGATGTGAGGTATCGAGAGCCATCTTCAGCTCAAAATAAGATTTCAATATAGTGATAGGCATGCCACGAGAGCAAGTATAGCCAACGGCTCTCGGCCTGCTCCGAAGCGTCATCGCAAGTGAATAGCAACGTGATATCATAAGACAGTGGGATATACAGAACCCAGAAACACAGTAACACAGAGCAGGAAATTAAAAACTCAGTAACCCGATTCCAATCCAGTCCGACGGGAGGTAATCCAAACCAATCCATCCAATTCCTAATAGCAGACCCAAAAAAGCGAGAAAAATCAAGTCAACACTCCAGCACGCCAAATTCGCCATTTTCGCCTGATTGCATTCGTATGCCAAGGGACAGGGACAATAGTCTGCGTCTCTTGCGGGAGCTGGGAATCAAAACTGTGCCCACAGTATCAATATCAATAACATATTCGGCATGTCAGCATGGAAACACCCAGTGTTCTGTATTTTGTCGATGGGCAAACACAAAGCCAAGTCTAAAAAAAAGGTAAGGAGAGAAAAGGAGTCACACCCTGTCCCAGAGTGCCAATGCAGATGCGAGAAAGAGCACAGAAGACGAACGCCCAGCGCCATTAGCCCAATATCTTTGTTTCGTTTAGAACACATCTTCTGCGGCAAAATACCGTTTGCTGCGGCCTCTGGAGGTCACGAACTTCATCTCAGGCATGTTGGTATGATGTACCACGTGCGGTCGGTAAACAGCGTCGACGGGGGCTTGGTAGTCATCCAATCCAAGAGGGAAGTACTCGTAAAGAAGGTCATTGCTTTCGTTTGGAAAGGGGAGCGATGATGCGAATGACTGGGACAGATTCGCAGTCTCTAGCAAAGGCAAGGATGAATTAATATTATGTGAAGGGGTCTGAGAGACAGCATGAGAAAGCTTGCGCATCTTGGTGGGTGGAGCAGATTGGTCGAGACTTGGTGCTCGCTGATGATCGGTCGTGAAAGGGGAGACCATCTTGTGATCAAGATGAAGATTAGGATCACCGCCTTCTTCTTCGTCCAGAAACGATAGATTGATTGGCGCAGCGGCTGCTGTTGTGGAGGTGATCCGACGTTTCGACTCCGCCGCCTGGGAGAGCTGTTCTGGACTGGAATGGTGGAACATGGATTGCTGGGTGTGAGACATGACATTGTTTGATGTGGACTGCGGGATGGGAGTCCAGTCCGGTGTCGCTTGGGTCTGTTGCATAAGGCTGGGCGGAGGTACGGACGTTGTTTCGGGAGAGCTGCTCTGGGCAGCTGGCTTCGGCTTGGCTGGAGTCATACTGGCACGGCGCGGGACGGAGTCGCTTGTTGGTGTGCGATTGATGGTGGAATTCGAGTTGCTCTGTGCATTCTTTCGCGAAGCGGCGGCACTCCCACTGAGTGGAAGATCTTTGCGTGACTGAAAGTTCCGTGGACTGCGGCCACGAACGATGACGGGACCGGACTGCACCTCGGAGATTGGGATCTTCGCACCAGTAGACAGAGTCGCAACCACCTTGAGCCGGACGACGAAGTGTTGCTGAAGCTCCTTTCGGCGACCGTTGTTCGCGGTGGCGACACGGAACTGAAGACGTTTCCAAGCAATGGGGAATGTCGCATAGTCCGAGTCCAAATCCTGGCCCGCCATGATGTCCAAGGGGATTGGGGGAGGCTCCTTCTCAATTTTGGCACCAGTGGTAGGGTTGTTCTCTTCAGGCGCTGGTCCCGAATTGGCGGCAGCCGCAGAGGGAGTCTTCCAAGGCACCGAGATAATCTTCACGGGATTTCCTTCAACAGATTCTGTAGCCGATACGGTAAGCTCCTGGGCGAGAATCGGGATTCGGTCGCCTTGGTCGGTCATAATATAACGCATTCCGCGGGGCAAAGTTACTGAGCCAGTAATCTGGAATAAGTTGCGACGATAACATGTCAGCTCGGCACCTTGTTGTGGAGGAGCGTTCTCCGAGGGGGACGTTGTATAGGGGGATTCGGCTAGAAAGAACATTCCGTGCAACTGTGCCGACACCGATAACGAGGCTCGGCGCATTGAGTAGTCGAGGAGCGTAAAGTGATAAACCGGTAGTGAGAAACTCAACAACTTATTGTTGTGGTCGATCGATGAGTCCTGCGGTTGTTCCTGGGGCGCTGGGTCAAAGGGCGCGGCCATTTCAGTAAAAGGGTCATCGTATGCTGTTGGGAAACGCCTCAGTTGATGTGACAGATTAGGCGGCGCGAAAGCGAGATCCTCACTGTCGTTCGCGATCAAATTAGCAAGACAGGTTCATCATGAGGAGTGGATGATCCACCCCCTCTCGTCCCACTTGGATCTAATCACCCACCTGACAAAGGTCTCGGATTCGAAATTAGAACGGTGGTCTGGCAGATCCAGCCCAGACATTGCATTGAGATAATCTGCACTCTGCAGATTCCCAAGGGACAACGGACTGGCCAAATATGGCAGCGCCATAGTATCGAAGCCCTCCATAGTGAGAGCTTGGGCGATACGGAGACGCACGATGCGGGGGAATGGAGATTATCTAATTGGCTCCTATATCACAATGACCGAGAAAGACAGAGCAGAGAGGGGAGAGGTGAAGAGAAGGGAAAAGGGCAAGAGGAAAAGGTCAGAAGAGAAGCCAAGGATGAGTAGACAAGAGCCGGGGAATGCTGCAAGCAACGTGTGGAGCGGAAAAAGAGGCTAAGGCGGGAGAGAAGGCGGAGAGGACATTTGAGACGGAACAGGAGGAATGTGGGATAAGGAAGAATAATGGATGACAAGGGTATATAGACTAGTGAGTATAGAGAAAAGGAAGAAGGGAAAAAGAGAAGAGGAAGATCACCAGCCGGAGAGAGAGAGAGAGAGAGGAATCTCGACTTCTGCCAAACGATCAACGGATTCGGGGAATAGTGGAGCCGCGGTTTTTGCGGAGAACGAACGCGGCGCTGAGTCATCATTTTTTCTATTTTATCATTCCATTAATCCATTGACCCATTCATGCATACTGTATGTTGTATGGGTGTACAGAGTACCTAAATAAGTATTTCATTTTTATTGTTTAATGTTTCTCTTTTTGATTTCAGATTTTACCTAGGTTTGCCCCAGAAGCCAGATCCAAAAACGATTATTCTGCAAATCCCTCAGCACCGATGGGGTAAGACCTGATCGCCGGCTCTCGGCAATGAGTTGGGCCCTGAAGATCCAAATGTATTTTCCTTTATGTATAACGTTGTACTTCCTCCAGATATAATATATATGTAGCATTCTACAATATACAGATTCAGTACATAGGTACAGGTACTCTATAGTAAACTGAAATCAATTTACCTATGTTGTAGGTACTTCCACGGTTCCAGCTTAGTACCCACCTGCCTATTAAGGTACAACTGCTTCGGGTTGACCCTCCTGAAAACGCCACATATTAATATTAATCTTAGTCTCACGGAGTACAGTGTTCGCACTTGACCTGATGGGAATCATATCCAAGCATACCAGGGGCGGGGGGGGGGAGGGGCATACATAAGTAAAATCAAAGATTGAAGATCTATTTCTCCAGAGTCCAGCATTCAAACATAAGATACATTACCGTACTCCATGAGTCTCACATCGAGGCACATCGGTACAAAGCGATCACATTCGCCTCAAGGTTGATCACCGTCTGACATGCAGCTATAGGGGGCCAACTCCCATCCAATCAGAATATGGATTGCTTCAAAAAGAGGGTATGGAGTCCATACTCTATTGGACCCTGTACAAAGCACTATCAGTGCCCCACTAGAAACGGGCAATCCAGGAAAAAGGAAAGAGGAAGGGGGAAAAAAAAAGGAAAGAGAGAAGACAAAAAAAAAGCCATACAAGTATCAATAACCTGCAACGTGCTACTCCGTACCTAAGTAGATATAATCATGCATGCATTATGTTGAGCATTTCAATAGTATGGAGTAAATAGCCTTTAGTTGCCTGGGCCGTTGAGAACCGGCGAGGTCCGGGGACCTGCGAAACTTTACAACATAGGTTCAATTTAACATGGTGACTTTCTTAGTCCATTGTACTCCGTGATTGACTGTTCAGGATTCACTATTCATAAAATTATAAATCAACCAGTGGGGAAGGAGATACAAGAATCCTGATTCAGGGATGTCAGACGATAGAAATCATTTCAATAAGAAGCTTCATGTGAAGACTGTGCATTTCCCTGATTCGATTATCCCGAGACATAATTTATTTAAATCTGGCGCGTTTCCAAATGCAGCCTATAAGGTGCTGACCCCGAGAAGGCATGGCGTTTCCCCCTCTGAACCCTCTGGAGATGGTGCCTACTATTTGGGTTTGGGCTGAGATGAAAAGCTTCAAGCTCGTTGTATCTTAGAGTGATCCCAGATATCAAGCAGACATCTCTCATTTTCCCAGATACATATTATATATATTTTGTCATGTAGAAGAGAAGAAACTAGCTCTAGAGGGATTTACGCAAACAGTCTTCCACTGAACCAATGAAAATAGATCTGAGTCTGTCTTACTTTTTCTTTTACTTTTTTCTCTTTTCTTTTTTTTCTGGCTAGAATCAGTCGTTATATATCGCGCTACTTATGGAGTACATCTTACTCATATTATAACATTGGGTGCGTTCGCCCCCTTACACTGCACACTGCACACTGTACCCCGTACTCCATACTAGATACTCCATCCAAAAAACTTGATTTCCGGCGTCAGAGCGGAGTCCGCTCAAGGGCCCACAATTTCCGAAAGCTAAAGATGTCGGAGTAGTCCGTATACGGACAACAAAATCGAGATCTTATTTCTGAATTCAACGAGTTATGCATTCAGCCCGATTCCCGACCCCACCTTTCCCAGTTCGTCTAATCATATCTTTCTGATTTGCCTGTGATCGCTGGGAAAGTCTATATCGAGACTAGAACAGAGTTTCTGTCCTACCGTCCTTCACACATGTACACAGAACTTCAGATGTTGGAGGTGGAACAAAGAGATGGGGTCCAATGTGAGGTCCAATGCGAGGGGAAAATGAACAAAGAATGAAAAGGAAAAAAAAAAAAAAAAAAAAGCCAACCCCTATGCGATATGGATATCATCAACGCAAAAACAGAATTGAAAATAATAGAAACAGAGTAGAATCGAGTCAAGTCTGATCGCTTCTACTACGCATGCATCATCGTCCACGTCGCTGCGTCACAGTTCACTTCCTCAAAGCTGTGGAGCATAGTGAAGCCCATCGTGGATAAGTTGTCGAAATTGCCATCGCCATCAACCTGAGTTTTATTAATAAACGAGCCAGAAGAAGGGGAGGGGGGTTGTGAAGAGAGAGAGAGAGAGAGAGAGAGAGAGAGAGAAGAGAAAAAGACCAAGCACATACACAGTCCATGACCACGGCATGAGCACTCAACTTCCGGATCTGTTTGATACCCAACAGAATCAAGCCCTGCATTACCGTCGAGTAATCTTCACCGGGAGAGATAACCGGAGAGGAAATACCTCCGACAGGAGCCTGGGTGGCCCGCAACACGGGCATATGTTCCGCCAAGACAGATCGCTCATTGTAAATCACGATGCTCCCGAGAATGACCCCGTCGGAGGGCCGCTTGGCCCGGATAATGCCGCAGTTAGGCGCGCCACCGAGAGCCATCCGGTAGATGTCGGCAACGCCCTGCTGTGCATAGGATGTGATGTGGTCGAGAATTGCACGCGCAAAATCCCAGCCATATACGAGATCGTAGGTGATCTCGGCACTGTGCAAAGTTAGGGAGAGTCCTTCAGGGGGCACCCAAGACGAGAGGTTGCACAAGATCACGCTGTACACTGGTCGCGAAAGCGCGGTGTTCCACCCCAGATTCGCAAACCATTGCCGTAGCCGCTTGCGCTCGACCGGGTTGACGCTCGGGATACCCAGGTAGATGCCTGGTAATCGGGATCCAAGCTGGAAACGTTTTATCGTTCTTCGTTGGAGCAGAGTCCGAATTGCGCGGTTATGAAGAGAGTGTCCGATTGACAGTTTCCTTCGAGAAGGGTCCACAATTAGACATCCAAGAACGCCTGTGCCTGTTGATCGAAAAAAGTAGGTCGCGCAGAATCCATAGAGGGCCTGTGTGCTACTATTCCGAACGACGAAGTGGGCTTCATCGATATCTTCATTTCGCAATATAAAGCTGCTGGCGGTAGCCCCGAGGAGTTCTGACTGTCCAGGTGCACAGTCAGCACGGATAGTGCCGAGCAGAGCATCCAATCCGAAAGAGTCGCGATCCTCGTTCCAATTTTCAACGAGCCAATGCTGTCGAGACTGGTGAATCTTCTGGGTACGACCTATAGATCCCGGCAGGGCCGCTGAGGGGGTCAAATCGCCATACAATACCTTGACTAACGCTTGAAGGGCTGTTTCTGTGAAGTCATATGTGCATATATAAGTACCAATCGATGAGTCCATGGCAAAATCATATGGTGAGCTAACTGCCACCACAATCAATGGCCTCTCGCGTTTATTGGTCTGCGATTGACAGATCATGGAAACATGTTTTGAGAATCCTTGCTGATATAAATTGCGATTTGCATCTGCGGTGACAACAACTACGGCACTCGCACGTTGGATGAGATCTTCGTGAATAGGACGCACGCCATTCGAAGTATAGGAAGTGTGCAACACGCGTCCATTCCTTTGCCGCGAAAGTGAACGTCCAAGCTCTTTGAAGACGCCCTCTCCACTCAGGACCAAGGAGCTTCGATCCGAAGATAAACCGTGAACAGACTCTGAGAGAGAGACTGCGGATGTTGGGAGTGGCTTGACCAGTGGGGTCAGAAGCAAAAGTTCCTCGTCTGCCTCAATGACGTTGGACAATGGAAGTAAGTTATTCTTATCCCTCATCACTGTGATGGAAGAATTATAGGCTCGGGTAGAAAGGCTGGTATGCGAGGGTTGCATCTGTGTAAGTGAAGAAAGCCCCGGAGGGTTCAGCGCCTGTTCCCACGAAGTACACCGCACCTTCAGATCCAAAACGCGGCGCAAAGACTGTTCAATCCGTTGACGACCGATGATACCGTTCTCCACGCCTAGTTTCAATCCATTGATGGCTTCCTGCTGGACGGGGAAAGATCGACATAGAAGGATGACATCGCAGCCAGCGTTCTTTGCCATGACTGTGCCACCTCCTACTCCGATGTTGTGTGTGAGAGCCTCCATCTCTAAGCATTCTGAAACAACCACCCCATGAAATTGGAGATCCTTTCGCAGAAGCTCGTCAACCACCTGGTCACTTAGGCAGGCGTGCATCACGTTCATCCCAGCAGATGACAACGAAACACCTCCCACCATCATGGCGTCCAGGCCCTGCATGATCGCATTGCGAAAGGGTACAAGGGCACTAAGGCTGAGCTGTTCCAAAGATTCTGTGATAATTGGGACATCCGTCTGGGAGCCAAGAAATTCCAAATTACCATAAGATGGAAAGTGCTTTCCACAGGTTACTAAACCTGCTTCCTGATACCCTTTCATGAACTGAACACCGAACTGCGACGCCTCCTGAGGGTCATCGCCGGTAGTACGAACGCCTAACGGTTGGTTGCGCACATTGGTCAAAACATCTAAAACAGGTCCTAAGATCCAATTGACCCCAACGGCCTTTAGCTCCTGTGCTGTCGCAAGAGCGACCTCGTGGGCCAAAGATTTGGACCCAGTGGCTGCAATACCCATGGCACTAGGGAATTGGCGTATATATATTTCGTCATATAAGCTGTTGACACCGCCATTTTCCTGATCCAGAGCAATGAGCAAAGGAACGGAATGACCTGCATCACGCGCAATGGTCTGTAATTCCAGAACCAGTCTGGTTGCATCTTCGGCCGCTGTAAATGTCAGTAGATATCCAAATTTGCTAGTCAGGCTTGAATACATTTCAGATTTTTCGCAGACAGCAGCACAGCACCCAAGTGGTAATCCTCAATGAGTGATCGAATCTGTGGATTGACCGAAGTTCCATCAAAGCCCATCATAAAGAGCTGACCCATTTGCCTGTGCCATGTTAGCGCGCCCGAGATAGCAAATTTCCCAAAGTGGAAACCGAATAGGATTTGTCTATCCCCGGATTGACAGCTAGGTTCCACAGTCAAGGGAGATATCCAGGTGGATGGGGGGGTACGCCGATTGGGGAGGCGGTTCAAGGATTGAGTAAGCCGAAGACCAAGATCTACATACCTGTCTAGATCCTCCCAGCCCGGAGGCAGCATGTCCTCTTTCCGGGCCATGGCCGGAGGAGGAAATGCCAACCCAAGAGGTAGGATGCAGAGGGTGGCAGTATCGGAGGTCAAGGTGACCGAAACCGTCAAGGAAGATGAAGTCAGATCTCGGAAGTTACAGTCAGGTGACAGGGGGAAACGTTGCAGGAGTTAAAAAATGGAGCTTTGTCTTCTTCTTTCCCCCCCAGAGCCGCAAATGTCGGGGAAAGAAATGGACCACTGGAGATAAGATAGGAGCTCAGTTGTTCCCCGCCCAATTTAGTTTGGCAATTGGGTCTATTCAAGTCACGGGGTCTTGGCATATTCTACCTTTTTACATAGATGTAGTATTGATGAGCAGTTTGGTAAGTAAACATAATGAATCTCCAATTACATTAGGTATATATGGAAGTATTCACCTACATAAGTATCATATATTGCATTGAGTTTAAAGATGATATTACCAAGTACCTGACGTATAGTTCGGAACGTTACTATGTACTATGTAGCGTTATGCGTACCTAGGTATGTAATGATAGTAAGGGAAGATATCTGACTAAAGTATCACATGACTGCCAATAATACCAATACCATACATCTTACAATACATGGTACAATACATGGTACTAGTTAACTATGTTAGTACTCCGTACATAGAAACCAACTACCTGGGTGCGACCCTGTAGGGTTGCACCGGGGAACCTCTCTGCTTCTCCAGCTTTATAACATCACCGGATGCAACTCCTATATTTCATAGATGGAACCTTCAGCCCATCATTGTACACTAGTGACTTTACTACTCCAATCATAGCCCCCTTTTCCCTTCTCATACTGCGTCATTGCATCCTTGGCTTGATTGCTAGTCAACATGGAATACACCCGAATGGTCGGTCGATAAGAAACCTTGGAATCGGCCGAATGAGGTAAACGGCTATTATCTCTATCCCTGAGGTTCTTTTCAACGCGAAGATGCGGTAACTTGCAGGTGTCAACCAGTCCGAGAGGTCCACGGGATTATCTGGACTCCTCATCCAATCATTCGACCTATGAGCGGATGATACATTCAAGAGATCCCATAGTAGCACGTGGAGGAAGGTTAGCATTATGTTGTATACGACGTGGAAGATCTCTTTTGTCACAGTCGTACACTCTCCACCAAAGGGACTGTAACCGACCCATGGTCTTTCCCAGTGATTGTGACTTTCTTTTTCTTCCTTAGATATCGGCTTTGTCCTCGTTCCTCTCTTTCTTTTCTTTCTTCCTTGAATCCAAGTGACGTAACCATGTTCGTGACATCTTCATCTTCCTTTCTTATCCTAGTTCTGTACTAATCTACTGGGTTACTCGATACAGGCGTGTCATTATCAGAGAAGACCCTAGCTCGGTGTCTGTGTACATCGCAGACTACATCATCAGTAAGTCGAAGATCGAATCCTTGTGCGACCCATATACTGACCCCATTCAGGCCGTATTCAGTCGTTCAAGCCGACCCCCGAGCATCCATTTGTGCTTGGTCTGCCTACTGGTAGCAGCCCTGAACTGATCTACAAGATCCTCGTGCAACGTCACCGCGCCGGCGAGATTTCCTTCAAGAATGTCGTCACTTTCAACATGGTAGGCACAACGGCAGTGACTAGTAAGCAAACCTCGCTGATTCTTCCAGGATGAATATGTTGGTCTGCCTCGCGATCATCCCGAGTCCTACCACAGCTTCATGTATAAGCACTTCTTCTCCCATGTGGATATCCCGCCGCAGAACATCAATATTCTAGACGGCAACGCCTCCAACACTACAGCCGAGTGTGCTTCGTTCGAAGCGCGCATTGCCCGCTATGGCGGCATCGAGCTCTTCCTGGGTGGGGTCGGACCAGATGGCCACATTGCCTTCAATGAGCCAGGCTCATCACTGAACAGCCGCACACGAGTCAAGACATTGGCCTATGACACCATACTTGCAAACTCACGTTTCTTCGACGGTGACACGAGCAAGGTCCCCCGCATGGCGATGACCGTTGGTATTCAGACTATCATGGATGCCCGCGAAGTGGTGATTGTAGCCACCGGAGCGCACAAGGCGATTGCCATCCAAAAGGGTCTTGAGGATGGCGTGAACCACATGTGGACACTTTCTGCTTTGCAACTGCACCAACACCCGCTTATCGTCTGCGATCGCGACGCCACTCTCGAGCTTAGGGTCAAGACCGTGCGCTACTTTGAATCGATTGAGCAGGCCGGCACCGATGCCCGCACCCAGGGCCCCGCCCTCGTTTACCGTCCCCGAACCTACGTTCCAGCCCCACTCTCAGCCAAGAATTCCAAGTCTCAGCAGCCTACTCCTGACGGCACACCCGAGAAAGTGCCCAAGGATCTGCGCATCAACACTGAGTTGAAGCGCGCGATGGAAGATGAGGAACTCACACCGGACAGCATGTCCTCACGCCTGGTGGATTCGGCCATTGGCGGCCTAGACGGTACTCTGAATAGTGACCTCATCTTTGACCGAATGGGAAACAGGATCACCACGCTTTGAAAAACACTTATCAAGTCTTGCATTCTTCGGGGGGGTTTTCATTTATTATCATGGATAATGGGAATATGGGTTCTATTTTTGCATTTTTTTTTTCCTGCTCTGTGTTACAGAAACCATGGATGAATGCGGTTCTAGGGGTATTCTAAAGGAGTTTTACATTTCATCGTCATCTGTTGACCAACCTTATACATGCATGATCGACATCTTCCTGGGGTCGACATGCGATGCTTTTGTAATCAAGGCTCCTAGCCTAACCTTGGAAGGTTCTTTCAAAACAACTACCTAATGGACAATCCAATTTGTATACAATCTATCTGCATTTAAACATATAAATTTCGGCTATGCAAGTGTCATTCGGTACTGCATCGAGGCATATCTGCAGGATTTGCCTATGTATATATGCAGGGAGCAGGAAGGCTGTGGGAATGTATTACGATTATACAAATATTCGGATGTGCAAGAAAGAGGACAACGATACAGCACACCACAAAAACTCTGGACTAGTTTCTGTGGTACTCGATTCGTTTGCATATTCCATACAGCTGCTCCCCGATTTTGACTCGTACATACATTGCATAATATATATTAATCTTATAGCTTGGCAAAGACAGTGGCAACGGCACCGCTCATGTCAACTAGAGTGCTCTTGTTTTGCAGCCAAGCCTCGATACCACGACGGCCGTTCTCTACGCCTAGACCGCTCTTCTTCCAGCCTCCGACAGCCATCTCAGCAGGGCTCTCACCCCACGTGTTCACCCAAGTGATACCAGCCTGCAACTGGTCAATAACGCGATGAGCCTGGTTCAAGTCCTTGGTGAAAACACCAGCAGCGAGACCCAGTTCAGTAGCGTTGGCACGCTGCACGGCCTCCTCGACGGTGTCGTAGTACAGAATAGACATGACGGGACCGAAGATCTCCTCCTTGACGATGCTCATGGAGTCAGTGCAGTCGGTGAAAACGGTCGGCTGGACCCAGAAACCGGCCTGCAGATCCTTGGGTACAGACATCTTCTCGACACCGCCACATAGCAGCGTGGCGCGGTCAGATTCAATCCCGTGGCGAATGTATGAGATGACCTTGTCGTAGTGGGCTTTCGAGCTGAGGGGACCGTAATTGGTCTGCTCGTCAAAAAGCGGGCCAGCCCGCACATACTGGATCTTTCCGAGCAAGCTCTTCTCGAAAGCAGCCTTCATGGTGCGCGGGACGAAGACCCGAGTGCCATTGGTACAGACCTGGCCTGTGCTGTAGAAATTGGCCATCATGGCGCCGTCGACGGCGTTCTCAAGCTCTGCATCGGGGCAAACAATCAATGGGCTCTTGCCGCCCAGTTCCATTGTCACATATTTCATGTTGCCCGAGGCGGCGCCAGCCACCTTCATACCGGTCGACACTTGGCCGGTGAAGGAGACTTTGGCAATGAGTGGGTGGCTGGTGAGGTAGGCACCGACATCACCCGCACCGTTAATCACGTTGAAGACACCTGCGGGGAGACCGGCCTCGGTGTAGATTTCCGCGAGGGTTTGACCGTGGAGGGGGGTAAATTCACTGGGTTTGTAGATCATTGTATTACCAGCGGCCAAGCAGGCAGCGGATTTCCAGAGGGCACTATAGAAAATCCAATCAATTTTCTGATCCTCGGGTCCTCCATGCAGAATGGAAAAGAACTTACATCTGGATAGGGTAGTTCCAAGCACCAATGCCGGCACACACACCCAGAGGGGACTTCTTAGTGTATACCCAGGCATCTTCACGGAGCTGGGTAGTTTCACCATTGAGGCCGCCACCGCCAATGAAATTGGCATAGTATTCCAAGACATCAGCGCCCGTGACGACGTCGACAGTGCTGGTCTCCGTAAAGGCCTTGCCGGAGTCTAAAGTCTCGACGCGTGCTATTTCATCGTTTCGCTCCCGCAGTAGGGCAGCAGCCTTGTGAAGAATTCGGGCGCGGGCAATCAATGGAGTCTGTGCCCATGAGGAAAATGCGCGATGGGCAGCATTAATAGCAGCATCAACGTCCGTGTTGGAGGCGATGTGGATATCGGCTAGCGGAGTTGCAGTGGCAGGATTGATGGTTTGGAAAGTCTTCCCGGAGGTCGCGGCTTGGACCTTGCCGTCGTAATAGAGCTGGCGGGGTGGAAAGGAGAGCGACATTGTGAATGATTGAAGATCACAGAGATAAGAGAGGATGAAGAATGACAATCGCCTTAAAGTTTCTCCGCAATTTCAAGAAAAAGAAAAAGCCCAAAAAGGAAAAAGAAAGAAAAATCGGACCTATCGTGCTAGCGCATCACCTAGTTTCAATTAGGTACTCGGTACTCGGCGGGCACGCATGATTCCCACGTAATCGTCATGTACGGAGTACTTGGTACGCCATCCGGTCAGCGGCTCAAGGTGGCTGAACCTATCTTTGCGGGGTTCATTTTGTATTTCCACTTGCTCTGAATGGTCTACAATTCCCTCGGGATATTGACTCTCAGAAAGGTATTTTTTAGCAGAAGTGACGTATTTATGTAGTGTTTTCTATCGATACGCTCTCTCCTCCATGTACCACATAATAGGGTGTCGGAAGGGTATTCCTATCCCGGGCTACACCTCCTATCTTCTTCTCCCTGCAATGTCTACAATACACTTTGAAGCTTCCTATATCCATCTACATATCAGGAAGTAGAAAGTATGCCGATCCCTAAATTTCGGCCGTTAATCCGGTGGACTCTATTATCTAAGACCTTTTCTGACCCGGAGACACAGAAGAGACACACTCTCCACTTTCAACGATCGCCACCACTCAGAGGCTCCCAAGTTCGCCGAGGATGAAAAAAAAAAAAAAAAAAAGAAAAAAAATCCCGAACAATGGAACGAATCTGGGTAATCGCTAGAGATTGGATTAAAAGGCCTTTCTCCGATCAGACCACTCCCTGACAGCAGAATTTCTTTTTTAAAAAGGCGGTCCCCTTCTTCTCCAATCTCATCCTCACCCTAGCCCTTACCTTATTCTCCCGGTATTCAACATGGCCACCACAAACGAACTCCCCGCTGTCGATGTCAACAGCTATGACTATATCGTCGTCGGTGGCGGTACGGCCGGCTGCGTGATTGCCGCACGTCTGGCCGAGTACCTTCCCAACAAGCGTACTCTAGTCATTGAAGGAGGTCCAAGTGATTTCATGGATGACCGCGTCCTGAACTTGAAGGAATGGCTCAACTTGCTCGGCGGCGAGCTTGATTACGACTATGGTACTATTGAGCAGCCCATGGGTAAGACATCAAACACTGAACCTGCGACATGAGCTTGTGCTGACTATCCCCGCAGGCAACAGCCATATCCGCCACTCTCGTGCAAAGGTTTTGGGTGGTTGCTCCAGCCACAACACGTTGATTTCCTTCCGCCCCTTCGCGTATGATTGTCAAAATTGGGTGGCCAAGGGCTGCAAGGGCTGGGACTTTGAGACCTTCACCCGCATCATTGACAATTTGCGCAACACAATTCAACCGGTGCATGCTCGTCACCGTAACCAGTTGTGCAAGGACTGGATTCAGGCTTGCTCTAGCGCCATGAACATTCCAATCATTGAGAACTTCAACGACGATATCCGTAAGACGGGTGAGTTGACCGAGGGTGTCGGCTTCTTCAACGTCTCTTACAACCCCGATGACGGCCGCCGTAGCAGTGCCAGTGTCGCTTACATCCATCCTATCCTCCGTGGAGACGAGAAGCGTCCTAACCTCACTATCCTCACCAACGCTTGGGTCAACAAGGTTAACGTGGAGGGTGATACTGTGACTGGTGTTGATGTTACTCTGCAGTCCGGTGTCAAGCACACTCTGCGCGCCAAGAAGGAGACCGTTCTGTGTGCCGGAGCTGTCGATACCCCTCGCCTGATGATGCTCTCTGGTCTCGGTCCCCGTGAGCAATTGTCCGCCCTCGGTATTCCCGTTGTGAAGGATCTTCCCGGTGTTGGTGAGAATCTGCTGGATCATCCTGAGAGTATTATCATGTGGGAGCTCAACGCCCCCGTGGATCACAACATGACCACCATGGACTCTGACGCCGGCATCTTCCTCCGTCGCGAGCTACCCAACGCCGCCGGGTTCGATGGAAAAATTGCCGATTTGATGATGCATTGCTACCAGATCCCCTTCACCCTCAACACCACTCGTCTGGGCTACGAAGAGCCCTTGAACGCATTCTGCATGACTCCTAATATTCCCCGCCCCCGCTCCCGCGGTCGTCTCTTCTTGACCTCCGCTGACCCCTCCGTGAAGCCCTCTCTGGACTTCCGTTACTTCACCGACCCCGAGGGTTACGATGCCGCCACCATTGTGGCCGGTCTCAAGGCCGCCCGTGAGGTTGCCAAGCAATCTCCCTTCAAGGAGTGGATCAAGCGCGAGGTCGCTCCCGGTCCCAAGCTGCAGACCGACGAGGAGCTGTCTGAGTACGGCCGTCGTGTTGCCCACACTGTGTATCACCCTGCTGGTACTACCAAGATGGGTGACATTGCCCGCGACCCAATGGCAGTCGTGGACCCTAAGCTGAAGGTCCGTGGCTTGAAGGGCATCCGTATTGCTGATGCTGGTGTCTTCCCCGATATGCCCAGTATCAACCCCATGTTGACTGTCCTGACCATCGGTGAGCGTGCCGCCGAGCTGATCGCTGGCGAGGCCGGCTGGTCTCGCAACCAACCCCGTCTGTAAGTTTGGGGAGGAATAAACCCGACTTGCCTGTAAAAAGTGCTATCATCTTGTTTCATTTGGGTTTTAATATAGCATATAAGCGAGCGGCGCAGAGCTCTGTCGGAGTTGGGCGCCAAGGATCACCATTCGGGGATTTCTCAGGCCTGTTACTCCCCAGTGTCTGGAAGACAGACCTGGATTCTTTTATAAATTTATCTGGCATATACAACTGATTTGAGAATGAATTGAAATGATTGATTGTAAATGTGTGAAACAAAAAAAACGTTTTTCCCTTACAAAGTTAAGATGGAGCGAATGCTACGGCCACCTTGGCATTCGATGCTCAATGCCCACCTCAAACGCCTGAACCAACCATGAAAGAACATATGCACGATGAAGCTTAAACCGAAATGCAGCAAAGAGATTTCCAAAGTCAAGAAGCGTCTCATACCGCCGCAGCGGCAGCCTTGTCGTTATCATGGATCTTGGCACCCAGCTTCCACACCTGATCAACTGTCAAGGTCGGCCCAGCGAATGGATCATCACTCTCCCCCAGCACGACGAGATCAGCATCGGCACCACTATCCAGCGACCCCTTGACACCCTCTAAGCCCAGCAGACGTGCCGGCACAGCAGTGACAGCATTAATGGCCGCGGCCGTCGACGCACCCGACCAACGACGGAAGTTGTTGACACACTCAATAAGCGTTGCCGAAGACCCAGCGATCTTATCAGAGCCCTCCAGCGTCAGCCGCGCGCCGGTCTTCACAATTCGCTCACCATTCGTCCAATCGTAGACCCCGTCGGGCAGACCACACAGGCGCATGGCATCGGTAACCAAGACCAGCCCATCCGGGTGTGCATTATATGCGATCTTGATGGAAGTAGGGTGCAAATGGATGCCGTCCGCAATAATACCGTAGAACGGTCTGCGGCGCTCACTCTGTCCCAGCAGCCCGAAGATACCCGGATTGCGGTGGTAGAAGGGTCGCATGGCGTTGAACAGATGGGTGACCATGCGGGCACCATGGTGTGTAGCTGCTACAACCTGTTCATAGGTTGCATCGGAGTGGCCGATCGAGTAGATGATGTTGCGCTTGGCAATTTCAGGGATGTGGGCCATCATGTTGCCGACTTCTGGTGCCGCCGTGATCATCTTGATTGGGTTTGCGCTGGTCATGTTGTCGGCCCCATAGCAGTGCAAGAGGTCCTCGAAGGTCTGCGCCGCGCGTAGCACTTCAGTCTTGTGGATGCCGTTGCGGCCAGGGCTGATGAAGGGGCCTTCGGCGTGTGCGCCAAGTGACTCGGCGCCATCTTCGGGTTGATGGATTCCTGCTGTTGGGCCGAGGGAAGGGAGAACCTGAAAGATCAATGTCAGTCTACAGTTGTTTTTGGCTCCACGCTTTGCTTACCTTCCAGTATACTTCGGGCGTGGAGCTCACGACAGTCGGCAAGTAGGAAGTGACACCGGTTCGGGCCAATCCACGGTTGACCATGCGCAATCCTTCATCATATAATTCCTTTGTCTCACAGGGTACAGAGAAATCAAAGCCGTGGGCACCATTCAATTGGACATCGATCATACCTGGGGCAATGATACGGCCACCGAGATCGATGATCTCATCCGGGGACAAATGTAATCCATAGAAGGCTTCCTGATCCTTGAGGACCTTACCAGTCAGGGAATCGATCCAAAGGTCTTGCTCGACCAAGTTCGAGCCGCGCACCAGGCGGCAGTTGGTGAACTTAGTAATGCGCGGGGTTGTGGTCTTGCCCGGCATGATGTTTGATAAAATAAAAAAAAATTCCACCAGATCAGATCAGGCTAAGGCTTTTGATCAAAGCTCAAGAACTCAGATGAGGGGAAAAGCTCAGTACATAAAGATGAGAGAGAGAGCCAGGAACAATGATGTAACATCTCGTTTATGGGGATTGGTGACATTCGGCATGCCGATGTGGTATACACCTAGGTACATCATTTCAATGTTGGGGGCTATAAACCGGGGAGGGGGGGGGGGGGGAACGGGTAACGTTGTTGTATGAGAACTACATATGCCATACTATGCACAGAGCTACCTGTATAATACAGAGTATATACAATACATACAGCACTCAGATTGTAATGTACGAATTAACAATACACTGCACAGTACGGAGTACGGGAGTACCGTGACCCTGGTGTACTATGTACCTAGGTACTGTACTGTGGAAGTCCCCGCATGCGACACTCCGCATGCGGGTCAATGCAACATCTTTCGCGGTCGCATTGTAGATGGAGCTCAGTTATCAATTATTCAAGCCTTTCTTATGTGCTTAGATATATGGAGTATGATGATTCTTTCTTTCCCTTATGACCTAATAATGTATACCTATGTTGTAGAATCTCTCTCCAAATGTCTCTCTTTCTTGGATTCCCCGCAACCCCATGAAAATTGCGTCGCATTCAAAAAAAAATTGGATCCTCAAGATAAGCCCCGTGTGACTTCGGTTATTAAATGGTCTCTCTACTAAAAAGACCTAATTTCGTCTTAAATCCTTCCAGTTTCTGCAGAATCCCAATTTGGTTTCGAAAATCCCTTGGTATTCTCGGCATTTACTATCATTCTTCACCTGCCCACGTGGAAGAACATTCCTTGGCCCCTTTGGCTTTAGTTGATTTCTTTTTTTTTAATCTCCCTTGTTCCCCCCGTAGACCTTGCTACCTACAACCATGGAGCCAGAGAAACAGAATTCTGAGCAGATGGAGATGTCGACAGAGCGACATGCGTCCTCTGCATCAACTTCTCAGGACCCCGAATCAGGTGTGGATCAAGCGGTGATAGGCCCTGCATGGATGTATAAACCCTTATTCAAAATTGGCAAATGGGAGGCTCCCTATTTCGCCTCCCCAGAGATGCAACTATACTTGGTTTCATTTGTCTGCTTTCTATGTCCTGGCATGTTCAATGCCGTCAGTGGTCTCGGTGGTGGTGGTCAAATCAACGCTCACGATGTGAACAACGCCAATACCGCCCTATACAGTACTTTCGCAGTAGTCGGATTTTTCGCCGGCTCCATTGCCAATCGAATTGGACTGCGTCTCACTCTCTCTTTGGGTGGATTTGGATACTTCCTCTACGTTGCATCTCTTCTCTCGTACAATATCAACCAGAATGCGGGATTCCTCATTTTCTCCGGTGCCTTGCTTGGCGTTTGTGCCGGTCTGCTGTGGTGTGCACAGGGTGCCGTGATGCTAAGCTATCCACATGAGCACGAAAAGGGAAAGTACATCGCCATTTTCTGGGTGATTTTCAACTTGGGCGGTGTCATTGGCAGCTTGGTAAGTTCAACTCCCTCAATTCCTCTCGGCATTCCGAAAACAATACGCTGATGTATCCCAGGTTCCTCTCGGTCAAAATATGAACTCAACCGCCGGCAACGTCAACAATGGCACCTACATTGCCTTTCTTGTCTTAATGGCCATCGGTTTCATCCTCTGCTGGTGCCTCGCCGATTGCAAATACATCAAGCGCAGAGACGGCTCGCGCGTGATCGTAATTAAGAACCCAACCTGGAAGTCGGAATTCTTGGGTCTTTGGGAGACACTGATCAATGATTCGTACATTGTTCTGATGTTCCCCATGTTCCTGGCCAGCAACTGGTTCTACGGGTATCATTTTAACGCAGTCAACCTCGCCTACTTCAATGTCCGCACTCGAGCCCTGAATAGTCTTCTGTACTGGCTCATGCAGATGGTTGGCGCATTCATCTTCGGTCAGCTGTTAGATCTGAAGCATCTCTCGCGTCCGTGGCGGGCGAAGCTGAACTATGGTATTCTGCTCGCTGTCACCATGGCCATCTGGGGTGGGGGATATGCCTTCCAGAAGACTTATACTCGGGAAACCAAAGGTCTCGATATCGACTTTACAGATAGCGGCTACATCGGACCCATGTTCCTGTACATGTTCTATGGATTTTACGACGCCGCTTTCCAGACCTGTGCCTACTGGTACATGGGTTCTCTCTCCAACAACAGCCGCAAATTGGCCAACTTTGCTGGTTTCTATAAGGGTATCCAGTCTGCTGGTGCCGCTGGGATGTGGAGGTGAGCCATCCCTGCTACTCTTTTTTTTCCCCATTTGCTGCTGTTTCCATAACTGACAAATCCCCAGCTTGGACGCACAGGAGACCCCCTATATGACTGAATTTGCCTCATGTTGGGGTTTGCTTGTCGGAAGCATGCTCGTTGCTTCACCTGTGATCTTTTTCAAGATCAAGGACAGCACTGCCGTTGAAGACGACCTGCGATTCTCCGACGAAACCGCCGCCGATGTTCTAGGCAATACCAATGAGCTGTCCGACATGGATAAACCTCACACAGAGATGCACACCCCTACGGAGACTCTCCACGAGTCTCACAGGGAGCCTACAACCAAATAATGATTGGCGGGGGAACCACTCATTCCCGCTGATATGTATCACCACACGGTCAATTTTAGATTTATTCACTCTCTCTCGCCATTTCATGACGAACTATCTGCATTTACGAGGCGTGTCGTTTTCATCACCGCAAAATACGGGCCACACTGCGTCACTCGTGAGCCATCGGCAGTATTTGATCGAATAATTAATGTCAGTCAGCTCCATTTTCTTCAATGATTTTGTATATTATTTGGCCCTTCTGTTCTGAGTACCAGGGACCCCCACCGGTGTGTCTGCAATACTCATGGAGAAACTTGGTCGTCAGGGTATCTCAATGGAATTGTAAATGTATAAATATAATAACAATAGTTTGACAACCAATGTCTGTGACATTCCAATGATATCATTTGTCTCAAATCACCGTCCATAACAAGACGAGATTTCCCTGTTTGCTATCCCTTACTAAACCCTAATCTATGCTTTCTGCGTAGCTGTAGGTAACGGCACAGAAGACTGGGTATGAGTCGCTGACTTGGGCCCGGTGGAGCCAGAATCTGCCTTCAGCTTCTTCTCACCCCTCGGAAGCTCCCAGCCGTTCAAAGTGCGGTTGAACAGCTGTAACGAAGCCTCTGGCTGATAATACGGCACCTCATGACCGGCCTCATAGACCCTGGTGAAGGAGAAATTTCCATACTCTCTCGTCTCGCCATACTCGACACCATCGACCAGGAACGGTGCATAGCCCGCTTTCTGGAATTGCTTGCTATGCTCATACTTAGTCGCGAGAGACACCGCCTCGCCGCCAAACCAGTTACAGATATAATCTGCGTCACCATAGATCAGAGCGACCCGAACAGGCCGGGAGAGGATGTCTTCCAAGTCTTCCAGAAAGTTGGGCCAGACGAAGTCGCCGGTTTGCTGGAAGGCAAAGTAAATTTCGTTGTTGGATTGCGTGTAGTTTAGGTCAACGCCTAGAGCGTTCATCACCGAATCCTTCGCGAGGTAGTTGACGTAGTAGCTTTCTGGGGTTGGGTCATCTTGCGGGTGGCGGATATCGTAAGTGCCTCGGCCGCCAAACACATAGTAAGGACCCTCTAGCATATCTGGTTAGCCGTGGATCATTGTAGATGAGTGTTGTTTACGCACCGACGTTGTCTCGGCACATGTTGGTGGCTTCACTACAAAGGGCGTGATCGGATAGCGAAGTGCGGTTTGTCAACTTGCAAGTTGCGACTTGGTCCTGACAGCCATTGGGCATTTCATTCGCAAATTTCATGTAGTTATAGACCGTGTCATTGACCTGCATTTTGCTTTTAGTGAACGTCTAAGCACTCCAGAGCTTGAGACTTGGACTTACAGCCTTAATGCCATAGGTATTATTCACCGCAAATTCAGGATAGTACTTGGCTTGAATTCCTTCATCAATAATGCCATTAATGATACCCAAAGTGTCGAAGTCAAGCTGGATGCCTTCCTGGGTGCCATTTGCAATCTTAAGATTCTCTTCGTAGAAGTAGTCAAAGAACTACAAGAGTTAGAAGTAAACGAGACAGAATTCAAACCAGCAATTGACTCACGGCAGGCCCATAGTGTCTGAGAGAAGTCAGCGAGGAATGTGTGATTCGCTGTCGTTGGAAATGAACTCACCCTCCATAACTTTCGGTCCACAGATTGAAACTCTTCGACTTGATCTTTGAATCCAGTCGCGGAAGACCACCTAGGAACCCCTGCAGGACCTCCCAGGTGGCTTTGGCAGCAAGTTCGGTGGTGTCAATCGCGGTGGCATTGATGACTGGATAGCGACCCTCAACGCCCGCAAATTCCGCGTCTTCAAATGAACCTGTAATGGGATTCAGGGAGCCTGCCGCTTTTTCGGCATAAGAGAAGCCTGCAATGATATCAGCAAGAAGATTAATTCAGAAGGATTAGCGGTGTTATTCATACCAACACCGAGCGGCTGAGACAAGAACAACATATTCGAGACCTCATTCCATGAATGCTCGTTGAGTTCAGATTCATTCTGTTTGTTGATGCGACAAGGCCCCAATTCTTCAAATAAGCCGATCAAAGAGTCACTACCCGGTCCGCCATTTAACCACAGTGTAATAGGCGCATTCTCAGGGTCATGTCGAGCCTCGAAAAACCAGAAGAAAGTATGCTCTGTGGGTGAGAGATCCACATAGCCCGCGTAGGATTTGACCCCCGGAGTAGTTTCACAAACGCCCTCTTTGCCAGGCTCCTTATAGCGGATAGTGACATTGTTGGCTGTCTTGATCGTCTTAACATGTGTAGCATGCTGAGGGAGCTGACGCCGAAAGAAGGTCTCTAAGCCATCGTCTGATGGCACCGCGAGCGCCGCTGCGGCTGGCAGGAATGGGATCCAGTGAGAGAGACGCATAATGGGCTAGACTCTATATCTACAACGTTTACAAACATCAACCCCATTTTGGGCTCCTTCTGGGGGGTACTTATAGTGCATATAAGGGGGCCAAGTAATTGAGAATTGAAATTCTAAAGCAAAGAATCAGTCACAGCAGTCGTATGTAACCCTGATTGAGCTGCATAGCCACCGGCGATGATTTCCTGAAAAGGAAAAAAAGGACCACACACAGCCATTCGTGATCAGTTATCTTACGGGAGCTCCGGGGAAGGTAGCATCATTTGAGGAGAAGAGTCATCCATGCTAGGGCTAGGGGCAACTGGAGGTGTTGGCTGTCAGTGATTCGATGCAACAACTGACTCGGGCGTTAGGTGAGGGGAAAGATCGACAACGCTAGATGCAGAGTGCAGGAAAATAACAACAGGCTACAAGGATCCGAATTTGGTTCCCTCAACACCTGTAATGTGGGCTTCAGACCTAAGGTCCAGCCATGACGTGCTGTATGTCTTATCTGAGCGGATTGGAATTGCTTTTGAAGTGATGGAGTGCAATGGTCAATTCGTGTCTGAGTCCTTACTATACAACCCTGTAGAAGACAAATTATCCGCTTCACTAGATCCCACTATGTCCGTCGGTAGCTTGGAATTTGAGATCATGCCTAATTCATATATTAAGCTTTGCGATGAGTGTTTGATCCTGTGTCTTCAGTCGTGATATTTCTCGTAGGCGTCATAGCTATTACAAGACTGTATTAGTGGTAGTGTTGGCATTTTACTAGAATAGTATAGTTACTATTCCAAAGGATGGAAAAACAGATAAAAGTATGGCGTAGAAAGCATGGAGGACCTAGAATATATATACAAGGGGCAAACCATTGAAGTCAGAACAAGCGATAGGAAGCTTACGCCGCCAGCTGAAACCAAGCGCCAAGACGTTTAGAGTCAGCCCTATGCTGTATGTTGTAGAGCGCGGCAAGAATTGCATTCTCAAATTGCGCAAGGCATTCTCCATAGCAATATTGTATACGGAGTAATACAGGTTGTAGTTATGAAATGGACTGCTTCTAGGGCTGCCGATCTCACTAGAACTGGGTTCCGCTAAAGTGCCGGCGACCCATCATTGCCTAACTGATCGAAAGTACTCCGTACTTAGTACAGAATATTATATATACCTATCTATGTTGTAGGTATGTCGTGTGAATGTACAGAGAATAGTCTTGTACATCTTTAGGCTATGAAAGAGAAAGAGTAGTGATACAAGTTTTATTAGAGAAGATTCGGGACCTGATTGGAGTGTACAAAGGTTATACATATAGAGTGCTCTGCCCTCTCCCCCAAGCTCCTTTGATGGTTCATGGTTTATGCTTGTGATTATTCTCCGGCTCAACTATAGCATAGAAACCCAACTACTCTCTCAAAAGATGTGAACAAGTACAACGATGCTTGAAACCAAGTCCAGAACGAAGGAAAAACATTGATCCGAAATTATATCCGTCTCAGAAACCACATCGTCCCACTTTTCTCATTTCCTTCGTTTCCTTCATTTCCTGTCCGATTTCATAGAATACTAGCTCATCATTGGCCAACCCAGGTGCCAAAGTGGGAATGGGACAAAGAGCCCCCCTTTTTCTCTCCAGAGAAAAAAATAGAAATACTAAACTATGGAGTACATAATACGAACTCACGGCATTTGATTCCACATTATGCCTTCTTTGTTGCTAGGGATAAAGTCACCCCGTGGATTCGGATTCTCCTCTTCCCTCCCCCCGCTTAAGCTCTCTCGATGTTTCACTGGTGAAACCTGCCTTCAGATTGGGTTGCAGGATTTCGTCATTCGAGGAATCGTGGGCTCGGAGTAGTAAGTCAGTTCCACATGGCGTCGTTCTCCCATCTCGATTGTGGTGGTTTCTGACCCTGCGTCCCCAGCCTATATAAGATAAACCTTGCATGATTTTGGATGCCAGCCATCTCCAAGACATGTCCAGCCATAATTGAAGCAATTTGAAGCTGGTTCCGATCGTGATTTATACCTGACCATCCCCGATGGAGACGGGTATAGCATCGCATGATCCTATTGAAGCTTCAAACTTGTTGCACTCGGTCTGATAGGCGAAAAATTCGACCCAGAAGCCAATCCTTGTACCTATACTACTAAGCTCGATATTGGAGTCTAGACTGGCGACATTGCCGACCGTGCGCCTGCGAGTGATAGATCATAATGACTTCTACCCGGGAGACTCTTGCTCGCCCACTCGCCGACAATGCACCTGTGGCGAATGAAAAGCAATCCGAGCCAATTTCGGCTCCGGATACCGAGATACTGTCCAATCCTTACCCATCACATCCAGTTGCTCAACTTCAAGGCCCATTTGAGGAATCCATCGTGGAGACGACCAATGGCTCGGGGACGAAATGGGTCGTTGAGATTGACGCGCAAACGCGGCGGCGCGATCTTCTCGAGAACGATGAGTACGAGCGGCTTTGTGGGAGAAAATGGCGCCAGAGGACTTCTGAAAAGTAAGAAGCTTGCGAACCTAACTCGCACTCCGCTGTTTCGTATCATCAGCTTGAGTTAACAGATGCATGTATAGATATCATCCATTTTGGAAATTGATCTCCCAAATGGTGTTCGGAGTCCACCTCCTGGCCAAAAATTTGGCAAAGTCCGAAATCTCAGTCATGAAAATCCTCCAAAAACATGTGAATGAGTTGGATGGCTTTTTGGAACGGACCACGGAGGACTTCTTACTTGTACGGCTAGACGTTCGTACCCGGATTCAGTATCTTAGTCTTCCTCTCGGCAACCTCGATGTCTTCGATGAGATGCTGGAAGACCGGAATTTTCGCCTTTCGATTGTCGGCTATAACGATCAAATCGAGCATTCTATTGGCCGATTCACGCTCACAATCACAGACTCTCTCAAAGACCTGCAAAAGGCCAAAGAGGCAATGGGCGCACTGTGGTTTTACTTCCGCACACTCACAGATGAGGGTTGCTTTGAGACTGAGAGCCTGAAAGCTTTTCACCAGGCCATGATGGACAACATGGAAGGCTGGATTGTCGCTATCTCCAAGCTTCGTCGACAGGGAACGGCTTTGCAAAAGGCCCTCAGCCAACTTGGCTTGGCCACCACAGAAATGCAACGACGGGTGGGAGTAGCAAGTAGAAACGATGTTGTATGTTGCCAGGCCCGATTGATTTCATTTTATATTCGAGCGCTAAGTATCCCAGCGGTCTTTCATTCAGCAGACCAACAAAGCTGCGAATCGAAATAAGTCAATCAAACAAAGATTATTCGACAAGGAACGGCCCATTTCGGAAAAACCGCTGCCTCGCGACCCAATTTCGAAGCCTAAGAAGACACCGACGAGTTCGAAGCACGCAATCAGCCCTCCTGCCCCAGACAAAGACCCACTCGATACTCCTATGGATTCAGCCAACCCGAGGGATGGTATTCGGCGCAAGATTCTGAGCCGAGCCAAATCATGCAGTGCTCTTATAGGTGAAGCCGGCGCAGGCGCCAGCGATGAACCAACCCCTCCCCTTCCATCGACACCTGGAAAGCTCAAACGAAAACTGTCCAGGCCTTTCTTACCCAAACGATCTGTCAGCGATAAACTCGACATGACCCCAACTCGACCGAAAACAGCACCTTCACAGCCAATACGGTCCTCGCGCAGCATCTCCATAGAACAACTGCGGGCATTCTGCACAACCCCACGCCCTAGAACTGGGCAATCGGAGACTAAATCGCCGACACAAGCGCGGCAAGAGGCGCACAATCAACTCACGAATGGGCGCGAGACGATGAAGGATCAAATCTCCCAGTTCCTCAAGACGGATCGCGTGGTCGAAGCCTGGGATAGCGTATCCAAGAATGCGTCCTGTTGTACCCGTCCGATCGCCAAAACGAAAGATTGGCCCAGTAGTATTTTCCGAACGAAATCATCCACTACCCTCCCGAATCAAGGCAAGGACACCGGCCTCTCCGGGGCGGACCTAGAAAAGCAGATGTCCTGGGTACAGGAGACATTCGATGTATTACCTACGTACTCCTTCAAGACGAAACCCGACATTTCTCCCCGAATCCATGTTTTATCGGTGCAAATGACCCTCGACGAGAATGTTCATGGGGCTGAGGAAGAGGCGAGTGTGGATATGCGCAGTGAGGTCGGATCGATCGTTACTGCCTTGCCGACTGTGCCGGCGCCACCCATTCCACCGGTCAGTTGATTTATAAGAATCTTGTAGTCTTCAAGATCCAAATGCTAACTTGACTTTACAGATTGCATTAGAACATCGATCACGATTGATCGATGCTACTCGAGCGTGAGAAATACGCCGTGTACATGTATCCTATAGTACAACACCTTCAGGGCACGGGGGATCCTAATCAAGTACATAAGATCTTAATGTGTATAATTTAGCGTATTAGCGTATTATAGCACGAGAGCACTACAACATAAACCAAGGCAGAATCCAAATCGAGAGCGAATACGTAGATGCACAGCCTAGTCTCAGCCCTGCGCCCCATTCTTCGCCCCAGTCTTTCTCGATATTCATGGGTATGACTCTTGTAGAGTTTGCTTTGATTTGAATTTGAGATGCTTTCTCTTTCTCTTTTCCGAAGATACTCTATCATTTCCTGATATACGACAATATTCCGTGTCTGTAGGTCGGTATATCAACTGATTGAAACTTGCAGCCTAAAGCGCCAAGGACTCCACCGCCCCAGCCCCCGTCGTTGACGTTCCCATCTCTCGATCCTGCGATTTATCATCTTTTGCATTTGACTTCTCTTCTTCTTTTGTTTTTCATCTTCTCAGTCTCTCTGTTTTCCTGAGACATACACACACACACACACACACACATCAGCCCCTCATGGCTATCCTATACCCTCGATACTGGTAAGTGCCCCGTTGACCTATATATGTACTATACGTACATCGCAGAGAGACATCTATCTTACTCGTTTACAGCTACGGCAATGACTGTTATTCCACATGGGACAACTGGGGTCGCTGGGTAGCATTCGCTGTGATCGTCGGAGTAGCCTTCCTCCTGTTCTTTGGTTTCGCGTGAGTCGCAATATCCCCTCGTATGCGCTCAATATCTCGATTCTAACATCATCCCAGATGCTTCAATGCCCGTCGCCGTCGAAGCCATGGCCAACGTCCTATTGCAGGGACTGGGTGGATGGCCCCTCCTCCTGGTCCTCCGCCGCCAAATCAGCCCATTTATCAGCCGCCCTACAGCGACCCTTACTATCAGCAAAATCCGCCTCCACAGTACAGTGCAAACCCTCAGAACTACGGATACTTTGGCGCACAACAAACACCACAACAGCAAGGAATCGAATTGCAGCAACCTCCAAATGCGCATACCGCGAGCGGACCTTATGGGCCACCTCCTGGACCCCCGCCAAACGGGAATAAGGACTAGATACCATCACTTTTATTCCAAAGCTTAATTAACCTGGCTTTGATGGTCTTTCGCTATTGCGCATCCTTAATGCGCCGGAAGCTAATGGTTTATGGCGTTGTCAGCTGGGTGCAAATCGGGGTTTAACCTTTTGATCTTTTTGTTTTTTTATGTGACCAAATACCCGCATGGGTGGATTTTTTCTCTTTTCTCTCTGTTTTCCTCTCTATCTCTTGGTTTTACACGTTTTACGCTCACGGCATGAATGTCATATCGGGGTGGAATTGGGCTGAGTTGGGGGCATTTGGGTTGTAACTTGGGATCCCTGGAAAAATGGGAGTCAAGTTACGAATTTCTAAGCTCACTTGTGCATTCTCTGATGACCTTTTTTAGACGGCATGAATTTGAATCAATTGATCAATTGCATTTAAGCTTTCATCATAGACTGACTCGAATTGATCCACTTGGACATCGTGTAGATCCCCAGGGTTGAGAGCACACTTTACGGCAAACGTTTCTGATATTGCGCCAATAGAGCCCGTCAAATTGACTTGTTTCTTCATTGTAAATTGTAATTGGAGGCTCATCAATTTTCAGGCGCATTCATTCTTCACTGGGATTGAAATGGCTGATGTAGTGCCTGGGGCACCCTATCTCCGCCCTGTATCGATGATATCGCCGCTCCACCCTGGGATTTTCCTGCGACAACCTCCAAGCCCATGGATATCGACGACATTCTCGCGTCGGTCGACCAAGGCCCAGGCGCCAGCCCGGAGTCCGTAGCGCTGGACCACCAGCTGCTCACGCGCTTCTGGGTAGCAGAACGCGCCGTCTCGGAGGTGCTACCCTGGCCGGCGCCGCTGATGGAGCGCATAATGGACCGTGTGCGCATACAGGTATAGTCCCCCAGACCAGCCTTACATCATAACCGGGAGTAGCTGATCAATCATTCTTGCTGACACGGTCAGATTGAAACAATTGAAGACCTAGCGGCATCGTCCGACACTGCGGTCCCAACAACAGCAAATACCCACAACCCAAACCTCAACCTCCGCCTCTCAATTCTCCAGACCGATCTGGCCCGCATACAATACATGGTCCGCAGTCTGCTGCGGGCTCGTCTAGCTAAAATCACAAAACATAGCATGCACTACTTGGTCCTGTTAGCCTCGCGCAACAAAGACCCCCTCGCCTCGCAAACACAATCCACCAACACCGCGTCACAAACCCCGAATCAGCAGCCCGAGGACTCAGTACCGGATATTTCTGCTCTGACGGATCTAGCGCCGCTCTCTGGACCGGAAGCATCGTTCCTGCATGCCCACCAGACGCTCCTGGCGGGGCACTACGGCAGCTCATTTATGGGGGCGTTCCCGCCACAGCTGAGGCGATTAGACGATAATGCTGGCGGGACGAGTATGATCCAGGGACCGGATCTGAAAGAAGTTGTTTTTGTCCGGTGTCTTGGGGCGGAGGTTCCTGTTGTTGTTGGGGGTGCGGAGGAGGATGGGGATGAGACGGGGGTGACGATGCGGATGGGGGATGTTTGGGTTGTGAGGTGGGAGGGGGTGAAGAGAGCCTGGGGAAGAGGGGAGGTGGAATTGCTGTGATTTCACGCTATCACTTTGCGCTGACTGGTTTGGGATTTAGGAATTGGGATCTGGGATCTAGTATCGGGGTTTGATATTCAACTTCATAGCGGAGTAGCGTTCGCTCTCACCTGCACCTGGGCCGGCGTTGATTGTTTGTCGATTTATGTTATGATATATATATTTCTTCTTCCTTTATACTAGGGACTTGTGATAACATTACAAAAAATTCGAATGGCATTCCTTGTCACATCATGCCTGTGAGATGCCACGCATGCCGAGGCACTTCCATTGGCCTTGTGGCCATCGATATCAAATAGCAACCAGAAATATAGGTCTAGAACTAGTTCATCTCATTCGACCTGCTCCTTGAAAGACGCCAATCGCTAAACTCAGATAAACAAAAGTGCTAACCCCGAAAGCCAACCATCGAGATGCGAGGACATTGGACCATGATATCATAAAGAGGGAAAAGGAAGAAGAATATTTAAGCAAAATGGGCAAATGGGGCAGAAGACAGCCATGGCCCGCTGAGAAAGTCCATATCTATGCAACATACCCATAGGTAGGCGGGTCCTCAGAGACTCGCTCAAGGTATTCGCGGTCAATCAAACTCTCAATGCGCCGCTTGATCATATTGACGTCCGGAACAAAACGGGCAGACAGTTGCGAAAGGGTCTCGGTCATTAGTTGGGAATGGGTGAGCTTCTTTCGTTGCCTGGATGAGAGATTAGTTTCATTGCGTGTTGTACGGGATAAATAGAAAAGTCATACTTCATAATACGCACGATGGCAGCCTCAATGGTACCATTGCGCTCGTCGTTCATCTTCTTTTCGGTGTCTTTGCGCTGATCTTGGTTCTCGACCTTGTTGGCACCACCGCTGACAACTCCAATGCGCACTTTCACAAAGGGGCTGTGGAATTCATGGTTGAACGAAAATTGATCGGTAGGCTTGACGTTTTTACTCATGGGGTTCTTTTTCAAGACTCGAGTCTTCGGGGCAACAGCGAGCGATTGCAGGTTGCGAATAAGATCGTGGTCTGGGATCTGAGTGCGAGATTTGATGTCGTCAAAGGTGAGAGCCTCGCCATCAGGAATATCGTTGAATAATAACAGGATTACCAAGGCGTGGGTTGAGACATTGAGTTCATAGCGCTGGACTTTGTCATTGGGGCGTATGAAAGTGGCTCGAAGATCAGCGGTGCCCATGTTAGCCTGCCATGATAGTTTGCGGCCACTGTGCTTGTCGAGGTAGAATCGCTCAAAGCTTTGTTTCAGAGTATCGATCTCCCGTGGGAAAATGCAAGGCCGTTGAACTGCTCCCTCTTTGGTGTTTGCCATGATTTCCATCGGCCACATGGTACTGGTGAGAACGTTGATCTCTAAGTCCACCGGTTTCTGGTCGGGATCACCGTTGCGCGCAACGTGTTCCTTATAATTGGCGGTAAGATCTTCCGAGATAGTCATATCCTTGAACATGGACTCAATGCGCTGGGTGAACTGGTTACCGACCTCCATCTTCATCTTGGAAATCATCTGTCTCTCTGCATCCATGCTGGCAGAGCGTTTCATTAGAAGCCGGCGAGACAGATGTTTCTTGTAGTAGGACTCAAAGAGATCCTTATCTTTGATATAGCGCAACAGTGTAATGCCGTTGTCCAGGAGAACATCCACCTCGCTTTCTGTCTTTCCCTTGATTCCCTTCTTCAAATTTTCATCGAAGAATAGAGACAAGTATTCGGAGTTCCTCGAGTTCATGTTGATAAAGTCAGCAAAGCTGGCCCCAATTGATCCCTGTATACCTTGATCGGACGAGAATGCATTTTCCCAAATATCATCAAATTTCCGCTTGAGGCCTAAGATATTATCGACCCAGCGGATTGCTGATACAATTTGTTGATTTTGAGGCTTTTCCTTGTCTTTTGCTTTCTCGAGCTTTGGCTCCCCTTTGTTATCTTTCTCTGCCGGCGGAGCCGGGGCTTGCGGTAAGATTATAGACGAGGCATTGATTTCTTTACCCATCTCCACAATCCGCTTGTTGACCAATTTCGTCAAAGCTTGTTTCTTATCGTCGACTCGTTTGTTGAGCAAGTAAACATTTCGTAGCCCCTCCAGCTGATCATGATCCAGCATATGCCGGACACCAGTTCCCTCGAGATTGACGACTTCGTCAATATTCGTACGAATGAGCTCCTCATCAAGCAACTCGAGAACTTTTGGTTCTGTCGTGGCTGACAGCATGAACCGACAGCGCTCCTGCTCTTCGGTGATGCGCTGAGTAGCGAGTCGACAAAACGTTGCGGCATCTCCAATTTCCAACAATCTTTGCCCCTCTGCCCGATAGAACTCCTTACTTGTATTGAGGAAGGCCGGTTCAAATACTGTCAGATAGAGCTTCGAGCTCTCCTCTTCTGTGGCGGTCTCGTAAAGGCCCTCCAACATTTGGATGCAATGCCGAATGAGTGGCCGCTCAATAAGATGTCCTAAACGTTCCAGCTGAATCATAAACAGAATTGTAGACTCCAGCACATCCATCACAGTCAGGGCGGAGTCGGCACGTATGGGGGCTCGTATAATATGATCTCGGAATAATGACATGCAGACCACGTAGATGGGTGGGTGTTCATGGCTTCTTACCATACGGTCCTGCGCAAGAAGTTAAAAAAATTGAACAAGGACTTCAATGGTACCAAACTCACCATATACAATAGAACATCCGCGACCATACCCATGCCGAACTGATGATCTTCCCAAGCAACCTTGAGGACAGAAAGAAACTTCTCCCCCTCCTCCCTCCTCTCACTCGACTGGTCTTGCACATCGGTTGATTTTTGAGCACGTATCAGACTCGAAGATATTGAATCCGTAACGAGGGTTCGGACATTGGTCTGAAGCCAATCTTGCTCCAGTTGTTTGACTTTCTCGTAGAGATCTGGGGCCCGCATCATCAACACGATCTTATAGGCAAGGCGGTAGATATCTTCGTATTCCAAAGATGCGTAGTTTTTTGTATTGATTCCAGTCAGGAACGACGAGAGGTCCGTCCATATTGAATCAAAATCTTCGGTCTTTTTGGAGACACCCTAGAAGTATAGTTAGTGGGGAGTTCTATGATTTGACCCCGCGTCAACGTACCCTTTTGGGAGCCCGAATCTTATGACGAGCCCTCATAGCTGCCATATTGCAGGTCAAGTGAAAGTTCGATAGAGCGATTACCCAAAGAGCTCAGGTAAAGTTGAATTGTGAAGTTGGAGAACTGCGCTCTCCGCGGAGGCCAACCCGGAAGATCTGTAGTTCCGACTTATCGGTGACCGAGCATCGTCATTCCAGCCTCAAGCCTTTTTTGTTCCATCTACAACATACTCCCTCAAACATTCATTCAGAATCACATCTCTCTAGCTTTACTTAAATCTTTCTCAAAGCCCTTCGATAATATCAAACAAATACCCTCATAATGCGCCCTTTCACCTCGCAGGGCCTCCGCCCATTGAATGCCTTCGTGTCGCAAACACAGTCCTACACCACTGCCGTGCGCAAACAATGCCCACGCTTTCACTCAACGAAGCCCCTTGGTCTGCGCTCAGCTCCTAGCTCGAAGCGTATTTTTGCCCAGACCCAACTCCGATACAACTCAAACGCACCTCGCCCTCTCACTGCATCGCCTCAGAACGAGACGGAGAAAGAGGCTGAATGGAAAGCACAGAACCATGAGCGTCGTAAGATCGAGGAAGCCTACCGCATCACATTTACCTGCAAGCCATGTGGTCATCGCTCCGGCCACCGTATGTCTAAGCAAGGCTACCATCGCGGAACTGTTCTCATCCAGTGTCCCTCCTGCCAGTCACGTCATGTCATGAGTGATCATTTGGGCGTCTTCTTTGACGAAAAGACAACTGTTGAAGATCTTCTTAAGAAAAAGGGCCAGGTGTTGACCCACGGCCATACGGATGGCAACCTGGAGTTCTGGGATGACGGGACCGTGAAGAGCTATGACTTGGAGGGTAACGAGAAACTAGGATCACCTGATGAGAAGTCGACTTGAGATCAATTGCAGCGAGACATACATATGCATGCTTGGTGGACTCAGTGCATATCGTGGTGTTGGTTTATTTAGTTGTTTGTCTAGGTTGATACCTAGGCTTGTATATTATGTGTGGCGAATAACGGACTCTCCACTCTCAGCATGGCAGGACCCAAGCATCAATGGGAAAAGAATTTATCGGGAGTTTATGTACATTAAGATTATGTTGACTGTCTCTATGTCTTTTACAAAACCGTTCATGTTTTAGTGAGGTAGCTTGACTTACATATATTAAGTAGCTATAATTTTTGTACAGAAGACATCAAATTGTTCTGAAAGGTATATACAAATGCAATTATGAAAATCGATTCCACCCAAGACGCCCATGTTTTTTATATGCCAAGAACACCTTTTCATGAAACATGCAAATAGATGCCGAATTCTCTACCAACCGCGTCTCTTTCCACGGTGCTCCAAGCCCTTCTCACGGCGCTTGTCTCTCTTCCGCTCGTTCTTCTTCATCTTCTCACGTCCGTACTTCTCAGGGTCGGCGACAGCGTCAATGCGACGCTTGGCCCGTCGTCCTTCACGGCGTTCCTTGATAGCTGCCTGCACTCTAGAAATCTGGTCCACGTATTCGGTGGTGCCGAGTTTCTTTTGGAGAAGATCCAATACCTCGTGGCAGTTGGACACGAGAGACTTATACGTGTTCTGGAAGGTCTCATCCGAGGAGCGTGGCGCCGGAATTGATGGATCCGTCAGATGCTGCAGGGGAATGAGAATGACGCGGAGGGAAGGACGGATCTGCTCAACCTCAATGTGGCGAATGAGCGCGGCGAGAAGTGTGATGGAGGCTGTTTTGGGGATGAGGGCATTTGCTCGCCCGGAGATAGTTTCCCGGCGCAAAAGGGAGGAGATCTGCTTGAAGATATAGTGGATGGCAGATCTGTTGTACTCCGCCTTGACTTCCTCGGTTGTCTCTCCCTCAGACTCACTGCCAGCATTCTCATCCTCGTCTTCAGATTCAGATTCAACGTCCCCGCTTGTCAACTTGGGAAGTTCCAGTCCATTTTGGGAACAGCAACGACCAAGGAAGACAACGTTGCGTACACTTTGCATCGCCAGTTCCTCGGCAATGCCCGGGGTACGCAGACTGCGCAGACCGGCCCGAAGGAGCTGCAGCATAGCAGGCTTGTCTAGGGCAAGACCAGAGCTTCCAGTCAAAGGAATGGAGGCATAACCAGCAGCGGCATTCGTCTTGGCCAGGTCAGCCAGCCACAAGCCTACAAGGTTTGCGGCGCAAGTCTTCACCCATGCGTGGGGGAAGAACAAAGACTCTTGGACGGACGCCCAGATGGAAGCACATTCCGGGCTCAAAGCAAGCGTGGGTACCGTTTTGCAAAGCTTTGTGAAGAGCTGCAAAGCAAAGTAAAGAGCTTCCCAATTACCGTTCTCATGGTCATCAAGGACAGGCTGCATCAAGCCAGGGAGGATCCCGATGATGAACCGAGCCTCTTTATCCTGCCCAGTCTGCTCCGCCTCAAAGTAAATTCGCATGGCTTGCAAGCCAATACTGCACAGAGCCATGTTGTCGGTCTGTTCTAGCCACGAGCGAAGGGGAGTGAGGATGGTCTTCATCTGCTCCCGATCTGCGCGGTTGAAAAACTCTCCCAGCAATGTACCAGCCAGCTCGCGGCACTCGGGCGACTCATCGTTGGCCATAGCAAGGACAATGGGGAGGAAGAAAGTGC
Source organism: Penicillium sp. IBT 31633x (assembly GCA_028827885.1). NCBI lineage: Eukaryota > Fungi > Ascomycota > Eurotiomycetes > Eurotiales > Aspergillaceae > Penicillium > Penicillium sp. IBT 31633x. The sequence continues at coordinate 892,984 of JAPWDP010000002.1, forward strand.
TGATGATATCTTGAGCCAAATCCTGACCAGTCTTTGAGAGGAGCGTGTGCATCGCCTCCATAACGGACTGCCGTCCCGACTGGTGCTTGTAGTCCAAATTCTTTGCGAGGAACGCCAGCTGCTTGTTCCAGCGGCTCTTCGCCTGCGGGTACTCAATTAGGAAATGCACATAAGTACCTCGAGCAAGATCCCGAGCAGAGCGAGTTTGGTTTGTAACCATCATGGTTGCAACATGGTCCATAAGCTCATACATTTCCGGTACGACGAGTTTGCGGGACATGACTGCGCGGATGAAATTGAAGGTCACACCCTGCCGATCCGGCTCTTCGATATCTGAAGTCAGCCGCTTAAGCAGGTAAGCAAGGTGTCCGTCACGAAGCTTGGTATCCTTTCGTTCACGCAGCATAGAAGAGATCAATTTCAGAGAAGCCTGCGCTGCTTCTGAGTTGGTGCTAGGTGACTCTTTAACAAGTTTGACTGCTTCTGTGAAATAGACGTGAGAGTTCTCGTCAATCTCTGGCAGTGGAAGCTTGATAATAGTGGATAGCAATCGGAGAGCAGAAACCTTTACTTCTTCCTGGGCCTGGACGAGGGCATCGCCAATGATGGGAATGAAACCCGACAAATTAGAAGCTGTCAACAAAGAATTGAACTTGTTGATGATTGCACGAAGCACGTCCATCGAGAACCGTGTCAGCTTGTAAACATGAGAAGATGTCGTACCCCTATGCTCGCCACGCTTGGCTCCTTGCAATTTGACTAGGAACCGCTCCTCGTATCTGGTCTTGGGTGCAGCCTGAGTCGCTTCTGGAGCACTGTCTCGGTAGGCTTCTTTGATAACCTCATAACAGAAGACCAACATATCGCGGCTTTCGGCGTCTGGGTTTCTCAAAAGACCAATGCTGATTCTTCGCATAAGCTCATCAAGCTTTTTGACGAGGCTAGAGTTGAGCTTCTCGCGTAGAAGTGCCTGCAGAGGCCTAACCAGATTGGACAACTGGCTGATGGTTGAGATTTTTGCAAGAAGCTCCATAGAATCATAACTCTTGCTACTCTTCACCTCCTGCATTTTGCTGGTGTATCCCTCAGCGTCCTTTTCTTGGCCAACTGTGCCAAAGGTATCATCCATGACAACCGCAACCAAGTCCTTCAAACAATAATCCAAATCTCCTTGTTTGAAGTGGTCAGTGGTGGTCACAAGCATAGAATGAACAGTGAAGGAAAGGACGTGAAGCTGGTAGCCTCGCGTGAGAACGTTGCGGAGTTCCTTCAAGATGTATCCGAAATAGGGAGGACCCAGAAGGAGAGCGAGCTCGTTGAGTGTTTTCCGCGCAGTGTCACGGGAATCCTGGGCTTTACTCTTCAGGGTAGTGCAGACATCCAATAGCACCGGTGGAAGACGAATAGCCAATTCTTCTTCGGGGAGAATCATGAGGAGCTTGACAGTAGTGATCGAAGCCGGCAGACGCATACTCATTTCCTTCTCCTGCTTGTGATGGATGTACTTGGTTAGGAAAGGAATAAAATTAGTTGTCAATTCCGTCGAAACCTTCGCAAGAGAAGGAACAGTCTTGGCGAGCGTGCACATGGGCTGCTCAACAATATCCATCTGATCAGCATCGCCCTCGGTCTGTTTCTCCGTTCCCTTCTTTCGATTCATTGCACTAGACAGCGCATCGGACATGCGACCGAGCAGTCTGAGAATGTTTTTCTCCTTTTCGGGCTTGCTTGCCATGTAGCTGCGGTATCTCCGGAAGTTTGCTCGGAATTGACCCCATTCCAACCATTCTGAGAGTGCGCCGAGGGTTGCAACGCCTTCGGCAATCAAGTTATGGGCGTTTTCATCAGCAGCATCCTCGAAGACGAAGTGTTCAATCAAGGGAATGAAGATAGTGCCCAAGTTCGATGCCTGAATGCTACCTTGAGCTGCATCTCCAGCCAGACGTCGCAATGCACGCTGCCTGCGGTGCTGTTGGATGTGGAGAATGTTGGTGAAGAAGGAGGCTTCCTCATCATCGCCGACGAGAAGCACGTGCATGTCTTGCACGGAGGGTCTGGTAGGGTTGAGTTTGACAAAGTAGCCAATAACAGCAACGACTTCAGAGCGAATCAATTCAGACTTCTGTCGGATCCCATATTGCAAAGAGGGGAACAGAACATCATTGATGAGTGTCTCAAACTCGGCGTCTGGTTCCGTGGACGCCCTGTCAATAAATCTTCTGAGACCGAATGATGCGCTGGATCGGATAGCCAGCTCGTCTTCGTCCCTCAAGTGGAACAGCATGTTGTAAAGTAGAGGTCTCCACTGCTTCGCGCTCAAAGTTTGCGACAATTCATCGCTAATTATTCTGAAAGCTTGTAAACGCCTCGCGTAATCAGGCTCGAGCCTTTTAGTTGAGCGAGAGTTCAAATCTGCACACAAGTCGGCAATTACTTTGAGGTTCTCGTCGTGGGTAGCAAGAGCAGCAAAGACCCGGGACAGTACTTCTCTGTTCGCATCATCTTTAAAGTAATCGAACATCGAGCACACAGCCTCGAACACTTGTTGAGCAAGCTCGGGGTCTTCTTTCGGGTCCCACAAGGGCAAAAAGTGCTCGAGAATCTTCAACAACCCAGATTTGGTCCTCGGGCTAACACGATCTGCGGGCTGCCGCAGCAGATATGTTGTGATGCTGACAAGACTAGCGGTCTCCTTGGAGGATTCCACACAGGGGGCGATCAGAGAAAGAGCATTGACACCTGAGTAAAGCACAGGTTTTGAAGGACCTCTCTTGAGAAGGCGCCCGAGATGGAACAAAGCGTGCTCTAGGTACGGTGAGAGTACCTCGGACTTGATTTGCTCAGCTGGGAAGTCAGGCATCTCTTCGGTCTCCTGCACATTCTTGCCAGTAGACAGCTCGACTAACGGCACAAGAATTTCATCCAAAACAAAATTCTTGACTTCATCGCGGGCTGATTCGACAGCGAGGCAGTCAATCACCTTAGTCAGAACCTTTTCATTGTGCTGCACCAGGTAAAAGGCTGACCGTGGGGCAGAGGCCCAGGCATGGAACAGTCGTAGAAGACCTGAGACTCCCTGGGCTGTCTCGATAGGGAACTGGTCTAGTCGACTGTCAATCATTTCTTTGAAGATAATACGGACGTAGGGAGTCCAATCATGATTTGGAACAATCGAAAAGACCAGGTTGAGACAACGGATACACTCCGAACGAATGCTTTGGAATACAGGCAAGAGGCGTTCATCCGGGCGATCACTGCCCTCGTTGTAGATTGCCCGACATGCTCGCACCAGACAGTAGACAACCACATCCATCGTCTGCGATGCAAATTCAGTCATACGAGTTTGAAGGGTCTCAAAGACAGTATCGATCAGCTTAAGCAGGCCCAATTGTCTTCTTGGACTCGTCAACTCTTCCTGGAGAACACTTGGATCGTATTCATTGTCTTTGACGATACGCACGTTCGCGAGAGGACCAAAGGCAAGCTGCATGAAAAGCCCAAAGTCGTGCTCTGAGAGATGGGAGATAGTTCGAAGAATGGTCTTTCGTCTGCCGGCTTGACCGGCGGCGGCCGAACCAGCCTTAGAGATCATTCGGCCATATAGTAGTCGAAGAAGCACAGGAAGGAGAACATCCCGGTGCTCTTGTTTGATCAGGCTGTCTTCACTGCCGACATGCACAAACACTGCAAGCTCATCCTTGAATCTGGCCTCGTCCAGAATATTACGTAGGTTCTCCTGATAAGGAAGAATATTTGCATCTTTCCAGGTGAAAAGGACATTGAGCGCATGCTTCTGCAAGTCAGAGTTACCATGGCACAAGAGTTCCAATACTGCTGCATGGACTTCAGGTGCCCTGAACAAGACGATAGGGTTGAGGAACCTCGCAAACAAAGTAAGCATGGATAGTCGATCGCGGAAACCCCAGCGCACCTGCGCATCACCAGTCTCAGCGTCTTCGACCTTCGCATTGCCAGTTGGAGGAGCGTCATCTTGGTCATCACGCAATGCCCAAGACAAGAACAACGGGACAATCTGGCGCGAGCGTTTTTCGGCAACGCCCGGTGCAGCGTTCAAGACACGAAGCGCATGGGTTCGCGGGCAAGCGGGAAGGATATCTGCGACGGTGTGATCCTGTTCGAATTGTTGAGATAGAACATGATAAGGATCTTCAGTGCTCTTGGTGTTGGCAGCGAGGACCTTTTCAACCTTCGCAACATTGTAACACTGGAAGTGGCTCTTGACGAAAGAGCTTTCATCATCTTCCGTGGACGCATCACTGGGCGCGTCGGTATCCCTCTCTGACAACCATTGAATGGACAAATCAGACACGATCTTTTCACCCTGTGGGTTTTCACTGATTGTCTTTAAGGCAGCAGCAGAGTCATCCCACAATGGAGCCAGTTTCTTAGAGAACAAGCCGAAGCAAAAGTAAGGGATTAAGATGGCCATCCATCTACGCTGGGCGATTTGGGGATAGAGGATGGCAAGTTTTCGAATATGCATAGAGATGGTTCTCACGGAGTCCATTGTCAATGGGCTCTCTTCAACTTCGATAGCCAATTCCACGGGCATGGGGTCATCTTTTGCAATGCGAACGATTAATTCCCGTAAAATCTGAAGAGATACCAGTCTCAGTCTATGGGACGGGCTCGCCAGGTTCACAATTAAATCTTGAGCAAATGCTTCCAGAGTGGGATGTTCAAGGTCCGCAGACTCTGGAAGGGATGAGATGAACACAAGTGCGGCCTCCAGAAAAACTGGAAGGCGGGAGAACTTGGTTGCAGTGGCAATGATTGGTTTCAAGAGACTCGCGTCGAGCTCTCCAACCTTATTGGCAAGTTCGACATACGTTTTGAATCCTTGACCAAGGAAGAACATCAGGCCCTTAGCCTGGTCATCTTTTCCTTCAGTGGCAGCATCTTGGAACGCTGATAAAAGGTTGCCATGCAATTTGAAAACCATCTTTGAAAGTGTTGCGGAATCGGAAAACAAAGACATCGCGGCTGGAAGCTTCACCAGCGAATTGAGGTAGGCTTCATCCTTCGAAGGATACTCCAATGAGTCAAGGATTCGTGACTTGAAAACATCTGGGCAGGAAACATAGCCAAGTTGTGAGGTCTCAGACGTGATGCAGCCAGCTTGTTGCAGGCGAAGCAAGGTTAAACAAGTTTCCCACTCTGACTGCTGCCACAATGAATTGATGAACTTCTGGAAAGGCGAAAGAAGCAAGCTCTGGAATCTCTCTGATCCCCATTCCGAGAATGTTGTACAGAAGAAAAGGAAATATTTCGAAAGCGGGCCTGTGGACACCAGGTCCATAATAGGCCGAAGGAAAGGCAGCAATTCATCCATTGGGGACATTTGCAGAGCATATGCGACACTTGTAAGGAGCTTTGATATTGTCGCTGATGATACATCAGATGCTGAAACCTGCTGAAGCAAGGAAACTTGAATCTGATGGACGATCTTCCAATTTTGGATTCTAACACCCTTGCGAGTAGTGACAAGAAGGAACATCATACGGCAGCACTCCGAGAGATTGGGATTCGGTTTTGATTTTGAACGACCGTCGATATAAGCCTTGACTGTGTCGAGGATAGGGCCGAATGTATCGGGGGTCGTAGCGTGCACAAGGCTGACAAGCAGACCACATACAACTTCCGCGGGATCATTGTGATTTTCGTTAGTGGGCGGAATCTGACTTAAAACACAATCGAGGATATCCATTCCATTGGAGTGAAGCCCATTGTTGACTCCTCTGATAGCATCGGAGAACATGTTCATTAATCCTTCCCTATAGTTCTCAGTATCCTTGTTATCGTCGGCAGCTTTCGATATATCGTCGAAAAGAAATGAGACGGCAGTCTCGAGGGGTGCTTTGTTCTTGTAATATACGAGGCCAGCCTTTCGAATAAGGAACGACATCGACTCAGCAGCGAACCTGGCCACGAATGGCTTTTGACGCTCTTTGCCGAGATATGGAGTCATGATACTCAAAAGCTGTCGTAAGTCTGGCACCAACAGGCGAGATAGAAATTTGAAGATCCATGCAAGACAAGTGAAACTCCATTCGACAACCTCAATGTCAGGATGTGTCGCTGCAACAGATGACACCAGTGTCACCGCCGTAGCGAAATGTTTTTCGAATTTGACTCCCATGTCCCGAGCAAATTGTGCAAGTAAGCTCAGTAGCGGTTCCATAGAGAGCTGATCCCTTTTTTCAATGAATTCCACTAATAGATCCATAATCTTTTCTTCATGGTACAGAACCTGCGCAAAGCTCTCCGAAAGAGGGTTGACACGCCGTACAAATTGTGTGAAGTTGTCTGAAAGGTTCATCTCAAACCAGTGATCAAGAGCCGACCGGAAATAGGAGGATGTTTCGTCTTCATCTTCGCCGAAACTGGCGCGGCGCACGCGGTGGATCGGATCGATTTTGAGCTTCGTGATGCGCTGTGAAAAGGGCTCAAATCGATGATTTTTTGTGGTTTCGGTGCCTGTTTTCAGGCGCCGCACAGGCTTTGATTTTGAGCCTGTCCCCACCATCTTGACTGGTCTGACTAGCAGCACTGTTCGTGAGAAAGATACCGGTCACTTTTTTTTGTCTGATCCGCATGGAATACAAAAAAGTTCATCGGATCAGGGTTTTCTTTATTCCGCCGATATCAGGACAGCATCACGTGCTGATAAAGATGGCCCAAGCTCCTCCTTTAAAGAACCCGGGATGTTGGCGAAGTTGCATGTAATTAGATTTTGGTGGCATCCATGGTCTTTTTGGGGCTTTGGAATATCTCGAGCATTTGCTTCTTACCTATGTTAATCTCTTAATCACGTTCCGACGCACATTCTATTATCCTGCACCAGAATATATCTACCACCAGGATAGACACAAAAAATGGTGCCGAAGTGGTAGGTCTCTTCAATCTTGTATGTGTTTCCAATTATTGACCCAATATATAGCATTGTCATTGGCGGTGCCAATGGCCAAATACGGTCTTTATTTACCAAGCTAGCCAAGCTGCAGCCAAAACAGAACTTTTCCTTCGCGATCATTGTCGGCGACCTCTTCAAAGACGGCTCAACTGAAAATGAGGTCGAAGAGATCACCGCCTTGATACAGGGTAACATCAACGTGGCTTGCCCAACCTATTTTACTCTGGGTGACCGATCACTCCCTTCTCAAGTAGTTGAAAAGATTGAAGCAGATGATGAAGTTTGCCCCAACCTGTTCTTTCTAGGAAAGCGAGGAACTCTAAAGACCACTGAAGGTATCCGCATTGTTGCTCTTGGTGGAACTATGGGAGAAGCAGAAGGACGCTCCAAACCCGAGAGCAATGCTAGCGGCAAGTTTCAGCCGACATACAGTGAATCTGATGCTCGTGCACTTTTCGGAATCCACAAAACCGATATTCTGATCACCAATCAGTGGCCAAAGGATATTCGTCTAGGATCTAGCCAAAGCTTCTCCGGAGATGAGAGTACTGTACCATCTGAGCTGCAGTGCCTGGCTGATGTCTGTGCGACCCTGAAACCCCGATACCACTTTTCTCGGTCTGACGGTGGTTTCTTCGAGCGTGAGCCCTTCTTTTACATGCCGGAGGAGGGCTCAGATGGTTACCAAACCACTCGCTTTATCTCATTGCCGTCCTTTGGCTCAAGGAAAGATGCTCTGTACGCCTTCAACTTAGACCCGGCAGCAATCCACCCAGTCAGTATTCCCGTAGGCTGCACCATTTGTCCTTGGTCGGCTGCGCAAAACAAACGCAAAATGCTCCCAAGTCAAAAAGAATCTTTCCAGCGGTTCACCCCCTCTGATAGGGAGAGAGATCCGGGACATAAGCGCCGGCACAAACAACGCGCCCCTCCGCCAGGTCCAGAGCAGTGTTTCTTCTGCCTCTCAAACCCCAACATTGCCACCCATCTCGTCGCCTCAATTGGCAACGACAGCTATATCACCACGGCCAAAGGACCTTTGCCTTCAACCAACTTCTACCCTTCCCTGGGCTTCCCAGGCCATATGTTAATCATCCCCTTCGAACACACCCCAACCATTGACCTGATCTTCGACCCAGCAACACGAGCCTCAACTTTCGCCGAGATGCAACGGTACCGCGAATCTTTACATCAAATGCTGAATGAGCGATCAGGTGGCAAGCTCGGCGCCGTGACGTGGGAAGTCAGCCGTTCGGGTGGCATTCACACGCACTGGCAATTCCTCCCGATTCCAGTAGAGAAGATCCGCAAACGGCTCGTGGAAGCTGCCTTCCAAACCGAAGCCGCGAACATGGGATACGAGAAGTTTAGGACGGTGCCTTCCCTGGACCAAATCGACAAGCACAATATGGATGATTACTTCCGTGCTTTTATCTGGACGCCTGCGCAAAGCAGTGAAGCTGAAACTGCGGGTGAACCCGATATGTGGTCTGCACCTAACCACAAGGGAGTCTACAAGACTGAATCTGGAGAAGAGAAAATTACGATGTTACCGATCCGACCAGACAATCGATTTGATTTGCAATTTGGCCGTCGAGTGATGGGTAAGCTGCTCTTGTTGGATCAGCGTCTTGATTGGAAGGATTGCACTCAGACGGAGGATGAGGAGACGAAAGATGCGGAGGCTTTCAAGGAGGCTTTCAAGAAGCATGATTTCACAATGGAAACGGAGGAGTGAACATATTTTGTCTCAATCTTTGTTTTTTCTTCCTATCTTCCAGATCCTTGCATGACAATTGTGTGATATGGCGATAGCGAAGTATTTCTACAGAGAGCATCTTTTGGAACGCTCCGTCTTGTACTGTACGATTAAATGTGACAAATGAACCCAGAGCCAATACCAACAAATCGAGTCACCCCGCGCAGACAGAAGAACTATACAGCTAAGGGCCCAGTCTGATATTTGCAGCTAAGATTGAGATCAAGGCATAAGCATCATGCAGGGTCAAGTCCATTTTGTCGGGATCATTCAACTAGATGCGAATAAGAGGTCCTGCCTTAATAGTAGACAAGTCATGAGCGCCATCTACTTCTGTTGAGCTGCTGCTTTACGCGACCTAGGAGGCGGCTGGTAGGCTCGGCTCCTGTGATTGTGTGGGACTTGATTGACCCCCCCCGCCCCTCTGCTACAGAATTGGCCTTGTCAGTGTCGGTCATGGTCCTGGAGGCCGCTAATCAAGCTATATAAAGCAGCAGCTCACTAGCAGTGGATAGCCTATCAGACAGCCCACAGCCCACCAGGGTCCCAGCCGACACCGACAGAGTCAATCTCGTAGGAAGATGATGCAAATCCAATATAGTCACAGGAGATTACCATGCCAACTGTCTCCCTGGCAACACAAAGCAGCAGCGCGCCAGCAAATGATCCAATATTCACCCGAGCACAACGCGACGGATTCCATGTACATTCGTGATACCCGTGGCAAATACGTTCAGGGATACCAGCAAGTCCAAGAAAGAAAAAGAAGAGAAAAGAGAAGCATTCAGTTCCAGCAAGATTTTAGCATGGGTATGAAAGCAAAAAAAAAGGTATGTATGGGAACTAAGGCAGATGCAGCCTGAGAATGGTATCAAGCAGAAGAAAGGATGAAGAAATAAAAGAAACAAAGCGTTCTGTTCAGGAAACCGCCTCGGTCGACGAGGGCCATAACTCAAAAGTTGCTGGAGGCATTGAGATTAGGTTTTTTACCACTTTGTAAGAGACTCGGGGGTCTGGTGTTGTCGGGCTCGGGGATAGGAGTGGAATTGGAATGAGGGTTATAGGTGGTGTACTCTGATGAAGGGGCCGGGAAAGCAGGAGGGGGCGAAGAAGGAGTAGCACCGGGGGAGAAGCCACGGTAGGAAGGTTGGGAGGTGTATGTTGGGGGATACTGGCTAGAGCCGAAGGAGGGCTGGCGCTGGAAGCCAGGCGTTGGGGCTGCGCCTGCAGCGTGGTCTACCTCTGATGATGGGGAGAAGGCCATTGGCACCGGGCTATAGTTAGTGTGCGGCTTGTAGGCCGCCACGGGCGAGGGGGCTGTCACGGCGTGGTAGCCATTTCCTGCGCTGTAGGAGTGGTCCTCATAAGAGCCTTGGTATTGTTGCTGGTCGTAGGGATTATGGACTGGTGCACCGGCTGGCGATGCTAGACCTGGAGAGTGCGAGTAGGGGTCCTGCACTGTGTTGCCATAAGCAGCTACTGGGCCCGGAGATCGTTTTCCGTAGGGATCAACAGCGGCGGCTGGAGCTGACACGCCGGGCGAACGCCGCCCGTATGGATCTTGAGTAGCAGCCAATGCTGCCGCTGGTCCGGGTGATCGTCGCCCATAAGGATCCTGGGCAGCACTTAGTGCCGCGGCTGGGCCTGGTGATCGCCTACCGTAGGGATCAATGGCTCCTGCATGGGAAGCCGGTGAGCCTTGCCTATATGGGTCTTGAGCGAGATTTAATGCGGCTCCCGGCCCTGGTGACCGGCGTGCATACGGGTCTGTAGGCGCGAAACCTCTGTATCCTGGGGGTGCCATGGCTGGGTTAGGTGAATAGTCAGAGTAAGCGGTACCAGGGGTACCAGCACCCTGCTTCCGGTCCGGGGGATTCAATGGCTCCATTTCGACCTCGTCGCGATGATTTGGGTCTTCCACGTGCTTGTCAACAGCCCCAGCCCATGTGGGCATCTCAGGCAGGGCATCCTCATTGACATGAACTGCTGGGGATTTGGGCGCATCGAAGTGCGCGGTCTGTTGCGCACCCCGGAACGAGGGCGCTCTCTGTTGCCCACCACGATATGCGGGCGGAGCTGGGGATGCTTGGTAGACGGGGTTTGGAACAGGCGGTGGAGGCTGGTTGTAAGGCTGGTGGTATGGCTGGTCATCGAAGTGCTTGGGCGTTTTGTTTCTGCGTCTGCCCGACGGACAGCAACAACTACAGCAGCACTTGCAGCATTGATAACCACAACAGAGACAATTGAAGATACATGCTAATATGCAGAGTAAAATCACGGAACCAACGATAATACCAACGATAACAGGCCACCTTCACACCAATTGAGTTAGTATCAAATCAGTGTAATTCGCAAACTGGCGATCAACTCACTTGCAGTAAGATTCAGCCATACATTTGTCCCAACTAGAAAATGTCTCTGGGACAGACTGGAGATCACTCGCGGCATCTCGGGCCCACAGTGTAATCTTTGCTGGACTCATTTTGGAAATCGAATAGCGGTTCCGTGAAGCGATACAAAGAGAAACATCCAGTTGCCAATAGTCGCTGCGAAACAGTATGCAAAATCCTATAGTCCAATGTGATCGATGCTAGACGCAGTCCAGCAGTGCAAATGAACTGTAGCGCATGCGACGAGGTACAATCGTAGGCCTCCGGTTCGGAGGTAGCGAGAGCGGGGGGCGTAAGCGCGAGTGTAGGGGTAGATGCGAAATCGCACAGCACCGGGTTGTTATTCCACGAAAGTGATGTCGATATAAATGACTGGCTCAAAGTGGATTAAGATGACAAGGCAGCGATTTACCAAAATAGAACGTAATGCCAAATAAAGAGAGAATGTAAGATCGACCCCAGCGCGGATTCAAGGAACGAGGCGCAGGGTCTCACTACGAACGGAGCGGCCAAAACAACGCTTGTCTCTGAGAGAAAGAGCAAAAGAAAAAAGAGTGATTGAGAAGAGCAGAAAAAAAAAATCGCTGAAACACAAAGGAGACTTGGAATACGGAGTAAGGGTTGGGGTTGACAGGGCATAGTTTCCCTCGCCCCGCCTATCACATTCCCGTCGGGGATTCGAAACCGACAATCATCATTAACGAAGTCCACCGTTTGTCGATCTCTTACGCAGCATACCGTGAGGATGATTAGGGGACTTACTTTAAACATTGAGCCTATGTAGTATACAGAATACACTCGGAATGTTATTAAAATAATTTGGATTGTTTTTGATTTTGATTCTTCTTTTTTTTTATTCTCACAAAGGGAAATCCAACATTTGTGCACTGGTGTCTCCTCCAATTACCCTTTCCTGACACATTAAATCTCGTGAGAGAAGCATCCAGAGAGAAATTCCTGTAATACACAGGCGATTCTCGTTATGTACAGCTGCACAGCCGATCGCGATGCAATATTAGATCCAAGATCCTCCGCACTTCCCCCAATGAGACTATTCACAGAGGGGGGCATATTATCGAAGGAAGATGCATTCAAATACAGCGTTCCTTGGAATGACTCGATAGAGCGATTTGCCATTGAGATTGGCATGGAGCATCGAGATGCGAATTTGGTACAGCGCGGAATGGCGCTAATTCCACGGTAGAAACAAAGACTGTACAGAGAATGGCCAAAGAGCGGATTAAAGGGCGATAATATATGGACGAAAATAGTCCTGGAGAAGAGGAGGTGCCAAATGTCGTAGGCAGAATTTTCGATGAGGGTTGGGGTATTGTTTTCGCGGAAAGCCCCCCACGGGAGGTATCAGAAAATGAAAATCTGGCGATAGTAGGCCGAGGCGTCTTCGTGCGCATCTTCGGGTTCGAAGATTGCGAGTTCGTTAAGTAGACATATGAAATGGGGAGACCCAGAATCGGACAGATCCTGGTAGTCGGTTGCCCAAGGAAGATCATGGGTGATGGTCATAGAGAGATTTGGCGAGAAAGGGTTCCGCCGTGGAAAAGGAAACATTGGGAAATGAACGCAGAGACCTGAGAATGGTGGGGACTCTGCCAAGGAGAGGACGATACCGATGACTGGTACCAAAAAGATGGGAGAAGGATGGAAACCGCAGCGTTTGATCCAGCACTGACGCCAACACAGATCAGACCTTGGCGGAGCCTGTGTGGTTGAGAGAAGTTGAGAAGGAAAAAGGAAAAAGCCTTGAAAAGGTAAAAAACAAGCCGCCGAAGAGCATCTTGAGATGCAGCAACCACGAACACCACGCTCCAACAACAAGAACAAAAAAAAGAACAAAAAAAGAAGATGCACGATGTAAGACCATGGAAAGCACCAAGAAGAGAAGGTTCTTGCGGCCTATCTAGTATGAAAGCATTCGACGTCCAGGGGTGCGGGCGGGAACTGGACTTTGAGAGAATGGGGATCCCAAGTATCGGTTACGGTCATTGTCGCCTAGGCGGCAACGTCCAGTCGGGCTGTCCTCCATTTGAGGGGAGTGTTCACCAAAAGCGAAAGTCTGGGCGCGGTTCAGCTTGGAGCGCTGCTTGACCTTGCCAAGGCCACGCTCGCAGGCAAATTCGTGCTCCTTGGCACTCATTTCAACATAATTTTGTGGGAAACAGAAGGAACGATGTTCAGCGAAGAACGAACTGTATCCGCCATCCAGAATATACATATCAGGGTATGTAAGATTGGGGTACGTATCAACATTGATGGCACGATCTTGGTGACGTAGATACTTGGCCATGATGGGAGCCCGGTGGGCAGAGTACTCGCAGTGCAAGACCAGCGCTGTGCGGGCCTGGGGGGCACTGAAAAGTTCACCAGCCAAGCGATCCTTGTCGTTATAGTTCAATGCGCCGGTGATATGGCCACCTTCATACTCGTACTCGAAGCGGCAGTCGATGATAAGAACATTATCGAAATGATCATTGAACTTGCCATCCATGAGCTCCAGGAGAGTGCTTTTGTCGATGCGAGGCAGAGAGTCCGCGCGATCCTCGGGGATGAAGTGAGGCAGCTTCATGCTGGGCGGGCTCGAAATGTCACTAATGGACTGGACGGGTGTATTTGTCGCTACCTTGGCCTCTTTGTCGGCAATAACATCTGCTGGGTGCTCAAACATGCTCAATGATCGTCGACATTGCTTGCGAGGACGCATCAAAGGATGAGATGGTTTACGAATTGAATTAGGGGCGGGCGAGCCGTTGCTTCGGGCATGGTGAAGTGACGGCCGCATTCGGGGCGGGGCCAGGTGGGTTGATGAGCTGTTACGAGACAGAGAGCGCTCATGCGGGGGGAGTCACCAAACATGTCTTCCAGCGAAGTAGATGTGCTGAGAGATGTCTTTGCTCCAGTTCCAAAGCGAAACGGCGGGGCCTTGCTCTCGGGGGCCGGCCGGGTCAAACCCAGCTGGAAGGACTGGGCCTTGCTCCTGGCCAGACTGGGTCGCAGAAAAGCAGGCCGTTTTCTCCTATTCAATCGAACCTCATGTTAGCCAAACTCAAACTCCTTCCGTGGCTGGCTGACTGTCACGTGCACTTACTCGGGTGGGCAGAGAGGCGACTCCATCGGCGAGGCCTGGAGAGGACTTGGCAACGGAGACGCGAATGGAGATTCCATACAACTTCCCTCGGGCGTTGGAGACTGCAGTTCAATTTCGGCAGTGACGAAGAAGGCTGGCTTGTGAGGCAACGGAGACATTTCCATAATATCCATAGCCGGGGCAGGTGAGGACAATGGGAGCGGAGGGGTGGTCATCACATCATCTATATAATGGGTCAGCAACCAGTTCTACCACCCCATTCTATTGACGATTGCTTACCATGGCCGTTGGCCTGGCTGAGCATGCTAGCCGTGAACAAAGACCGCCGAGGTGTGGCTAGTTGCGGACTAAATATAGAGTTAGTAACGGCGTTGTTCCTTTGTCGTCTTTGCTACGACGGCCCCATAGAACCTCCCAACGCATGACATACCTCTGGTCAATATGGAAGTTTTGGGAGAGGTCTGCCGCCAAACTGGCAGTGGGTGAAGATCCCCGAATCGGTTTCATGTTGAAATAGTCGGAACTAGACTTCTTCATGGACAGTTCTTTGAAATTGAAAGGGTTTCCACCAAATCCAGACATTGATCCCATGGAATACGATCCCGATGCCTCTGAATGAAAGCAATGCCCAAACATCACCGAAGGCGGCTGCATAGCAGCTAGAGGTGAAGAGTGTTCCATGATCCGGTGACCAAATTGCAACTGGACCAGAAACCGAGGTTGTACAGTTCGTCCAAAGAGAGACAGCCAACGGAATAGACGGTACAGAGAGGCAATCAAAGCCTTGCCAGCGGTGTCTACCCTGCACTAGATCCTACTAATGAGGTTCCAAAAAAAAGTTGTGTCTCAACGCACGTCTCCACGTTTGCAATTTCAACGTTATGGGTCCCCACGATCGCCGTGACAACCAGTCCGCCACAGAAAAAAAAAACCCTAGGTCCCAGACCCTAACCACCAACGGTATGAAATTGCTCTGTGGTTGACAATGAAGCTTAAAGGGCCATGGCAAGTTGTCGGAGGATTTGAAGTGGAATATGTCGATTGTGATTGGAGGGGTCGGGGGGAGCTCGTGGGTGCTGCAGGACTGAGGGGAAGGTCCAAGGATATGTATGATCTCAAGGAATTGGAGCAATACAGAACACAGTAAGAAGGTTGAATTCCTACTTGGAGGGGGGATCTCGACAGTTAATAGGATGAGAGAAAAGAGGGAAAAACAAGAAGGAACAAAGCGATTTGAAGAAAGAACTGGTGAAGCTGAAGGGATGGGGCTTGTTGCAATGGGCAACGCAGGTGGGGAGGATCTCCGGATGTACAGTACTGGACGACGGTAATACTGCGGCTCCGATTTCATGTAATGACGGGGAATTTCGTGAATTCCGTCAGATTTAGCTTAGTTTTAGGTTAAATAGAGGAGGTAATGAAGGTAAATGGAAGGTAATGAAGGTATGAGAGTCCAAAACAGCTAGTTTCTCATACTATAAGCATCATTATGCGTATGGTAAATGGTATGAAACCTCCTTTGGGAATTATTTGGGCTCTTTTTTTTTTTTTAATTCTTTTCTTTTTCTGTTTTTAGAGAATTATAGATTTAACAAATTCTCAAAATGTCTAAAACTGAGGAAACCAGGTACCATCGTTGGCATGCATTACGGCGTGGCAACCGTAGAGAGTAAAAGATAAACCATCCACTCCTACACGATATTCTCCTCCCATTACTCTCTCCCATACTCTGGCTAGGGGCCAAATACTCCCCTTGGCCGTTGCCGGGGCTCCCTTGCCGAACGCCTATCAGAGTCACTTATTCTCTTTCCCGTCTACGAAAGAATACTGTCTCGTCTCCCCAGCGTTGTCTTTCTCTATTGTGGAGATGAAAATTTCCTGCTCCTATAGCTATCGAATATTGACCTGCTTCCATATACCTTCCATGGTTCTTCTGTACACAATTGTACCCACCAAGTAACAGGTACCGTCCTATTATTCACAGAAAGAGATTTTTTTTACGTTCGACCCATCCCGTGTGTGCCGTCACCACATGAACCACAGGTGAGCTGAAAAAAACGAAAAAAAATGGAGTCCAAAGATCGAGTCTAATGCAAACTCCACTTTTACTGTTCCACTTCGGAAAAATTAGAGCTCTTTTCAAAGTTGCTGCAAGTGATGAGAGCGCATGCAAGGGAGCTTTGGAGAGACGTTTTCCAAGGTTACTGAGCTTAACGTCACCCACGATATACTTTCTAGATCAAGAAATAATAATACGGGGATCTTCAGAGGAAGTCAATGGAGTATCTAGCGAATCACCACAGCACAGACGAGATAAATGAACCCTACGAGATCACGTTTCCGGGAAACCTTTACCGAGGTGTTCATTGGCGATGATCTCGAGATCTTTCTACCAGATACAACAGATATTAATATCATCGACAATTACAGCACAACAATAAATTATCATGAAAGAAAAAAAGAAGGATTGAATTTAAGAACATGTTATCGCGTTGTCTAAGATTGACTGGTTAGGGGATATTTAGAGCTGATCGAAGCTTGGAATCTCTTCTCTTCTTACCCTTCCACCGGAACGTAGTATTGAGCAAGGAATGGTAGATAATTCCATTCTTACTCTAAGAATCAAGATGCTGTGGAGATTTCTCCATACCCCGTGCTACCCTTACTTGCACTCCCATTCTTGTTGATCAAGGGTCCGCGAGGAGGACCGTCAATGTCGCGTATCCCTTCCATCCCCCTTCGTAGGGTGTTTGACTACAGTACAATTTAATTGCCTACCTACTTCGTAGGGCGATTTTATTGAAACTCTAGTTCTTCCTCACCTCAGAGTAACTTCTAAATTGATGAACCTTGCCATTGATACAACAGGGGAAAACCTCGGCAATAGTTTGAAATCATGCAAAATCCATACCCACGTCACCCCGAAGTTACAATTGACAACGACAATGCGATTCAATCTGATATAGATTGGTGCAATTGACAGGATTCAATGATGACCATAGATCGGTCCACTCTCTAAACCAGTTTACACCGATCTCAATTCGATCCACTTCGGGTATCAAACGTCAAACGCGAGAGATATCAACAGATAAACAAGCTCTCGAATTTGCCACCTTCTCAGCGGCACAGATGAAAAACTGCGAAATGCTATTTGTGGAAGGCGGCTATACTCCTCCAGTCACAGTGGGCACCCGGCTCATGATTCACTACTGCACCCCACGGTGTGCTATTCTAGGCCCACTGAAAACGCCCGAAGCTGGAGCTTCCTTCGGTTATCCAAGCATAACCGATCGTTCCGAGATGTATCACCCTCAGTCCTTCCAAATTGTGTCTATACAACATTCGGAGTACTTGATATAGATTTCGCATCTATCAAAAGCCTTGTCAACCTCTCCACTTTACGGGAGACCATGCGGTGAGAGATTCCCCGACGCGTTCCCAGACTCACCTTGGTCCGTGAGTCTACGTCATAACAATCTAAAATCCATCTTTTGTGTTCCGTGCACATCGTAAACCTGATGTTCTACACAGAGTATGGAGTACGGAGTATGGAGCACTGCTCGTGACTTTCAAAAAATCGGTCTTGAGACATTGATTGTGTATCGGGTCGCGTCGCGCCATTGTTTTGATGTGATCGACCACAACATCGGAATTACGGTTCACGAATCACAGAGTATCCCGGTCGTTTCAGAGCGCTTGCAGATGCGAAACTCTCACTCGGTAGCATGCTGACTGTGTCAGCCCAGTTGGTTGCCCCAATCTAACTACAACTTTGCGCCACGGCTGCAGTGTCGCAGCTTAGGTGGGGTCGGAGAGGACCCCGATGATGTGATGCGTCAATTGCATCACAGCGCCATGTGCAATGGACCAGTCGTGTTGGTTCTCCAGCCGACTGCCTTGTCGCTGCGGGGTTCATCACACTTACTCCGACTCGTGTCCTGCCAGATACCCTGCGGGTCTTGTCCGTCTAGACCTTTTCCCCTCTGTCTGTTTTGATTCTGATCCCCAATTATGGTGATGTCACGCTCCTCTTCTTGTTGATCGTTGACGCGTGAAACTAAATGAGTGCAAAGTAAACAAAGCAAACCAGCTTCCACGAAGCTAATGCGTTCTCCCGTGATCGCACATGACATCAAGATAGTTCCAGATCAAGATTTCAACCATATCTTAACTGGGATTGATTTGTATTTGGTATTATACCCTCCAGTACTGGAAATACCCTTACCCTACATTCATTTCCCCTGATGTTTCCGCTATAATTGTCAATGACAACCACAGCTCTATTCTCCCGCCTCGGAGTGCCCGATCTGCGCCGCTATTGGCATCGCCCCGGCCATTCATGCGCCAGCCCACACGCCTCATGGGCTTCGTGCCTGTCAGCCTCCTAATCTGCACTTTCCCAAACTTGCTATCCATTCTTACCGATGCTCTACTCCCCTTTTGGAAGCTCGTGATTCCCCATATCGCACAGCTCCATTTGTGGTCCATGTTTCTATCAAGTTCATCCACCCAACTTGATAGATCTCGAGGCATCTTTACAGACTTGCACTCGCGCAGCTCGACTCGTATATTCTACTCCGTACCAGTCTTTGATATTTGTGTAACATACTAGAATAGCTTCTTTCGATTGATTTGCATTTCTTCTTTTTAATCTTCGCCTCCACCGTAATCCGAGTTTCCGACTTCTACTTAATTAGCGGGTATACCTCCAGTGCCAGACCTTCACAAAAAATTCTACTCCGAAGGTTCTCCGTACCACCGCACGAGTCACCGGTAAATTAATAGGTGCATGGTCAGGCAATGGAAAGCCATCAAGCCCCTGAGAACGCAAAATCTGACGCCGGTACTCCGTACTTGCGCATCTATCACAACGGTTGCCCGGGCTCCCAGGCCCACCAAGCCGCCCAGACTCCATATATTATCAGTCCGAGACCCATCCGCCTACATCGAAACCACCTGGACCTTTCCCACGAAACTCGTTCCCACATGTTACCAAGCACGACCATGACTACTTAAATCAAAACTACTTAAACCATGCAGATCCACAGCAGTCGATCCCCCATCCATTCCAACACATCATTCTGATACAGAGGTAATTTTCTTATAGTGTTTTAACTTCGCCTTCAAAATGTCAAATTACCATTTCCACCGCCAAAATTGATAGTCTGATGCATGGTTCCTGCTTCTCTATCCGTTTCACCTCCGGCTAATTCGATTTATCTACCATACTCGTCGTATACACATCAGCCCCGGGGCGGAGCGTTGCATCCGCGAAATAGCAGAAGCGGAGCCCGGATCCTGAAGCTCGGATCCAGCGCAATTAGCGGGAGTCTCGGCGACATGCAATCCTATAAATGGAGGCCACTCTCCCGGTTGCCTTTGACAACAGGACAATAGTTCTGCGGCTGGACTTTCTGGTCTGTGGTTGTGGTTCTGGTCCGGCGGGAGCATGGTGGTCTCGTTTTTGGGATTCGTCATTACCCCTGAACTAGTGCCGACTTCTTTTCGACACCGGTGTTTCCTGCGACGGTTTCTTTGACAGCTTCGAATACGAGATGTTTTTTTGCCTGTTGGATTGCTGTTCGCATTTTTACATGCCCGATCTGTTGCGTTGATTTTGAGGTATCTTTGCTGCGACCTCCAGGGGCTGCATTCGAGGTATACTTCGAGACGCTCTAGATCATGAGTATTTTTGTAGAAGTTTTCTTTATTGGGTATGTAGCCTGGGAAGTAATTGAGTCGGTTTCGGATAGTTTGCCTTATTTTCTTCATTGCTGTAAACAGATATTTATTCCAAATCGTCCGATGAGGGCTTGTTTCAAATTGCTCGGATGTTGTTGCCAGTATATATCTATGGATTTATGTACTGTAAGCCCATGAACTAGCCAACCACCCCAATTCAAAGAATATGCCTATAACCAAGGCGATTAAGTAGAAGCTCTGCAATCTTCATCGAAGATATGGAAGGGAAAAAAAGCTTATACTCAATGAAGCTGCCCGCTTTGCGCTCCTTGAGCATGAAATCCTTATCGGCTTATCAGTGCCCACTAGTCCGAGATAGGCTAAAGCATGAATTTTTCTGAGTGATTTCGACGGCCGCAAGGAGTGTTGAACGTGTCTTTGGTTTGCAGATCTTCATTGTCAAGGCTTGAGAGCGGACAATTTGATCGTTAATCGCACCTCACACCTATCCTTGATCTTGAAACCCTCAATTTCCAGCAATGGGTCCCCCTTTCGCCGGTTCAAAGAAGCGCCGCCGCGAACCTCACAACATCGACGTTAAGTTGGTGGAGCTCTACGAAGATCTTGCCAGCGAAAAAGATGAGATCCGACTCAAGGCAGCCCAAGGACTTGTGTCACAATTCACACCGGATCAGAACCCTGCCGATGAACAGATCAAGAAGGTGCTGTCAAGGCTCTTCCGTGGTCTCTGCAGTAGCCGCAAAGCCGCTCGAATTGGCTTTTCGATTGCCTTGACGGAGATTCTGACCCAGGTCTTCTCTTCGCCGAGAGAAACATCGCGCTTCTCCTTCTCCGATGCTCTGAATCTCTGGGATTCCCAGACGAGTTCCGCCGGCAGCGAGTCGGGACAGGTTGGTGGCTACACTTGGTTTGAAAGGTCGCATGCGCTAATTAGCATCTATTCTCGCTTTATGTAGGAACAACGCGATCACATCTTCGGTCGCCTTTTCGGTGCTGAAGCAATCATCAAATCCTCCGTCCTGTTCCAGCCTACTGTGCCCTTCGAGCAATGGATCCAGGTTCTTGATCTTGTTTTCGAGCTCGCGCAGAAGAAGCCATGGATCCGCGAAGAGTGTGGATGGATTGTTTACCAGTGCATTTACGACTTGGCTACGCGAAAGATGGAGGCCAAGTACATCGAGGCTGCTCTTGAAGGCCTGTGCACGCATGACATCGCCCGATCGCCCGAGGGCGTCGCTATCTGGTTGGCGGCGAAGGACATGTTCCCCAGTATCAACTTCCCGAGCAAGGTATGGAAGCATGATGATCCCTTAGATACGAAGGAGCGCAGCAGCTTGTCGAAGATTATGAAGGAATCAGGCGCTGCAGCAAACGAGGGCGAGAACAAGGCAAACATTGCGAAGACCTCTGGTGTTTGGAACTCCAAGCTTCATTTCGCCTGGGATGCGGTTCTTTCCCGGACCAGTATTGAAGCAAAGGACAAGTCGAAGAAGTCTCGCATGACTTTCGCTGATTTTTGGACCGAGGTTGTGGACAGTGAGTAACTATCTGGTGGTGGAATGGTATATGAAACTTAGGACTGACAATCATCCATTTAGATGGGCTGTTTGCTGCCTCATCGTCGGATGAGCGCAAATACTGGGGATTCCTTCTTTTCAACAGAGTCATCAACGATGGCGGGGCGCAGCAGGCCTCGTTCACTTTCACTAAGAACCTCATGCGATGCTTGACGAATCAGCTTGCCGTGGAAGACCGATACCTTCATCGGATGGCTGTCAAGGCAGCCAAGGCAATTCAGGCTCGTGTGTCCAAAGAGCCTGAATTCGCAGCCGTGGCCATTCGGGGCTTGATGGGCACCAGCGGCACGCTAAACTTCGACCAGGCCACAAAGACCAAGACGGTTGAGAAGATCGTGGCCGAAGCCAACCACGAGGCATTGGAACAGATCGTCCCATTCTTCGAACAACTTATCCAAAACCCCGGCACAACGGATGAGAAAACCGCTGCATCCAACCGTCAATTCGTTGCTGGCCTTCTTCTGTCAATTGTGCGCTCCAAGGCCTCTGCCACCGACAGTGATGCCGAAGATCTCCAGACAAGCCTTGAGCAGATTCTCTCCATCTTCATCCGCTTCGCGTATTTCATGGACGCCGGAAAGAGCTCAACTTCCCCTGAGCCTGCCATCTCCTCGGCAACACAAGAATTGCTGCGCAATCGAATCAACTCTTGCCTGAACAGTCTCATTTCCAACCAGAAGTTCGCCGCCACGCTTCCGTATGCGGTGGTGAAGCAGATTCGCGATGCAGCCAAGTCTGGCGAATTTGGCAAGTTCATCATTGCCATTGATGAAAAGCTATCGGAATCAGTGAAGGCTGCCTTCAAGTCACTGAAGAAATTGTCTAGCAGGGTAAGTATCCTCTTCTGTTCGTTTTCTTTGGCTATTTATACTAACTGCTACATAGGAGAAGAAGGACAAAGGCATGGCCGCATTCAAGCTGCTTTACTCCATGACTATCATGCAAGTGTACAATGGAGATGCAGACGCGGTATCCATGCTCGATGAATTGGAATTCTGTTACACCAAGTTCCTGGGCGAGAAAGAGACCAAGGAGGAGGACGCTGGCGATGCCTCGGATGCGCTCGTTGAGATTCTTCTCAGTTTCGCATCTAAACAATCGCAATTGTTCCGTCGCATGAGCGAGCAGGTGTTCGGCGCTTTTGCTAACCAGATTACTGAGAATGGACTGGAATCACTGACCTCGGTATGTGGCTCCGATATCCCTTTGGTATACATTTTGCTAACTAAATCCAGATTCTGGAGGCCAAGGAGAGTCTCGCTGGACAGCAGGAGATGTTCGAAGAACAAGATGACGAAGGCGAGGAAGAAGGGGAGGATGACGATGCTGAGATGATGGATGTTGATGAGGATGAGGATGAGCTTGATAGTGATGTCGAGGTTATTGAAGCCGGCGCGTCTGGCTCCGACTCAGACGAAGATGACGAGGCGGAAGAAGAAAACAACGAAGAAGATGCACAGGAAATCGCTGCATTCGAAGCCAAACTAGCCGCCGCGCTTGGCACGCACGGAGCAGATGGGGATGAATCCGATTCTGACGCCGACATGAATGACGACGAGATGGATGAGTTGGACGATAAACTTGTGCAAGTATTCCGCGCACGTCGCCAGGAAACCTCCAACCGCAAAGACAAGAAAGACGCGCGCGAAAATATGGTGAACTTCAAGAACCGTGTTCTGGACCTGCTAGAGATCTTCGTGAAGAAGAGCCACTCCCGACTGCTGGCTCTGGACATACTCCTGCCCTTGCTCCGACTGTCACGTCGATCCAGTGTGAAGCAGATTGCCACCAAGGCAAACAATGTCTTGCGCGAGTACACCAAGGTCTGCAAGGGCAACACACTCCCTAAGATTGAGGATGCTGAACAGACCGAGGCGCTCTGGGAGCTTCTTCGGTCAATCCACAAGGAGGCTAGCCACAGTGGGCCTATGGGTCATGCGACCGCTTGCAGCCAGGCTAGTTTGCTTGTTGTGAAGGTGCTTGTTGCGCATGATAAGGATGCCATTGCCGGTGTCGTGGATGTTTATGCTGCCACTCGTAAAGACCAACTCATGAGCACTAAGTGCCATGTGCAGCCGTCGTTCTTTTCGGAGTGGAACAATTGGTGTGTGTCGGCGAGCAAGCAGCTGAAGTGAGATAGTTCAATTCTTGTACAGAGATTGCGAATATTATAAAGTTGTCAGTTCTCAATGTCAATTGTTAAACATATTTGATCGGACCGGGGTATGAACACCCCTGGATATGTAATGTATGCTATTGATGCTTGTTTATATCAACAAATGATCTTTTTGTAATTTTTGTAACCTACTACAGAAAAGGTTACATATTATCTACCCTTTTTATGTAGCTTGGAAATGTGGACAAGGAACAGGTATTCGTGGCCCTTTTAACCTGAGATATATATATCACAACAACCAGAATCCAAATGAAATCATCTTCTCAGCTCACATCGCCTATTTTGTAGTATGTATATACTGCATGAAAATATGAAACCACAATTTTACCCTAGAACCCAGTGATGTAGCGATGTTTAGTCGTCTCCTCCAAAACTTCCAACCGCATCCCAACCTCAAGGGGCCCCTCGTTGCGCGGCGCACTCAACATCCCGAAACATGGCTTATACTTAATTCCCTCATCGATCCTACGATACGACATCAGTGTATCCCACGGCTGCTTCTTGTGCTTATGCGCGGTTTCAGGATCAACATTAGGCACCTGGCAGCGCGCACAGCGAGCCACAATATCCAGATCAAGTGGAGCCTCATAACTAGCTTGGCTTGGACTACTCGAGTCCTCAGAAGAGCCACTAGCCCTTTGACCGGTAATGCGAATCGATTTCCATGAATCTTCACTCCAAGGCACCCCGCCACGAACAACGATATTCGGACGAAACCGCTCAACGGTGATCGGGTCCTCACCCGCCTGGCGCAGACGCACATTGAGCTCGCTCAGCGAAGTCTCCGAGGCAATGAGCACCGGGTGCACGTCCGGAAACCCTGTCGTCTGGACGCGGCCCAGACGGTGCGGGGCGCCGTTACCCTTCAGCACACGCGGCGTCGGGCCTTTGTAGACAAGCGCGACGTCGCGGCCCAGGAAGGCAGAGAACGGTGCATTGGTTTCATCGCTATACATGTACCCGTCTGTTTCAGTGTCCCAGATGTGAACTGAGCTTATTTTGGTATTTGCAGCTAGCCATTCTCGAGATGGATGGGATGGAATGTGGATCGTGTGAGAATCTTGGTCTTGGTCGTGGTCTTGATTTGGCCCGGTTTGGGTGGTTTTGGCTTTTGGTATACTCACGACGAGCTCATCTCCGTCTGCACTTAGGGCAGTGCGGATGCGCGTCATATCTGGAATCTGACGGATAGTCAGGAATTGATTTGATGATGCATCGACGAGCATCCAGCGTCGGTCTAGTTCAAGACCATGCTGTTTCAAGACTGTTGAGTGGACTTCTAGGCCGCGACATGATTTAATGGGATACATGCGCAACGAGACGATCTCGCTGGATTGTTTAGGGCGAAGCCATAAGCGGCGAAGTATAGTTGGCGATGGGGCTGATTTGGACCATCCTTTGAAGCGATAAATCAAGATAACGGGGATTAGGAGTAGGCCTAGAGTTACGGCCACCAATATACTGTGCGACTGGAGCATGTTTGCTATTCCGCACCTGGGCAAGAATTCAGGGTCATACAAACTCGAGCAACGAAGTCATCGGCGCAATTTTGCCAAGGGATGCCGCCTTATACGGTATACTACATGAGATGAGCAGCTCCGGCAAACTACCTCGACAGGCACCTGCACTTATTGTTGCTTACTGTCGTCATATGCCATTATGCCATTTTTGATAGCTTGACTGACTCACTATACTACAAATGATGCTTCAAATCCAATTAAAGATGAATCCCAGAGTATAGATTATATGTATAGTAATAGGGAGATGCCACATGGAAACACCGCGCGTATAAGTATGCGACAAAACAAACGTGACCGGAACGCATTTGAATCCAAGAAAAGCAACCGTTGAGGCCAAATACTGGATACTAAAAGACCCAGATGTACCCAAGTAGATCCTCCTAGGCCACAGGAGTATATGTCGAAAATGAAACTATCTGCAATGCTGTAAACCAATTATGCAGCATGTTTCTTATCCAGCCAGCATGCGACCATTGCCTTAATTAGGCCAAGCGTGACCTTACGTCCTTGCTCAATGTTCGCATCCCCGGACGCCCCGGGGACATGGAGGAACAGGACGTTGCGGTCCTGGCCCTGCAATTGGGCCAAAGACAAGCTAGTGTAGAAGATGAAGTCGCACAGGTAACGACCCGCATCCTTGGAAATCCGGAGGTCGGAATCGGGAGTAAACGAACGCCACGTCTCTAAGAACTGATCATCAGGCTGGTAAGGCGAAGCAGAGGAAGGATCTTCTGTAGCGCGACCAGGCGTCAGAATCGGCGGCAATCCCAAAGCTTTCCACCGCTTCTCGCCATCCACATAGCCGGGGCGACCCTCGATATCGGTGATGTTATAGTCATCCCGGTGAGCTAGAATTTCGACGGAGTAATACTGCCGTGGAGCTGCGATACCGATATGAACGATAAGATCAGGTCTGCGACCGCCATGGCAGGCAGCGAACTCCTCAATAATATGGGGAAGAGTCTCTCGCACAGTGGCATATGCTACTGGGATTGGAGTGGGATGCACATGAAGTGAGACTCGACGCGGGTCCGAGTCGTGGTCTTTGGGTGACGGAAATAGGAACGATGATGGGAGAGATGAAGCAATCAGATACGAGGCGTTCACAAGATTGGTCTTGAAAGGCTGGGTTACACTGTTAGTCTTGTTCGGATCGGATACGAGCAAATATCCGAAGTGCAGATCACTTTGCATTATTTTGTGCATCACTCACCCCAAAGCCGGTTATTAAGACGGATATCTCGTTGCTTGGCGGGTCGGAGGGCCGTGGCAGGTTGTTACCAAGCGAAGTGGAGCGCAAATGGGGAACACCGGAACCACTATCACCCATCTTGATGAATATTCTTAGAGATGAAGTTGAGATGAAGATGACTTGAAGCGGGGGAAAAGTACCTAAGGCGAGACCAATGCGGGGAGCTGAATGTAACCATGGATCGACTAGTCTAATTCCGTTTTAAGGTATAACCTTGGAAAGGCAATTTCATATGGTGAGATTTTTATTTGTTAGCTTGTTAGCTTATTATCGTATGAGTTTGGTGGATATTTCATATCGTACATTATATTTGATAGGCTCTCATTCAGTCTCTATGTTGTATAGATGTTAAGTAACCCTTGTGGCGCCGAACGCTATCGAGACTTTCTTTCTTATCCTTGTATGGAGTAACCATTGAGCAGGTTCCTCTCTCATGAGTTTGTTATTCAAGGTGCATGCGACGATCTGTATCTAGTCTCAATCGCCATTGGGAAAAGGGGCCTCTCACTTGGCACAATCCGTATTT
The DNA here is from genome assembly GCA_028827885.1 of Penicillium sp. IBT 31633x. NCBI lineage: Eukaryota > Fungi > Ascomycota > Eurotiomycetes > Eurotiales > Aspergillaceae > Penicillium > Penicillium sp. IBT 31633x. The sequence goes on from JAPWDP010000002.1 coordinate 919,924, forward strand.
ACAAGTGGATATGGACGGTACAAAAACCCGACCAAGAATTGCCTGTTCGGGCAAAGATCGCTTGATTTGGTTCTCGTTCTCGCATTTCTCGCATTTCTCGCAGCATATCGTTCATATTCGACTCCATGTGGAATACAAGATTGTACGCCGTACTCTGTACGAATTACCTCAGACTCCATACCTGTCGGCGCTTTGACGTTCCGAGTAAAGCAGTTGGTAATGTTACACATTATTAGATCTGTAGCTTTTCAGTTGATTGGCTTTGGTCCAGCTTGGTTCGGCTCGAAAGCATCCGATGTTGACGTGGGCCCCGGATTTCAAGACTACTCAGTCAAAGGCCCGTGGAACAAAATGGAGTCCTCCTGACTCGGTGATGGCTCGGAACCTGTTATAAGCGAGTTATTCCTCGGACAATCTCAATTTTTAGAAATCCGGGGTGTCGGCTTGATTGCATCCCCTTTGAGACTCTTGACCATGGCGGTAATCAATGAATTGCTCAATAACCCTTATGTGGTACAGAGTCTGTGTGTGGTCCTAGCGGTGATTTTCATAACTAGCATTTGGGGGGATATCGCAGAGGATATTCCCTTTAAACGCATTCCCTTGGTTGGAAAGTCCTGCTGGGAGCTCACCAACAAAAAGGCTAGGTCACGATTCACTCAATCAGCTCGTCAACTGATGACAGAAGGATTTGCACGAGTAAGTTTGGGACGAACTATTGTCTTGTCGTAGTCTTTGCCCTGGAATACGCTAAATGGTCTCTATAGGGCACCGATGTCTTTCAGATCATAGGAGGCACACGGCCGGTGATTGTATTGCATCCAAAATATCTCGATGAGATCAAGAGTCATCCTGACTTGAGCTTCAAAGAAGCCATCGGAAAGGCAGGTAATGACTCTGAACTTAACCCGAACCAGCAAGACTAACTTGCTAATAGAACTTTTTCGATAACCGCATTCCTGGGTTCGAACCGTTTCACAATGGAGAGTCTCTAAAGGTTACCGTTGAGGTCGTGCGTACAAAGTTGACACAGGCACTCGGTATGATGTCTTACTAGATCTCGCTCGAGAGACGAAACTGACTCCTTTTCCTCTCTCTTCTCATAGGCTCCATATCAATTCCACTCTCGAAGAAGACTACAGCGATATTGAACGAGTCATTGCCCCCTGCCAGTGGTAAGAAAAAACGCCTCATCTGCATTGAGTGTTCTCCCATTGACTTTCTATTTCTGACAGATTGGAAATCATATCGTATTGCTTCCAAATTGCCGAATATGGTAGCCCGCCTCTCCTCTGTGATTTTTGTTGGGGAGACTATCTCCCGGGACGAGGAGTGGATCGATGTTTCCGTCAACTACGCCATCGATGCATTCGTTGCCATGCGAGATCTGCGAGAATGGCCTTCCATCCTTCGTCCGGTTGTTCATCGGTTTTTGCCATCTACCCGAAAGCTGCGCAAGCACTTGGAAATGGCTCGCTCCATCATCAGCCGCGAGATCAACAGGCGGGCCCTAGTTCGTGCAGGAAAACTTCCCGAGGATGACCCGCCTCGCAATCCTGATGCTTTGGACTGGTATCGTGAGACGGCCGATGCCCGAAATAGCTTGAACTTCGACCAGTCTGTTTCCCAGGTTGGATTGGCACTGGCTGCCATCCACACTACCTCGAACTTGCTTTCCAACGTCTTGTACGATCTCGCGGCTTACCCGGAGTATATTCAGCCACTGCGCGATGAGATTTGTGCAGTTGCCTCCGAGGACGGGGTCCTACAAAAGACTAGTTTACTTAAGCTGAAACTGATGGACAGCGTGATGAAGGAGTCACAGCGTACCCACCCACTATCGTTGGGTAAGTAACCCCTCGTTGATTGAATGTTCATTCATTTCGTTCATTTCTTTTAGTTGAACGATTTGTTAACACACCGCAAAAGCTTCTATGAACCGTCTCACCCTGAGAGAAGTTGTTCTCTCGGATGGAACTGTGATTCCTAAAGGCGCCAACATGCTTGTTTCTACAAACACATTGGAAGACGACAGCATCTATCCTAATGCCGCCATATATGATGGTTATCGGTTCTACAACAAACGCCAGCAGCCTGGCAATGAACATAAGCACCAACTTGTCACGACGACAACAGAGCACTTTGTCTTTGGCCACGGTATCCATGCCTGCCCTGGTAGATTCTTTGCTGCCAATGAAAGCAAGATCATGCTCCTCCATTTGCTTCTCAAATATGACTGGAAATTACAGGGCGAAGGACGACCCAAGAACATCGAAAATGGCCTCGAATCAATTCCCGACCCACGGGTTCAGATTCTGTTTCGGTCGCGTGAGCCCGATATTGACCTGAGCTTCCTGGGAGAATAACGTTATGGGTATTTGACATGGTTTCTTTTCCCTTTCTTATGAATATTGAACGTTGCTGGCTTTTATCTACTACATACCTTTGAAGGATATTACATATCTACAAGCTGTGGGACAATAAGTTTGCTCCTGTGATAAGTGTCAACTCTCTAATCGAATGAATCAAGTCCACGTCTTCTTCAAAGGTACTTTGTTAGTCTCGGTTCCTCGAAAGTGGAGTTGATTGGCATCTGGCCCACAGCTCTGAGGTTACTTTGTACAACTGTACAATGTAAGCGAGATGAGATCTTATTACTGAATCTACTGAATCTGTTAAATATATATGAGTCATTGGAGTATTTGGGACCATAGTATGCACGGGATTTTCAAGAATGCATATTTGTTACTCTGAGCATGAAATAAGAAAGTACCTCCATGTACCTCACAGCGCACATCGCAGTCAAGAGGTCTACATTGTAGGGTTTCCCACTGCCAGACATGGGCACGTGACCAGTAAATGACCGTAATGATACAGTAAGTTTAGACGCGTGTGGACGCGTTGCGCGTCAGTGGAGAAAGATGAACGTGAAGCTTCTCCAACCGCAAGGCTCTTCTTCACCAACCCCATCCCACTGGGGTTTATATGGGTCTTGGGCCCCTTAGTTTTGGGTTCCAGAGCTCCAGACCGCACAATCAGAAATTGTGACCGCTGATCGACACCAGGTACCCGTAGGGAAACTTGGTTCTCTTTGAACGCAACAAACCTATTCATTCTTTATGGGTACCTTATATATAGAGGTCCGAGCTACTAGGGTATAAGCATGGAAAGAAGAGAAAGAAAAAAAGCAAAGACTTGAAGAACATCATCGAGGACCAGTTGCTGATCGCTCGGTTCGTTTTGTACAAGCCCTTGCAGCTATGGAGTGAACGGATGGAGACAATGTCTTGAAGATGGATACTGCACCCGCGATCTACCATACATGGTACTCCGTGATCCCAAAATAAATTTGGAGGGTTTACCAGCCCCCTTCATTTATAAGGTCGACAGTGTATGTGATATGTTGTACGGAGTATACGAAGTACGTTAGACCTTCTAATCTTGAAGCCAGAGTATCACAGTGTCCTTACCTCTCAAGACGGTTCCCTCCAGAGTCCTGTATTTATTCGTGCATGCATCAAGTAAGGCCCAGGTGTTTGCAGCCAACCGCTTTACATAGGAAAGACTCGAGTCGATCTAAACAAACTTCACCAGATTCAAGAGAAAGGGAAAGGAAAAAAAAAAAAGAATCAAGAACAAATACAATTGTAGACACACACAACCTGTAGACAACACACTATTACTCGCGAACAGCGCTTAGGATTTTTTGGCAGTGGGCCGTTGATTAAGTACTGGGTACCGTGTTCAACAAGCACTCGATCACCGGGACCACAGGTACCAAGTACCCCCCCCCTCCCGCACGCCTCACCCTACGCCCAACCCTACTACTCCCCCATCTTCTTCTTCTCACCCTCTCACTTTCTCTTAACCACCTTCTCCCATTATCGCGAGATATTTTCGCACCTTTTTCTCCGTTTGAGGAGACGTTCTTTTCTTTTGTGCTTTGCTGGGACGTAATGACGAAATCCTCCATTCTCTACTGAAACGGGATGGAGCCGCAAATGTGATCTGGTGATTCCGATTTCAAGTTGCCGCATTCCTCAGGAAGCCTACGCTCACGCACGCCGAGACCTCGGTTTTTTTTTTTCTTTCTTTCCTCTTCACGTTACTATCTACCTCTCTTGCTCTCGTTGCAGTTTTCTTTTTCCCTCACGACTCACGACATTGACGCGACGCTGCGCGCTTCGACTCGAAGCCGCGCCATATCTAACTACTCACTTTCCGACACGTCCTCGAGTTCCTCCCAGAAGTCGCATTGACCCACATTCTGCGGTTCGCAATACCGCAAGATCGCCAGTATGGCTCAACGTCAACTCTCGCGCACCCTCCCTAAGAACTTCACCTTCTCCCTCGGTGAAAATGAACCCAAGACCCCCGAGCGCCCCAGTACCGCGATTGATGTGCCGCCGCCGCCGCGTCACTCAATCTCAAGCTGTCGTCTGCCTCGGGCTCGGGCTCGTGCCGGTACCAATGTTTGCGCCCGTATGGACATGGATATGTTCCAGTTCCGTGGCTCCGATGTTCCGCTGCCTTCAATTGAAGTGCCCCAGTCAAACTCTGAATTCGAGGCGCCTTCATTCCGTGATTTCGCCAACGATGAGCGATACCTTGCGCCTCCTCGTTCGCGAGTTGATTTCAAAACGCCACCGGCGCAGATTCGCGGAACCCCTTTCGAATCATGCGACACTGGAAACCCGTGGCCATCATGGGACGAGACGCCCGCTCCAAACAACATCAAGCGCCCAGGCTCGGCATGCTCGAGTCTGTCGAATTCCTCAATCGAGTCAATCGAAACATTCGCCTCGCGACCATCTGTAGGAAGCTGCACCAGTGTTGAAAGCGATCTGTTCGACTCTCACTTCCCGTGGGAGATTGTGAAAGAACCTGAGATCGAGTCGCCTTCGCGACCTCAGAAGCAGCGATCCAAGGTCATAATGGCTGACAATTCCTGGACTTCTGAGATGGACAACCACTTGTGGAATACCTACCAAATCTACCTCCAGGATCCTACCATAACTCCGTTCAAGATGACACCCGGCAGCATCCCCCCTCTAGGAGTCACCTCACGCGTTGCGCGACGCGCCAAAAAAACATGGGAGAAGAAGAATAGTCGTATCGTTGGATCTGTGTCGATGTCGTCTATTGATCCTATTGGAATATCTACCCCTAAGGCCATGGACGAAGTGTCGCAACGGCCCTGGCCCAAATCCGACTCTAAGACTCGACGTCGTTTGAAGAAGCTTTGTCGACGCAAGTTCTCGATTTCGCCACATTATCAGCGCATCATGCAATCTCGCACTCCCGAGCCTGTTGCGCAAATGTTCGGCCCTCCCACGGATACCCGTGTACAAGACTTCGCCGAACACTCGGCCTACACTACTCGGGATCTTGGCGTGTCTCTTGTTAGTTCCTATGACCCGACGCCCCTTTCTCAGGTGAATCAAGGCCTCCCGCCCTTGAGCACGGACTGGTTCAATAACCCCGTGCCTGTTCATGTCGAGCCACCTGTTACTAAGGCTCCTATTCAGCATCATCGCGTTGGGTCTGCTCCCAGTATCCCTCGCCTGGGATCTCCATTTGTGTATAATACTTGGGGTCCCGGTGAGTCAAATCGCCAGGTTCAGGGTGCCAATGCCCGACCTGAGACCATCCATGTTCCGGGCCATCGTGCCCGACGTAATACATATTTGGACCGGACTTTCCATGGCGATGATGTTTTCGCCAGCGTATCCAAGGATAACAAGAATCCATCCGATCAAGATGTTGAACGTCGCTTGGAGGACTATGTTCGTGATAACAAGTTCGAAGACATGGGGCATGGCCGAGTTCGTATTCGCAATCGCGGAGCTACCACCAGCGCTGTCAATCCCAGAGATATGGATCAGCTTTTCTCACCGCCCTCCTCTCTCAACTCAGGTCCAATTGAACCTGAAGAGACTACGCCTGTTATGAAGCCGCCCGTGAACCCATTGCTGGACCTTGGCGAAAACATCAAACGCCTGGGTTCACCTTTCCAGATTGACGGAGGTTTCAAACGTCGCGATGCTCCAAACCGAACCAACAGACGCGCACCTGTACTCTCTGACCCTTTCTCGAGCGGTGGGCCTTCATTTATAGCGCCCGATGAACACACTTCTCCCATGCAAGTTTCTCCAACTCAAGCACACGAGAAAGCCCCGGCTTCTTTGCCATACAATGCCTTTGAGGACGGCCTTTCTGATGCCGAGCGAATCCGTCGTCAAATCTTGAACATGCCTTTCACGCGTAACTAAGTTGCGCCCTTTTGCTGCCCATTTTTCAAGTATCCGTCTCATCGTGGCGTCGATTTCTGCGAGATTTTATCCCCTTTGCATAATGACTTGAACGAGATACCGACAGGGCCGTCTTGTAGCCCCTGCATTTCCAGCACTTTATGACAGCAACACTATCCACGACTGTAATGATACGTTTGAGATTTTTTCCCCTGACGCTTGATCACCCTGAAAATTGCAAACACCGAATCCCAATGACAACCAACATACACACCAAAAAAATAACCAACAGAATGTGATGGGTCTTTTCGCTTTTCCCTTGGTTGTCGAAAGCCACGCACAGTACATCGACATCTGGCCATTGGTTCCTTGGCCTCGAACAATGAAATCGTTTGTCTTGTAACAGCAATCGCCTTCAACATGTGTGTGTGGCTATGTCTCGAAGCCGCCAATTTCTATTGGGCATATCTTACCCAGTCAGACCAGCATCGATCTCGATATGGTTTGATCATTCATTCATTCACAGAACATTTCCTTTTTCCTTTCTTCTCCAAAAACAACAACACCAAAACACGCAAAAATACTCGAAAAATGAAACCAAAACCACCAAATATCCGCTGCCAGCAACCTTTCGCTATTATTTGGCGATCCACACTCTCTACCTACTTTTCTCCTTATTTTCTTTTCTCAGACCTTGTCCACTCATCCCCCGCATCCCGTACGTGTCAGAAGACCTTTTTTTTTTTTTGGCAGACCCGGGGATGTGGCACGGCTTGATAATGGCGTTCTTTCGAATTCACCCTTCACAACTGGAAACGACTCCCCTGCCTCCATGTTAACGCTCGTCAGTTACCATAGATGGCAACGCCCCTCCCCTTTAAAAAGCGAATGTGCAACGATACATATGCAAATACATAGACGAACTGAAACGAAACGAACACGCATGATATTGCAGTTGACCAATGACATCCCTGTTACGCAAGCGAGGTGTTTGGTTTTCTTTTGCCAGCGATTCCATTTTCTTAATTCGCATCTCATGATCTCAATCTTGAACCTACTATCGTGGGGTTCTCCCTGTCCCCGATTCGCGATCAACGATTTACATCATGCTTTCAATTCACGATTTGATTCTGCTCGCGCTCCATGATTCCCCTTGTGGCGAGATTTATTGAGCTTGCATCCAGATAATTGCGGGTCTTTTTTTTCTTGATCTTTTTCTTCGCCTCTTCTGCGTCTTTTCATGACGCATGGATGTCTGTCTTGTTTTCAGAGCCTGTTATTAACTGGATCGGTTTGATCTTTCTCTGGAGCTTGTGATAGTTTGGTCTTTTTTATCTTTATCTCTCTTGCTTTGATTTTATTCTCCTGCGAGATTTGATCTCGTCCAGGAATGGCTCTATTCTGATCGAAATGATCTGCCAATCGATTATTCTTATCCCTACATTTTGTATCCTTTTTTTTGGGTTGTAGGTCACCCATCACTGGTAATTCTGTATACTACACCAGGTCTGAGCCTGTCCATGCGCAATTGGCCAATTCCAATTCCATTTCCATCATGATTCTTGATTTGCATCTTTGCAGGTTTAGCTGTCGTGATGAAGATTCCCAACTTCCTCGGCGTCGCTTACAGCAATTCCTATGCATTGTGCATGTTCTTACATCTGGCGACCTTTGATCAATAGTTTAATAAATCAATTAATAGTGCAGCATAAGACAATACTCTGTGAAAGACGCACAGTCCGTCAAGGTGAGCAAAAAGCCCTCAGGTGTCCCTTGTCTAATGATGTATGGCTTGAGGCTACAGCTACAGCCACAGCTACCAGCTACAGCGGTGTCCTTGATGCGATGGTGAATTGACTCAATGATGATGTCTGCATATTAGAGAAGTAAGTTAACATTCATGGAAGAGAACCAGCAAAGTTCTCAACAAAGTATCAAATAAAACATGAACATGCGAAGAAGATGGGGTATAAGTCATAGAAAGATATGTGCAACGAGGCGATTCAAAAGGATAAGACGCATATAGACAAAAGCTCACTTCTCCAATTTCTTCTTCCGCTCTGCAAGCAGAGCCTCGATCTTCCGAATTTGAAGAGCAAGTCCCTTCTTTTCAGCATTGGCAAGCAGCCATTCTTCCATGCCCCGACGAACATGACGCATGGAATGCAAGACGGGCAAAATAGGCGCGGACGACAGAGTTGTCTTTGCCTCGTTTTCACGCTCGATACGCTGCCAGCGCTCGGCGCCAGGGTTTAGCAAAAGATCAAAAACACCAGCCCAGAGTTCACGGTCCCAGTATCGTTTCAGGGACTCACGGATGCGATAGGTGCGAGATGATGTGTTCTCGTCGTTGCCGTCCACAGGAGTGGACTCGACGTATTTGCCAAACAGCAAGACGTGGATGACGCCGGCAATACCGTATAGATCGATTTGATGGGTCCAAGGGCGCATCTCTCGGATCTCGTTGCACTCGTGCGTACCAGTCTCCCAGTCAGCGATAAATTGCACAGCTGGCGAAAAGGCTTGCATGTCGATACTGCGGCCGAAGTCAATCAGGGCTAGGCCTTTTTGTTGCCAGCCGTAGAATCCGCTTGGGGAGTAGTGGATGCTTTCGCGAGGATCAAGTATAGCGTCGTCTTTACCGAGATCAAGGAGAGAGAGTGCCGTGGAGGGTGGTTCGTGGGGTTTCACATCGTCCAGACGAACCAGGCAGTTGTCAGCTTTGATATCGCCGTGGAGGACGCCATTTGCATGGAGCGCTTCGACGGTGCGGAATAGTTCGACGGAGAAGAACATTGCTAGGACCTCCTCGAGACCGCCTTCAGACGTGTGGTTGGAATTGATAGCTTCATTGCGGACGATGTTGACGAGGTCAAGCACAGTGCCTTGTCCTCGATAGTCTTCGACTAGGAAGCTTTCACGTTTATGTACGTGCAGTTCGTGTGCACGGATAATGCTATCAGTGGCGCGAGAATGATCCGGAGATTGTCGCAAGCGACTGTATGCCGTGCGCATCATGTAAAACTCCCATGCGCTCGATGGGCCATTTTCGACTTTGAGTGCTTCGAAGGGGAATCGGGGGCTTTCATAAGCATTTGGCTTCCTCGACTGGGAAGTTCTGCCCTGAGGACTTGCACTATTGTCGGAATCAGAATCATAGGATTCGAGACTATCGATACTCTCGGCAAGATAGACCGGTGCGTATGCTCCGGCTCCGAGCTCACGGCGGATGATGTAGCTTCGTTCCGCTCCTGGGAACTCAAGGATAGGTGTGTCGAGGGCCTCATCCACGGCACTCTTTGATCGCCTGGTGTTAGTTTTTACAAACTTCAGAATCATCGAAGCATAGTTGCTATCTTCAACATGAGCATGATAACCCGTGTACATCGCAAGAGGCATTTCAAGGGAATTGAGTATCGTGTTGCGAATGCCCTTGTCAGTTGGATTGCATTGCGCGTCTCTGATTACGGCCTCCCGTCTCCTTAGCTTAGGCGCGAGCGCCTTGAAGACCGTCGGACTGAATGGCACATCAGTCGTGGACGCGACGGTGTGATCTCCTTGGTATGGCGTCTCTGTCCCCAGTGGACTGTCAAGCAAAAGATCATTAGCCGGCGAGCGAGGCTTAGATGGTGTTTTTGCGCTATAAAGACTGTTTCGAGCAGCCGTCAAAGAAGGAATGGAACACTCTGTTCGCTCCACAATAGGCGTCATGAAGGGTAGCCGGTTTTGAGCCATGATTGCAGGGTCGCGGTAGGTACCCCACGGGGGAGCATAGTCCTCGGGCATTTCTGGTATAAATCCTTTTCTCTCCGGGGTTCCTTGTGTTGAGTTACTTGCCACTCCATCGCTGACGATAGAGTGCGAGGTAGCTTCGGCATTGTCGATATCGGGAATATCGCGATCAGGGTTGAACTCTGTCCAATCGCTTCCATCGTCATCAACGCTTTCAGCCCGTGTGGTGTTGGCATAGTCGGTGTCATCGTAGGATTTGTGGAAGGTTTGAGTCTCATCGTCTCCAAAGTCGCTGGAGGCTGCTGATATATGCCCTGTGCCTGTACTATCTCCGGTACTATTGCAATCCTCATCTTCGTAATCGCTGCCACAGAAGCTATCGGCGTCAGCTTCAGTCTCTGCTTTCAGTGGTTGATTGAAAATGCTGTAGATCTCATCCGTTGCCGCGCGAGTGTGCATGGTCATTGTCGGTTCCCGAGTGCTCTTTCGCCGGACCTTCTTATTATTGGATGGAGAATCAAAATTCATTTTGACTGCATCGAATGTGAGTTTAGCCGGCCAGAAGTCAATAGAGCCGACTACTCACCTGTTTGTGTTTGTGATATTTCCCCTTTGATCTTGGTTCGACTAGCTTTATCAGATTTGTATGCATGGCTTTCTTCTTGATATTGAGGTTGGGCATGAGGAGCCGTAGTGAGATTATGGCCAAGATGCTCTGGCAAACCCTCTGGCGCATGCTCATTCCCTGTCATGGACTCGCCATTATTTGCGTTCCCAGAGATACGTTTCAAGGGCTGTTTGTGTTTTCGCCAGTTCTTGTCCATCCAGCCACGCTTGATTGCCCTAAGCTCTTCGAAACTCCTCTCAAGTGAGGGGTCTGCACGGTCAGGGTATACAGATTCCAGATCAACGAATACACGTTCTCGTCGGCCGGTCCGCGGATTGACCGCTTCCCTTACATGGTGTTCGGGTACTTCTTTGAGTGGTCTTGGTTCTTTGGAAGGAATATCTGGATTGGACTGAATACATAACAGAAAAACCATAAGTTCATGCCAGCAATTAGTCCTGTGATCGTAAATATATGGAGATCTGAACAGGAGAAGGGCAACTTGGAATGTGGACTCACCTCGTCCCTGAAAATAGCCATTTTTTGTGTTGGTGCTGCCTTCTTTCCAGCCTTCAATGTTTCTCCTGCCCATGGCCGTGCTTCTACTTCGTTCTCCTTCTTGCGATCTCGAATCGACCCGATGCTATCCCATCCCTTTGTTGGTCCACCGGTAGCAGGGCCTGGCGCAGCCGAATCAGCATCCGAGAAAATAGCCATCTTGGGCTTTCCAGACTTGGTCTTGGCGGCACGGCCAGTCTGAGCTGATGCTCGTGAAGCTTGTGGGTCGGTAGAGGCATCTGATGGTGCAAATGGGTTCATCTTGGCGGCCAGCGCAGGACGGACGGTTGGCAAAGCCGGGGAGGAGGGCCCGGCGTCTTGTGGACGTTGGTCGTATCGGTACTGAAATTCACTATATTTCCGTGCCAGTCTCTCGACTGGGCGCGCCTCACGGTCCATACCGAGCCTGTACACCTCATCGGCCTGTGACCATCGTCCAGCACCCTCTAACCACCCGGCGAATTCCTCATAGAAAAGGGCCAAACTTTCACCGATTTGATGACGAGCAAGAAATGCGAATGTTTCGCGTGGGGCATCGGAGAAGAGTCTAATGTAGTGAAGCCATAAGCGCAGATATCGAGGGTCGTTTCTGTAGTGTGTCGAAGAAAGGAATGACTTTGTTGCCCTTTCCAATAACGGTAGGAGACCGGATTCCGGAGTCGCTTGTGCGGACGGGTACGCATTCAAGGTCCATTTGACATAACGGTCGTAAACATCCAGCGGATCGTCCGATTCTGCTATCGACTGCAATTCATTTTCGAATTCTTGGCGTATGGCATCGTTAATGGTCCTGGTGCCATTTGGTGAAGGTGAAGGAATCTGGTCACTGTTGCTGCCGGCTGAAAATATCCGGGCGAGCTCTCTGGCCGATCGACCACCAGGGAGTGATTGAACGTTTTCCTTTTGTGCCTCGATGATATCGAAATCTACCGGTTCGTCGGAGGCTGCCATGTTAGCGACAGCGACTGCAACAGAGGAGATCACACAGATCTCGGATTCTGTTCGAGGCCAAAAAGTCGAAATGGGTAATAAGTAACTGTGGGACTTCGGAGGGGCTGCAAGGGCCTTCTGTTATCGATAAACATCACATGACCGTTGCCCCGGTGACAATCACGTGGCTAGTATTCCTTCCTTGGGTTCCTCGCCTTATATCCTTGTGACAGCATCGGAGAATAAGCATTGCAATAATTCTTGTTCCCAAGTTCAATCAACTTTATTAATACTGCTAAAATCTGTATTTCGGTGCTTATAAGTGTCTAGAGTGTGCGGGGGACAATCTTGATCTCCAAGGCTTGGCAATATCAACTTCTTCGGGCCCTTCCATCAGGGTACCCACTCGGTTCAAAAGGCATTGCATCGTAAAAGACACAGTGCTATGTGTTGCCAAGAACCCGAGTCGTCAACGCGCGCAGATTCCGAACCCAAGGTCAATCACAAACGGAACCTCAGCAATGGAACCTCTGAGCTTTCGCCACCCAGACGGTCCAAACGACAAAAGTCCACTACCAATTTGAAGGAACTCTCCTCTCCAGAAGCATCAGACTCGGAGGGCGAAGAAGCTAATTCCACACTGAAAGAAGAGATTGAAGACAAGATCCCGCCAGTTGAGACTGCTAAGGAGATTACAAAGAAGGCTACAGCCAAGAAGGGGTCCAGCAAAGACGTCAAACCAAAAAAGGCACAAAAGTCTAAGAAAGACCAAGAGCTTGATACCATGCCTTTGGCACCACGGGCAAAGGGTCTGCGCATGTTCGTTGGAGCGCACGTCAGTGCTGCCAAGGGTCAGTCTTCTCGGTTTCCGGGATTTCATTGCTCCAGTCCAAGAATAAACTAACTCGTGTCGCAGGTATCTTCAATTCCATACATAATAGTGAGAAAATTGGGTGAGTTCAAAGAGCTTCCAACTATATCTATGTTTGGAACTGAGTCTAATGAAGCAATTAGAGGAAATGCATTCGCCCTGTTCTTAAAATCACAGCGCAAATGGGAAAACCCGGCTCTTCAGGACGATCATCGCGATCAATTCCGCAAACTCTGCGCAGAAAAGGGCTATGACGCGGCTAAGTAAGTACTAGACCTGGTTGGAACTGAATAGATCACTAACATTCTCCATCCAGACATGTTCTCCCTCATGGCTCATACCTGGTCAATTTGGCTCAAAATGATAAGGCCAAGGCTAAGCAAGCATATACGTCTTTTCTGGATGATCTTCGCCGGTGTGAGGCCCTTGGAATCACACTTTATAACTTTCAGTAAGTTCATCGTTTGGTAATGAGCCATCTTATACTAACCCTCTAAAGCCCAGGAAGTACCAACCAAACACCTTTACCAGAAGCACTCTCCCGCTTAGCAGAGATGCTTACCAAAGCTATCACCGAAACTAAAACCGTAGTGCCCGTTCTGGAAACCATGTGCGGCCATGGTAACACAATCGGCGGTGCACTTTCCGAATTCCGTGATTTGTTGGCTCTAATCCCAAAAGAGCACCACTCTCGCATCGGCATATGCATCGACACATGCCATAGCTTTGCGGCAGGTTATGACCTGACTTCACCAGCCGGATTCAAAGCCTTTCTTGCTGAATTCGACGAGCTAATTGGAATCCAATTCCTCCGAGCTTTACATCTCAATGACTCCAAGGCACCACGCGGCAGCAAGCGCGACCTGCACGCCAACATTGGCACAGGGTTCCTTGGACTGCGCGCGTTCCACAATGTTATGAACGAATCACGGTTCGAGGGTTTACCTATGGTTCTTGAAACGCCCATTGATCGTGTTCCGGGACAAGATGCAGTCAATGGAGCCAACGCAGCTGAGGGCAGTAGCGAGTCTGAAAAGAAGGAAAAAGTGCCGAAGAAAGACCCGAAGAAGGCCGCCGGTGCAGGTACCGCTGCTGTTGCTGACCCAGGTGTGTGGGCACGTGAGATCAAACTACTCGAATCACTAATTGGAATGGACCCCGAGGGCGAGGAATTCCGGACTCTTGAGGCTCGACTTTTGGAAGAGGGTCGTGCGGAGCGCGAGAAACACCAGGATCAGTATGAACGCAAGCTTGAGGCCGAGGAGAAGAAGAAGGCAAAGGGACCAGGAAAGGCAAAGGGACAGAAGAGTCTTATGGAGATGATGAAGGGTGGTGCTGCGAAGGAGTAGACGTGTATGTTTTTGCTGTCTCGAAAAAGAGGTCCATCTGTACGATCACGGATGTCTTGCTTTCGTATTGTAGTTATATGAAACTACTCATCCCTAAGACTAATTGAACAGAAAAGAACCCCGAAGAGAACATTTAAAAGCTCTTGTAGCATATATACCCATTTTAAGTAGAGAGAATTCGATTGTTGGTATCCGTTAAGCCAAAAGCCAAAAGCCAAACAAACCCCGTCATGCATACAGGAGAATTTCTAGTCTGGTCAATCCGAAGCTTGACCAATTCACATCTGTGAATCAACAGGAGATTCCAAGAGTCACTGATTGCTCTTCAAATAGGTCACAGACACGCCTATATCAAAGAGGTACAGGCAATGCAGAAAGCCATCACATAAATGTGCAATATAGATAGATCAAGATAGGAGAGGAGTGGTTAGAATGAGTGTGAGATGCTAATGCTAGGAGAGGTTTTGGTTCCGAATGGGCGAGGTAGAAGAGCTCGATTGCAAGCCGGGCGACTGTCGACGATCAGGAACATGGAGGTGAGAGAGCCCCGCCTCAGCCATTGTAGTGAGAGTGGGAGGTGCTGATTTTACGGGAGAAGGGGGCCCATCTTCTGGGATTGTGGAAGTGCAAATCGAGAGACCATGTCTAGAACCACTGGCGCGTACTCGGAATGAGCGTCGCGAATCGCTGGCCGATGATGATTGGTGATCATTATCGAGGTGACCACCCGGTGCGGGGCTAATGATGTCGGAGTCTTGATGGGCAACTTGTCGAAAATCTCCTGGCTCTCCACTGCTATGATCACCATCGTCGGTGTCAGATGCAGGACTCGTCTCGCGACTCCACGACTCATTTTCTTGTACTTCGCTGCGCATTCCTGAAATTTTCATGTAATTGTACGCCGCAATGCTGCTGATGGTGACGACCAATCCGGTCACGTTGACCGTCGTGAGCTTATCATGGAAGATGATGCCCGCTGCGCTGATAGTGATTACCTCCTTGAAGATACCACAGATACTTAGTGTGACAACCGAGGAACGCTTGAGCAGCGCAAACTCAGAGGAAATCATGCAGAACGCAAGCACGCCGGGGAAAATCAAAAGGAAAACACCAAATAAGTCCCCATGTTTGCTAGCAAGCGCAAGGTATCCTTGGTAAATCTCATTAGGACCCTCGATAGATAGGGCGATGACAGTAAGGGAAATAAACATGATAGGTGTAAGAAGGAAAAGGGTTGAGAAAGGATTTGAAGTAGCCGGATGGCGGAGCAAGAGAATTTGTGTCAAACCCCATCGGAAGCCCGAAAAGAATGCAGAGGCAATGACAAGTGCGAAGCCCAGAGCATTGAAAGCTGTCTCACCAGCAACCATCATCACAACTCCTATTGTCATGGTGGCGATGATGATGATTAACTTCAAGGAAGGGTATTCAAGGCGGAAAAGGAAGGCAAATAACAGGACGAAGGCCAGTGCAGATGATTTGCACATAGTTAAGAAGGTAAGAGAGATGAACCTCAAGGACATGTTTCCGAGACCAACGTCAAGCGAAGTTGCTGTACCACACGGAACCAAGCGAGTGAAATAAAAGAATTTGGATATGAGGGGAGGTGGTCCCTCGGGGCCATCAATGGGGGATGTTGCCGCAAACCCTGTCGGTTGTCGCGGGCGAAGCGATGGAAATATCCAAAGTATTATACACGAGAGACAGAATTGGACAGCCATGTGTAAGCTTGTGGTGAACAGAGGGAAAGGGAAGACGATATCGCTCTCGGAGAACATCCATTTGTTGTACTAAAACATCAACTAACATTAGTTTATTTCAACTCCCGAAAGCCACTGGTAATGATCACTCACAATTGAAATGGACAGAGAGAAGAAATACCACAACAAGATCAGCCCGCCGTTGATGAGCAGCTTTCTGACAATTGTGCGGTCTGACAAGACCTCACGAATGCCACCGTGGCCCTTGACATCTGCGATTCGAGCGTCCAACTTGCGGCGCTGCTTTCGTCGTCGACGCCGTTGACGCTTTTGATGTGTCGTGAGTCCAGTTTCCTCGTCATATTGATCATCATCTGAACTCATCGGGTCCAGCTCCAAACTCTCTGCAGCGGACAAAATATCAGACGCATCGGTGTCCTCAGCAGTCAAAAGATCTTGTTCTTCGCGCTTGTTGATTGCCCCATCTCCATGCGACCAGGTTGTCTCGTCTCTGTCCGTCGAAACCGGTTGTGAGGCTCGCCCTGTCCCGGCAAGCATGGAGCTTCGCCGACGGTGGTGAGCGCCGGCGGAGAGCCCCATTCTAACGACTGGGACAGTTACGAGGTAAATGAGAAAATAACGGAACCGAAGGATGTCTCCATGAAGATGGAAAAGAAGGGTGTCACACGACAGTGCACAAGGACAAAAGCGCCTCGAGTTGGTTTGGAGGAGGCGATGCTGACAAAGAAATCGAGAGAGGGGGGTCCACGGGTGACTTAAGGGAAATCGAAGGAAATAACAAAGGGAGTGAATATTTAAACAAAATCGAAAAGTTAGTTAAAAGGAATGAAAATGAGTATAGAAAGTGTTCTTGTAAAAAATAAATAAACCAAAACAAAAGGAGAGTCAAAGTCCAGAGAAATCGAGTTGGGGTCACTTAGGTAAAATGGGGTTGTGATGTTTCCTGGAGTGAAGCCCTTTTCTCATTTCTCTCCTTAGCAACCCCCATCTCTCTCATTGGTTGTACATCCATTTCTCGCTCCACTGCCCGGTCGATCCGGGGTCAAGGGGATAAAAAAAATAAGATGAATCTTAATTTGGAAGTCTGAAAAGGTCCGAATCTGAAATGTCAAGGGCTTTCTCTGGTTTCTCATTCCATTGGTGGGTTGAAATCTCCGGGTTTCATGGGAGCTGTACGAAGTCTGCTCAGAAAGCCGAAGAGCCCTAAGACCCCATTTCCAACAGAAATCGGCCTGGGATTGACACATATGGAGTTGTCATCGGAGAGTAAAGTCTGCGTTTCCAATGACTTGGGAGGATTTCTCTCAGCAATAGCCTCTTTTTAGAATGACAATTTGCTTCCCTTGCGAGTTCATCAAGCTTATCCCCCAAGAAGCCCTAACCCACCTGGCATAGCCATGACCTCAGATCCAACCACTATCATCATCATGTCGTGGTTTCTCCCATCAGTTCCGGTGATCATATATGTCGGAGGGTGCGGATGATATGTGCCCAAGGGGCATCTATCTCTTTGCTCTCACTCCATCTTTCTTGCTCTTTTCTCTTCTTGGGTTGGTGCTGCAATACAGTGTTTGATTCGCGTCAAAGATATTGCCGGTTTCCTGATCGTGCATTGGATTGCTCTGCCTAGTGCGTTCGAATAATCATCATGAGTGAAGCTACGTACAATGCCATCGAGGACTACGGCTTGATCGGGGACATGCACACCTGTGCCCTGGTCAGCAAGGCTGGTAGTTTGGATTATATGTGCTGGCCAGTCTTTGACTCTCCTACTGTCTTCTGTCGTCTGCTAGACGACAAAAAAGGCGGGTTTTTCTCCGTGAAACCCTGCACAACGGTGGTTGACTCCCACAGCAAACAACGATATCTTCCATACTCGAATCTGCTTGAGACCCGGTGGACCAACGAGGATGGTGTCATTACAATGCTGGATTACTTTCCTGTGACCCCCAAAAAGGGCGCGCAAGCGGCCCGGTTGTTATCGGGATATTGTCCTTGCAATGAACCGGGTACCAATCGCTTCAAGTCGGGACTGCAGCACTCGGGCCTGATCAGAAAGCTGGAGTGTGGCCGTGGCTCCATGGAATTGCAAGTGGAGCTGTTCCCGGCTTTTAATTATGCGCGAGAATCACACAACACCCGTGCAAAGCTGGAAAATGATATGTCCACCCATCGGCTCCAGACGGTCCATTTCGAGAGTGAGTCGGAGCGGCTGCAGCTCGAAATCTTTGCCGATTCACGGGAGCCAGATAAGCTGGGTTTCCCCTCGGCAAAGTTCAAGCTGGAGGAACGAGAGGGTCTGCAAGGCCGCGGGTTGGTGGCCTGGATTCGTCTGTCGGAGGGTCAGACCATTCATCTGGTGTTGCACAGCCCGGAGAAGACGGTCCCGAGTTCGGCCACAATGTCAGCTTACCTCGCCAAAATGGAAGAGGAGACTTCGGACTACTGGACCAACTGGACACGCAAGTGTGCCTTCCGTGGTCATTACCGAGAGACAGTTGAACGTAGCCTCCTCATTTTGAAGTTGTTGACCTACAAACCCACGGGTGCAATCATCGCAGCACCCACCTTTTCGCTCCCTGAAGATGTGGGCGGCTCCAGGAACTGGGACTACCGGTACTCCTGGATTCGTGACACAGCCTTCACGCTGTATGTCTTTCTCAAGATGGGCTACAGCCAAGAAGCGGAATCGTATGTCAACTTCATCTTCGAGCGAGTCTTCCCACATGCTGGCCAAAACATTGATCCCAACCAGAAGAGACCTTTCTTGCCGCTGATGTTTACTATTCGGGGCGAGTATGACATCCCCGAGGTGGAATTGGATCATCTCGATGGATACAAGGGCAGCAGGCCGGTTCGCATCGGCAATGCTGCCGTGTTCCATACGCAGCTGGACATCTACGGTGAATTGCTAGACAGTATTTACTTGTACAACAAACACGGGAACCCCATCACCTACGATCAATGGAACTCTATCCGGCGTATGATCAACTATGTCGTCAGCGTTCGAAACGAGAAGGATATGTCTATTTGGGAGTCGCGTGGCCAGATCCAAAACTTTATCTATTCGAAGATCATGATGTGGGTGGCTCTTGATCGCGGAATCCGTCTTGCAGAGAAGCGCACTAGCCTACCATGTCCCGATCGCTTCGAATGGATCAAGGTTCGAGATGAAATGTACGACGAGATCATGACCAAAGGGTACAATGAAGAACGTGGCCACTTTTCTCAGAGTTATGAGAGCCCCGAAGTTCTGGATGCATCCATTTTGATTGCTCCCTTGGTGTTCTTTGTCGCGCCCAACGATCCGCGATTTATCAGCACCCTGAAGCGGATTTTGCAAAGCCCCGAGAAGGAGGGTTTGTCCAGCGCCAAGATGGTGTTCCGTTACGATCATCTGAAAGCCAACGACGGTAAGTGTTTCTAGGTTTTCTCACCCTTGTGGAATTTTGGATTCTAGAAAACATGCATGTATGCTGATAGTCGTGTTGTACAGGCGTGGGAGGGGGCGAAGGTGCCTTCATCATGGTAACCTTCTGGCTTGTCGAAGCCATGGCTCGTGTAAGTCTCATGAACCTGCATAGAACAGCCTTGAACTATGCTAATTTGGTATTCAATTTAAATTTCCAGGCATCTAAGTTTGATGTTTCGATTCCGAATATGTGGAAGCTCGCGCTTTCGCACTTTGACAACATCTTGTCCTACGCCAATCATCTGGGTATGTTCTCTGAAGAAGTGGCCATTTCTGGTGAGCAAATGGGCAACAGCCCGCAGGCATTCAGCCATCTGGCATGTATCAGTGCTGCAATTAATCTGGAGAAGCTTGGACGAGGATGAGTAGAGTCCCCTCTCAGACTCAGTATAATTTGAGAGACCCTAGAATGGCCTTGGGCAAACAGCTATAGACTGATTAAGATATTTGTCGTTTCCAAAATTGTTTGATGCACTTTCAAATTTTTAACTTAATATCAGAAATCAAAATACAAACCTCCTCTTTTTTATCACTTCAGATGGTTCAACTGGCTTACTTGAGAAAAGCAAAAAGACTAGGTACTAGTTAAGTGCTAAGAAACATCTACATACCCAACTCTGTAGCTTCCACCGGAGAGCAGATGTCACATATGACAAGATCGAACAATTGCTTTATTTACGACATATAAAGTACAGACATACAAACACATTTATAACTATAGCCTTTGACTTTCAACATTGTTAGCCCAGGCGTCGAGCTCAAAGGGTCCACGGGTAATTCAAAATGCTTACGTAAATATGATCACCGCCCCCGGAGCCGGGAGCTGGTGGCTACCCCAGATTCCTTTATTATTATCTTGACCTTTGTTTCAACAAATACATCTGAACAAAGAAACTATAAGGATATGCTTCAACTCAGCTTCTAGCTGGATATGCTCGTCGCCAACATTTTACGCTCTACTACCCTCGCGATCTTGCACTAGGGATTATTTGGTCTCATGGCGGGCGCCACCTTGGATTGGGCTGATAAGCCTAACGCCGATCTCGTGCTGTCGTCGGATGAGGAGGATTTCGCTCCCAGCCCAAGCACTGCTTCAAGGGAGCTTGAAAGTGCTGCAAAGCAGAATCTTACACTGGCTTTGGGGAAGTTGCGTTTGGAGCAAGAGAACTTGAGCCAATCCCCCGAACGGGACGCGACTCCAACAAATCCCCGCATCGAGGGCCTGAAGCAATCCCCTCCAGAAGCTGAAATGGCCCATAAACCTCTGCGGCTGCTAGACCTGCCGTTGGATGTTTTGAAAGAAATTATCAGAGAGGTGACACAAGTCTCGCGCCAGATCATGAAACAGAAAGCTTACAAGTTTTTGGGGTGTAATAGGTGACACATACTACTGACCTGACCTCGCTCGCTCTTACATGCTCTGCTCTTCACTCCCTAGCCATTCCGCACATGTACTCTCGTTTTGACATCGTGTGGCCCGAGTCGTTGAATCCATCAACGGATGACTACTCGGGGGTGGATGCTCTGTCTTATGGGTTGTCTACATTGGTCATGGGAGAGGATGTATTTAATCGGATGCCCGTACCCAGAGTTGATCAAGCCACAAAAACGTGTGTGAGCTGTGGTTGCGATAATCCTCTTCACCAATCGGACCCAGATCTTGAGAACGACAAATCTAGCATCCGCTCGCGACGAGGCAATCATTATGCGCAATATACCCGCACGTTTTCCATTGGGAATGGCCCACTAAGCTGGGTACAAGAATATTCGGTGACAAAAGAAGTGGGTAAGATGCTCGGGACGCTGGTCGCCTTGGCAGTTGCACGGATGGTAAACCTCGAAGCCTTTATATGGGATATGCCGACTGGAGTGGTTCGCGAAATATGGCTGGCGCTTGCATCGTTAGCAGATCGGCCTGGGCACGACTGTCGCCTGGAGCGTATTTGGGTGCGCTGGCATGATAATTCGGAGAACGCCTTACGCAGTTCGTCGGCAGCAGCAACGAGGCTCTTCCAGAAATACAAACATGTGGAACACCCTTCATTGTCGGTGTTGCCTCCGCTCAACAGCGTTGCTGTTCTTGACATAGATGAACCCGCGTATGTGGAGGAACTAGCGGTTCTCATCGACCGATCACGTCCCCGTCTGGCTGAACTCCGGATTGGCATTGCCGAAAAAGCCCATATGAGTGCGTGGCTGCTGTGTGGGAAGGACTCCGATGGCTCATCGAGTTGGCCCAGACCCGATGGTATCCTTGGAATCTTGACACGACAACATTCACGCAACAAGCAGGACGATGCTATAAACCCACCTCCCGACGCTAAATCGATGTCACCAGAGAGCCCGATTATCTCTAAGCCATCAAGCCCCGCCGACAGTACAGACGCACCTACTCTAAGTTTTGAACTGCAGTCTCCCAGCAACCCCAAGGACAATAAGTACCCTCCAAGCTCTGGTTTACCCAACCAAAGTGCCCACTCACCTCTGTCTTCGTTCAAACCTGACTGTGAAATGCTTAATCTCAAAGTACTTGAGCTGGAACGCGTACCTCTCTCGGTGCCCAAACTTCTACCCGCAGTTGACTGGACGCGCCTGACCACTCTGACAATCATGCGATGCGAGGATCATGAAAAGCTTTGGAGGGCTCTCCGCCGAAAGTATGCCCCTCCTGCGATGCCGGCAAAACGCCCACATGGCGCAGAACGTAGAGCGAGTATGAGCTTCGCTGAATACTCACTAAATCTGAAACATATCCGCGTGGATACTGTTTCGCCCTATCTCATACTTTTTATAAAGGATGCGCTGGCCCCGAATACTTTGGAAAGCGTCTATTTGCACGAAGCCCCAGGTCACGAATCCCCCGTGCAGATTGACGCCATTTACAAGCATATTCTCCGAAAGCACAGGCAGAGTCTGCGAAAGGTTCTGATTGACGCCACTGATCGTATTATTGGCACCGGGTATTCCAGCACCCGATGGCATAAGTGGATGTTCAATCACGACATGGTGTCATTTGTTACGAGTGGGAAAATGCCGCAGCTTAAAGAGCTGGGAATGGCAATGCATTATCGCGATTGGGTAAGAGAATCGCCGCTATCGTTGAATATTCCAACTAGAACCTTCGCTAACGATGACACCGCAGCATTTCTTCCTCCAGAGATTGCCGAATATGCCCCAGCTCCGTGCTTTGTACCTACCGCACATCCGTCATACCGTGACGCATCGTGACTTGAAAGAGCTTGCACTGCAGGTTCTGGACATTGTCAGCATACGTCCCGATCTCAAGATTGCTTACATTGGTCTTGACATCAAATGCTATCAAATTCTCGAAGCAAGACATGACGATAACCCACTGGACTTTGATGATAACCCCACGGCTGATCAATCCCCACCGCACAGTGATGATGACGACGTAGGGTGGACCAATCCTAACCAATCTGACGAAGATAGCGACGCTTCCGACGAAGATGCCTCGGGAGCCGCTGACACAGATCTCATTTCCAGTGGCCCTGACGACTACGACACCGAGCCCGACGAGGAACAAGGTACCTCGCGGATTCGTTATCGGCTGCAAGAGATTCTATTTTACGACGAAAAGGTATCCATTTTCAAGGCGCGTCATGGTGTTCTATGATTTTTATTTTGGCTTGCATTTTACCTGCGTAGGTGTGGTATGGGTCATTTACGGCGTTCAGAGGGGGGGGATGGGGTACTTGAGAGTACACTGACCTACAAGATACCATGGCTGATTATCTTAGCACATCTTTGCTGGCAATGACACGCATTGATCTTTTTTTTTTCAATTTTTCAGATGACTGTTCACAAGTCTAACTATGGGAATATGGACAATGGACTTTGTACTGTATTGTATGTAGGCACTATATACCCTTTGCTCTGTAGTAGGCTTGTCGATCTATAGCCGAACAGTACTAAACTTTTGAGCTCAACCAATTGAGCGGCTCTTAAAGGGTATCAAGTTCACTACCTCAGTATCTCATGCGTCGTACGCACATCTAGTCATATATCACACATCATTGCACTGTTTTCCCAATTGTTTCTCATTATTGGAATCCTTGGCATCTCAATAATCAGCTAGCATAACCTTTGAAGCTGTTGTAGGGGTTCTACTAGACGTGACAACGAAGCAAATGCTTCAAGAAATGATGAAAACAAGGACCTTTCATATGATTTTCCCCATAGGAACGGTGTTGAGGTCAAGATGTAGATGACTATTCTACCGAGTGTGCGTTTAATTGACGCGCGAATCATGACATCGTAAAATGTCTTATAGTTGCTACATAATGCAGGTGCGAGATGTGTATTTGAGAGCATATGCTAGTGCTTAAATAATATACTCCTGACGAGAGAGACTCGATCAAGCAAATTCCCGATGCGCAGTCTCATACTGAGCATTAATTAGCTCAGTTTCGATCGCGTGTCTCTTGGCCTTTTCTTCTTCGCTAGAGTTATCTTTGAATACATGGTCCATCTGCTCGAGTGTTCGGCCCTTGGTTTCGGGCACGAAGAAGAAAGTCCACAGCGCAGCGAACACGCAAAAGACGGCGAAAAAGATATAGGCACCGTAGCCGGTATCCTGAACAAGAGGTGGAGTGATGAGACCCTGAAGGAAAAATCAGTATAAATGGCCGCAGTGAGTGACGAGGCAAGAATAACCGAGAACTCACAATGATAAAGTTGTTGAGCCAGTTCGAGCAGGTTGATAGAGCCACACCCTTGGCACGAAGGGAAGAGGGGAAGATTTCTAGTTATATTAGCTTGATGCCTGAATAAGAGGATGAAAGAGGGGACCGATACCTGATGGCATAGCCCATGGGATGGGGCCCCAAGAAGCTCCAAATGCAAGCATGTAGAACAGCAGGAAGGCCACACTAGTCCAGCCCTCTGCTTTATGAGACGGCCAGTCGACGGAAAAGATACCCACCAAAGCGGCAATAATAATATGCGAGAGGGCCATGAGAACTGCACCAACTAGAAGTAGCTTGCGACGACCAACGACGTCCATAGTCCAGATACTAGTAGTGACACCAACCAACTGCACTACATTGAGGACACCGGACATGATAAGCTGCATGCTCGAGTCGAGACCCATCGTCGCAAACAGGGTGGGCGAGTAGTAAATGAGCGCATTGATACCGATAAACTATAGATGATCAGCATGGAACGGTAACCACAACATATAGATCACATACCTGCTGAAAGAAGCCCAGTCCCATACCAATGTGAGTACGACGCCAGCAGCCCTTCCTAAAGCAATCGGCCCATGATGAGAGTTCCTGCAAGATTGAATTCTTTACGCCAGGACCTTGTAGATCTGGATGCTTTTCCTTGTTCATCTGTTGGTGGAATCGCACCTCGGCCTGGATATCCATAAGCTCTTGGCGAATGCGTCTGTCGGAGGCAGGCAGGGCACGAAGTCTGCAAAGACTCTCGAGTGCTTCCTCATCACGGCCCTTTGAAGCCAACCAACGGGGGGAGAATGGAAGAATGTATACACCGGCAGCGAGGACAAACCCGGGTATCATTTGGAGGAGGAAAGGCAGGCGCCAGGCCCATTCGCCGGCCATGTATTGTGTTCCATAGGTAATCCAGAAAGCAATCACGATCCCGAGAACGATGCACCATTCTTCAAGAACCAAGAGTGTACCACGGCATTCTGGAGGACCTAAAGGAGAGAAGTCAATCAGCAACTACATTGCGGACTTCAGATGTGAAAAAAAAGGCGAGGAAGAAAGTCCAAAAGAAACAAGCAAGCAGATAACGTACTGATCTCGGAGATGTACAATGGTGCTACCATAGACAACATGCCGATTCCGACACCACCAATCAGTCGGGCCACTGTCAACATGGGATAGCCGTAGGAGGCAGTTTGAAGCACAGAGCCCAGAGTGAAGATAGCGACGGCAACAAGGATTGAATATCGTCGCGAGATCTTATCCGCAATCCAGCCCTGGTTTAGAGCTCCAATGAGAGCTCCTAGCTCAATCATAGCCGTCAATAATCCTTTCGCAAAGCCTGAGCCCGGATTACTCTCTTCTATCCGTGGGAATTCAGCCAGGAACTGGTCCATGACCAAAATCACCGACACAACACCCTGATCATAGCCAAAGAGCAAGCCACCTAGCGTTGAACAGGCAGCACATAGGAGTACAAATGGGCTAGCTACCAGACCACGCAAACCCGGTGGGCCATAGGGCTCACGGTCTGAAGCGATGTTATCGGCATGGTGAGAGAATCCTTCGACCACTGGATCGTGGGATAGATCTTTTGCAACCGGTATATCATCAGCCATTTTGAACGCAGATTGAGAGATGAGTTTGGCACTACCCCGGAGTCATTCCGTGGATATTTATACCCATTTTTACCCCAGTTGTTCCACCGGGGTGTATACACCCCTGGAAAGTTTATCTCCTCCGCGAATCAAAACATGAAGGGTTTCAGGATGCTCCCGGCCAGGAAAGCCAATCAAGTCAAATGCCGAATCTCCAAATTCGGGGCAAATGACGAAGTTCCCGTAGGACCAGTGGAGCTGGGGTAAGTAATGGGGGGAAGATCAGCGTCTTTCGGATTGTGGGGAAAGAGAAAGAAGGTCATAATGGTAAGCCGTCGATTGACGGCTATTGGCATTGTCCATAGACGTGTCGGACTCCCTTTTTGAGTCTATAGTCGGCCTTTGAGAGATAAATTGTCTCACGTCAAACCTTCTGTTCTGTAACTGGGGCCAGACCAGGAGCGTCTTCCCGATTTCGAACGGTACCATGAAAGATCGCAGCCGAGCTCATTGTAAAAAGTGACTCGGCATTGGTACAGACCCACGGTCATCTTGATAGTTGCATCGATTCGGGGAAACATGAACTAAGACACAGGTATGGGAAATGTCACTCTATGTACGGAGTATCTGTCTGTAGCTTTATACGCAGCAAAGCCCTGATAAAGGTCTCTCTCTCTACGTTCCCGTCAATATGAGATCCATGGATAATTCAGCATATTGCATACCAGCATTTCATGCACGAGAATGGCAAGTGGACGAATATAGAAGGTCTCTATCACACGGCAAAGCAATGACCCGCAATAATGCCAAGTTTGAAGGTCATAATAATCTTTCCAACACCTATCACTGGCTGCAGACTCGGGTCAGGGAGGCATTCAAGCCCAGTGACTCTAGAATGTGGGGGATGATGTTGGAATCGCCCGATGTATCCCGTGATATTGGCGTAAGACATCCATTTTCTCTGAGAATTACTGATGATACTATATCCCTAGGACTACTCTGTACGTATATTTATATTCAATATGATCAGTCAATAACTTAACCAACTTTCCCACCTGGTACAATCAGAGATAAATCTCTTCGCTCTAAAAAAAATTTCAAAATTTCAAAAAGGTCGGAATTCATTGTCCAGGTCTCATGTGGAGAGCCCAACCCGAGAGCTAGTAAAGCCCGTGTCTACAACGGTAACCATTTTCCCTCACGGATTCCACTTCCCGACCCCGCGTCATCACAACTTCGGATTTCGAACTTTGCACTTCCAGATCATGGCTTCCTTCGTGGAAGACCTCTGGGCGAGCGTCTTTACCCCAGGCCCCACCCCAACACTCTTGATTGCGACCAACGTCACCTTCGCCGCCCTACAGCTCATCTTCTTCGCCCTTCTTCTAGCCACCTACAGCCTCCATTTCGTTGCCCTCTCCGCTATCAGCGGTGGGCTATGGTATGCCATCAACTGGTTTGCTGCCGAAGTGCAGCTTGCCCAGCAAGCGCAGGAGGCAGAGAAGAAAAAACAAGAGTCTCAGGATGACCACGCCAAGACGCGTCGGAAGTCCCCCGCTGTAGGAGACGGCGCAGATAGCGAGACAGAGACCGAGGCAATCGTTGCTCGAAAGACGGACGACAAGTCCGCTTCTATCGCGACCGGAAGTGCAACATCGCAGTTGCTGCCCACTGCGCGGGATTCTAAGAAGCGAGTTACCACTGGGGGCGAAGGGTCTGGATATGGAAGCACTGATAGTGAGTGGGAGAAGGTCGATGATACTCAGTCTTGATGGATATACTTTTGGCCCTGAAAGACACACGTCTTGAAAGATTTGCCTCGAATGATCTACACTTCTGAACGGTGGTGGAACAACGGCTGCACACCGCATGCCCTCCTGTTCTCGGAGCTCTCAACAAATGCATTGATCGCGTCAATGGTAACACAGACTGTGTGTTGATCTTTCGTGTTCTTCAAATGGAATTTGAGTTGATTTTGGCTTTGTATTCGTACATACGCAATGCTCTCACTTTGTTTTTGCCTTGGAGCGATACCCCATACTATGTAGATGGTTCGATTTACAGCAGCTCGCGCTTTGTTTTGATTTCGGTAGGAAATTGATATGCTCCTACTTCCTGAATACATGTTTTGACTTGCCAAAGACCTAAAAGAATTCGGTCAACTGGGTTCAATAGAGTAACAATAAAACGGGCAGCCGAAGCTCCAAGAAATAGCGTGCACGTGACCCGCTTCTCCAATCCAAACATACAACAGTCCGTCGCAGTACAACAGAGGCGACGATTGAACAACGATCGGAACAGAACGCCAAAAACACCAACAGCAAGCTGTAGTCCATAATGCCTGATGTGCCCTGATCAACATGCTCTCAACCGAACCCTTCATCGCGGCACGTACGCGTGTTTTTGGTTCCGTCTTCTCCCCCGCGTCTCTCGAATCCCACCCGCCAAACTCGACCTCGAATGTCCGTCATGACCAGACACTGGTCGCCTCACTCCAATCAACTGACTCCTCGTCAACGTTCAAAGCAGACTCGCAATCGACATCATTCGCGACGATTGGAGGCTTGACGGACGTTGCGTCCCCGGAGGAAGACACATTAGACCAAGCTCGGCAGGCGGCGAAAGAATTTCTATCCGTGCCCAACTTGGGCTTTGAGCTGCTATACAAATTTCGAAACCACGATGGAAGTGAGGTGTTGAAGGAATGGAACCGGCTCAGCCCTCCATCGAAGGAGACGGCCGAGGCACTGGAGTATCTTATGCGAACTTGCCCGTGGTCGTTATTTGACTGGTATGGGAATGATATCCGACGGCATTTTCTAGTCAACTTCCGTACTGGATTAACCAAGGTATAGATGCTGTGTGTTGTTTGCCATTTGATGATCTCCTTGGGCTAATGGTATTATTGTAGCTGTTAAGGTTCCCCGAGCGAGAAGATCTGCTCCGGATAATTGTGGACTGCTTACAGCTTGCGCGTCGGATTTATCTCGCCCCCATCGTGCACTACGTGCTTCCATTAATAGCTACTCCGCACCAAGGGGGATTCTTGGCTCAATTGCAGCGTGCCTTTCATACAGCGGTCTCATACAGTCTGCCATGGCAGAAGATCTCAGCACTTCTTGCCAGAGAACTTACCCAATATGCTGTGGTTATTCTAGGCATTGATACTCTGGAGGAAGATTTGGAGGTTGATAGCATGAGTGTCGATGGAATGGATATGGAGCGCGCGTATTCAGTCTCATACAAAGACTGGAGAATGAGATCAATAGACGCGCAGGCACACATGATGGTTGAAGGCGAAGATAGCCACGTAACCATTGCACGGGATCAACTTTTGGCGTTTCTGAATAGCCTGCAGCTTGTGGGACTTGGCGGTGATCAGGCCCAGAAGGTGTTCGCTCATGTGATGAACGTCATGATGGGAGACTTTATCCGTGCTGCGTACGCCGGCCAGTGGGAGCCATGTTCAACCGCACCACAGCACCTGGAGCAATGGATTGAAAACGTCTACGCCCGGCTTGCGGTACAGGTTCTGGCTATCATCCATTCTGAACCCGCTGGATCGCAATCTGGGGCGATGGAAGTGAGCCTTACCGATGTGGAAAAGTGGCGGGCGATGGGTATTGCTCGGCTTGGTAAACTTCGAGCCAGCGAGCTCTTCGATGTGGTTGTTGATTGGCCCGCGAGTAGCGGAGCTGTCGAGGATCTGCGGCATTTCACAAACTCGCCCGGAGCACGGCTTTATGTGACCCACGAATTTTCTATCAGCTTGTTCCAGCGCTTATTGCATCCCGGGGCTTCTACAGTTGAGATTTTGCAGGTGTATATTTCGATCATCCGAGCATTCCATATCTTGGACCCCAAGGGCGTTCTGCTGGATCGTATCGCTCGGCCGATCCGGCGTTACCTAAGAGATCGTGATGACACCGTCAAGGTGATTGTCAGCGGTCTTCTAGCTGATCCTGCGACGACCGATGGGTCGATGGCTATGGGCGAAAACTTGGGAGAGCTGGCGGCAGAGCTGACCAAGATTCATCAACACTCTATGCAAAACAACAAGAGCGAATTAGACTATGACGATATGTACTGGGTGCCCGATCCAGTTGATGCTGCGCCTGACTATAAAAAGTCGAAGAGCGTAGATGTCATTGACAGTCTGGTCAGCTTGTTCGACTCGAAGGAGACATTCGTGAAGGAAATGCAGACTCTTCTCGCCGAACGCCTCATCCAGAAACGCGAAAACTATGATCAAGAGATTACAGTGCTAGAACTTCTCAAGGTCCGCTTCGGTGATTCGGCACTGCAGGCATGCGAGGTGATGCTGAAAGATATTTCGGACTCGCGACGACTCGACCTCGCGGTGCGACATGATAAGACATTGGCTGGCTCTCACAAGCAAATAAGAGATGTCGGAAAACTCCACGCCAAGATTCTTTCACGCTTCTTCTGGCCGGAGTTCCAAGAACAAGAATTCAAGGTCCCCAATGAAATTGTCAAACTGCAAGAGCGATACGCGACCATTTTCGAAAAACGCAAAGATTCGCGCAAGCTCATGTGGCGCAACGCTTTGGGCCAAGTCACCGTTGAACTGGAGCTTGAAAATCACTCTTTCAAAGGCGAAGTGTCAACCTGGCAAGCAACCGTAATTTATGCCTTCCAGTCCAATTCGACAGAACCTGCGACCAAAACAATTTCGCAACTCGCCGACGAGCTCGAAATGACATCTTCCCTGATACGCAGTGCCTGTCTCTTCTGGGTCAGCAAACGCATTCTCACCGAAGTGCAACGCGACACCTACCGTGTGCTGGAAGTCCTTCCCACGGAAAATGAGGAACACCATGCCCACGCAGGCGATCTCACCGATGCCTCAGACAGCGAGGCAGGCGACACGGCCAACGCAGCTGCAGCGGCTGAAGCAGCTGCCGCAGCGGCGGCAAAGGAGTCTGCTGAGGCGGCTGCCATGGAGAAGATGAATGTGCATTGGCAATTCATTGTGGGCATGCTCACAAACCAGGGACCTATGGCTCTGGACCGCATTGTTATGATGTTAAAGATAGCGGTTCCCGGTGGGTTTCCCTTCAGCAATGAAGAATTGCGGGAGTTCCTGGGTGGCATGGTTTCGAAGGGTAAGTTGGAGATTGTGAACGGGGGTAATTACAAGATCGTGCATTAGCATCACAGCCAGGGTCTGTCGAGTTTGAGCGTCTGTATCTCTTTTTCTTTTGGCGTTGCCGGGGTGGGACGAATGTACAAATACCCTTAAACAATATGATTTATGATTTCTTCGAAAGCCGACTCTACCAATTACTACTTCTTTGCACAGGTTCGTTGAGTTAATGTACATCTCTGCGCATTTCATGGATTTTACTCATTCCCCCAAGGGAGATACGATGATATATAAAAAAAAAAAAAAAATGAAGACGGAAAAACATAAGGTATCATTTGAATCTATAAATCTCATCACTTAATGCATAGCCAACCTCATTCCGCATCCAGAAGCGCAACAGGAGCTTGGTCATCAACCTGGATACCACCGCGCTTCTTCTCATTGCTATCCCAGAAGGGCAACTTCCAGCCACCTTCTGACTCAGGCGTCGCGAGCCAAAGACGCATCAAGTGACGACGAGGAGCTGGGGGAGGGTAGTCCTTGTACTCGGTGCGGGCATGCAGGATGTGGGCATTGGACAAGAACTGGATATCACCGATATCAAGAATCATGTGGAGCGACAAACGCATGCAGGTATCCTCGAGAACCTGCAGGGCCTCTAGTTGTGCGTCAGACAGGGCGGGGATGATGCCTGCGTCGCTGAAGCGACTAAGGGAGCGGACGTAGTAAGGATCCCACCTGGATTTTTGTTAGTTACTGACGATAAGTCTCGATTGTGATATAGAGGGAAGGGCTGACTTGAAATAGACACGGCCGTTCTCGCCGCGCTCGAGATAGATGACGCTGGTGCGGATGTATTCTTCCTCACCCTTGCTGGTCTCGCCCTTGCGGTCGAAGTACCAGATAGGCTCTGTGAGGGTCTTGAGGACATCGGGGCGCTCGGCGGCGAGGGTATTGTAGACATGGTGGCAGGAGACGAGGTCTGATTCGCCGCCTTCGAGGGCTTTGGCGATGCAGAGGAGGCCAACGATATCAGAGTCATCAGCGTGGAAGAATTGGCTGCGGAGGGAGCTGGGTTAGTCCTGCTATTTGCTTTGTTTTTCTTTTGCCTGCGCATTCCACTAGCGACTATCAAACTTACCGAGCGTTGGTGCGGTAGATGCGGACTTTGTCAATCTGGGTAGAATCCTCGCCGAGATCCTTGACGTGGCCGAGGACGTGGCCGCGGCTGTTCTGGCTAACGAAGTAGCCCAAGTATGTGCCGAGACCCATGTATGCGACGGCGGACTTGTGGTTGCCCCATTTCTGGACGGGGAAGCCCTTGAAGAGGATGAAGCCCTTGCCGTCGATGAGATCTGCGCGCAGCTCGTGCAAGTAGGCGGCCAATTTGGGGAGTTCGAAGTTGGACTGTAGAATGGTTAGTCTGGTGCGTCTCTTGATCTAAAGACATAACGGCGCACCTTTGAGATTCCGGTCAGCGGGGTCTTAGATGCGAGGAAGGCATCCGCGGCTGTGCTCAGCTCGTCGATCTGGTCCTGGGTGAAGGTGTGTGTCCATTTCTCGGGGTTGTCATGGTATTCCTCGGCCTTCCAGACTGTAGGGCCGGTGATCTCTTTGGGGAACTTTTCGAAGGGTTGGATGTGGTCCCAGAGCGGGGGATGTTGGCCGGTAGTCTTCAAGCCATCGGGGAAGATATCCCGTGAGACAGGCCCTGTGAGATTATGGGGGGCCGTAGGGAGAGTAGCGGTAGCAGCGGGAGCCATTATGCTGGTTTTTTGTGGTATGTAATGTAGAGAGGGAAAGGAGGGGCACAATTGGATTCAGACTACGTCGTAACTGCAGGGGCCATGGGATTTTATACTCCGTACTTCATGCGACTTTTCAAATGCTCTGAGCAATGAGGTGGATTCTATTGCGTGATAATATCCACAGTAACTTCTCACCTTTTGAACGGAATGAATGCCGCTACGAGGAAGTGAGAGGTGTTGTATAAAGTCAAAAGAGAAGTCGTTGGCTGATTGGTGGAAGACGGCCTGGGATGGCGCAATTTGCGGGGGTCGATGTTGTGATGACAGCAGCCGATCACGCATTCCTCTTTTAGGGGGGTTTTGGTCTGCACATTCCTCTTTTTGCTGCGATTAGGGGGATTTTAGATCCGAAGAGGAAGTATTCATGAGCTTGATATTATGTTGTACATCTGTACATATTGATATATGGTGAAGTAGTGGTCTTGTTGAAGAGAAGCTAGGGACACTCCCAACTTATAGATATGCTGTACAGCATACATTGTACAAACAATCTAGATACCCCTCTTGAATAGTAAGGTTTATGTTGTACAATATCGCCAGATCTCGGCCGACACGCGAAATGTTTTACCCAAATCATTTCCCCTAAATAGCCCGAATTAGTACTGCCGTTGACCAACTCGAAGATCGCATCTAATGGACCGGCAGTCGTGCATAAAACCGGTTCGGATGGCAGACTTAAGATGAGATCAACTTTCGTAGATCTCCCTTTATCAATCAGCTCATCTATCGGGCGAGAGCTTGAAATCCGCTCAAAGCTAGTTCAACGGGGTCTTGCTGTAAGGACTTAGAGGGAAGTTATATAGATCCAACTCTCCCCTGACTCGGAACACTATTTCTGTTGCACAAAACTCGAGTCATTAACTCTGTTATATTCTATTCTATGCATAGATCAGGCCACTGAGATTATGACTTATCATCTTATATAGCAATCGCTGAATCTTCCAATGCTTGTCCTTGATCTCGACCGTTCTATTTTCAAGCATTTCCCTTTCTCATTTTTCAATGTCTACTTTGTTTGTTCCGTCTGTTTGAATATCTCCATTTCAATCATTCAGCCATGAGATGGGCGATGGTGATCAAAGATATAATATTGTATACTGTATGTATATAGGTATTCTACAACATACATGTATAGATCTGATCTTGTTGACCTCGTTAGCCGAACCAGGTACTCTGCAGATAAGGATTGGCTTTCCTATTTGGGAAGTTCAGCTCCACTTCGATTACTCACAGAAACCCTTATCGGGCATGGCGATGCGAGAATTCCCTGGAGCCTTCCATATTGTGTACAACGTATATTTTAGCGCATACCACATTCCTTCGTACATTCCTTCGCAACAAGTGCCGCGAGATATCCAAGCAGATGGCCCATCACAAGATCCACGTGGCCGTGCTAGATGCCGACATTCCCTGTCTTTCCGTATACAGAACGCGGGGTTTATATAGCTCGCAATTCCGCGTCCTCCTCCAAGCAGCCGCAAAGCGCCTCAACAAAACCCCAGAAACGCTCCAAAATGGTCCCCTGGCTATTCACGTAACGGCTTTTGATGCCGTAGGTGGATCACTGCCTCCTCTGGAGACTCTTCGAACCAATCCCCAGTCTCTAGCCGAGCCTCACGCCGGCGGACCATTGGATCCGATAGATGCGATCTTGATCACAGGCTCAGCCTCATCAGCCTACGAGGATCTCCCCTGGATCCATGAAATGCAAACCTACGTCCAAACGGTACACACCCGATACCCACACGTGAAGCTCTTCGGCTCCTGTTTTGGACACCAGATCATCGCTCAAGCGCTTCTCGGCACCAAAGCAAACCCCACTCACCAGTCAACATTCCACGTCGCGCACTCGTCTGCCGGGTATGAAATAGGCATCCAGCCCATTACGCTACAACCGTCTTTCGCAGCGCGCTTCCCACCTCTGGCGCGTGTCTCAGCACAGAGCCCATTCCGCATCCAGCTGATCCACGGCGATGAGGTTGTGCCCACGCCCGAGGCTGAAGCTGCTGCCACCGCGGGACAGTCAAAGATCTCATTGCCAGCACCGTGGTCGAACATTGGAAGCAGTGCGCACTGCGCTATTCAGGGTCTATATCACCCTGGACGGGTGTTGACGTACCAGGGGCATTTTGAATTCGACACCTTTGTCAACAGCGAGCTTGCGCAGGAGTTCGGGCGCCGGGCGAATTGGCCGGCACCGGTTGTAGCACGATCTCTGGAACTGATTTATCGCTCGCGAGTTCCTGGTAAGGATGATGATGATGATGCCAAGGCAGCTGCTGAGGCGGTTGTGTTGTTCTTCGCTGGGGAGGATGTGCAAGAATTGACCAGGGGTGTTGGTAATGGCATGATTACGCCGCCGCTGTGTTAATTGGGGGTTGTTTTACGGTCTGGGTCAGAGTGAAAGCGCGCAGACGCATGTATGTGAATGGGATATATCGTCGCGGGTGAAGAGCGGGCACTTTTCCATGCCGACCGGGGCTCTTCGTCTCTCTATGTTGTAGACTGACTTCTTTTTGGCGGGCCAATTCTGCAAAGTACATCCCTTGCAAATCCCGCAAGGGTTTTCGGAGAGCATGGGACACGGTGCACTGCGTGTGAACGTCGTACGTGGTACGTGGTACGTTGTAAGTTCTGGTCAGCTCTCAGCCACCCCTCGGTAGTGGCAACAAACTCGGTTGCCTTGATGATGTTGGACCCTGCATGGCTGAGACGCAGCTGGTATGCTGGAGCCCGCATAAAGGGATCGATGCGAGACAAGGATGAAAATAGGATTACGGGGTTCATGGCAATGCATTAGACCCCGGCAGAGTCTGGATGGGGGTAGATATACACCTGCTTCCCGTCAGAGTATACCTAATTATAGCTGGAAGTTGGACACAATGCTGAACCATGCATCGCTCCTAGCTCCGCGACTGCGCAAAGCCAGAATCAAACCTTGGGAAGTCTCGACTCGCTCTCTCCACTTTGTCATACCAAGTGGAGCATGACACGCTTGACATTTCAAGCTGTGTCAAGGGTATAATTTCGATGTAATATCATGATTGATGGTATTATGCTAGTTGTTGAGTGATCTTTTACGATATAGTTACAATATTATTCATTTTCAATATCACTTCTACGCTATATAACAGCCCACTATCGAATCTGAAACGAAATCTCGACTCTTCCGGCGGTCCCCTGCACGACCACCGAGAATCAGGATGGCGTGGGGTGTACACCAATGAGAATGGAGGTAATTACTTGGTGGGGATTGGGGGCCAATCATGCTGCTTTGAGATGTTCTTCATCGGCATTCGGTTATACAGTGTATTAGGGGGGAGTATTGAATCCAAAGAAGCTGTTGGATAGAGTGCAGAGCTGGGCTTTTACAACATATACAGAGGTATCTAAAACATAAGATAAATGGTGAGCTTGTTATACTTAGCTGGGGTTACAACGTTGTAATGATTGTATAGGGCATGTATTGCTTTACACACACTATATAGCACTTTTATATCTCTTTCTTCTTACACCAAGTCGTTGTTTTACATTGAAATTTCCCTCGACTCGATGCTATATTAGGAGTTACATATTACATTGACCCATACAAAGTACTCTGTAGAAAAAAAATAGAAAATCCAATTAGTACAATACGTAAGATTACACTGTAACGTGGCGCTAGTTCGCCACCCGGAGCTCCCCTCCCTTCTGGAACAAAGCTCAGGAGCTGGGGAGAGCTTCGGAGGGGCCGCTGATAGCGCCTATCGCGACTTTTTTTTTTTTTTTTTTTTCTTTCCCTCTGCTTATCCTAGTAAAGCTGCAAATCATGGTGATAGCTGCAGCTTTATATACATCCGATATATACTAAAAAAGATGATTCTTCAGAAGCGAACGTTATCAAAATGTCAAGGCACAAATGAATTTCGCTAAGAGCTCGGTGTTCCACCGGGCTTTCCGAAAAAACCGTGCTATTCGGCTGTATTTGAATACCTGTCTGTACCATACGGGTTTCTTTTCTTACCTTCTGTTCCTTTTCCTCTTCCAGTTCCCTCTATTTTATTTAGTTGAATCCCCCTTGATAGTGTGGAACATTCCTAGAATGGGGGCTTTTTTTTAAAAAAAAACAAGGGAAGCTTCATATGCAAGCCCCTCTTTTTGGTTATCGATACTCGATAGGGACGATAGCCACGTATGCGAGCTTGATGTATGGCGATGTCAGAAACTATGTATAAGATCCAGAAGCTGTTCCTGACTAGAAAAATTAGATGAAATTATTAGAAAATAATAGTATCAAGCAAGAGTAGAATTAAATATTAAGAAGAAAAGAAAAAAACCGAAAAAGAAAGAGAATAGAAGAAAATTTCGAAAGGATAAGAATAATTTTAGAGGCGAACTGCGTAATTACCCGTAATACCCTTCCCCCCCCCCCCCAAATGACTTTCACCCACTACAGGTCTCTCTCGAAGTACTCTGAATGTATGATCCTCATTTCTTTTCTCTTATTCTTTTCTTTCTTTTTCCCCACTAGAGCATGTTGAACATATCCTGGTCTTTGGAATTGTTCACATAAACCCTGTCTGTGCTCGACTCCTTTATCGTCACCCCCTCTTTTTTTGATCTTGAATCTCAACTCCGGGATCTCGGATGACCATATGCACCATGCCTCCCCGAAGCTCACTGACCAGCTCCTTTTCGGTAACTGATGCCAACAATGAGGTGGTGTGTCCCTTGAAGAACAATGATAATTCCAATTGTCGCAAACGATGTCTGGGTGTACGTATTGCCCGATCTTGCCCCACCTATTACTTGGGGGGCTTTGCGAAGCTATAGACACCCCGTGCAACTCTTGAGTCAACTCGAACTAATTTGGTTGGTGCTCCAGGAAAAACGCTATCGATCCATGCAGGAGCACATTCGACGTGCGCATCCGAACCATTACATCCCGAAGCTCCCGGCCACCGAGGAGAGCTTCCTGCTCATGGTGAACACCCCGCTCGAGCAACGTGCACAGCTATCTCCCCCAGAACCCGCCCAACCTCGACGACCTCACGGTGAGTTCTTTTCCTCCCCCTCCCCCTCGCATGGACTGTTGTTGCTTGCTTTCCGTTCTTCAACAGAGTACTGACGGCTACACACAGATGTGGCGCCGGAAAGAGACATTTATGTTGCTGACGCCGGCTCGCCGGCTACTCCTCGAGCTCTTGATGAACCCCACCCAGCGGCGGCTACTGCGGCAGTTGCGCTGGCACAATTGCATCACCATCGACTGGCCTCAGACTGGGATACAGACATGGTTTGTCGCTCTCCGGGCTATTGTGGGCTTCGAGCCCTGAGTCTCTCCACAGTGGCACTGACCCGCATTTCCCCAGGATACCCATTCTGATACCGATTTGAGTCATCCGCGTATGCGTGGGACTATCGAACTTCCCCCACTGCGTGATCATTTCAAGCAGGAGTCTCTTCCCTCGTTCTCTTCGCCTCGTCCTCGCGAGCTCCTTCCATCCATTCTCAATCATTCCCCGCCCGGTCGCTCATCCACATTACCGCCAATTCAGCGAAGAGATAAATTCTGCCGCCCGCGCAAATCTTCAATCACCCAATCTGCTCGGAAACCCAAGCAGGATCGGCCCAAATCCAAGGAATTCGGGCGGCGCCCAAGCCTCACTGACCGCAAAGCCCTTTCAGCAGAGCCCCAAACTGCGGCCTGGGCGCAAGGCAAGCGCTGGGAGGATTTGATTGAAGCTGCGACGTCGGCAACCGAAGCAGATGATGACCGTTATTCAGAGGTGAGTTGGACAGTAGCTCGGGCCTCCCTTTTTTCCCTGATGCTGATGCGCCAATTATGCAGGCTGGTCGGTCTCCAACGATTGCTCCACTATTTCCCAACGTGACGTCGGCTCCTTCTGGAGTGAAAAATCGGGCATCGCTACCGCCCGCTTTCCAGTCTGCAGGACTGCCTCCTATCTCTACACACCGGCAGTTCCCTCAGCACTCTTATGCCGCCTCGCCTTTGCACAAAGCGTTAACCCCACCACCGTACGAGAACCACCGCAGCCGTGATAGCGATTTGGAGCCATTCCCATCGATTGAATCATCACTTGACTCCATGTCCTCCGCATCTGGCAGAAATTTCGCCTCCTCGGTCTCGGGGGTTGCGCCGTCCATAAATTCCATAAACTCGGATTCGAGCCCAGTGATGAATCTTATACCACCAATTTCCCAGCGCCAACAGCATCGATTCTCCAATCCGACGCCCTCATCTTTCCGCAACAAAGAGGTGCAGGTTGTCTGTGCTAACTGCAAACGCCCCTCCGCACTGAATGAATGCTATGCCTGTACAGAGTGCATCTGCGGAGTTTGTCGCGACTGTGTGGGCATGTTTATTTCAACTCCGCCCTCTTCTTTCAGGACTCCTGGCAATGGAGCATTAAATCACACACCGTCCCAGGGGCCGACAAGCTTTCCTGGTCCCCGCGGATGTCCACGATGTCGAACAGTGGGAGGACAATGGAAGGCCTTCCAAATTGACATCAAGTGAACGACTTCAACAAGACGGCCTCTATTTTTGGCCTTTAACGCATTTTACGATTGATGTTCGATACACGTTCGTTCTTATATATTGTTATCTATTACCTGGTGTTTGATTGAGGTTCTTTCTTTATCTTTCGTTTTTTATCTTTTTCTTTTT
Organism: Penicillium sp. IBT 31633x; assembly: GCA_028827885.1. Taxonomy (NCBI): domain Eukaryota; kingdom Fungi; phylum Ascomycota; class Eurotiomycetes; order Eurotiales; family Aspergillaceae; genus Penicillium; species Penicillium sp. IBT 31633x. Next base: position 959,289 of record JAPWDP010000002.1, read on the forward strand.
CTTCTTGCTGCGATGTGGCAAGGTTCCTCATCCAGACGTATGTTGCAGGACTTGCTTCGCAAGGTTTCTATCAGACCTGGTCTTTTCGGTGCAGGTCTCCGACAGTCAACAACAAACCGAAGAAGCTGGTCTTTCTTTTTTTGAACATTCAAAGGTCTACATTTTCTTTCATTCTGCATTTTGGGGTTCGTGTGGACATTTTGGTTACGAGGTATATGCTTTCTTGCTGTTTCGAAATCTTTCATGTGAACTTGTACTGTCAATGACTTCATCGATGTTTATAGACGAGAGCTTGGGCTGTGGGTATGGCCAGGTATATCATCCCACGCCATGCGATCATTGATTTATATAACTGCCAATTTACTCATCCCAGATGATGCTGCTAAGTCCCTCCGCAGTCCCCACCTGTCCAGGCTCCCCAAGCTGTAGCGCAGCAATCTCATCACCTAGATTGCCTGTTTCCCGATCCCGATGCACAATCGCAACGGTCGCAGAAGCCTGGTTCCCAATCGCCACCAGATCACCAGCTCGGTTAATCACAAAGGTGCGCGGCACTTTCCCCAGCGCCGAGACTGAGTTCCGCACCTTAACCGACCCATCCTCAGGCGACCGATCAAGGACCACCATCGAATCACTTGGCTTGAACTTTTGGTCACTGCGAATCGAAACATAGATCTCATCTCCGACTCTATTAATCCCAGCAGGCGTCGCTCCATCAGGCATCACTCCTCCCGGATATGGGACCAGCGTCTGCGTCTTCTCAAAAGACAAACACCCCGATCGCGAATACGACACATCATAAACCATCATGGTGCCACCGATTTCGTTGACCAGATACATCATCGTCTTGCCGACCGCAGCCATCTTGCGGGTATGCGTGGACTTACCCACCTCAGCCTCCTGGCCTGTCCCGTCTGTCCAGAACACACCGTGTCGCGGCCCGCTGCCATAGGTAACATTCAGACTCGGGCACGCCGTCAGCTTCCCGGACGGCCCGTCATCAATAGCGTACACGCGCAGCAAGTCAGCGCCGAGGTCTGGGCTGACGATGAAGGATCCCGTTGGATCAAGGAAGACCTGGTGTGGGTGCGACGAGTCCTGCTGATCGACCTTGCCTGGGCGTGTCAGATTGAAGTGGAAGGCTTGTAGCTGGGGTTGGGCTCTTTGAATGGGGAGGGCGAAAGTTGAGATTGCGGAACCTCCGCTATTAGGTGGAATGAAATGGTTAGTGTACATATTCTCGTTTGGCAAAACTGAATCCCGGTCATGTATGTTGGTAGATGAGAGTGGGGGAAGAACATACTAATGCGCAACTGCGAGGAACTTCTTCCCTTGATCCGCCTCATAGATGACGCTGTTGACGCCGCCGCCGACGGCGTCTGTCACTGCAGTTTCATGGAGCTTGCCGTCCGGAGCGGCATGCAGGGCTGTCAAGGAGCCAGGCGAGGAGGGATCGGCTGAGCCAGTCTCGTCGGAGCAGTAAACAGTTCGCGTTTTGGGGTCGAGGGTTATCCAGCTTGGCATGTCGCCGCAGGTATCTAGGGCTTGTGTGATGGACAGGTCATTTCCGTTAAGCGTTAAGGTGTATACGGTGCCATTGTAATGAGTTGCCCAGAGGTGGGCTGGTGCTGCGACTGCAGTTGTTGTTGTTATGGCAGAGAGGAAGGGAAACAGCGTTGGGAGATGCATTTTGAGGCCGTCAATGGTAGGACCGTGATTCGTAAGAATTGTTTGATTTCATGCGCGTGGGAAGATGGTTTTGTATGTTGTAGCGTGGGGGATCCTCAAGGTTGTATAGTATGCAGTATGTGAGTAATCTTAGAAGAGAAGAAAGGCGCGATCGGGTCAACTGTTGGATTGCAACGTCGCAGTTTCCAAACATCACTTTGGGGAATGGATCGACGTGTCTAGTGGAGTCGGGGAGGAATTGAGGGGTTGGAGAAAGGGGTACAGTGGCATTGTTTTAGATTATGCTGCATCAAGCATATGTAACTATACTCCATATATTTGATTTTGGAATCAGCTTTGGAAACCTGTTGTATCACATCATAACAAACCGTTGACTTCCGCGGAATCACATCAATTAGGGTTATCGCCAGATCTGGGGCAATCTGGGGACAGTCTGGGGGGCCATTCTCCCCACATTGTCTGACATAACTACCTACGTATTGTTGTACATGTATGATTCCAACATTTGACACAGATTCAAGTTTCAACATTTATATAACAGATGTTTCCCCTGTTTCGTCGTTTCTTAGCTTAGTTTCACCCTCGTACATGGAGTCTAGAGGCCGGTTTTTCTAACATCCTTTTGAGGTAGAATTTGGAGACATAATTTATCATATTTTTTTAGGGGTCTATTTTCATTCTCGAGCCAGGAAATCGAAATGAATGAAGAACAACCAGCCAAAAAAACTATAATCTATCAAGGGGATCAAGGAGTCTCAAAACTGCATCATCTTGATGGTCACTAAAACTCGCTGTGAACCCCCCATATTGCGTGGGGGTATCGGATATTCATTGGACTTTCACTAGGACATTGATTTGAAAATGCAGCAATTTGAGATTATACAGGAAGATCTATTCTAATATTTTATATACATATATGCGTTTCTCTAAACAAGAGTCAAGCCCGTGTAGCAAGCATCGTTGCGCACAAGCTCTGTCTTGACTCCATCGTCCAGCGACACGGAGTACAGGCTACCACCAAGGTCAGCCACGTAGACAACGTTGTTTGCCTTATCCAACTTCAGGCCAATAGGCTCGTGGAAGTGACGCGCCAAGATAACCTTCTCCATATCCACTTCTTCGCCGCCAATATAGGCACGGTTCAGCGTGCAGCCCATGGGGTGCTCACCACGGTCAGTCCAGTACAGAGTCTGAGTCTCAGTATCAAGCTCGATATCGATGGGCTCAGGCAGGCTGTAAAAGAGACGCTTGATATCGGTACGGTTCTCCGCAGTCTGGCCAGCAGGAATGTCAAGATTGGCGGAGAAGATCTGGCCACGGCCAGCCTTGCTGGGGCCCTTTTGGGTCCAGTACAATACCCCACGCTCAGCATCGACAGCAATACCCACGCACCAGTTCTCCATCTGGTCCAACAAAGTCATGCTGGAGTCCGTACGGCGCTGAACCAGGATAACATGGTTGCTACCGTCGTAATCGCAGCGGTGAATGCTGGTGCCCTCACGGTCACAGAAGTAGATCTGCTTGCGGGCCTCAATCGCGGAGAGTTGCTTGGGAGTGTGTACTTTGCCAGCGGGGACCAGGCATTTCACATCTTTGCCGTCCAGGTCAGCGGACCAGACGGATCCGTCGCAGCCGGCAGTGCTGCGGCCCATGTTAGTCCAGAAGATACGCTGGGTCGATAGTGAAACATCGATTCCGTCAGGCAGGCTCTGACCGACCATGACCGGGGTCAACTTCTGGGTGGCGAGGTTCAAGCGCAGAATCTTGCCGTTAGTATGCACCTGGGACACGTCCTTGGCGTTGCCGCCGAGGCCGACGTCCAGGATGTAGATGTCCTTGGCGGCGCTGTGGGGGTTGGCAGGGGTGGCTTCGGCGGAAGAGGACTTAGAGAGAGGAGGGTAGAGACCGCCCTTATCACTCTTCTTTCCAAGGCGTCCTTTCTCGATGTATTCCCGGCGCAGCCAGTCGACGGTAGGGACGGGATCGTATCCCTTCTCCTGGATATAGTTGTCTTCGATAAAGGCGACGGTGTCCAATCCAATCTGGTCCATCAATTGACAAGGAAGAGGGCCGTTTTTAAACATGTGTTCCCAGAGGAGATCGATCTCGCTGGGGTCGCTGACGCCTTCGGAGAGAATGTGCATGATTTCGCGCTTGATTGCTGCCCAGAGACGGTTGAAAATGAAACTATAAGCATTGAGTCAGTTTGATGTTTCAACTTATTAGAGTCCGGCTTTAGTACCCGGAGCTAAGATTATGCTTACCCAGTTGATTCGCGACGAGCAGTCACAGGCAGCATGCCACACTCACCCAAGACAGTCTCCAGATAAGGGAAGATCTTGGGATCGGTTGCACCACAGGTCATCAGCTCGACGGTGCGGATAGCAGGGGGCATGGTGTAATGAATGTTGAAAATGTTCCGGTGACGCTCAGGAGCAACATTGACAAGCATCAGCTTGGACTTGAAAGACGAGCTGTTGGAACCGATGTAACAATCCTGGGGAGCGAGTCTATCCAATTCGGCCAGAGTATCAATCTTCAACTGCAGAATCTCGGGCACAGCCTCGATGATCAACCAAGCATTGGAAACAGCGGGCTCCATATCGGTGAAAGTCTTGCAAATGCCAAACGGCGCAGAAGTAGATGCCTCGAGGTCAACCTGGGAGACTGAGGAGATGAAGGACTCGGCCCCGGCTTCGACGGCCTTTCCTTCGCTGTCTGTAGCCTCCCCGCGAGCCTTGTGAATGCGAGGCATCAATGAGAACTCAACCTTGTGGGCTTCGATGTAATCAGCGGCATCGCGGAGAGCTTGTGGCGAGGGATCCCGGATGTTGACGTGGTATCCGGCTGCGATGAAAGTGCAAGCGATGCGGCGACCGAGGACTCCACCGCCGAGGATCGCCACGGGGCGATCGGTTCTGGGCTTGACGGTCATTTCTAGGAGGGATGTGAGGAGAGGATCGAGAGGTGAGGGTAGTGAAGTAGGTGTATATCAGTGGTATGTATGTGTAGATATGACGTGGAAAAATCGTAAACCGTTACTTGGGAAAAAAGATCACCACGGCGATCGAGTACAGGGATCTTTATATATATATATACATATATCGTTCATCTAAGATCGGCGAATTGAATGATCTCCAGCAGGGTTCGAAGCACATGGGTCGCCATACACTACGCCAACCAGGATCGTTAGCCATTCGTTGAAGCTCCACCACCGGGAACCCGGCATATCCCAGAGTAACTACCAAGGGAAACATATCTCAAGACGCGGATATCACGGCCACGTTTCTGTGCCAACGGCATGTTGGGAAACTGGTAGATTCGGGGGGATCAAATAGAATCGGAGTGAGTTCGGGAAGGGATTCGGCTCGGATTCGCCACGGAGATATCACGGAAACAGTACGGACATCGAACGGAAAAGCCACTGACGAAGCTTATCGCCAATAAACTTGGAAGATTCGAGATCTGGTCTTTCAAGGGGTTGAAGCTTGTATTTTCGTGGCTGACCTTGGGCTATGCACGTATGTTGTTGTGCCGACTCTACCGTGCACTCCACTGACTATCAACGATTGCCTATTATTATTGCCTGTTACTATTGGCTAGTATGATGATTATCATTTTGAGTGACTTGATTTGGTAGTAGATGAAATAGAATCCTAGAAGCATTGAAAGAATGCTGTAGCTGAGAAATAGATACTCAAAATGTCATTGAGAACGAGTACGTACGCATTAACATCCTTTATACTTGAGAGGTCTTTACTAGGGACAATACCTAAACCTAAGAAGGAACAATAATGCAAGAGACTGCTAAGAGAATTATGAGCGCAAATAAAACTAGTTGGTATGTCTATCCCTATCTCTATAGTGTATATCGAATTCAGACTTTTTGTACAATTTATCGAATCCACTTCCAAACGCCCAATACTCTCACAATTCCTTCAGAACAGGAAAACTTCATCCGTAGCCCTAGAGACAGCGCTAGGATCTTTCCAGCCCAACGCAGAGAGATTCTTCTTCATGGCGTTAATCATAGGTGGGGGTCCACACAGCAGCATCTTGTTGTCGGCATCGGCAGGCGCCAAGTAAGTCTGGATCAAATCCTGAGAGATAAAGCCACGGTAACCAGTCCAGTCCTCACCAGCCTGCGAAAGGACATACTGGACCGAGAACTTTTCCGGGTTTTCACGAGCGAAGGTATCTAGTTCATCGCGCAGCAAGATGTCTTCTTCGGTGTTATTCGCGTACAGCAAGCTCATCTTGGTTGTATCGGCCTTGTCGTCACAGATAGCACGAATCAGCTGATACATCGGGGTAATGCCGGTTCCACCAGCGATCATGCCAATGTGGTTGGCGTAGGATGTGGTGTACTGCATAGCGCCTTTGGGACCACGGATTTCAATTGTATCCCCAATTTGCATTTGCTCGAGGTGCTTGGTCATCAGGCCCTGCGGATAGACCTTGACTAGAAGCTCGATGCGTCCGAGATCGGTGTTGTTGGAAACGGGGGTGTAGGAACGGGACACGCTTTTTCCATCGATGGTGGCGCGCAGAGCAATGTGCTGACCTGTGGGGAGACCGAGGATGTCATTTGCATTGGGAAGCTCAAAGGTGAAGCGGTAGACATTGGGAGAGACGAGTTTCTTGTGGGTCAAAGGGAAGTTCTTGAACTGGCGCGGGTCGAGAGGGGGTTGGGCGATGGGCTTCGTGGAAGCCTTCTTAACGGGGGAAGAGACCTTCTTGCGGAAGATGAGTCTGTCAGGACGAGAGGTGCGGTGAGCCACGTGGTGGGTGAAATCTTCTTGGACATCGAGCTTGTGCGAAAGCCACATGGTCAATCCACATGTGACGGTGAACTGAGCAACAGTGGCGATACCGAAGCCAGACCAGAACTGGCCCGAGGAGTCGGGACGGTTGGACAGGATTGCCGAGGCATTTCCTGACAGCTTCTTGAAGATAGGCGCGAATTGTCCCCATCCGTTGGTATAGCCTGTGAAAGCCACTCCTCCCAGAGCGCCAGTCACGCCGAGTTTGAGCAAAGTCAGTGCCAGCGAACGGGCGCGACTAGGTCCAGGCTTCTGAACAGCAATGACTGCGGTCTGAGCAACTTGTTCAAAGGTCGGACGGTAAACTTCGATGGATTCAGCGTGTTCCTAATCACGTTAAATTAGTTAAGGGATCTATATATCATGTAGGGCGTGAAAAGGAATGAAAGCGTACCTCATCAGGCAAATCACCAACGAGATATTGAGCCAACTCATCTCGCGCCTCGTCAGAATGACCAGTCTCTTCAAAGGCCTCTGTCGCATCTGTGCCAGCCACCTCGATCAAAATCGCACTCCCACCAGGGTGGTCTTGCAGGTATTTTGTAACATCGTAGATTTTGTTGTGCAGAATAATCCAGACATCGTCTGGCTTATTGTGTTTTTGCACTTCTGCAAGAGTGTACATTGTGAATGATTATATGAATATGCGGAATTCAATCACCAACAACGAGATCCAAAGATTTATATAAATACCTCTACAACGTATCGGCACAAAGGGATTCGGAGTTGGTCGGGAACCCACTTGGAGAACCACAGCAGCCAGTGAACAGCGGCAAATTGTCCATCGACAGCCAATGACTTCCCTTTGACTGGCCCTCGATGAGCGATCCACATCTCGTGCGAACTTCGTCCGGGCGTCGGATCTATGAATGTCGATCGTTCTTATACACAATGATGCCTGTTGGGCTCCACTAACACTGGATATCTCGGATATTGCAGTTTGCCAGTGAACTCGGCCCGATTTCAGATATTTAAGAACAGCTCTTGGAATGGACTTTGGCGATTTGCCTGCAATTAGAAAAAAAAAAAAAAAGCAAAACACCATGCCCGTTGCACTAGCATCACCACAGAACTCCGATCCTGTATTCTACTTGATCGGAGATGAAGTATCAACAGCTCAGCCTGTGACACTTGACACCAAATGGAAGTTTGAAGATGTCAAACGTGCTGTGGGAGCAGTATTCCATGTGGCCCAGCCACTAGGTATGCAATCACCATTTGATATATACAGGAGTTATACTAACAGAATCAGGCTTGACCTTCCACTATGGTGAAAATGAACGAGAGCTCTCCACAGTAGAGGAAATCCTACGCACACCCTCATCACAAACTATGCCTATCGGTCTCCGTGTCGATGGTCAGGCAGTCCAAAACCCCCAAGGCCCTGATGGCCTGCCCCTGGTCGGCAGCTATTACGAGATCTTCCCCGACCACCTGGGCAACCACTATCGACTTTTCCGCAAATATGGCCATGTTATCAAGACCACCAACATGGGTAAAACCACATACTTGACCGATAGCCCTGAAGTGGCAGCCGTTGCCCTGACCGAATCCGTCTACATGACCAAGAAGATCAACGAGAACCACCCTCTTTGGGGTGTCAAGGACAACACGGCTATCTTCATTGGAGATACGGAGACCGAGAACTGGCGGTTGGCCCACAAGTTCTTGCCTCCCGCCATGGGCCCCAAGGCAGTGCGCCACTACACCCCATTGATGCAGGAGTGTGTGCGCAAATCATTCGCGGTGTTTGATGAACTTGATGCTCGCGGCCAGTCCTGGAACGCCTACCAGTACATGGTAAAACTTGCATCGCAAACCATTGGAAAATTCTCCCTGGACACTGACTTCGAGCACTTCAACGAAGTCGACTCCCCATTGCATCCCATCGTCACCAACATCGCCAGCTTGCTGTCTCTCAATAAAAAGATCACTTCTCGAGGCGAATGGTACCGTCACTTACCTTTTGGCGATCCCGCCCGTCTTAAGCTTGTCCAGAAGACCATCTACACTCTTCTCCAGGAAAAGATCGAGCGTGTCAAGGGTTCTGGTATCGATGGTATGCCCATGGCCCAGGCCGCAACAGAAGCATCTTGCGTCGTCGACTACCTTCTCAACACTGTCGATGAGAATGGCGAGAAATTCCCCGAAGGTCTGATCGTCGCCAACATGCTCATCGTCAGCGGTGCTGGATTCACAACCACCTCGGCTCTGATGTCGTGGCTTCTCTACTGCCTTGTCACCTATGAAGGCGCTCAAGACCGCCTTTACGAAGAGCTGTGTGAGCGCGGCGTTACTAAAGGTGATGTTGAATGGACCCCCGAGTTTGCTCACAGCCTGTCCTTCCTCGACTCTTTCGTTAAGGAAACCCAGCGCTTGCACAACGCCTCCTTCCAGCCTGGCCGCACAACGAAAACCGACGTTGTTTTGCCCGGTGGCTACCGCCTCCCTCCTGACAGTGTGATCGTCCCCAATCTATACGCCATCCACACCAACCCCGAAGTCTGGCGTGATCCCTTCCGCTTTGACCCCGATCGTTGGACTTCCGAGGAGACCAAAAACAAGCACCGTTGCGCTTATATTCCTTTCGCTACTGGCCCTCGTGGCTGCATTGGATTCAACTTTGCACTGCTCGAGGTTAAGATCTTGTTGTCTGAGCTTGTCTCGCGCTATGAATTCACCCGGGAGGGTCTTGAGGCTATCGACTATGACCCTGAGTTCCAGCTGATTCGGCCGCTGAACTTCTATGTTCGGGCTAAGAGACGTACCACCACTGCTTAGAATAGATCATTGTTGTTTAGATTAGGGTCGGCGTTGATACGGCATTGTTTATTAGAATATTAGATGGCAAATAATGCTATGTACAAAAGAAATTTACACCTGTTCAAAAGACTTGATATCTCATCGCACGTTAGCCAAGGCTCTCTCTCTCTCAGAAAGATCCTACAGAGCTAGGAATCGTAATATTTCCATCTGCAACCAGCACACCCGTTCCAGAAATTGTAATATTAACCAAAGCTTCTTTGCTTGATTCGATATTCAATTCCATCAAACATCTTCTCCCGGTTTGCACACCCTGTATAACTTCGATCCGATTTGCTCCATTGTCCACATGAACCAGGGCACGTTTCCCCCACAAGTAAGCAGCCAAAGGTCCAGCAGCTGATCCCGTAGCTGGATCTTCCATTGACATCCCTGGGCTGAAAAATCGGGCTTCGAATCTCGGAGTGTGTAATACCGCGTCATCTTCCGCAGTCGTAAAGACATAAACACCACTATCATGACTTTCGGTGCTAGCAAGCTCCCTCAAAATGCCCTCTTTGTTGGCAAAGCTAACCCTTCTCAGCACTTCAATACTTCGGACGGGGATCAAGAGATGACGAGCAGGTGATGTAGTGACAACCATTGCCCGATTGAGATCAACGCCCGAGTACTCCAGGCCGATATCGCAGGCACTGATCCCCAGGGATCCAGCAAGGGCTTCGCGGTTAGTATGTTCATTCAAGAATTGAGGCTGTCCCTGGCGCATTGAAACGACCAAATCTCCTTGCTTTGAGCGTGCCACTTCGAGTGGCAGAACGTTGGTGCCAAGTTGTTGAAGATAAGTCTGTCCGTTCTGGGAATCTTGTGCGATGTGTCCTAGGAGCCCCGAATATGCGATCCACCACCAGGCACCCAGTGAGTTGTGACCAGCTCCAAAGACCTCTATGCCATTAGGGAGAAATGATCTCAGGCGCCAGGTGACGCCAGGTTCAGACGGGGGACAGACGAAGGTTGTTTCGGATAGGTTGAATTGTCTGGCCATCAATTTCATTTGGGTCTCGGTGAGAGTCGTCGATGTGGTATCGACTACTGCGAGGGGGTTTCCTTGATAGGCAATAGATGAAAAGACGTCGATGATGTAGTAACGGAGTTGAGACATCGTAGGAGAAGGTTGCGCAAAATGAGATTCCGTTTAGTATGAATGTTAGTCTGAAGTGCGCCTTGGAGAATATAATCAAGAAGACCCAAGAAAGACCTAAGAAGCAATATTTATATGTAAAAACCAAAAGAACCGAGAGTTTGCTAATATATCAGCCGTTGATTCCATTCCATTATAAATCAACAAAATTAAAAATCTGGATACCTCGTATTCATCCCATGCTGGACAAAACCCCCGCTCGATCCATTTCGTATTTAGAATCATTTCTCGTTCAGTGACCCGCACTGGACTCGCGTAATGCCTTTAAAGCCCGAGAATACGGTCCAAAATACCGCACATTCGTATCCGTGTCTTCCCACACAGACTGTCGTTCCTCACGCTCCAAAACAGCAATCAAGCGCTTGGCCAGCATATCCGCGTGAGCCCGCTGCGGGCCAGTAGCAACTAGGCTCTGGAGAGTGAGCGCGCAACTAACAGCATTATGAACAAACGCCCACGAGCGACAGACCGTAGACGCAAGACGATGCATGTCCAAGAAGCTTTCCACGGCTTCTGCAGCGCGCTCAATACATTCCATCTTAATGCAATCAACATCAACAACCAAGCTATGATCGTCACTACCAGCAGTCTCCAGCACCAGCCGGCAGAGCCGACAGATTGCGTAGCAAATATGGACACTCAGAGCCAGGCGCTCGAGATGATCCTGCAGACTGCGACAGTTCGCTCTATCGAGGAGGAAGGGCGCCGCACTTTCGTATATAGCAGCCATTCGACTCTTGAAGGATAGTGTCTCGGATATGGTCTCGGTGTTTTCCTGTTGTGCGCGTTCCAAGAGGATCCGGCACAGCGCGCAGACGCATTCTGCAAATGACCATCCTGGGCCTGAGTCCGGGTCGTGTGGAAAGTGGCTGCTCAGCTTGCTCACGTTGGGTGGGCGGTCGTAGGTAAAAGAGAGGAAGGTATCTTGCCACAGCAGCATCCACCTGAGGTCAAGTTAGTGACCAATATCGACTTTCATAGAATGAGAAACATACCAAAGACGTTTTCGCTGGAATTGTTCCACAGTGGATATTTGCGTGCTCGAAGAAGTTTCTTCGTGCAGTCCGATGCTCTGTGCAAGGCGTATTGTTGAGCCTATGGCCAGAGTCAGTCATAAAATCCCATTTTTCAAGTAAGGTGAGGTACAAACCCATCAAAATCCAGGCACTGTTAGTATCTAAATTGTTGCGCAAGCAGTTTCCAATAAATGCCATGGCCTGTATCTGATTCATGTTGGTATTGTTGAAGAAATTGGAGGCCCGGAGGCATTGGAAAGATGAGCAGACTGTATAATTAGTAAAAGCATACCATGGAAGGGAAAGTTTACTGACACTTACTGAACACCTTAGAACGTAGATCCCGCTCCTTGATGGGATCATCTGAGAATTGCACTCCACATGCAAGTACGGCAAAAAGTAGCGCAAGCCATGAGGAATCCACGTCATCCAATACTGAGGTCTCATTTTCTGGCAAGATCATTGACCGTTTGTTGAGAAACGCAAATAACGAGATATTGAATTGCTCGAAGGTCACCAGTGCTGGGTAAAACGGGTGTACGTTGTTTTGGTAGACTTGCCAGTATCTGAGATCATCTCATCAGTAAATTATCCAGATAAAGTCCCAGCAATAATGTGAGTGGTTCAATCGATGTGGTGTGTTCAGTAGCAATAATACATACCGGATGATGTCTGAATCATCGGGCAAAGTCTCACAGATTTCACCTGCCCCGGGCTCTGGCTTCCACAGATTTGTGAATGGATATGCTCGTGGGACAAGCTGATCCAAGAGCATTGTATCGTTAATCATTGAGTCATCCTCTGGTTGTCGGCATCCCAGGGCCACTGGCGGGTCAGAATGGCTGCCCAGAAAGATAGTAGCGCCGGTGGCATCTTCGACGAAATGTTTCCCAGGAGATTTGCCGATTGTAGGTCTTTCCTTCATATAAGGAGAGACCGAATCAGATGCGGAGCTCGCTTGTAAAATTGCGCCTGACCCAGAAGTTGAGCGGGTTTGCCGGAGCTCTGCCTTGAGAGAAGAGATCTCCTTATCCATCTTATCAAGCCGACTAAGAATGAGATCTATCCCTGGGGGAAGATTGGTGCTCTCATTTGAGAATCCTCTCTGATACTCCCCAGGAATACCACTAGCCATGCTGTTAGCGATTGTTGTACCATATCTTGGGTACGAGATACGATGCCAATGGGATCGCGAAGCAAAAACAAGATAAAAAACCATCAGACCAAAAAAGCTAAAGAAACCTTGGATTTCCTACCTGTGAGTACCAGTTCCATGCATATCATCATCCCCGTCCCCGGTCATGGAAAAAGCGCCACCCTTCCCATCAGAAGCTGGCGACTCATGATTTGAGCTAGAAGAGGGCAAGCGGCATAGCTCGGGATGATGACGCTGGACACAGCTAGAGCATGGTGTATTCCCATCACAGCGGACTTTCCTATGGCGACAGGGGAAGCATGACTTGATGCCCCGAGTGCGGCGCTTGCGCTTAAGCAGTTCACTAATGCGGTTTGTGTCGTATGGATACGGGTTTGAATTCGAACCCTGGAGACCTGATGGATCCATATGCACTTATTGTCTACTTGGTGTTTCGACCAAAAACATCCAGAAATTCTCTGCGTACTGTCGTCTTCACAATGTATATAAAATTTGTTGCAGACTCGCGAACTGACGAGAGTGACATCTACTTTCGTGTGATTGGTTCATCGGCCTGACCGCTATTTAGTCTGGCCCACCTTCCCTTTCAGGAATTATAGGGTTGAGATCACTTTGCTCTTGACTTGGGCATGGCTATTATCGAGATTCCATATTGACATGACATCTCTCTCAATCCTTTCATATGATGAGGAATTCGCAAATTCCCATCTAATATCTCTGGAACTGGCCCTGGGAATGTGAATTCCAATAAATACAAAGCTGATTACATCATCCAATACTGCCGCCCCGGGACCCCGGGACTGCATGTTCTGGGGATATCGCATCGTCATCAACTCCAAACGGGTGTTCCTGGGCGTTGCCAAGCTTTTAGAATAAAGGATATATTGTTCTCATGTCGGACACTTTAACACCTGAGCAAATGTTTTTTTCAGCTAACCTTTTCTATTATTGTTAAGGCTTCCAGCTAAGCGCTTGTGTACAGTCGTTGAGTGGATTGTTGCTTTTTGTAACTCCCTAATCTCTTTTCTATATCACTTATCGTTTTGCAGTCATGAATTTTTCAAATGTAAGTACAAGCACATACGACCACAGGGTGTGGAAAACAGGGCTTCCCGTCCGCTCAGCCGTACTTAAGCCACACGCCGGTGAGTTAGTAGTTGGGTGGGTGACCACCAGCGAATCCTCACTGTTGTATGTTTTTGTTTTTTTCATGTTTGAATACTTGGTGGCATGGAGGGAGACAAAAACACGGTATTTCGGAAGGTATTTTTTGGAAGGACTTCGGGTCATCATTCTTGGAATACATTGTTGCCACTTATTACGGACACAAGGGAATAGAAAGACATGGAGATTCCACAAAGTGTTGACAGTTCAGACCTACTTTGTGACTGGGTTGGCATGTTAATCTTTGACAACAATAGTGGGCAGGACGGTCGTCTGAGATTGAATGTTTCTTCCGCGGCCGTTGTCGTCAGCAGTATGTATGGGAAGTAGGCCTTTGAAGACAACTGTGAGGTCTTGTAGACTGTAAGGCTGCAAGGCTATACGGCTCCCAAACATCACAACATTCAAAAGCTAACTGAATTACCATAATCCTGCTCACTAGACTTTATTGATGTTTCAAAATATTTGATTTCTCGCCAAGGTGTTTCTCGCGTTGATATCCACGCATCAATGAGTTGAAATCTCATGCTGTTTTCTAGGCCGCCATACGCTCAACGCGAAGCTGCAGCTCCTTGACTAAATCTATCCCAACCTTGGTAGACTCATCCAGATTCTCATCCGGCAATTCAAGCAGCTCATTCTGCGTCTTGGCCGAGAGATCATTGGAACCATCTGGGTAAAACGCCCTTGCGTACAGCATCTTGCTAAAACCAGCCATGTTACCCACTTTCACTTGCGCCAGGCCATCCTCGTATCGCTTCTTGGTATCCTCCTGGGTAATCGTCCAGTCGGTGTCAGTGGTGCCGGTGACACGCTTGACGCTCTCAAACATGTCATTTTGGCTGACCAGAAAGCTTTTGGTGTACACGCCCTTGTTGAGGAAAGACGACAGAGTAAGACTCTTATCATTTTCGTCCTCGGGAAGCTCATTGAGGCTCAGGACCTTGGCCACGGCACGCCCAACCTGCGATAGCGTCGACGTCGAGATCTTGGTGTTACCATCGTCATAGATTGTCAGGGAACGCTTGTCAAAGTCGAATCCAAAGCGCGCATCCCCGCCCGCCAAGCTGTAATCGTACCAGAACCCACAGCACACTGTGATCCACTGCATGCCGAGCCTCTCAATCTCGTCCCTGTTGGCCTGGGCTACAGGCCCCAGCAATGTGTCTTCGCCGAGTTTGATGTCGTCAATATCGACACCATACCCATTAGGCATGACGTAGGGAATACCAGCCTTGGCGGCCGCCTGGACAAGCTTGCTGTGGGTGTCCCGGGGCGCGGTAGGGGCCATGGTTATGATCAAAAATTGCTGGCCCTTAAGGGCGGCAACAAGGGTTGTTTCATCATCGTACTCGACTGGGGCGACTAGGACGCCCTCGGGGAGTCTGTTACCGCTGCCTTTGCGGGAAAGAGCCGTGACTGTGTGTCTTCCGGTCTTGAGGAGGGCGTTGGCAATATGCGATCCAATGGTACCTCCAGCCTAGGTGTGTTTGTCAGCTTTGTTGCATACATAGTGTTGTCGAGGGGCTTACATACGCCGACAATGGCGACTCTCTCAATGGCGTTTTTGAAGCCAGCGGGTTGGCCTTTGGCGTACTTGGGCATTATGATCGAACGAGGCTTTCGGGGTTCTCAAGCTTGTGAGGGAGTTGTAAGTGTCTGGCTATTCATCTCTGGAGCAGGGAATGCCCGTCTATTTATATTTTAGTCCCAGCCTCGAGTGCTATAGTTCTTTGAGGTTCTTTCCATCTCAGCCTTGTCATGTCTGATTGTACTCAAAAATCTCGGTCGAACGACATCCACATTCTAGAGTGTATCCAACTTAATTAGGTCGGAACTTCAAACTTGATTCGCCCGGAGATAATAGCACCGCGGGCGAAGGAGCTACAGCAAACGAGGCCAGCCAAATCAAAGACGACTATGCTGGAGGCTGATAAGCCCCCGCTTCTCTGCCGCAGCAGCCGCACGCAGGGGTCCGCCAACACTACCTGATAGGCTGGGGCGACCGTAGGGGATTAAGTCCGCAATAGCCGCACATAAAGCCGCACAAGGCGTATATGGCATTGATGATTCACATACGGAGTACAGACTGACATACTGATGTAGGTCCGAGCATGTCTTCACTCTCCAGAATAGTCAGGACGAAAAAGCCCAACAAGAAGCACAAATTTACATATACTCTATTACGCTTCGCCGCGAGGCGTCAATGGTCTACGCGCCCTCTATTCAAGACCCCCGAGTCACTATAACTGGACGTCGTGACCGAGCATAGACAAATATGGCTCGATGAAGAATTGATCCCAGTCCAGCTCCCAGTCTATGTCTGGCACCGAGGTGTTGACCTCTGATATCGGTGGTGCCTGGAAGAATGTATAGCCCGCCTCGACAGCTTCTAGATGAGCAAGCTCGTTTCGCTTCTTAGTCATATTAAGACCGAGTAGGTGCCGTGCCATCGACAAGGCCTCCCGCGTCAGTCTTGTATCGGCAGCCTTGACAAGGTTCTCCAGGCCCTTGAATGCGGTACCGAGGTGGGCGGAGGCCGCCGGCGTGTCAATGGCTAACAAAATGCAGGTATACTGGAAGACGCTGCCGATGACGTTCCAGAATAGTTGGCCTTGGATAGCCTGCTGCTCGGCTGCCTCCACTGCGGCGTTGCCGCTATCAATGACGAGCTTGACTGTATCTTCCGGTATGCGGACCTTGAGCTGGTAAAGCCGACGATAGAAGCAAAATACGATGTCCGCCTTTGTCACCAGCAGAAATGGATGCGTAAAGTGGAGCTCATCTAGCACGCTGAGACGCTTCATTAAATCCTGACTCGGAGTTGGGTATTTTAAATCGAGCTGGAACGGAGAATCGGGCGATGGAATGATTTGGATCAGTTGTACAAACTGATCTGCAATGGACCCTGGTATTGAGATAATAGGCTGGCAAGTGACGCCCCGAAATCCTACAGGCGAACGATCGTACTCATAGGATAGCATGTTATGCCCGGCCCACGAGATCCAGAAAATTCTCCTCAGCCGGTCCGCATCATGTCCAAGGACAGCAGCGCTAGGGATGGACGCTATCGTTTTGATGTTCTCTTCCTCATGTAGCCCCATCGCTTCACAGAGATGCATTTGCGTGCACGAAGCAATCCAAGCATTGCTGGGCCGGGTCGTTGCGCGTAGGTAAAGAACTCGCATGCCCCATGCGATAATGTGATCGATGCCATGCAAACGCATGGAGGCCGGATCATCGAGAATGGCTTTGGCATACTGTACCAGGTCAGATTCCCGCGGGTGTCTATTGGGAGATAAGAATGATCCGAGAGCAGCGACGCCAGCAGCCACGGCGGCAAAAGCGACCGCGTTGCTCTCCGGATTCTGGTAATAATCCCGACATCGCCGGGCGTAAATCCTTGAGTCCATCACGTCGCCAATGGGGCCCAATACCGAGAAGAACGCACCCGAGAAAAGGCCAAGATCTTCCTCTGAAATGAGATTTCCCAGAAAGCAGTGAGCATTGGATGGCTCCTCGGGGCGAATGCCAAAGTTGTAAGCAAACGACCGCGTCTTTGGAGGGCTGTCGGAACCGAGAGCCAGACCCAAGATGTGCGGGAATGCCATAGCCGCCGATGCTCCGGAGTATCTAAACTTCTGCTCGTCAAATATGCCCAGGGACGCGCCAGCCACGACTGTGGGACTCTTCGTCGACAATCCATCGCCCTCGCGGCGGTCTCGCGCTGTGTGAGATTGGCTGCTCGGACTGTGGCCTATGGTGGCCCGACTCGTCATACGACTGTCACTGTCGAGGCTGACGCGCTTGGCTGGAGGCGTAATAAGTACGCCACCGCCCATAGTACCAATGATTTTGTCGTCGGTGTAACTGCAGTTGTATCCGTAGGTGGTGCACATGCCACACGGATATACAGCGTCGCATTTTCGCTTGCGTTGGTGGCAAGAGATGCATGCCTTCCTCGCACGCTTGCGCTTGGCGATTGTCGCCGACATGACTGGTAAGTAGTTATGAGCTTCAAAGTTCACCGCTGTGAGCCCAGAATTGTAGTAAGAGTTGATTTCCTGGACAGCAATTGGGGACGAATTGAGACAATTATACCAGCAAGCAATGTGTGCATATATCGCTTAGAATGGGTTGTGGTGTAGCAGTTAGCGGTAACGTGTAAAGCGGCTCTGAAATGTGATAATTCTCCCAAGATTGCTCGTTATCTGGAAGCTGGTCAGCTTTGGAGCTGACGAGATCATCCTTGATCTAGCTAAAAGCGGCTAGCACAACTTCGTGCTCAGATTGACAGGGGGAGAGTCAGAACGGTGACTGATTGCTTCCAAGGTTGCCGCTATGGACTAGCTATTAGGGAGCTTCGGAAGCCTTGTGAACTGTGGCAAACACCTGGTGTTTCAACATTATGAGGATGGAGGAGAATCAGTGGTATGTAGATGTCGAGAAGAAACCTTGGAAACCGGGTAACGTATTTCACAAGCGAGTGGATCACACAAGCGAGTGGATCAGCCACCCCAACCCATTGATTTTTAATTCAATTATCTCAATGAAAACTCATTATATTTAAAAACTAAATTATCTAGGCGTATTTGGACATGCGTTTCTCCTATGCCCTTTATTTCTATATGCTCCGCATTTTGGCAAGGCCCTGGTTCGTGGCTATAAAGCCGGCGAGGGCCTTCTTAGGGGAGGGTAGACTTCGGCAGAACCCATTTTGGGTCGGAACCTCCGACCCAAAACCCAACCAACCCATTAGGTTTTAGGTTCCGCCCTCTATAACCCAACCTAACCCAAAACCTAATAGGTTAAACCTAATAACCTAATAATAACCCATTTAAACCCATTTTTACATAAAATATAGGTCTTGGCGTTTATAACGATGCTAAGTCATTTAAATAAATGACTATTTTTTACAACTATTCTGGCTTATTCATCGAATATTACTATATTATCATAATATTAAGTTAGAAAATTTATGTAATCACTCTGAATTTAAAGCTAATAGGCTTTATATTATATTGATTACCGGTAAAAATTAACATTAATCATGGTATAGTGGTGTTCTATTAATTCAAGTATTTATTAACTATAGACTGTTAAAAATATATATTTATACTCGAGGGGAGTATATATATATTATAGGATAACTATAAATATAAATAGAAATATCTTATTCTTATTTTATTTTATATATAATTGATATTATATTAAAGCTATATTTCTCTTTTCTTATATTTAACTTCTTATATATGCTCCGAATTATATTTTCTAACCGCGGTTAGAAAATCACTTCTAGGAGGGCAGGTATGTATATCATTATTTCTGACCGCGGTCGGAAAATTACTTCTAGGAGGGTAGGTATATATATTATTATTTCTGACCGCGGTTAGAAAAGCTCTTCTAGGAGGGTAAATAAAATATTTTAAGGGATCTTCTAGGGAGTGGGTTATAAATAGGTCCTCTTAGGTTTTAATGGGTTATAAATAGGTTCTCTTAGGTTTCGATAGGTCCCGTTAGGTCCTATTAGGTTCTCTTAGGTTAGACCTATTTAAATAGAGCTTATATAGCTAATTATATAGTATTATAGCTTATACCTATTAATCTATCTACTTTACTATAGGACTAAGGTATTTACTATTTATATACCCTTCTCTTATAAGTATATACTCTCTCTACCTCTCCCCCTTACCTCTATAGTATTCCCCTTTTCGGTTATAATATCCTAAAGCCAGGATTCTAACTTTTTACCTACTCTTTATAATATAGATATAGATAACCTTAGCTATCTTATACCCTCTTCTTAAGTTCTAACCCTATCTAGTAGCTAGCTTACGATTAAGCCTTTTAAAACTATTAATACTAGCTTCCTTCGGCCCTCCCTTCTACCGATTCTATACTCTCTTACTCGCGTTAGCCCCGATCAGAGAAAGGCATATATACTTTATAATAATATAATATATAAAGAATAGGTTAAGTGGTGGCTATAAACTAACTATAGGTAGAAAAGTAAGATTTCCTAGGATTTAAATCGTAACTTAAATATATAGAGTAACTTTGACCAAGTTACCTATACTAAAGATAGTGCGTTAAAGGTGATATATAAGCGCTATTTAAAGATCCTAGAGCATCCCTATTCTCTATCACCTAGCAGAAAGGGCTACCATAGTATATCAATAATATTAAAGTATTTAAAGATAGTAGGCTATCGTAAAGCTTAATAGGGAGGGAAAGGAGAAATTACCTAGTTCCTTTAAAAAGTAGTATCTCCTTACCTTTTTATTTAGTTATCCGATTTCCCTAACACTCTTAGATATATAGGATCATAGCTTATCGGAGGCTCCTTTTTTATAGTTAGTATAGGAAGAGCATCTTCTCTAATTTCTTACCCTTAATCGACTTCTATTCCACCTTATCGAATATCTAATATTTTATAAGCTATTCTAATTAGCCTACTCTATACTATCTCTTCCTCTAATACCCTCTACTACTATATGTTACGGACCTACCCGTCACCAATCGATGGTGCCCCACCGGGTATACAGATGGGCCACCGAGAGCTAACCAGGTTATCTATTAGCAGATCACGTGTAATACCTAATACTCTGGTAACCCTAGGTATTTAGGGAAAAGAAGAACCTAATCACGATCAGTGATTAAAAGACTGATCAACCTTGATTAAGACCTAGAGTAGGGATTATCCGGTACATATATACTTTAGGGTATCGGATGTTACCTGAAGCTATACACGTGACTATAACTCCGCGTCGACTCTAGGAGTATACGTAGGAGTATACGGGCGACTCTAAATATACCCCTAGGGTATACTAAGGAGTAGGAAACGAAGGATATATAAGGACACTTATTTATATACTTAGCTTAGTTCTTCGTCTTTAATTATATATTATTACTTATGATTACCTTTTAGACTACTAGTGACTCTTTTACTTAAATTATAACTTAATAACACTTACGAATAGACTAATACCTCGGTATAGATCTATTTGGCGCTCTACCTAGTACCGTTCCTTAATACCTCGAAAGGACCTAGTCTATAGTAAGGCCTATTAGGTAATAGTACGGTTAAGAGTATAAGATCGTTAACGTTAGACACTTAAGGAGAATAAGGCAAGTATACCTAGAACCCTTCTAACCTAACTATAACTAGTTTATAATACGTAACATATTAAAGACCGTCTCGAATCAAGTTTCGAGTCACTAATCGATAAATATATCTCACGTTAGTGCTAGAAAGCGGCCCACTAGAGAGTAGGTCGTTCTACCATAGGAGGAACCTGACTCTAACGTCGAGAGAGATAATACTATCGCTAAGTAGAAAAAGAAGATAATCGAACTAGAATATAATATCCGGAAGATAATAGACTAACTTAGTAATCTAGGTAGTAAAACTAGAACTAAGTTCGGAGAAGTCGATAAGTACCTTAAATAAATCAAGTCTTAGGTTATCGCCTCTATACCTACTAGTAGCGTCTAAGGACTATAACTTCCTAAAGCTAAGCCTTTTAAAGGAACATAAACTAAGCTTCGCGGATTCCTTACTTAGATAGATATACACTTAGATATAAACTAAACCAAGCTACCTAATAAAGCAAGTAAAGTGATTTTTATATCAACCTACTTATAGGGATAAGCATAGAACTAGTTTAAACCATATATTTAGGATTATTATAAAAAGGATCCTATAGAATAGTTATCTACCACTACCGATATCTTTAGAAACTATCGGAGTTTCCGTTAACACCTTAAACGGATATTTAGAGATATTAACGCGGCTAGGACTATAGAACGTAAACTATAAAAGATTAGATAGCACACTACCGTATCTATATACGCCTCCGAATTCTAATAAATCATTTCGTATCTAGATCTACCTAATTAAGCGTATATTCTATACTTTAAGGTAGGACTTAAATCCGATATTAAGGATAAACTAGCCAGGATCGATAGACTAGAAACCTTAGACAAACTTATTAAGATCGCGGTTAAAATCGATAATCGTATTAACGAATAAAAATATAAACGACGAGAAATAGACTAATAGAAGCGTGGTAAATCGTATAGCTTTAACCGATTTAGTAGATACCGCGATAGGGCACTACCACGAGATAACGATCTATATAGCCCGAAGCTAATAGAACTAGACGCTACTTAGGACGAATAAGATAAGCGTCGTAAGAAGAATCTCTACTTTACCTATAGGAAACTAGGACACTATATAAGGGAATATAAGTAAAAGCGACTATACGAAAAACGGTAATATATATAGGCGATATAAGAGGAATTACGTGCGACCTAAGAGCCTAGAGAAGGCTACTTAGAAGGGAAAACCTTAGATCTCTTAATGAAATAGGAAAACATGACCCTAAAAGAGATAATAGCGGGTAACCTATATATTAAAGGGTTTACTAACGAGCTAACACATAAGTTCCTAGAAATCGATTAGGATACTATAGAGAGTTAGGGATAGACGTAGTATATCCCCTAGGAACTAAAGTGTTCCCTAGGATAGTCTAGTGGCTCCTAGGAGCGGGGTATAGGACACCTAAGAACGCTAATCACGTTCCTTAGGGCCGAAGCCGACCTAGGAACACTAAATACGCTCTTAGGAAAGGATCAAGTGATCCCCGAAACACCTTATAAAAGTCTAAATTACTATCGTTAACCAAGGAATAATAAAGAAGCTAACGAGCTTATAAGATATCTTAAGGATAAGATATAGACCTATAGGTTAGACCAGCACCTCGTTAACGTAATCGAGGAAGGCGAAGACCTAATAGGATACCCTTATAAAGACTCTACTTACGCGTATAAAGGATATATACGATACCTAAGATATAGTAATATAGCTATTATTATATACTATAATAAGATATATATAAACTATAGGCTAGGTAAGTTAGACTATAGCATCGAACCTAGACCACTAAAGTAGATAAAGAAGCTAAGATAGAAAAAAGACTATCAAGGAATTTAGTATAATAGACAGTAGTTATATAATTATAAGGATTAACTAACCGTATAACTTAAAGCGACACTATTAGGAACCTATATCAAACTATATATAGATCTACCTATAGGACGAGCGTAGACCCTTATTAACTCGGGTGCCACTAATAACTTTATAAACCTATAATTCAAGGAAGATCGATAGGTTAAGATAAAACTATTACTATTTATAATATTAGTTATAGGACTCGATAGCGAAGTGCTATTAGGGGGAGTCAGCGAAGAAACCGCTTTATTACCTATATCTATCTATAGACATCTAGACTTAATAAAGTTTAATATACTAGAGATAGGAGACTATAACATCGTTTTAGGCATTCTATAGCTTAAAAAGTATAACCTAAGTATTAACTAGTAATCGGGACGAATCACCTTTAATCGGTATAAGTATAAAGAGAGTATAACGAGTATAAATCTCGTTAGAAGAAGGCTATATAGAGGGACACTAGTAACACTACTAGAAAGTCATAATCTCGAGGTAGGATCAAGCGATTAACGAACCGAATCGCTCTAGATATAATAGAATAATCACTAGATATATCCGACTAAGAACTAGCGGAGTATATAATTATTAAATAAGAGAAGCTATATACGACTAGCGATAAACCATAAATTCTAGACAAATACTATAAGTTTTAAGATGTTTTCATAGCACCGGCTAAAGGAATCCTACTAGAGTATAGAATCTTCGACCACGAAATTAATATAATAGAAGGTACTAAACCAACTTTTAAATCTATCTATTAGTTATCGCTAAAGGAGTTAGAGACACTTAAGGAATATATCGACGAGAATCTAAAGAAAGGTTATATCTAAGCCTTAAAGTCACCGGCCGGATATCCGATTATCTTTATACTAAAGAAAGATAGAAGCCTTCGACTTTATATAGACTATCGATATCTAAATTCGATTACTATTAAAGATCGACACCCACTACCTTTAATTCATAAGATCTAGGATCGAATTCAGGGAGTAAAGTACTTTTTAAAGTATGACATTACTAATACGTATTATCATATTAGGATTAAGCTAGGCTATAAATAGAAAATAGCATTTAGAACCAAGTATAGACACTATAAATATTTAGTTATACCTTTCAGCCTTACTAACGCACTAGTAATATTCTAACGCTTTATCTTTAGCGTTCTCGAGGAATATCTAGATATCTTCGTTATTACGTATTTAGACGATATTTTAGTATTCTCTAAAACGCTTAAAGATCACGTTAAATATAATAAATTAGTACTTAATAAATTAAGAGACGCGAAGGTCACACTTAAACTTAAGAAATACGAGTTTTATATCTAGGAAATAGGATTTCTTAGATATCATATTAGCCTAAACGGATTAGGTATAGAAGAGGATAAGGTCAAGAGTATCATTAACTAGCCTATACCAAAGAACATTAAGGAAGTATAATAATTTCTTAGTCTTATAAATTACTATCGAAAAATCATTAACGGATACGCTAATATAGCGACCGGACTCTACTAATTTACTAAGAAAGGATAAACATTCTAATAGGATAAAGTAATAGAAAAATCGTTTAACGAACTAAAGGACTTATTTAAATAACAAACGATTATAGTAAACTTTAACTATAACCTACCGATCGTATTAGAAATAGATATATCAGACTACACTTTAGGAGCTAGACTAACTTAGAAAAAGGAAGACGGGACTTCTTAACTAGTTATATTCTAGTTAAGGAAAATGATCCTAGTAGAGCTTAACTATAATATTCACGATAAGGAACTATTAGCTATAGTGTTAGCGTTCTAAGTCTAGAGAGCATACCTTAAAGGAGTAAAATATATTATAACGGTACGAACCGATCATAAGAACCTTATATTCTTTACCACGATAAAGGTTCTTATACGACGATAAGCGCGATAGGCTAAAACCCTAGCATAATACGATTTTAGAATCGAACATTATAAAGGAACCGAGAATAGCTAAGTAGACGCACTTAGCAGACGACCAGACTATAAGATTAGAACTAAGGTAGCCGAACCCGCTATACTTAAACAGAACTCTAATAGTACTATTTCGTATAAATAGATACTAGCCGTAACGGTAGAACTTAAGGACGATAAGTTCTTATAACAAATCAAGAATACTTTAGAGGAAGACACGATCAACTAACTCATCGAATAAGGCGGAAAGCTCACTAAGGACGATAATAGATTACTCTATATATATAGACTGATCTACGTTCTAATAAAGTTAAGAAACGAGGTTATTAAACGACACTATAACGATATCGCTCACGGATATCCTAAGGTAGAAAAAACTATCGAATAGATTTCGTGAAACTACTATTTTCTAAATATATGGCGAAAAGTCCGATTCTATATCCGAGTATACAAAACGTATTAACGAAATAAGCTAGTATAACACGCACCCTATAGAGAATTATAGCTATCTAAGACACTAACGACTCTATAGGAATAGATCATAATAGACTTTATTATAAAGCTACTAGTCTTAGAAGGATATAATATGATTATAGTTATAGTAGATAGGCTTATAAAATACGCCTATATGATCCTAACCATAGAAACCATTAATACTAACTAACTAGTCTCTATCCTACTATAATATATAGTAGCGAACCATAGAATGCCTACTAAGATCATATCTAATAGAGATAAGCTCTTTACGTTAAACATATAGTAGTCATTTATAGATTAAGTAGGAATTAAGCTTAGACTCTCTACCGTATACCATCTATAGACTAATAGATAAATAGAAAGAGTGAACTAGATAGTAAAATAGTACCTATAACACTATATAAACTACTAGTAGGATAACTAGGTAGGGCTACTACCTATAGTATAACTAGTATATAATAACGCCGTATACTCTATAATAAAAGAATCACTATTCTTTACTAACTATAGATATAATCCTATGATCTTTAGGTAACTAATTAGTAAAACGACTATAGTAGAAATAGTAAGACTAAAAGCCACCAGACTATAATAGTTATACTTATAACTATCCTAAGATATCGACTTCGTTAATCTACGAATAAAGAAATACTACGACTAATAATATAGAGAGGGACCTAACCTAAAAAGGGGGGAAAAGGTTTATCTTTTACGTCGTAATATTAAAACCAAGCGACCTAGTAATAAATTAGACTACCTACGATTAGGACTATTTAAAATTAAAGAAAAATTAGGACCGATTAGCTATCGCTTAAAGCTACCGGATAGCATAAGAAAACTCTATCTAGTGTTTTATATCTCGTTACTCGAACCCGCACTAGAAAACGCCGAACTTACTATAAATATAGAAATTAAGGAAGAAACCGAAAATAAATATAAGGTTAAGGAAATCCTAGAAATAAAACGAATAAGCGGAAAGCCTCACTATCTAGTGAGATAGAAGGGGTACGATACCTCTAAGAACACATAGGAACCTATCGAGAACCTAAGGGGCTACCCCTAGCTAGTTTAATAGTTCTACTAGAAGAACTAACCAGGAAGGATAAGTCTATCCCCTCTAAAGCGGAAGGGGATAAGGGACCAAATATTTAGGTTAGAGTAAGATTCTCTAACGTGGCGGTAAGGGCTTAAGTATCGTGCTTATTAGCGAGACGATCTAGCTTAGTAAGGTCCTTAATAGACGGAGGATCTTTAGTATCTAACTACTTTATTAGGAAGGAGTCATGACTTAATATCTTATCACTCCGATTTTTAAACATTTAACGTTACTTCTTAAGACGAAGCATTTTTACCATTAACTTTAGTTATTACTTCTCGATTTCTTCGATCTCCATATTAAGTTTAGCGGACTTACGAAGAACCCGCTACCATTCCTTATCACTATAGAACTACCGTACGTATCGACGACCGCGATATATACACTCCGTATAATTACGACTCTTCAGATCTATCATATAGTCGGTATAACGAGAGATATAGTATTCATAAGGGTTATCGATAACCGAACCTTTTTATAGGATCTTATTATATTAAGCGAGTCTATTCTTTTTACGAGTCTTATTATCAACCGGCATATTATAAAGGGCATATAACTAAAGGAGAAAAACTTAAAAAAAAAAAAGAAAAAACAACCGATATCACTTACCTAAGGGGCGGTCATTAGCTTTAAATAGCTTCGAGGACAAAACCCTAGGAGAGGGGGAGATGATATTATAGACCTACCCGTCACTAATCGATAGTGCCCCACCGGGTATATAGATAGGCCACCAAGAGCTAACTAGGTTATCTATCAGCAGATCACGTATAATACCTAATACTCTAGTAACCCTAGGTATTTAGGGAAAAGAAGAACCTAATCACGATCAGTGATTAAAAGACTGATCAACCTTGATTAAGACCTAGAGTAGGGATTATCCGGTACATATATACTTTAGGGTATCGGATGTTACCTGAAGCTATACACGTGACTATAACTCCGCGTCGACTCTAGGAGTATACGTAGGAGTATACGGGCGACTCTAAATATACCCCCAGGGTATACTAAGGAGTAGGAAACGAAGGATATATAAGGACACTTATTCATATACTTAGCTTAGTTCTTCGTCTTTAATTATACATTATTACTTATGATTACCTTTTAGACTACTAGTGACTCTTTTACTTGAATTATAACTTGATAACACTCACGAATAGACCAATACCTCGGTATAGATCTATTCGGCGCTCTACCTAGCACCGTTCCTCGATACCTCGAAAGGACCCAGTCTACAGTAAGGCCTATTAGGCAACAGTACGGTTAAGAGTATAAGATCGTTAACGTTAGACACTTAAGGAGAATAAGGCAAGCATACCCAGAACCCTTCTAACCTAACTGTGACCAGTTTGCAGTGCGTAACACTATAATACGTCGTCGTTTACGTGATATTATTATAGAATAATAGAAATCTATCCTCTAAACACTATCTAATAACGTAAAAATCTTAATTGTATTAGATTACTAGACTTCTCTATATAACCAGGCGTTTATAGCTATTACTAGCTATTTTATTAATAGTAACTAGGTATACTAAGAGGTTCTACTTAGATTTAAACCACTTTATAGCTCCTATACTAGTTTAAATCTAAGTGGTATACTCCTTAAAACTCTAGTTAAGCATAATATCTAGGATTAGGTATTTAGAGTTATAACTAATAATATAACTAATAATAAGATAATGGTTAAGGCTATTTAGTAGGCGCTCTCTAGCGATATAATAGTAATCCGAATACCCTATCTGTAACGGATAACCTGGGTCTGACTTGGAGAAGACTAGCTTGGCAGTCTTCTTTGTTTCTACATTATAACGTGGCCGAATCGTGCGGGGTTCGCCATAACGTCTGTTGACTCGTAAGTCAATCTTGGCATACATTGATCCCATTTCCTTATAGGAAAGGAATCCCTAGGAACCCTCCTGATTCTAGTAAGAATTAGTCTTAGCTTATTAAGACAATATAATTCCTCTCCTCTCGATATAAAGAAGCTATTCGTATCTTACCTGATTAACAGGCCTTATACACCTATATTTATATATTCTTATAATTCTAATTCTTCTTCTTTAATCACCTAAGAAACGATGGCTCCATCTACTCGTCAGAGCTCTCGAAATAATACCGAATCGTAAGAGTATAACTCAGGAAACAAAAACGATTCAAATACCCTCCTTTCTATTAAAGAAGAAACCCTTATACTAAACTAACTCGAAACAGTCCTAGAAACATAACAACCTAAGCAAACCTCACACCTTCTTATAGAAGAGGAAGTCAGAGCTCTAGAATAATAAGTGGAGCTCTAATAGAGACTTTTAGCTACTTAGTAACTTTTCAAGGAAAATAAAGAGAGGCTTAGGGGTTACTAAAAGGGTAAAGGGACGAATCGGCCCTAAAGAGAAAGAGATTCTTCATTAGAAAGTGATATTAGCTAAAGGGGAGAGATTAAGAGACATATTAATAATTTTAACGAGAACTTTAGTATTAAATAAAGGGAATCCTGGTTAAATGATCTATAAGCCCTATTCAGAGGAGCGCCAAAGAAATTCGTCTCTAATTCATAGAAGATTCTTAGCGCTATAAACTACCTCTACACCGCATATAAAGATAAATAGTGGCTCTATAAGAAGAATCACCCCCGAGACGCTCACGATTAGAAGGCGTTTAAAAAATAGACTAAGACTCTATTAAAGAATTCATATAACATTCTTACCGATATCTTGATTCTATTTTAGGAGGTAGAAATACGCCCTTACTAAGACCTACGTGTTTTTAAAGCCTACCTCGAATCCCTAGAGTATCATATGCTAACCTAAGGCGAGGAGTAAAAGGCTTAAACACTATTCATGAAAATCTAGAAACCACTTTAAGATTTAATGATCATATCTAGTAACGGTTCACTACTAACTATAAGAAGCGAAATGTTAAAACTTACGTCTACACTCTTTTATATCCACTTCCCCCTATCGAAAAGAAAAGATTATTCCGCTTATTAATAAGATAAGAAAAAGAGGCGGAATAACCATGATTCGAGCCCGAATTAAAACCGATTTAATAATCATTCTTTAACCGCTTAACCTTCTAAGGGAGGCCGAGGAAACCATAGAGGAAGAGGGTCAACTTATGGAAACGGAAATAGAGGAAGAGATAGAGTCCGTAGAAATTCAGGTAGAAGATCATTTCGATTAAATAGTAACGCTATACCAACGAATAATAAGCGAAATAACAACGATTCGATAACGGATGGATCGTGCTTTATTTATAAGGATAAAAATCACTAGGTAAATAACTATCTAGAACGAGTGAGCATCTAATCTATCTCAAAAACTCTATACGAAAAGAGAGAAAAGGAGAGAGAATCGGGAAAAGCCATAGAACTAGATTAAACCCCGAACATCTAGTTTAATTCCCTTAAATCAGGACTACTACTCGACTATATATGCCAGTTACCTTATATAACGACATTAAAACGTACGCGGATCTTAATATAGGCGCTAAAGTTAATATAATCAGTAAGGAGTTTATAATAAAAAATAAATTAAAACTAGCTCCATACTCCTCCCCTTCTATTAAAGGCGTTATACCTATACAACTTACTACTCATAGAGTATTCTAGACGCTAATTACCATAATAGATTCTAGAGGGATCAAGAAAACCTTTAAGAGGGTATATATAGGAATCGATTACGATCCTAGACTAGAAGGAAGCCTAGTGCTTCTATCCCGAACCATAATCGATAAGTATAATATTATCCTACGCCTAAGCGTAGATAAATAGTGGTTTAGAATCCATAGCTTTAAGCTAATAAATCCATACCGTTTCGTAAAAATAATAAGAAATAAGGTAGTGATCTATACGCTTATTAAGATGCTAGAAGAGGTTTAGTTACCCGATAAATATGG
Organism: Penicillium sp. IBT 31633x; assembly: GCA_028827885.1. Classification (NCBI taxonomy): domain Eukaryota; kingdom Fungi; phylum Ascomycota; class Eurotiomycetes; order Eurotiales; family Aspergillaceae; genus Penicillium; species Penicillium sp. IBT 31633x. The sequence continues at coordinate 989,507 of JAPWDP010000002.1, forward strand.
GAACCATCTATATCTAGATCCATTATAAGTTCCTCCCGAACTAGAAGCGTATCGTGATATATTCGACCACGAAAAGGCAGGGACTCTACCACGAATCAAAAACACTAATCATATAATTAAAACTAAAGAAGGTAAATCCCCGCTATATAGCCCGATTTATCCACTCTTAAGGAATGAACTAAAAGAACTATAGGCCTACCTTATAGATAATATCAAGAAAAAGAGAATCCGACCGTTAAAAAGCCTAGCGGGAGCGCCTATCCTTTTTATTCTAAAGAAAGATAGAGGTTTACGACTCTACGTGGACTATAGAGGACTTAATCGTATTTCGGTAAAGAATCGCTACCCTCTCCCTCTTATTTCGGAGATCCTTAATCGTCTATCGGGATCAACCTACTTTAGCAAGGTTGATATTAAGGATATATACTACCGGATTCGTCTATAAGAAGGAGACGAATAGAAAACGGCTTTCCAAACTCGGTATGGCTATTTTGAATATATAGTCATGCCATTTAGGTTATCTAATGCGCCTATAACTTTCTAAAGCTATATCTATATAGCGCTTAGTGGCCTAATCGATACTATTTATATAGCGTATCTCGACGATATCTTGGTATTTACTAAAGATCGAGAATCGTATATAAATACACTTTAGTAAGTGTTCGAAAGGTTATAGAAAGTAGAGCTCTACGTTAAGGGTTTAAAATATTATTTCTATAAGAAGGAAGTCGAATTCCTTAGATTTATCATAAATGGCGAAGGGGTCAAAATAGATAAAGATCGTATCCGCACTATCCTAGAATAGGAAGAGCTAAAAAGCTTCTATGATATCTAAGTTTTCCTAGGATTCTATAATTTTTACCGTCGATTTATTAAGGGTTATTCCTATATTATATTACCCCTTATATTAATGATAAAGGGAAGTAATAAAGGGAAAAAACCAGGAAGTGTGACACTAAACGCAAGCGAATCGGTAGCGTTTCGGCGACTAAAAGTGGCCTTTAAGTCAGCCTCTCTACTAAGACACTTTGATCCTAAAAAACATACCAGGTTAGAGACTGATATATCGAATGATACTATAGCAGGCATTATGTCTTAACCTGATGAAAATAGATAATACTATCCGGTTATATTTTAGTCTCGTAAGTTCTCTAGTCTAGAACTAAACTATACGACCCTAGATTAAGAGCTATTCGCTATAGTGTACTCATTTAAACACTAGAGACACTACTTTAATAGAAGTAGATACCCAATTAAGGTTCTTTCCGATTATATAAATTTATATGCTTTTATATCGTAATAGAAACTAAATAGCCGATAAGCTCGTTAGTATATGTTTCTAACCCCTTTTGACTTTATCATAAAGCATAGGGTAGAGAAAACGAACCCTATAGATAGGCTTTCCCAGATCTAAAATTCCGAGAAGAGATCTTCTAGAGCAGATCTAACGGCCACGATTCAAGGAAGAATCGTTGGCGAAGAGGTCTTAAATCTAAAAAGGGTCGAAGATACTTAACCAATCATAATCTAAAGTATTATATAAGGAAATAACCTAGACATAGGTTTTAAGCATGATTTAGAAGAACATGACTCTCTTAGTATACCATAAGGCACGAATATAGAACGCATTAATACTAAATCGGTAGATTAGGCCGAATAGAGAAAGCTATATAACAATTTAGATATTCTATTTAATGTTAATAGCTCTATAACTATAGTAATTAAGTCTATCGGTATAAAAACCAAGAAAGACATTCTCTAATAGATCACCCGGCTATAAAGCGAGGATCCAGAGATAAACCGCCGAAAAGGTGACATCTTAGCCACGAAACCTAGCAGTAAAGGATAGATAACTAACGCCTTAGATTTACTATAGTATCGAGGACGTCTATATATTCTAAAGAAAGAGGGAATAAGGTAAAAGCTCCTTTCTCTTTACCATAATGATCTAACCGCAGGCCATTTCGGTCGTACGAGGATAGAGGAATTACTTAAACGTAATTACCATTAGATTAATATATAAGAAGACATAAAAGGATACGTTAAATCGTATAGAATCTACTAAATAGCATAAGCTCTAAGGTATCGCCCCTTTAGTAAGCTAGAATCACTACCGATTCCACCACGACCCTTTACCGAATTATCTATAGACTTTATCATAGGTTTACCTTAATCGATCTAGAAAGGAAGGATAGTTAATGCTATTCTAGTAATCGTAGACCGCTTTTCAAAGTAGTGCCTATTCTCCCTAGTTTTAACCACGATAGATATATCTGAATTAGCAGAGCTTTTCCACGAAGAAGTTAAACTAAGGTATAGACCACTAGAAGGCATTATATCCGACCGGGGATCAGTTTTTATAAGCAAATTTTAGTTAAAACTATATTATATATTAAAGATAAAATTACGCTATTCAACAGCGTTTCACCCCTAAACCGATAGTCAAACGGAACAGATAAATCAGACTCTCGAATATTACCTTCGTTACTTTATTAATGAACACCAAAAAATATGGCCAATATTACTTCGTATAGCTAAATTCGCTTATAACCATACGTATAATACTACAATCAACATATCAGCATTTAAAGCCCTTCTAGGTTTTAACGTCAATTTCCAAATTCGCTCCGAGGACGGTAGCGTAGAAAGAGAGGCGCTAGCCGCATAATCACGTATTAAAAAATTAATAAAACTCCGCGAATAACTTAAGGAATCATGGCGAATCGCTATAGAATCATAAGCGAAACACTATAATAAACGCCACTAAGAAATATCCTTTAAGAAAAATGATCTAGTCGCATTATCAATAAAAAACTTACGGTTAAAAGCTGATACCACGAAAAAACTATCCCTACGATTCATTAGACCTTTTAGAATCCTAGAAACTATCGGGAACCAAGCGTATCGGCTACTACTCCTAGATAAATATATAGCGATTTATAATATATTCCCTATCTAACTCTTAGAAAAATGGCATCCACGAGAAGGTCACGAAACATTACCTATACTAGACCTAGAAGATAACGATAAATAGGAGGTAGAAGAAATCCGTGACGATTAGAAGATCGAAGGGGAACTACACTACCTAGTTAAATAGATAGGATAGCTATCGGAATATAACTAATAGGTCCTAGTAAATACGATAGAAAATATACCTAGAATTATAATAAGATATCAAAAATCAAAAAACAACTAGGAATATATCATTCTAGCTATAAAAGCTATAGGAAAATCTAGCATAGAAATTATTAGAGGTAAGGATTTAAAACCGAAACATCCACGAGACATACCCGATCAACTCTAAAAATCCAGACACCTCCACTAACTCATAAATATAAAAAATTTAAGCACGAGAAACCGGGGCGAGACACCACCGAAGCAATCACGATATATAGTCATTTAAAGCGTAATCTCCACAGGGAAATTATTAATAAGGGTCCGGAAATAGGTCTCCTTAGTAGGCTAGAAGTCGTAACCGTCGAGAGCCAAGATGACCTTCTCCCTAACTCGGTCCCGACACTTAGCCATATAAAGATACTAGACACATGTAACTTCCTTAATGGGTCGAAGCATAGCGTGACCGAAGGCCTAAGTAGCAAGTTATTCGTAATCAGGTATAGGGTTAGGAGGGACCGGAACGGGCACGATAAGGGCCTGCCGATTGGTGACCCACTACTGATACGCGGCAAAAACTTTTTATATCGAGACAACGTTTTCTATGAGATCGTTAGTGGTTCGTCCACGAATCCAAACCGAGTCCCTATCAATACTATAGGACATACCTTTGTCGTTTTCTTAGATTCCCTAATACTATAATCCGACATATAGGCCGTATAAGCATGAATGAAAACATTTACCAATTTCAGTAAAGTAGTATTCATAGCTTCGAGAAAAGCATCATCATCATAAAGTTCATTAGAGGGATCCTATTCCTAAGCTATCCACTCGAGAATCGCTACCAAATCACTAGCGTCTCCCTATATACCTTCGGCAGGCTACCAAAACTATTAGAAGACCGTCTATATAAAGAAGATAAAAGGACTTACCCGACTACACACTACTTTCCTACAGACGCATTAAGCACATCTCTTCGTCCCTTCATCAACGAGAAAGCACTAGATCGAGAGCGGATCATCCACATCTTCGACATTAAAAGTCCGAGCAGTTATACGTAAGTATTTCATACACTAAGTGCTAAAAAGTTATACACGGTTTAGTCGAGGAGGCATGATTTAAGGTGTTTTAATATAGAATCGCTCCCGTTCCATCGACGCGTCTAAATACATTTTAACGCACAAAGAAAGTTAATCTTTAAAGAAGTAATATTAGATAAAATCATCCAATCCCTACTTTTAGGAACCAATTTTAGTTCAAAGGTTTAGAACACTTCTTTCTATCTATTCTTAGGTATACACGGATAAGGACATCCGTTTAGAAAGAGGGAGGATAATTATAACGGATAACCTAGGTCTAACTTAGAGAAGACTAGCTTAGCAGTCTTCTTTATTTCTACATTATAACGTGGCCGAATCGTACAGGGTTCGCCATAACGTCTATTGACTCGTAAGTCAATCTTAGCATACATTGATCCCATTTCCTTATAGGAAAGGAATCCCCAAGAACCCTCCTGATTCTAGCAAGAATTAGTCTTGGCTCATTAAGACAATATAATTCCTCTCCTCTCGATATAAAGAAGCTATTCGTATCTTACCTGATTGACAGGCCTTATACACCTGCATTTATATATTCTTACACTATCTTACCTATATTATCTAGCTTTATTTAAACTAGCTCCTTGATCGTTTAAAGGCTATCCCTCTAAATAAGAATATAGAGATAAAGTGGACTAACTAGAAGTTATCTTTAGTAAAGGTAAATGCTTAGCACTAGATATAAAGGATCTTATATACCTTAAATAAGGTCTATTATCTTACTATATATATCTATATAAGTCTATAACGCTAGGCGGCCTTTCTCTAACTTTAAGAAAAGGGATCCTAGCTTATTCTAATCTAGGATATAAGGACTTAGTGGAATTCTACCTTCTTAATACTCTATTATATAAAGAGACTATATAGTTTCTTCTAGCCCTTCTATAAGGAGTATGATTATAAGGAAATATTACTTAATAATCAAGAATGGTATTAAATTAACTATCTTCTATAAATCACTCGGCCATTCTTTAACTATATAATAAAGCTCTTAAAGATAAAGGAGGTCATAATATATCTTATCTTTAAGATTTATAATACCCTCTTTAATCACTTTTTTAAAGTAGAGGCGCTACTTAAACGTAAGCGTGTTCTATAGAAATCAGATATACTTAAAGCACTTATAGCTAGTCGCTTAAAACTTAATAAGTACTACTCTTAAACCAATAATCTTAAAGGATATATGTAAGAATATACAAATGCAGGTGTATAAGGCCTGTCAATCAGGTAAGATACGAATAGCTTCTTTATATCGAGAGGAGAGGAATTGTATTGTCTTAATGAGCCAAGACTAATTCTTGCCAGAATCAGGAGGGTTCCTAGGGATTCCTTTCCTATAAGGAAATGGGATCAATGCATGCCAAGATTGACTTACGAGTCAACAGACGTTATGGCGAACCCCGCACGATTCGGCCACGTTATAATGTAGAAACAAAGAAGACTGCCAAGCCAGTCTTCTCCAAGTCAGACCCAGGTTATCCGTTACAATATATCTATATAGTTAGGATAATACTAGCCCCTAATAGTAGATTTTAATTCTTTCTATCTAATAATCAGGAGCCTCGCTAGCGTGAAACCTACTAGAAATCATTCTAGGAATTATTGATTCTATATTAAGAGTATCTTATAATAAATCAAGGATCGACTAATACTCTAATAATAGTATCATCTAGTTCTAGGCTAAATAAGATACTAAAGAGTAATAAGATATCTATAAAGCTAGGTAGTGATAAGATAACTTAATATCTCGATAGTGGTATGTTTATAATCTATTTCTTCCCTATATAGGATAATACTAATATATTTATACTACTAGATCTAATTAATATTAAACCTCTTTAATTCTAGCGGGAGAACTAATCTCGTTTCCCTACGATCGCGTTACTTACTCGCGATATTCTCTCTATCCTAGTAACTAGTGCTAGTATCGAATGGCTCTTTAATACTACTCGGGATATTTATCACTACCGCCGTGGTTGTCTAAAGTCCGAAATAATCGAGGAGCTTATATTATTTCTATATATAATAAGATTTAATCTTAAGGATACTAAGGTAAAGTAGCTCGAGTATTTCTTTATACTAGCTAAGATCGAGTCGGCGAAGGATTAGAATAATAATTATATAGAGGATACCAAGCTTGACCTAATTAGTGATAATAAAGAGGAAGAGGGTGTAGATAATAGACTGCGAGAGATATCTCCTTATTTAATAGATATAAATATAGAGGTGATAGAGCTAGAGTTACTAGAGACTATAACCTAGAGACAGGCCTTAGGGAGGAAGCGTAAGAGCAGAGTAGATAATGGTTTTAAGCAATATTAGAGAAATATTATAACGGATAAACTGGATCTGACTCGGTGAGGATTGGCTTGGCATCCTTCCTTGGTTCTGCATTATAACGTGGCTGAATCGTGCGGGGTTCGTCACAACGTTAGTTGACTCGTAAGCCAATATTGGCATGCATTGATCTCATTTCCTTATAGGAAGGGAATCCCCAGGAACCCTCCTGATTCGGGCAAGAATTAGTCTTGACTCATTAAGACAATACAATTCCTCTCCTCTCCATACAAAGAAGCTATTCGTATCTTACCTGATTGACAGACCTTATACACCTGCATTTGTATATTCTTACACGCCTACCTTAAAGTATTTATATACTTAATTACTATTACCTACTTACGATTTCTAGGTTATAAAAGTGATCGCTAACTATAGTTTTCACTCCTTATAATAACCTTTATAGTTATAATTAATCCTATTATAAAACTAGTCTCGTCGAAGTTATAAATATTATTAGGGTCGATCCTAAATTAAAGGATAGTTTATTAAATAAGATTAAACCACTCTTAAATGATTTTTTGGTCTTTATATTTCGTATATTCGTAATTATAACGTCTCGAAAATCGGGAGGAGAGGAGAGAGTGCCGTTTTACGAAATTTATAACCTAATTTTCGCTAACTAAAAGAGCTAGGGTGATTCTACGTTACCGAAGAAGAAGATCCGCTATTTCTCGTACGGAAGAGGGCCGGGGGTAGCTCCTCGAGAATCTATAGAGAGTATCTATCTTTAAAGAGACTCCTCTTTAACTTCTATTAATTTATAAGAGTTAGCGCGAGAAGTCGCGCGAGGTTATATACCATGAAGGCGGCGGCGGAGGGTAGCCTCAGGCACATTAAACCGGCGTGCTGCTTCGCGGATTAACGATATTTCTTGGTTTTTGATAGCTTGGATGGCTAATAATATCCTACCCTCCTTCTCTGTTGATTTTTGAGAGCTTCGGGGGCGAATTGGGGGCATAGTGGGTGGTTAAATGATTAAGTGTAAATTAGAAGACGCGTTTTAGGTGGGGTGCGTCACTAGCTTATGTGCGTCACTCGCTAACGTATTTCACATGCGAGCCGGCCACATAAGCGAGCCGGCCACCCCACCTAAAACGCGTCAATTAATTTAACCCCTACTTCTTTAACCACCCACCATGCCACCAATTCGCACTTAATCCTCTAGAAATCTAGTAGAGCAAGAGGGTAAAATATTACTAGCTATATAGGTTTTTAAAAATCAAGAAATCTCTTTAATTCGCGAAATGGCGCGCCGTTTTAACATACCGCGTTTAACACTTTAAGATCGACTACGTGGCTATTAGTAACGCGCGAATTCTCGCGCTAATTTATCTAAATTAACTGAAATTAAAGAGGAATCTCTTAAAAAATAGATTCTCTCTATAGATCTATATAGAGCAGCCCCCCGGCCCTCTATAGTATAAGAAATAGCGGATCTTCTTCTTTAAAAGCGTAGAACTACCCCGGTTCTTTCGGTCGGCTAAAACTAGGTTATAAACTTTATTAAAAGACGTCCTCTCCTCTCCTCCCGGTTCTCGAAACAGTATAACTATAAGCGTACGAAATATAAAGACCCTAAAATCATTACGGAGTGGTTTGATTTAGTTTAAAAGATAGTCTTTTAATATAGAATCGATCCTAACGATATCTATAACTTTAACGAGACCGGTTTCGCGATAGGATTAACTATAACTACGAAGGTTATTATAAGGAGTGAATACTATGGTCGGCGTTTACTTTTATAACCTAGAAACCGAGAGTAGGTGACTATTATTAAGTATATAAATGCTTCTAGCTAGGCCCTTCCTCTATATATGATTTTTAAAGGTAAAGTCTTTATTAAATTATAGTTCGACAGCCTTCTAGAGGATTAGCGTTTTAAAGTTAGTCCTAACGGCTAGACCTCTAATGAAATTAGACTTTATTAGCTTAAGAAGCTCTTTATTCCTAGTACTTCTTTACGTATAAAGGGGGGTATTAGCTTTTAATACTTAACGGCCACGGAAATCATTTAACGTCTAAATTCGACGAAATTTATAAGTAAAATAAGGTGATACTAATCTATATACTAGTGTATTTATCTTATCTTTTATAACCTTTAGATATCAGCTATTTTATAGTATTAAAACGTACCTATAGTCGGATGGTTAAAATCAAGATATAGAATAGGATTAACTATATTGATAAACTTGACTTCCTTAAAGTATACCCCCTCGTACGAATTAAAGCTTTTAAATTAGAGACTATTAAATATAGCTTTAGAGTAACTAGTTTAGTCCCTTTTTTACCGGAGAGAGTGATTTTAAAGCTTGATATTCGGCTTCGAACCCTAACCCCCCTAGCTAGCTAGGGTAGTGATTAGGACCTAAAAACCCCCTCGAATTACGTCTAATTATAAAAGCAAGCTTCGTCAATTAAAGTATTACTTCGTATAAGATTAAGGAGCCCTCTAAGTCCTCTTAATTCCGCTATAAACTAGGTTTTAAAGATATACTAGATCACTATATAATCCGCCGCACTTCTTAAGAAAGAAGTAAGCGAATTACGCGCCGCTAACGAGAAGTAGAAGTAAAAGCGTACTAGATCTAGGAGGCTTATACCTACTAAAGAAGGACTTTTAGTTCAAGAAGCTTCTATATTAATTATATAGTAATAGGAAGCAACTAAAGCACCTCCCCCTAGCCCTAGCATACCTAGAGAATCAGCTATTTAACCACGTACGCGGCCCCCCTAGGGTTATGGAATATATAGGAAGCCAGGACATAGAAGAGAAACATATCTAGATAGACCAGTTAGTTAGTTTTAATTAATTTAATGGCGTTACGGTTAAGATAAATGCATTTACATTTAATAGGTTGAATGGGGTGGCCGGCTCGCTTATGTGGCCGGCTCGCTTATGTGGCCGGCTCGCATGTGAAATACGTTAGTGAAATACGTTAACTAGTTAACTACCGAATCCCCATCAAGAGTGAGCTTTCTAAATCACCAAGCTTCTCTGAGTCCCATAGCCTCACTTGATCAATTAACAATCCCTGATGGGGAGTAAGTATCGAATGCACTAGCCCTTTTGATTGCGACACTACTACCTACCCTGGCTTTGTTCTCACTCCGTCTATGCTGTATAGTGAACTTACCTTTCTCACTCCGGGTCGCGCGATCATAGCGCGGCGCCCACCTATTTCTTGCCTAATATGTCGCTGAACTACTTGCAAGGTTAGGCTTGATCATTCTTTCAACTCCAATAATCACCACATACGACCATAGGGTGTGGAAAACAGGGCTTCCCGTCCGCTCAGCCGTACTTAAGCCACACGCCGGTGAGTTAGTAGTTGGGTGGGTGACCACCAGCGAATCCTCACTGTTGTATGTTTTTGTTTTTGTTTTTCTTTTTTTTGATGTTCGAAGATTTGATCACATGGAGAGAGACAGAGAGAGAGGTTGTAATGAACCGACATTACGGATACACGAGGCAAGTGCCGGAAGAGAAGTAACCAATCAAAATATCTTGCCAACAAGGCCGCGGCCAAAATTATATTTCAATCTGTCATGAATGTCAAATTTCATGACTTCTAGCGATTATGGTAATGCAGCTGCCAGAAGATAGCAGCAGCGCCGCCCATCGTCAGCCCTGCAATCAACGTTAGAGAAATGCTTCGGCTGGGCTTTGGACGAGGTTTTGCCAAATCTGTATCCATTACAGGTAATGGCAGATATTCCAAGAAAGGGCCGCCCTTGGAAAAACTGGCATACAATTTGGCCTTCAGGCCATCACTCACCCAGGGAACAATGTGCCTGGCTGCAAACTTAAGAACCCAGCTATCTTGGGCCTCGTAGCGCGTGATCTGGCCTGAAACGTCAAGGACTGTTTTTGCTCGAGGCATCTGACCAGCAATATATTGATCAAAAACCCCATTTAATTCTTCAAGGGATGGCAAAGGGGTTTCTTTCAATAAAGGTACGAGACCATTGGTCAAACGGGCGATACCTTCATAAGCCAAATTACCACCTAATCCAGGGTTGATTGTGACCTGTCGAGTTTGAAAAAGTCAGTTCGATCAAACGGCTGCCAGCAGGAGACTCGAACCTTATGAACCGAATCACCCATCAAGACCACCCGGTTATGGCTCCACTGTTTGATAATACCTTCTTCCAAGGGGACCATTGTGCCTTTCACTCGAGCATTCCATAGATCCTTCACAGTGTACCCAGGGCCTACCTGGGAACTTCCATACTTCTGGATGCACGCCTCTGCGTCCTCCTCCGTAAACCGCGGGCAATTAGGAGTCCTCGTGAGTTGAGAATTTTTGACGAAAATGAACCAGAATACAAGCCCATGCACACCAGCAGCCGCGACTGCAGAGTAGCCATCGTAGTACACGTTGTGTACCATCGCATCCGGTAAGAACTGATTCTTCGGATCATTTCGAGAAACAGCAAATATACAGTTATACTCGCTGGTAAAAGCTAGTGGAGAACCGGACAATTTTAGTTTGACATTGACGACTATAACATAGAGATGGGGTGAACAAACCCTCGGTGATCTCTCTAGCGACAGACTCATCCGTCGCGCTGATTCTTTCGGCCATCAGCTTCCTCACTTTGCTGTGAATTCCGTCCGCGCCGATGAGTATGTGGCCTTTATGTTGCTCGCCATCTTCGGTAGTGACAATGACCCCCTGTGCAGTTTCTTCGTAGCCAACGACAGCGGTTTGAGCATGCAATTTTGATTTATCCCTCACATGACTATGAAGGACTTCCAAAGCCTTGCATCGCTCCATGAAGATAACGGGACGTTGGAGACTATATGGACGAGTAATATTATCAGCCCTCATTCCTAGAATTGACTATTTTTCCACTCGGCAAAAACAATCTGAGAGGCCTTCCCTCAAGATAAAAAAACGAACGATGAATTAGATACGAAGTATAGACCTACATTTCAATGATTTCGACTAGCACATGCGATTCTTCAAAGCAGTGACCATTTCCGTCATAATGATTTCGATGTTGCAAAGGTACGACCTGCTTCTCAATATCTTCCCATACTCCCAATTGCTCTAGGATCCTTATGGTATGTGGATGGATTCCAATAGAGGCTCCTAGTTGCGGTGCGAACTCTCCCTTTTCGAAAAGTTCATAATCGATGCCCGCACGTTCAAAGGCTAAAGCTAGACCGAGGCCTACAAGGCTCCCACCAGCAATGAGGACCTTGAAATCATTTTCGTCTTGGTCAGGAAAGGCCATGGAAATGATCAGAGGTAAGAGAATAACCCGAATTCCGGAAAAAGCAAACCTCGATGTAGCAAAGGAAATATCATAATATATATTTTCTAAGCCCCTTTATCTTGCTCATTCCAGCCCTTTTTTTAAAGAAATCATAATAGAAAAAACGATAAAGCGGAGAATGCACATTGCCATCCGTGCCGCGTGCGTTACGCAGCTGGAGTAACGGCCCCAGGGGTTATCCGTGCAAAAGTACCTTTTCATGTATTTTTATGCAAAAGCATCGTGAGGCCCAAAGTGAGGAAACACACTGTTGGGTCGTTGTAATTTTTTTTTATTTTTGCAAATTCGGGGCATCATGTTAGCTTATTATTGATGCTATATACATAAGAAAACGGTAGCGGTCCCACGCTCTTATTCTCCTGCATTTTTCGAAACTTCTGGGATAATGGCTGAAACTGACAAGAAGCGCTAAGGATTAGGTAGATCCACTCATGATTGAGCACTGCGCACCATCAAGTACTAGCCCCTTGATAAATTACCACTTGGCAAGGAGAACGAATTACAGAGTACAGATCGTCGGTTTTAATCTAACAAAGGGCCTAGCCTATGTGATCCCTGACCCTAATAAACGGCCTGACATGCAACTACCGACATAGTTTGATCCTTCAGATCAATGGCATTGTTCTAAGAGATGAGTACTTGGATCATACGCAACACTCCGTATTCACCACACAATTCATGATACTCAGAAATCATTATTTACGGATTTTGATCTACACACAATAATCTGTACAGTTGGGTTGAAGGATGTCTTGCCTGGTAGTTTCGGAAAATACCTGCCTGATAACTTTTACAATCAACCTAGATCAATGAGGCTCCTAGCATGCCTGGGATATCGGTGATTGTACGTGACGATCCCGGGGTATATAAAACGGCCATGCCGCCACTTGGAGTTAGGATCGACATTTTGCATTTATCGGCAGGCAACTATATTAGATTGTTGTGTTCGTTGATCTGTATCCATGTGAGGCCCGAGTGTAGAGAGCAAAAGTACATGGACGTAAAAGTCTAGAGCACCAGTCACATCGATCTAGACTTGCATTTTTTTTGTCCACTTAATTATCTTCACCATTTGACTTTTCTTTTCTTCGGCCACGGAAATACGCTTCGTCCGGTTCTTGACCTAGAACTCTGCGCCTGGTGGATTTGATCTGGGAGTTTATAAACGCCTCCGGTCTATCGAATAGCCGCCATGTCGACCTCAGAGGCTGGGTTGACCATCACAGCAGACGAGCGATACCGACAGTCGCTCACATATGGTCTGATTATCAGCATGGCAATTCTGTCCATTATTGTGTGCAGTTTGAGAGTAAGACCCGACTCGCAGCTCATCAAACACGAGCACGTCGATATTGATACCGCACATGATCTAATTTATTCTGCAGCTTTACACAAGAGCATTCATAGTTAAGGTGTTTGGATTGGACGACATTGCCGTTTGTTTCGCTCTGGTTTGTCCTAGCCCAATCTTCTATTGCAGTCAGAAAGCAGGAGTGAGACTAACAGGCCTATTGAACAGATTATCACACAGGTGTTTAATGGGGTGGGAATTGCTGTTGTATATTATGGCGAAGGGCTACATTTTCAGAATGTGTCTCCCGAAGATCGCGCAATGTGGCTCAAGGTATGATCAAAAGGTTCTCCATATTTGCCGAAAGGATCGCTCAGCTTGAAATACCCAACAGCTCTACTATGTGGCCATGTGTCTATACCTTTACGTCTCGTTATTTGTCAAGGTCAGCCTACTAGTCTTCCTAAGGCGGATTTTTGTGAAACGTAAGCTTTTCCCCATACTAAGGTTGGCAAACTCCCGAAAATATATTGACGATAGTCCGGTGCTGACCATTGACCTCGATATTAGCATGGATGAGATGGCTCACAACGAGTATGATAATATTCCAAGTTCTGTTTTCTATGTCCGGGTCTTTTGTTCTGGCCTTTCAATGTGATCCTCCAAGGTATACAATACTTTCTTGTTCCTAAGAGTGCATGGGCATCTACTGATCTATAACAGGGCTGCATATGACTTATCCATCACGGACGCGACATGCTATTCTCAGTACAAGCTGTTTCAGATCACATTGTATCAGGCAGTGATGATGTTCGTGTCAGATATAATTATCTTGGTAGCGCCAATGGTAATCCTGTGTGGATTACAAATGCCTAGAAGAAAGATCATTGCGTTAATGGCCATCTTTGGGTCTGGTGCGTATACAGAGTATATGATCTCAATCTTAGGTATACTAATTTCGGCCTTAGGTGGGATCGCCTGTATCTCCCCCGTTGTCCGCTTCAGCACATTGGATTATCTGCGCAAAGGCACAACAGATCTTACCTGTAAGTGCCGTGCTTCCTCAAAGCCTTTTTTTTTTATTGTTGTCTGCAGGGTAAGCTCATGCTGATTACCCATCAACCACAGACGACTCAGCCTCATCTCTTTACTGGATGGCTATTGAGTTCAATCTAGGTCTAGTTGCTGGCTCCCTCTCATCTTTACGACCACTGCCATTTTTCCGACGATTTGGATCGAGCGCAAACTCGCGGCACAAAGCATCAACCGGCGATGCAACGCACGAGCTTTATGATGTGAATGGGGACAGTGCCAAAAGCGGCAGGAAAAAGAATATCAGTCTGGGGATGGGAACGACGATCATGCAGGATACAGTTAACGAGAGCCAGGAGCGTATTGTTCATGTGACTAAGTCAGCCGACGAACGACATCACACCTACGTGTAGGTATTGAGGTGCCGAATCATGTTTGTTTTTTAATTCTAATAACAAGATGATCCTTTTTAAAGGAGTGGAATGAACTTGGGATCGCATAATTTGAAAATCTCGATACAAAAGAAACACGGATAGGTGAGATAGCAATATGTATTGACTGACTCGAAACATTTGAGGAAAGGAAGAAGAAGAAAAAGAAAGGAGATGTTCATCTTCTATAGTCCTGGGTCGATATAGAGAGCCTGAGGAATCCAGGCCTAAACATGACACCCCTTTGTTTGAGATATGTGTCGCTGTGCTCACCTCACTCTCCTTTAGTTCCAGCCTCGGAGTCCAAGTTCTTCTTCCACTCCTTCCTCTCTTTAGATAAATGCAAGGCTTTCAAACTCTTTGTGTACCGTAGAGTCTGATACAACACTCGCGTTTGATTTTACACAACTTCAAGCGAAGTTCAGCAAAACGGTTGCCGATAAAGATGTTTGGCACTAGCTGGTACACAATTCGTGGTGCAAACGAGTGTTATTTTACAGAATATCAGATAAAGATATACGATGATTAGATACATACTTGACTTCCCCTAGTGATCGTTCCCAGATAAAAGCTCTTGCCTCATGGCTTTTGAGATAACACCCACAGTAATCCACTTCTTTTCAAAAATCCAACAAAAACAAGCCCAAAAATTTCACTGAAGGGATTGAGAATGATCTGGCTATCACTTACGACTTCCCATTTGAGCGGACATCTAAGTGTCCGGAGGTGGGCCTATCTTGTAGGAATTGTCTGCGCCCTGAGTGTAAACCACCGACTTCTCTGTAGACTGAGTGAAGTCGACTGTCAAGACAGGGCCGATTTCGGTAATATTGACAACTGTTCCGGCTTCATAGGTCCCGGTGCCAATGTAGTATTTAACGATCGGCTGGAAAATGAAATCTGTGTTGGCTTCAGCGGGCAGAGTGGCAACGGGTATGACCTGCTGAGTTGTAGGGTCTCGAGCCCCCATTCCAACAAACATGTTGCCTAAATTGTTCATTAGCCAGCTATATCTCTGTCTGTTGTGAGACTATAAGATAGTCCGGAGTTCATCATACTGGCATTTGGGAACTCAAAAGACCCATCACAGGAAATGCCGTAAGCATTGGGCTCGTTTGATTGAGTGTTTGAAACTTGTTCCCAATAGGGATGTAGGCCATCTCCGCCTTCTGTGGACAAGGTGCCCATGGTACCTGGCTCATTAGGAGGATTCTCACCGCTGGACAAGGTGACTGGGATTGCGGCGCCAGTGGTAACCTTGACATGATCACCAAGGGGAGTCGGAGCTGTGCCCAACACTGCAAAGAACTCATTGGTCATTGTAAACTGGACCTCAGAATAGTCCCCACTCTGGATTGGTCCAGAGGATTGATAGACATTGGTAAATACGGCAGGTGTACCGGAAGCGACTGGGACAGTCTGGAACAGCAGATAGTTCTTGGTGCTGTTGCTGGTGTTGTACACCTGGATGCTGTAGGTCTCTGCGTCACCCATATTGACGTTTTAAAGTGCGCGAAGGTACAGTAAATGGATAATTAGACTATCATAGATTGGATTTGAATAAGACAGCAGAATTGATCGATTAAGAGCTACCCTTGAGCTAGATTTATAGACCTCAGAAAACCAGACATGTGAAGGCAAATCAAAAGTATTGCGTAAGATGTGAAGGTTGTCTTCCTCGCAGGGCTGCAAACGGGAGACCCAGATGAGATCTAGATTCTCAATTGGGTGGTAGGTTAACACCAAGATCCAAAAGTCTCGGTCATAAGCATGCAGACACTGGGCCATGGAGCTATAGCGTAAGCGATACCAATTGTCCCAACTCGGGAGGCAACACTCTTGACAGATTCTAGAACAATATCAAAAAGCGGTCAAACAAAAATCAGATAGTTACATTATGACAAGCATACTCGATCTGTCTAGAGGGTAGTCTAAAAAAGGACAAAGTGTTGAGAGTCTCGACTATATGCACAATCATCACTACGAATTGGAATCCTCCGAGGCTTACCGATACATGTCATATTCCGTGGAGAAGCTCTCTTCTACTTTGTTTTACCTTGACGTGCGCTGCGACATGGAAACGTCAATATTCTTACAATAGCCTGGTAAAGTCCTACTTGGAACCATGGCTATCTGATACTTTAGCCTGTTCTCCAAAGGCGGATACTGTCCTATCACCCATGGTCATATCTACCATGTCTGCTTGAAATGTCAGTAAGAGGATCTAGAGCCAAGATACTTGATGGCCACGAATGAAAATTCAAAGGCCTTATGGTCTGCTACCAATTGCTGGCACTGATATCACCGGAAGCTACTCTTCATGATGACCTCGGTGGCGGAAAGACTGTTTTGGACTGAAAAACTGATTGATACTTCCGGAATTAGGTTTGACAGGATTCTTTGCTGCGACATTGAAACATTCCCTGCTTATAGCCATTGACAGTGGCGTCATGAAATCAGATACTGCTATGATGACGGAACATTATGACTGCATAAGATAAGGGACAGGAAAGCCGGGGTCTAATAAGCAATATTTGAATCTGTGATTCATTATCTTCACAAGTCTTCAAAATGTCTACACATACAATCCAGGTTACCAATGCCAGTGGGAACGATCAAACATACTCTCTTTTCTACGAGCCATTCGTATCCCAATCGAACCCTCCATTGCCATGCATAACCATGAAATCAGAGGTTGTTGCGAACGGCAACAACTCTTCATTTCCCATCGAGTTGCCGTCTGTTGTTGTCTGTGGAAACAGTCTTAATACTACCCTTGGCCAGGGTGTCAATATCAATATAGGACAATCTGCACCTATCACGACCCCTGAAACAGTGAAAATAAACGTCCAAAACAACATTCCTTCCTTTTCCTCTCACACAGCGAGTTGCCCTGATGGCGATTGGGCGGAACTATCCACGATGCACTACGATTATAACCCAGACGGTGAGTATTAGCTTTTGAGGCAATCTTAGACCCTAAAATAAACTAATGTTGTGTGAAGCAAACATATTTTGTGGACTTGGGGTCAAGAAAACCACCGGAGAAGTTATCCCGAGTTGTGTTTGGGAGATTCAGCCAACGTCAAACTACCCCATTCCGAAACTGTCACAGCCACTAGTATTCTACATCACTAGCAATTCAGGCCTGGAAGTTGGGACTATCACCACTGTGGAGGGCGTCACTCCTGTGGCTACTGTTGACTTTACAGGCACTGGAGGAACGTTTTGTGAAGTGAAGCAACTTCCCAACAACTCCTTCGAGGTGGGCAAGCCAACAGATGCGCGTACCAGCCAGGAGAATGAAAACGGGACACAAAAGGGCGATCTTTAAGATATAAAGTTTTAGCAACTTGTACAAGTTTGTTTCAAAAGCAGTTGGTCACAGTCTGAACATTGAATGCTTGGTATTTGTGAATTAGGATTTGATATTAAGCTCATAGTAGCTTGAAATTCATATAACCTTGGAAGACCTTCGAGGACACTGTAAAGATTACTTTTTTAACCATGACGAATGTACGCTTCTCCCTGTTATGTCTGTAGTCCCTGTTAGAGATGATAAATTCACCCTCCTCCATACCAGGTCCTCTTACATCGCAAAGCACCTGCCGTAATTGTAACGCTATTTCCGGAATCTGGACTAGACAGCTCTGAGGCTGCAAACAGCATGTTGATATATTCAATCCAGACCTCATTTCAAATAAACCAAATAGCCGACCCGTAACCTCACAAAGTCTATTCATCATAGGTAGCTGCAAAGACTAACCCGCAGGACCTATCAGACCATTACGGACTCACACCTAGACTCATTCCCATCAGGTTTATGTCACCTGGGATAGCTGCGGGAAGTCAAACCGACCAATCTAAATGGAGGGGGTAGTAGAGCGTTGTCGCAAACGTGCTAACGTTTTTCGAGTCTGAGGAAGGTTTAATCACACCGCCACTGTTGTGGATTATAGCAAAGCCGGTTCTGTAAGGAGCTTTTGTCGGTGCAGAAGATTTGTGACAAGCTCATGAACGGTCTAGGAGCACCTGCGGAGTTACGTTGCATCATAGGGGCTATTAGCTCGCGTTTTCATGTTATTTTGATACATGATTGGGGTGCATGAACAAGTCAATCACATCAATAAGTCTAGACCGTATAGGCATGGTAATTGATCTTACCTATTTATACCCAAACTCAGCATCAACATGTTTTTCTATCCGCCCCAAATCTTTATGAACATATTGTGTGCAACCGCCGAATACAACAGCTTCTATGTCTTCCTCAAATGGATGCCTTCACACCGATCCAAAGCGCCTCATTCCTCCTATTCCTCCCAATTCCAAACTTCCAGCAACACGTTTTCTCAAACCGCAAATCAAATTTTATGATTTAAGTCAGCCTCCTGTCATCAAAATCGATCGCAAGACCACCAGCGCGCAGTATTGCCCAATATGCGTTTGCTATGGAGTACGGACCATGATGCTCGATCTTCGTCATAATCCTCAACACCCAAAAAAATACTCCCAAGATGCCGTAAATCAACCACAATTTCAACTTGGCCTTGTTTCATATCCTCTGCAAGCCGCTCCTGTGAGCGTTCAAGTACCCTATACAGGACTATCATTTACGTTTGATGTGGAGAAAGGTCAAAACGGAGAAGCATACCATGCACTCATCTGCTCCCTTTTAACCGGAAATGCCGGCCAAACAATACGAATCAACATAGGCAAAGCCTCGCAGCCGGCTAGTGTGGAACAGCAGAACTTGCTTTACTTTTATGTTCCGCAAACAGCTATCATCAATACTCCAGAAGGAGGCGATTCAAAGGACAACGCAACCAAGTGTATAGCCCGAGTCTTTGAGCAAAACTCGACAGTGCAAGCCCAAATATTCCAATCTCTAAGAGACTTCCTCAACGATTCGCAGCTTCAGAATGCACCATCAGCTGATGACACCCCAACCGGGGGATATGCCTACGCTTCTCAGGAATACGCAGCAAAATATTGGATAAATCGATATCTTTCTCTGACAGGACAAGGGAAGTTACCAAAGCTCGCAGGCGTGGGAAAGGTGGCTCTTTTGTTGGTCCGCCGGGCTCAGAAGGCCGGAGATGGCCGTTCAATGATAATCGAAAATATCAAGAGATGTCTGAAATCAATCCGCGCGGCTAACCAGGCCATGGCTACAAATGACTATGAAGTTTTCACGCATATCATATTCTACGGTGATTTTGATCGAAAGGAAGCATTGACTCTCGTTGGGTTGGCAAATGATTCCAATCTCAAAACTCTCTATATCACCTCACCCTTCAAGGAGCTCAATTCAAAGAACAATCTGGACCAGCAGATTGATACCTTCTGGGCCAACTTCAGGGGGTCCCAAAACTCTTCATTTCAATTCATCCCCGAGAGTGTGCCGCTCGAAGTCAAATTGTTCGGATTCTTCCTTGCGTTCCAAGCTCGATACGGTTCAAAGCTATGCTATATTGGCTTCCGATCCGGCACAATCGATGGGCCTGGGTTCATTGGAAGCCCTATCTTCTACCTTGATGACACTCTCACGAAGGGCGCATGGAAAGATTTTGCCAGTGGTAATTATCTCTGGGATGGCACCGACCCGACGCTGCAAAAGGCCGAGCGTATGATGTTTATGACACGAACGACAAATACATTTGTCCGAATCAACATCAAGAGCAGTGATACGAACCCCATCAAACTCGATGATGAGGCATCCAAGCACTTAGGCAGCGCATTATACCTTTACATGGCATCTTCACAAGCCAATGACCCTTATTGGACACAGAGGATCTCTTTGATGAACAATCCAAATCCTAATCAGAATGAGTTGGAGCAGATGTTCAATTATTTCCAAGGAATATGGAAATCAGTAAAATGATTATCGTCTTCCTATCAAAAAAGGAGAAATTAGTCTCTTTGTTCGCTGATTATTCTGCAGATACTTTTTGCTGGGCCTATTGTCTGCGTTGTGTTTGTGTACATACGGGCATTTTCCCAAAACCAAAAATCTGTCCTACACGATGAGGCAGCATCGATGTAAGACTTGGCTTTAATGAATTCGACAAACTTACCGTCACATTTGGGAGAAATAACTTCCGCATTCCTGGGTCGTGGAGTAAGACATGTGCAATATTTGTCCCCATACTCCAGACCGGATATTATCAGGCACCTGTGTTTCCCCGTATACAAGGAGTTCCGCGTTTCAACAAAAGTTATCTGACGCATGTTATGACTTTTTCCAAATTGGAATGTGATTGATTTTACCTATTCGTACCATTCTATGCCATCAAGAGATAGCCAAAACAGCCAATCAAACAAAGACTTAAGTGGATCATCTTAGCTAGAAAGCTGCCTAGCTAGTGTAGTTAATCCGCAACGAAATGGTGGAGTTCCTTCCAAGATGCGACGTATATGCACAGGCAGGGGACTGCATAATTCGGAGTGTTGGCATGGCTTTCGTTGACAGGGTGATAGGATGACCCAGTGATGACAATTACAAAACTGGGCATGCGGAATAGTCCACTTTTTAAGCTTTGTTTGCCTAGTAACATTACTCGTGACTACATAATTCTATAAAAACATAAAGGTGGCCGTGGACATCGCTACGACCAATGCCATGAGGCCCTGCGCACCAGCCGATTCCTTGCTTATGAGGCCGCTAGCAGCTCCAGTGTGGTTTGCTGACCCATTGACCGCAGTTGGTTTATCTCCTAGACCAAGTGGCAGTCCCTGGTAGCCGAACGTCAAATTCTGGGGGATCGACGTGTTATAGCATTCTCCATTCGCAATGTCCAAGTTGGCTAGGTCAGCCGAGTTCACGAAGAACATGTAATTCGACTGATTCAAGCTCTTGAATCCAGACGTATCGTACGGGAACTGGTCGCCCTTATCGGTTGCTGACGTATTGCGGAGCAAGATGCACTGGACTTGTCCAGGGAAGTCGGTTGCCAGTTTCGGGTAGTCGCGCATGATATCACTGTTGCTGGTATCGGCCACCAGGATAAATTTGCGCTCGGGGAAAGTTTCGAAGAGCTTTTCCAACAGGAACTTGCGGATCGACAGAGTGGCGGAGACGTCGCTGAAGTTGAGAGGACGGGTGTCAAAGGAACCACCCGGGTAATTGTCGTAGATGAACTCCATGTAGTTTCTGGTAATCTGCTCGGGGGTGGTGGTCTCGAATGGCTGTTAGTTCTTTTGAAAAAGAAAGGGAAAATGTGGGAGACTTACCAGGTAGTGGAAATGCGCATCGGGGATGCTGGTGGACCAGTTACGGTAGATGTCTGGCATGTCTTGCCAAGGCGTGAATGCACGAGCGAAAGAATTGAGTAATCCTTGCTCCGGTTGATAGATCTTGGTGACACGCAGAATGTCGTCGACGTCGGAGACGATGGTGAGTCCGGTTGGAGGCACAAGATAGGCGGTAGAATTTCCAATACTCGCGCCCTCGACATGAGTGTCCAATCTCTGGATCTTCGAGGTCTCATTTCCCGGAGTAAGGCCATTACTGTCAATCACAACAAAGGTGTCGAAATCACCTTCGACGGTTGTGTTGTAAGGAAGAGTGATGTCTTGGGTACCGCCTGTCGTGTTAGATGATCCGCCGCCACCTGGCTGCCCGCTGGATCCCTGGCTCGCTGCAGGCTTCAGATGGATCGTGTTTACGGCGACATCTGGCTGTTGCACAACGAATATTCCGGCAGTCAGGTTACGTGCTTGTTCCTGCTGAGATTTAGGAAGGTCTGAGATGCTAGTGTTGACGAGGAAGATGTCGGCCAAGTCGTTCAAGTCTGACACAGATGTGTTTGGCTGCTTATATACGTTTCCATGGAAGCGAACGTTCCAGCCTGAATTGGTCCAGTTGGCATAGGGGTCGATGTTCAATACATTGGTTGGTATTGCTGCCAATGCGGTGCTGTCCAAGCCAAGAGAGCTCAAAACTGCGTCTCCAGTCGGGAATCCCTGGAAGAAATTGGGCACTCCCGATGCGACCCAAGAAGGTAGGCCAGAGCCAAGTCCCGAAAGGACGTTGCCAACATCAGACTCAACGTCGCTCAATATATCTCGGCCAACAATTGGAGAAGGGTTATGCTCCACTGGGGAAGCTGTAACCACAGGGTCAGGTGGGGCGACATTGGCAAACGCAGTTGGGGCAGGGGAAGCAGAGGCAATTGAGAGAAGAGAGGCCTGCACAAGACCGCTTGCAATGATGTACCTCATTCTTTCCAAGTGTGTTGTAAAAGGTAGGAGAATTCCAAGAACAAGCCCGAAGAAACCAATAATCAGTAGCGATCAAAAGACCGAAGTGGATCTTGGGGATGTATATTGGAAGAAAAAAATCTACAACATAGGAAAGTGAAAAACTACTGGGACTACAATCTATTTAAAGTGATTGAGAAAGCTTGAAAGCGATCAAAAGAGTAATTAACAGGGCACAGGGAAGGGAAATTAACTGACGTCATTGCTCCACATGTCTCAGTAATCTCCGCTGTTGCTTACATCGACTACCTATCTGTACGTTGTACTTATGCATGCGACTCGTAGTTTAGCTTCTTCTTCTTCTTCTTCTTCTTCATCTTCTTCTTTCCTCTCTCTAGACGAATGCGAGGTTTTATCTAGTTTTACTGTGCCTTGTAGAGCCTGGTTCATCAATGACATAGCTTTCAATGGGCATGAATGTGTTGGAATCAGGGTCATGTAATTCCTAATTCCTCCCTTACCTCCCTCTCTAGTCTTCCTCTTCTTCCATGGCCATATCAATTAGGTGGGGCCTCAAGCTTCCCGCCTTCATGAGCATCCGGATTTTCGTCAACATTGAATAGCGCCGGGAAGTCATCCAAATTCAGTGTGTTGTGTGGGTCTTCGAATATCTCAATTGTGGGATCACCTTGATCGAATGATTCCATTGTCAAAGTGAATTTGAAATTGGAATTCTCTGGGGTTGACATGATGTCTCGCAGATCCTCCCAAAGCTCCTCCCATGTGTTCAGGTCGGTATCCGCATCCATCTTACCGTCATGATATTCCAGGCGCATAGTCTCAATATCGATTCCAAGCTCTTTGCGCTTGAACAGCCTCCGAATCCCATCGCGTAATTGAGCGTCGCTAGAACACGCCCTAGGATCCCATGGCAAGATTTGTGTTTTGCTCGGTACGGGAATCTTCATTCGCAATGCTCGTTCCATTTGATGTTGAAGTGTGTCCATGCCATCTTCATTGACAACCGGGGCCCAGCGGATAACCACTTTGATAGGATTGAGGCGATCAGAATCAAATACCTGGCCGATATCTCCCAGATCTGACGAGACTTTGGGAACCAGGGCTTTCTCCCTCATCCACGATGGGAAATTTGTGTCATTGACCAAACGTCCCTTGTTGATCACTGTGGTGGACTCAAAGCGATGAGCCCAATTCTGCCTATGAAACCCGGTGCTTAGGTAGCGAAGAACCTCCCATCAGCGGTTGTAAACTTCAAGCTGGTTCTCGCCAAGATTGACCAATGGACCCATTGATGGTTTGGGGAAGCCAACATAATTCTCGGGAAATTTCAATCCAAGCTTGATACCCTTTTTGCTGGTCTTGCCTTTGTGTCGATTCAGAAATGCCTTCTGTGCCTGCTCCGTTTTCTTGTTGTTGGCTTCAGCAGTGGCTTGGTTGTATATCTCGACGTCCGCGGCCATTCTTACCAGGCACCAAGCAACAGTCTTCTTTCGTTGTCTGTTTTGGAAGTTTACGCTATCCTCTTCTGTCTATTTCCAAGCTGTCACCGGGGAATCTTTCACGGCCTTTATTTCACGTTTTCCGGCGGCTGAGTCCAAGAATTGGAATGGTTGTTTCTTTGCCAGTCCCTTGGCTGCTGCTGAGAAGTACTGTTCCGCATCTAGGCACACCCAAGAGATAGTAAATTGCCGAAGCTCCGATGTGTTCTTGAGCGATAGATATGCGGCCAACTGAGCTTCCTTCTCATACACGTTCACCCAGTTGAGACGCCCGATTTTAACCTGCCTA
Organism: Penicillium sp. IBT 31633x; assembly: GCA_028827885.1. NCBI lineage: Eukaryota > Fungi > Ascomycota > Eurotiomycetes > Eurotiales > Aspergillaceae > Penicillium > Penicillium sp. IBT 31633x. The sequence continues at coordinate 1,014,103 of JAPWDP010000002.1, forward strand.
AATTCTTGCTGCACGGTACGGCGGGCAGCCTGCCTTTTCACGGACTTCTTTTCCTCGGCAGGGGAATCTTTCTGGAAATGATGTCAGTTCAGGCCTGTCATCCTCAGAGTATGGGTTCCTGTTCTTACCTTTTTCTTCGCCGGATTCTCATCTCCACCAGATTGTGGACTGCTGGGTCGCTTGCTCAGAGCCTTGGGTGAAGACATTTTGATGGTCTCACTCCCTACCCTCAGCTATTGTATTTGTTCTAGGAAAAGCAAGTTTCTCAACTCCTTGCAAGGATGATGTCGGTGGCAACGAGCGTAGTCTTGTGACTGTAGGTCTAGAACCTTGAGGTGTACCGATGTAATGGTCGTGAAAGTGTAGTAATGATACCAGGCTAAGACCACTGCGATTAAACTGAGGGGGAGACTGTCAATCTGATCGTGGTTGCGTCAGCCTGGTGCCAATGGTGGTAGACTGAGCAAGTGTATGGTGTTGAAACCAGTCCTGTTGAACCAAGAGCAGTAATGTTTATCCGAGGCCAGTGCTGTCAGGCTGAGGATAACGGCATCAAACTGAGAGCTGAGGTGTCAGGCCAGCGTCAGTGCTGTTGGTTTAATGAAGTGGTATTAGGGTAGGGTGAGGTGTCAAGGTGAAAGCGCTGACTTTGAGACCAGACCAGTACTGTCTGGCCAAGTGCAATGCTATCCCACTGAGATGACTGGTGTAGGTGCAACCAATGTTCGTTGACGAAGGTGGTGGGAAAGAATTCAGGTGCAGTGAAGTCAAAGTCAGAGGGACGAAGAAAGGAAATGCATGGAGTGTATCAAAGCGTAGGTTTTGGAGAACAAATGAAGAGAAGCGGCCGCTTGAAATTGAGAGGAGTTCAAGATTTTGTGAGCTATGGTGCTTCAATGCCTGCTTATATCTACATGTAAGATCTCACTGTTGAATTATGTTACTATTGCACACTAATAATCCCCCCTTCCATCTACACTGTATCTCAACCCTCGATATATTACTTTCGGTATAATGATAAAATATGATCCGCACAGTGGTTTTACCAAGTTGTTCTCAAGTTTGAAGATTCTCTTTTGCATATGGTTGGGTGTATACTATTCACTGAGGTCAGACAGCCTCTGTGTGCGAAGGGGCATCACGGCCAATGCCTGGCTTTTGGGCCTAGTGTCAAATCCACTGTTTGTATTGTTTGCAACTAGATCAGATTAAGTAAGCTCCCATATAAATTGCCAGAATGGGGAGTTAGAAATAACAGTCTTTATGCTGCGTGATTGGCCCATACTTTAAACCAGTTGACACTAGGTCAAAAAGTCCACTAGGACATTGGCCGTGATGCCCCTTCGCACTCTGTGTGTCTAGCTTCATTTTATCGACACACTTTATTTAGCGAATTCTGCACCCTTGTATGTTGTACTTTGGTTGTATCTCTCATTCCTCCTACGTAAATATACCTAGTACGGATAATTATTTTCCGTCGGCCGTGAACCTCCTTGGATCGCCTGATGGCGGTATAATTGGAGCCGAGTTTATTGTCCGTGGGTATCAAATTAGGGGATTCTTAGCGTTTAGAGGTATTTTTCCGCGCTGTTCGAGATTCTCATGATAATATTGGTGTACACTATTTGTGACGTTATTTTGGCTAGAACACCCCACTCTTCCACTTACCTACCCAACTTGTAAGATGAAAGAATGGTGGTGTACCAAACTGATATATTAAGGTCTCAACGGACTCTCCAGGCCAAGACAGCATTGATGCCAAGATGTAGAGACTCACGTCTCTTTTACCCCGCAATATCGGTGCAATAGATGCCGAAGTCTATAAATTTAAGTAAAGTCCAATGCGAAGGAATGATAAATACAAAAACATGATAAAGGACTTTTGAAAGCGGCCAAACCAATTGATACCAAGCCATCAATATGCGGCTCTTGACCCCTTTTCTAGCTACGCTTCTAGCCATTTCAGCGAAAGCTAGATACATTGTCCCTGGAGGGAGATGGCACGATACAAATGGGTCTGTGATTAACGCACACGGTGCCGGAATCACTTTTGACCAAAAGTCCGGCCGGTTCTGGTGGTTTGGAGAATACAAAACAGAAGATCGGCCCGAAGGCGGAGGCGTGGCTGTCTATAGTTCTGAGGATTTGAGTACCTGGACGCCGGGAGGACTGGCCTTGGGTAATATCTCCATTGCTGTGTCGAGATAAAACTCGATTGTCTAACTTCTATAGCTCCAATTGAGGGACACCCATATGTTTCACCCCATGGTGTGATCCAGCGACCCAAAGTGGCCTACAGCGCTGAAACTGAAGATTATCATGTACATGCCCTACCTCTTTTAAGTTGATGCTCTGAGGCTGATTGAACAGATGTGGTGGCATGCCGATAACTCGACCTATGGTCTTCTTCTTCAAGGCCATGCGGTTTCCGCCAACATCGGCGGGCCGTACAAATTTGTCGACGCGACCGCGCCCCTTGGAAATTGGTCCCAGGATTTTGGTCTGTTTACTGATTCCAAGAACGGTCGGTCTTATGCCCTCTATTCGAACGGAGATAGTCAGGATGGGCGTGATGTGTACATCACAAGCATGAACGAAAACCTCACAGCACTTGACGAAGTGATCTACCGATTCCCAAAGTATGATCTTGAAGCTCCTACCATCATGCAGACAGAGAAGAGCTACTGGGCTCTCATGAGCCATAAGACAGGATACAGACCAAACAGTAAGATTTAGTTCAGTACCGGATCATGTATGAGTTGGGTCGCTAATTATTCAGATGTGGTGGCGTTCCGGGCCGACTCACTGAGTGGTCCCTGGTCCCAGCCGTTCATTGTCTCCCCGTTGAACACGAGGACCTTCAATTCACAGTCTGGATTCACGCTCAAGATCGAAGGGACAAAGAAGACGACTTACCTCTACATCGGAGACCAATGGGACTCGAACTCTGTTTGGGACAGTCGTTATATCTGGTTGCCCATTCGTACTGATGAGTCTAGAAAAACGCTCGATGTGGAGTGGCACGATGTTTATGACCTCGATGTGTACGCATGCTAACTTTCCTTTGCCACGATATACTAACAAGTTGGCAGAAAAACCGGAGAATGGAAGTCTATCAAGGGTGAAACATACTCTGCGAAGAATGCAAAGACGCACGGTGATACATACAAACAGGAGGCCGTGAGTATAGTTATGCTAGCGCGGATACAAAATAATCGATTGCTAACGCCATGAAAGAACTTCGCTACTGACGGGGTTATCCTTACTGGAATATATGGAAACGACAGCACTGTTACTTTTGAAAACATCGAAGGTTCTGGGAAACCACAATGGGTGTCATTCTATTATCAAAGTTCGCTCACAATCTTCCCATCATATTTGTTTATCTGATTCTAATGTCTACTTAGACACTGACGATATGGGCTTCGGTGATCAACGTAGGTACATCCGCTGGAGTTGGCTAATGATATAATTCTGACACGTTGCATAGCTGGCGGAAGCCCGGACAGGATTGGTGGCGCATGGCAACTACGCCGGATCAGCAGTGTCATGGTTAACGGGGACTCCTCGACCATTCAAACCCTGTACCAGCGAGACACACATAAGGGAATCATTCTTTCTACGCCACTGCAACTCACACTAAAGAAGGGAAAGAAGAATACCATCACGATCGGAGGGCTGTACAATGGCGTTGATCATAAGGGTGCGGATCTAGATCGGATAGTCGTCTACCCTCCTGAGAAGTGATTGAAGACATGGATAATACAAGCTTGATGGGACAAGGACAAGGCGGTCTTTGAATGTTTTTAGTGTTTTTAGATGCGTCCATCCATGTGATAAAGGGGCACACATAGGTTGAAGGGATATAGCAGAATTCAGTGCCATGACTGATTTTGACGCCAGCCAAGCAAACTAATAATTAAATTCATTCAAGCATTTGGCTCTATTGAATTATATAGACATTGTCTAATCATGGGGAGCATGAGAATGGTACAAAGTAATGGAACAAACGACGGAATCCTCTAGACAAGTAGCATTCAAACAAATACAAAAGACAAGCAGCTAGCAAAAAGAAAACCAACGCTCTGGCTAGAAAAGAAGTTCCCATCCCATAAGTTCCAGGACGACATCATGGTATCTTTACCCCATTCGAAATCGAAAGTTAAGATTGTGCGTAGCCGTGAATCTAGGCCTTGTTCTGAACATTTTTGCTCATCGCACGGACCTTATGACCATACTTGTATAGCACAAACGGCACGGGAGCCATGATGGTCGCGATAATCCCAACAATCGTCAATGACCAGTGAGGGCCAAGTTTCTCATACATTTTGACTGAGGCTGGACTCAAAGCACCAGAGACGACATATCGCGCAAATGTCATAAATCCGAGAGCCGAGGCTGCATACTTCAGGTACACGAAAATGATGTACATATAGGTCGTTGTAAAGATACAGACAAGGGCGTAACCGAAGACACCAGAGGCCACAATAGGGGACCAGATGCTGATAGACGGCTAGGAAAGAAAGACTGATTAGCTGGAGAAAGAAAAGGACGAAATGGCAGAAGCTTACGTAGCAAGTCCATGCCATCCAAAACAAAGAGATAGGCATCAAAATTGAAGCTCCCGCCATCGCCCAATAGAGAGAGACCTCTGGCTGCAGAGCTTTGCCTTCAGCCTCGGCCTTTCTGGCAGCCTTCTTTGTGAGGCCATAAAACAAAGGTATCAAAGCCAGGGCCACAAATACACCAGGTATCATGGCAGCGAAGATGAGATAAGTCAAACTGGAGGAAATGTCGTAAACCTTAGCAAAGATGAAGGGGTACCCATTGAGGAAGGTAAAGAGCACGAAGTATAGCAAGACAAGGTAGAAACTGAAAATCAGTATCAGAGGCTCAGTCCAGATCATCATGAAAGGCCGATACACATTTGACAACAGTCGAGTAGCAAGCGAGGTCGTGGGAGAGAGGGCATGCTCGGCACGATAGCGGTCATCGCCCGTTAGATCACGCAGATGCTTTGCACGCCATTCCAACAGAATGGGGCTAAAGGTCTCCGGTTGCCCAATTATCACAATGATAAATGCAAAACCAGCAATTATCATAGATATCCAGTCAGCCCAAGCGAATCCAATCTGCGACGTATAGGCGCCGATTACGGGGCCTAAAATGGGACCTGTATAAGCGGTGAGGGTGACCAAGGGTAGACCAAAGGGGATTTGCATGGGTTCCCAAATGTCACCGACTGTTCCACCTGCCACCGTCATAGGTGCGGCTGCAAACAGGGCGGAAATGAATCGAAAAGCGAGAGCGGCACCATAATTCGGCGCCAGAGCCTTGGCCAAGATGAATACAATGACAAGTATCAGAGTAGCGAAATAAACGATGTTGCGGCCAAAGGTCTCGGAGAAAGGACCACAGAACAATGAGCCCACGCCAATTCCAATAAGGAATATACCTATGTTCGTTGAAGAGAAGTAAGTATATCAATCGAACCTGGTAGTCAACCTTTTCAGGACAAGGGCTTTTTCTTACCAGTTGTCATTGATCCAGCCATGTCATTGACACCGAAATGAGCATCGAAAGCTTCTTGGGTTGCACCTTCGATAGACGAAGGAATAGTCATTGCAATGGCAATTACACAACACATCATCATAACCATCCATTTCTTCGATAGTGACCAGTTCAGGGGATTGCTCGGGTCATTGTCTCTCCAGCCAACCACGAAGACAACGTCGCTGTTGGCTCCATCGGGATGGAGAACTGTGACACCAGATACGAGAGGTGTATATTTGGACAACACTGGCTTTTCCACAGCTGCTTCTGGGTCTCTGTCACCATTGGGATTTGTTTCGAGTGAAGATAATGAGTTGCTCGAGTGTGAGCTAAAAGATTTGCCCTGAACATATGCCAGCTCCTCTTCCACTTCTCGTCGGATCCGACGGTACTGCAACAGCGACTGCATATTGGATTCCACTGGAGTTTGCTGAATGAATCACACACTGAGAGGAGCAAGAAGAATGAGATGCTTGAAAAGATAGAGCGTACCCAGCCCCGGGCGAGAGGGAAATTTTATAGTCCCTGCCGGACATCTCAACTGTTGACTTTGTCATTGTTATCAGAATTCTATAGATTTATCACCTCTCACGCCATATTCATAGTTAATCAGCGCTGGCCGGTAACATTTTGGATCGGGTCAACTTGAGTCTCGGAGACTTAGGGCGCATGAGTCGGGCGGATATTCAGCCGACTGCAGGGGTCACAGAAAAGACGTTCTCTCATTGGACAAAGCGGCCCGTAGGGGCCTCCCGCTCATGAGCCGGGGATACCAGCATCTCTTCATTGGGTCGTTTACTATATCAAAGTATAGTGTACAACATTGTTGGGGGTTGTGTATACGGAGGAAGGATGAGAGAACAAATAAAACAAAAAACAAAAATAGAACCCGCCAATAGACCTTCGCCTGCGAAAATCACATCTGATCCATGGTTCTGCAATATTGACATTTAAGAGCGACTCATCCAACGCATATATAGCCTAGTATCTTGCGTAGTCATTATCATCCTCCAGGCATTGGCACTCTGGTCACGATATGTGGAGTTGTGTTCCTCCGTGCGGAACAATACCCAAACAGATAAAAATCGTATATGCATGTCTAGAGTTATCACTAGCTAAACACTGAGCTGTGATGATATTCGCCGTCACTGGAAGTTTTCACCACCTCCTCCACCCGTAATTGCTTCAATAGGTCCGATTGAATGTCGTGCAAAACTTCCGTCATCTGCGCCGGGGTGTGGAAAGCCTCATTATACACCAGCCGCAGTGTCAACTGATCACGGAACGTCCACACAAAAACCACTCCTTGACGCGAAATGATTTCCACACCCACCCCGGCATGTGTAATGCCAATCCCGCGCTCCCGGGTTCCATATTCGCGCTGCAGATATTTCTCCATGATCCCCATGCTACTGATATCGATATCGCTGGGCGGCTCTGTTGCAGTCGGCAGGTTCTTCATCACCTCGACTAAAGTGGACGCATACTCCCGATGCGCCTGGAGATACTCGATGCTGATGCCCTTCTCATACTCCGCCTGATATATGCGGGCATTCTCCTCCCAGGTCCCGGAGGGGTCGACCCGTACCAACCAGCCAGACGTGTATAGCCCGGCTGCCGCCGCGGGGGTAGAGTATGGTTCGGGCAAATACGGCCGCAGCGACTGTTTGATGGTGCTGGTGTAATGGCGGCCCTGGTGCTTGGCGATCGCGTGCCGGAAGTTGGCCGCGGCCAGACTGGCATGCACAGCGGCTGTGATCCCGATACCCTGTGCTTTTGTGGCGGACACAATAGCGGATGTGATGGCGGGCGAGAACCTGAGTTCAGCGGCCTGCGTGCCGGAGGGCACGCTCGAGGCATCCCCGGTATAGGGTACACCGAGGGCGCCCGCCGCTAGAGCAAAGGTGCCTACTGCCCCGTGGGCGACAGCCTTCTGCTTATCGGTCGCAGCGAGGGGCATGTTGCCGGCCTCTTCGACAGGTGGCGCCAGTCGGGCGACCTCCGATCCCCAATGAAAGGAATCGAACGGGTCTGGTAGTTTCCCGGAGAGGAGAGTGTCGGCGTGCGAGACCATCAGGTCCACGAGCTGGCCGAGGAGGAACAAGCCGCCGACTCCGTCCATGCGCCAGTGTGCGGTGTGAAGGAGCAGCTCGCTCGATTTGGGGACATAGTACAGCTGGGCGTCGACAGCTGGTGCAATGGTGGTAATCACCTCGTTGACGGACTGGGCGTCGGACTCCACGGTAAAGGTCTGCGAAGCCCATTCGTTAATAGCATCGGCAGAATCAGGGACCGTGTAGACGACATTTGAGTTGGAGTCCGGATGTGCAGCCAGACTAGGGTGCTGGAAGCGCAGGTGCAGCCAACTGTAGCGGATGAGGGTTGGTAGAAGGTCGGGCGAGGCCGACAAGGCCGCGAATGCCCCAAAAGGATTGATGGTGGCCGTGTAGTTGACGGCCCAGTGTTCACGACCGAGTGAGTGGCCGGGATCACTAACCAGCTTGATGAACACTTCGTTGGGGCCAAGACGCCGGGTGAAGGTGTTCGGTGAGTGCTCGGCTGACGTCCACGGCATATTGAGACGAGGATGATAGCTGGTGGTCGATGCAGGACGGATGTCTCGTTAGTCATCGTAGTGAATTAAATAGCGATGCGACAAAGATTAACTGGCTCTAACCACCGCCTTGAGCCTCGTCCTTGGCCAAAAGGCACCGATGCCGCATGAGGGTGGAGATGCGTCGTGTCCGAGAGAATGGCAGCTATTATTATTGGATAGCGTGATGACCAAGGAAGACCAAGCGTGCCCAGGTGAGGGCCGGTTGATCACCTGGAGCCTTATAGGGCCTAGTGACAGTCTGCACCGATGTAACCTGGTTAGAGAGCTTACTCGTTTTATCGGTGGATTGAGGAGGATACAACACCTATGACCATGAGTCTATTACCTAGCCAATTTATGTTCTTTGCTTGGGAGGGGCAAAGGCTCTGGGGCTGGCCCCTATCACCTATATCACTCGTACTCACTTTGGAGTACCGCTTGGGTCCTAAGGGCGCATTTTAAATTACAGTGCAGTGAAGGAGAATGAATGAATGTAAATGAAAAATAGAAACAAAAACATACAACAGTGAGGATTCGCTGGTGGTCACCCACCCAACTACTAACTCACCGGCGTGTGGCTTAAGTACGGCTGAGCGGACGGGAAGCCCTGTTTTCCACACCCTGTGGTCGTATGTGCTTGTTAACAGAGATGAAAGAAAGATGAAGCCTAATATTGCAAGTAGTTCAGCGACATTAGGCAAGAGATAGGTGGGCGCCGCTTTTTGGTCGCGCGACCCGGAGAAGCTGAGTGAGAATCACCCTCAGCCACCCGACCGCCGCATTGGGCTTTTTAGCTGGGCGGTATACTTCAATTTGCTTTTTCAGGATAGTGAGTACATGAAGAATATGCAAGCCACGTTGCGAGACTATACAGTGTGGAATGTAGAGACCATGATGCGAGATACTGATGTTCAGAAGCTGTCAAAGATATCCATCACTTGAGTAGACTGTTTTTCGTTCGATATGGCAGTAAAGTAGAATCGAGGTATTGAACATGCAAGGGTGTCCATTTTATATTTTTTTTATATGCAAGACCTAATAGATGCTTGGGGCCCAGAGCACCGAGTGGAAGGTCATCTAGACATAACTCAGCACCCCACGTGTCCAAGGTTCTGGAAGTATACCTGAATGATCAGGGTGCCTTTAGCGGACAAATTACGGCTGCTAGCGCCCGCATAGATCTTTTCATCGCCCCCGTGCCATTCAATCACCGTGTTCTATGAAGAGGTCTGTTTTCTCCATCTCGTGGGTGATGTGCAATGCAAAGAAGGAAGCAATTTCCTCGTGTTGTATGTATGGCATGACTAAAGAATCATAGGATGTTGCCGGTGGTCAAGAGTCATCCGAACTCCAGGGAATGACAGCTCCTCTCCTAGGATTTGGCTCACGATGGTTATATTGAGGTTGAATGCATATAACTAATTTGGATGGCCTCGTTGATCGATTCGACGATGGGCCGGTGAGGATGTTGGAGTCAGTGTGAAGAATATCTTATTCGGAGTAATCAGCCCATGAGGCGGACAAAGGCAAGGAGGATAGCTCTGTAGATGATGTGGAGACAAAGTTTACATCGGTCGATGATTGCATAGAGCGTGTGGAATCTGATAAAGGATTGGAACATGGTGCTTGTATGACGAGTGGTCGAGTCGATGTCATAGCCTGGGTTGCTTAACGACGGAAGAGCGCAAGGGAAGTACAGATTCAGAGGTGGGAGCTCCATCACCGTCCATCACCGGCGCCTACCTTATTATCACTCTCTTCTTGATCAGACATTTTTCTCCCTAACGTAGAACGTACGCTAAGGAGGGAAAGTTGTAAAGCCGTTACAGGTTCGGCTTTGAGGATGAAATGGTCAAGCGAGAGCTCATGGAAGCTTACAATCGTCGGGGTTATGGCTTATGTACATGTACATGTACATAAGTAATCCATGAATGTATACATAGACCTCGCAGCTTGAACGGGTTAGTACATTACTCTGCCAGACCATTACCCCCGTTTGTAACCTTGCCCAGAGTACACTATTTTATTCTTCCCTCATTTCTTCTGGCGTTAGATTTGTCCATAGTAGAACTAAAGCTTCAAGTGTAATAATGCCATCAGGTATGTCTCCAGAGTCTGGATTATGGGATAGGGCATTCGTTGCAAGCTTCGGCGATGACGTGGCATGGAGATCAGAGGCCGTTTTGAGCCTCTCGTCAGGAATTGAGCACGTCGTAGAATGGTTTGGTGTCGAGCAATTATATTTCAACTGTGGGTCCTCAGCGTCGCGCTGCGGGGCCTTGGGGTGGGTGCTCAATTCTATCATTGACAGATCCGATGCCTGGCGCTTCAAGATCGAAGAGGCCTGTTGGAAAGAAGATTTAAAAAGACTTTTTCGTTTCTTTGGTTGCGATTCTATAGATAATAATTCCTCGCGGAGCACGTTGAGGTCCAAAGTGCTAAGGTCACCAAGTGTTGCTGAAAGTGATGCTGTCTCAAGGTCGCGCGTACGCTCATTAAAAGCCATCAGGGCATCGGGAAAGCTATTGGTATCCACACATTGCGAACTGTTCGGTGAGTCCTGTGTAGAGTCATGCCAGGGGGGAAGACGGATTCTTTCATCATCTTGGGTCGGTGTAAGTGAGGAAGATATCTTGGTGTTCCTGCGACCATATCTCGCAGGTTCGTCAAGAACAGCCGACGGAGAGTCAACATCAGTGCTTATCATGCCATCCTCTTCGCTGAGACCCTCGCTGCTTTCGTGTACTAAGATCTCGTGCCCAGGAACTAGCAGATCAGCTGCACGATAATGCAGACTATGGTCCTCTTGGTCACGCTGTCGGCTTTTTTCGCTGGGGCTTCGCTTATGATTATTCTTATGGGACCCGGGGTCAGCAGGGGTTTGAAACAATCTTTCATCCTTGTATGGCACCACAGAAACAGAGGACTGATGGGGGTGCTTTTGGTTTGAGGCAGTATGCTCCTGAGTCAGATCCCAGCGAGAGGGATTTTGAAATTTCGACACAGGCCTGCTCTCAGGATGGAGAGCTGGCCGCGGTCTGGGCTGTGTTTCTTCAAGCCCAGTTGTCTCTGGAACAGTCTCTGGGTTTGTGAATTGGGGATCAATACTAGAAACGCCTTTCTGAGGGAAGCAGTCATTGCATAATTTGAAAAATGGATCATCGAACAATTGAGTTGCCACATGGCCATAGGCATGCTGGAAGAAAGCGAGTTCCGCCGAATGCACATTTACAACCCCATTCCTGATTCTAAGATGTCGGCCCGGATCAAGGCTATTTTGGCAAGTATCAATTTCACAGAGGAGTTTTTGAATGACGGTGTAATATTTATCAAGCTCTTCTGGAAGAAATGACCGCTGTTCGGTGCAAGCAACCTTGGTTGACGTGTGATTGAACTTTGAGCCATCATCAATATCAAGCGATCGGAAGGATGTGCTGAGTAAGTTGAGATTATGATCGCTCTCTCTTTTCTCCTCCAGAAGAGTTTGAATTAGATCGCGTTGGTTGCTAAGAGGAGATCGTTCTTCTCTTCTTCTCAATGTTAGCGCATCGAATGCTATGGTTCAAAGCACACATACTTGCGAAGCTGTCCTGCGTACATAATGACATGTAGCATGAGCAAAATGGTTGACTTAAGTCTCTCTAAATTACTTTTGAGAACTTCAATGTCAGGTCCAAAGAATGCAGCAGTTATCTTTCGTGTCCTTCGTCGAAAGATATTGGATTCCGCTCCTTGATCATATTCCTCAATAGCGCTTTCAATTTGTTTGAATACCGCGTTACATTCCTTTAACACCGCTTGGGTAGTGTAGAAAGCCTCCTTCGAGCAAAGATTTGCCTGGTCATCGTGCTCAAGAATCTTGCCAAGTTCACTCAGAATGCTGCAGGTGAGTGAGACGTCTCTAGAGAGCCCTTTCATGGACTGATTTGCCACCTTGACAGTGCGGTAAAAGGTGCAGAGCTTGACGGACACTTTAGTGCCGAGATCTGCGATCTGGATTATACTAGCGACGACCCCGATGACTTCGAGACCAGACATAACGCCATGCAAGTTGCTACTGGTTCAAAGTAGACTGTTGATGTCGCTGCATTGAGTTGGGGGGGGGGGGGGGGGAGGGGGATTTTATGATAGAGGTGAGAGATTTCACCCGACACAAGTAGGGGTTAAATTTGGGGCAGTGCATTGACTGGCATAGTGACTGATAATTTGGTGTAGAAGCTTTACCGACCGCACAATCTTGATACAGAGGTTTGATCATATTATTGATCGCTCTATCTGAATACTGCCAATAACCAGGACAGAGACAAAGTCACCAGAGGAGGTATGCGGAGTAGGTAGTGTGAATCAAAGTTGGGGTCGGGAAATACTACGAGAACAAAGAGGTGGAACCTCCAAGGTCATTTCGATCCATCCTGTAACAGGTGTACTGCACCATGTGGCTGAGTGCACTGTAATTTACTAAGGATGAATCATAATAGATGACCAAGATAACTGCCAAGAGGTACCATCCTAAACAGGCTTAGTTCTCTGTCCCATAGTAAATCCATTTGACTAGCGCCGCTCAAAGGTCTGCTCATGGTGTGCATATGTGTATATAAAATCGAAATTCTTCAGTACAGATGAGTATCAATGGTGCGGCTTACCCCACACGACGCTATGGTACTTCATCGAGAACAGAACACAATAATAGAATAGGAAACAGTGGGGATCGAGCATTTCAAATGTATCAGATATCTCAACTCCAACTCAAGCAAAACTCTGCAACTCAGCGTCGTACTGGCTAGCCTCCGTGATGGTGTCCTTCCACAATCTCTCGACAAAGGTCTGTCCGGCCTTCTCCTGGAAGATGGGTGGGCCGCTAGAGTGATCATTAGCATTCTCAAATGTGCAGTGCAGGGGAGCCACTTACGGATCCAGCTTGTTACTCTGTAAAAACCTTCCATGGGTTTCCTGCCCGGCAACTACAGCTGCATAGATTATTGTCCTTGCTCCCTCGTCGACACTTCTCGCCATAAGCTTCCTTAACACGAACATAATCGGCTTCAACCAGAGCGGCAGGGTACGATCGAAATCGGTAGCAACAAAACCAGGACAGGGATCGTTGATGATAACCTCCGAAGATTCCACAATGCTCGCTAGTCGCTGCACAAACGCATACACGGCGAATTTACTATCCGCGTACCGCTGCAATCCACTATACATCTGTCTGTTATCATAGTGTTCAATCACGGTCTCGGAATCGGTTAAAGGCCTCTTCGCCAGCGTTTGTAAGTTTTGATTATTCGACCCGACGAACGTGAGATGTGATGGTTCCCCGCAATTTACTGCCGTTGTGCGAAGAAGAGGGAGGAGTTGCAATGTAATCAGGAAATGAGTGTAACAGTTGACCTGCATGACACGTTCATGGCCACTCTTGCTAGCTTCGTAACTCATTAGATTAACACCGCCGTTGCAGATGAGAATATGCAGTTCGGGGACCTCGGCGCGGACCCTTTTTGAAAACTCCACGCCGGATTGAAAATCGTCGAGATCAAGATGGAAGAAATCGATCGTGGCGGTGGGGTTGGCTTTCTTCACTCCCGGGTCGGCACGCAGTGAGGAGACGGCTTCCTGGCCTTTACTGGCTGTTCGGACGGTGATAATGATGCGCGATGCTTTGAGAAGAAGGAGCTGACGAGCAACTTCGTAGCCGATTCCTGAGCTGCCGCCGGTGATGATGGCGGTTTTACCGGCCACAGTGGCAGAGCTTGGGGTGGGAGGGATTAACGGTTGGCCCATGATGAGATGTTGAGATGTTTTGAGATAAATTCTACCCGATGAGAAAAAGATAGATCTTGTCTATATAGATAACCTACGAGTGAGGCGAAAAGAAAACAGTAGAACCATTCAAGACTAACCCATTCAGTAGTTAAGGCCGGCCGATAGAGAATGATGTGAACTAGTTTGTCACCACAAAGAACTTCTCAACCGGTGCCAACCTTGTTTTGGGGACATTGCAGATAAACGTTGACTACCTAGCTACAACATTATGTGCCTATTGGAATGGAGTCGCGGGATGTCGAATAGACATTCGACCGACGGGCGAACACTACGTCGGCTCAACATTACGCCGACCTCAATATTCGCCCGAAGCCCATCAGGCGACTCAATGGTAATGAAAAAGAAAACCTCCTCTGTAGAGGCCAAGACAATCTCAACTAGAGACACAACATTCAAGTATAATCCGAGCTTTGTATTCGCCATGATACCAAGCACCCATTCCCCTAACGGGAATCTCGGAACCCGAAGAATCAATCAATAATAATGAAGACTATGGATACGTGAGAGATGTAGCATTCAGCGTTGAGTGGATAAATGTGAAAAAATACATGTAGTCATCGTCAGAAAGACTTCGCAGATAAGGCCGTGAAGGGTAAGTGGAGAGCATCAAAGGAACAAATATAAATCAAGGGTCTCACTTGAAGCTATAAATACATTATGTAGTATCTTTATCAAGATTTCGAAACAACGGCAATATCTCCAGTAGTGTGATCGGCTCCGGGAAAGGGAACCAGGCTCCCGAAAATAATCGAGGTCTCAAAGACGTGAGTTATTCTTAGCCTTGACGTCTAACAGTTGACCAATACGGGAATCGACCTTGCTGAACATATCTCTGACAGCGTCTTTGAGTTGATCAGGCACCTCTTCCAAAGTCTCCGACACATTTGACACCCACTGCCTTCTCTCGGTCTCATCAAAGACTTTGTTCCACAAATCGCGCGGCTGAATGAAGTCCTCATCATCAACTAGAATTTCATTCTGGCCGAGAACGACGTTGTGCGCGATGCGCTCGGTGTGGCGTACGTCAGAAACAGTCTGGCTGGGCACGCCAGGGGTTAGTGAGCTCCGTACATAGTTCGGGTCACCGCCATAGTTCCGAGTGAAAGTTCCCATGCCGTCACGCTCAAATGGCGCATAGACAGGGCAAATGGCACGGTTTGGAGGAAGGTGAGTGTAGTTTACTCCCAAGCGGTATCTTTGAGCATCCGGGTAAGCGAACATGCGCGCCTGCAACACTGTACGGGTTGTAATGATTAACACGGCGTCAAAATTTGGCGATACCATTAGTTTAAACTTACTAGGATCAGGTGTCATTGCAATCCCAGGCACCATGTTGGAAGGTGAGAACGCCGCTTGCTCGATCTCAGCGAAATAGTTCTCCGGCTGGGGATGGTGTTAGCACTTCTTCCTGTCTGAGATAAAGAGCACGCACGTTCTTGTTGAGAGTCATCTGACCGACTTCAATCAAGGGGAAGTCCTTGTGGGGCCAAACTTTCGTGATATCAAACAGAGCTCGACCGTAGGTTTCAGCCTGCTCTGGCTCCATGACCTGCACGTAAAGTTTCCAGACCGGTAAATCTCCCCGAGCGATAGCATCCCATAGATCCTGGTTGTGGAAGTCTGCATTTGCCCCAGCCATACGAGTAGCTTCCTGGCAAGAGAAGTGTGTGATATTCTGCGTTGGCCGGAAGTGGAACTTGCAGTAACGGAAGCGACCATCACTTGAGACCATTTTGAAGGTATGTACACCAAAGCCAGTCACTCGACGAATGGAATCAGGGATACCCCGAGAGCCAAAAAGATGCATCAAAGCATGAACACTTTCTGGTTGGTTCGTATGAAAATCCCAGAACTAAGTTATTAGCTTCATCAGCGATGCAGCAGTATTCTTTAGCACTTACCATGGTCCAATCCGGTCGGTTGGTAGCTGGATGTCTCTTGTGGCTTCTGTTGAGGGACGGAAACCTAATGGGATCGCGAACAAAGAATACCGGCTTGAGTAACGTTAGAACAGGAAGCGTGAGATTCGACGGTGAAACACTTACAATGTGGTTTCCTACAATATCATGGTTGCCTTGCTCCGTGAAGAACTTGACAGAAAAGCCTCGCACGTCGCGGACAGTGTCTGCACTTCCCTTTTCACCGCCGGTGGTGCTTAGACGGAATAGAACGGGGGTTTTCTTGCCGACACCGTTGAGGAACTTGGCCGAAGTGAGGGAAGAAATGTCATTGGTAACTTCAAATTCTCCCCAAGCACCCGCGGCTTTAGCATGGACGACTCTGTTTCATTTTAGCACATTGTGTCTTCTTCAAAAATCAGGTCGAAGGATCCCGGACCTTTCAGGGATACGTTCGCGATTAAAGTGCGCGAGTGTCTCAAGGAGAAGTGTGTCACCTAGTGTCGTGAGGCCGCCGCCGCCAAAGGTAGGTAGCGTGGTGCTGATGGATGGGTCTGCAATCGGTTGGCCTTATTTGGTGTTAGAACGTCCATGTAATGTTACTATCTTCGGCGTTATACCTTCTGCCAATGTAAAAGTATTATTCGGCATTGTGAAATGTTTGTTCAAAATGCTCAATGGATATGATACGAGTAGTCCTTTCTCCGAAAAACAGGAAAACCCCTGGCTTTTATCTGTCTGTTTTCCAACGGTGAATCAAGAGTTTGGAACAATCCTCCATCAACGAGACTCCAAGTCGGGTCCGAGATAAGACCTTCATATTGTGCCGTGAGGAGTAGAAACGAGACCAAAGGATTGGAAATGTCTCCTTCACGAGGGGATGGTATGACAGCAACACGAAACATTGGGTCAGCTCCAATATCAAATCCACACATACAGTAAAAATCCCCTGTTAGTCACAACGTTCTCCAATTTACTTCAAAGCTTGTTTTCCGTAGGCGGTGACCGAGCCACGACCGAATTATTGCCGGTCACACAACCACCGCCCGTGCGGGGAAATGACTTCCCCTCATGAGGGGTCGAAAATGAATCGTCATTTGGCAAACCTGACCTTCTAGAACACCTCCAACTAGCATCAATGCATGCAAGCCCCATCTGTCAGCCCTACCGGCTCAAGCTTCAGGTGTTATTCTAGCGTAATATTCCTTGCAGCCCGGTAAAATCGGCAAGTCTGCTGTGAAACATCGTAACCATGAAGAATGTATATAACCCCGATACGATGCCTCGTCGGTTCGTGCTCTTTGCATCCAAATCACATACAGAGTCACACAGACATTGAAAAAAAAAGCCCATTTCTCAGCTATTCTCTTTTCATTCACGATGGCTTTTGTTTCGAATGGCTCCGAGTACGACTTCATCATTGTCGGTGGTGGTACTGCCGGCAATGCAATTGCTGGTCGTCTTGCTGAAAATCCCGACGTTCGCATTCTGATTGTTGAAGCCGGTATCCCTAACCCTGATCAAATCGAGCAAATCACCACCCCGTCAAAAGCTTTCACTCTCCGCGGAAGCCAATATGACTGGTCATACAAAACAACCATGATCAAGCGCGAGGACTACGAGCGTATTGAAAAGCCCAACACTCGGGGGAAAACCCTAGGCGGTAGTTCATGCGCCAACTATTTCACCTGGATCCCTGGTTCTAAGCCTACCTTTGACGACTGGGAGGCCTTCGGCGGCCGCGACTGGAACTGGGATTCCTGCGTGGACTATCTGCGCAAGTGCGCCACCTACCACGACGATGAAAAGCTGTATCCAGCCGAGCTGAACAAGATTGGAACGGGAGGTCCTGTGCAGATTTCTCATGCCGACTTGATGCCGGAAATCAAACCGTTACGTGATGCGCTAACTGAGGCCTGGGTTTCCAAAGGTCAACCGCTGACGGAGGACATCTTCTCTGGTGAGATGAAGGGTCTCACCCACTGCGTCGATACCATTTACCAAGGACAGCGCCAGGGTAGTTATCTTTACCTGAAGGACAAGCCTAATGTTACAATCCTTTTTGGCGTTCATTCGAAGAAGCTGATTATCGATCCTGCCACGCGTATCTGCTCCGGTGTCACCGTCATAAGCGATACTTTTGACCAGGAGATTAGCGTCTACGCCAGCCGAGAAGTCATCTTGTCGCAGGGTGTCTTTGAGACTCCTAAGCTTCTCATGCTTAGCGGCGTCGGCCCAGCCGAGGAATTGGCCAAACACGAAATCACCCCCATCGTGGAATCCCCTCATGTTGGCCAGCATCTGCTTGATCACCCAATCGTGCCGTTCGTTCTTCAGGTCAAGGATGGATACAGTTTGGACGATCATGTGCTCCGCCCCGGTCCCGCCAACGATAAGGCTTTGTCCATTTACCAGAAGGACAAGACTGGTCCCATAAGCTCTGGGTTCCTGGAACTCGTCGGATTCCCTCGGATCGACGAGCGTTTGGAGAAGTATCCTGCCTACCGCGAGGCTAAGGCTGCCAACGGAGGGCTGGATCCTTTTGGCCCAGCAGGCCAACCACACTTCGAGTTGGACTTCGTCAGCTTGTTCAGCACCGCGTTCCAATGGCATTTCCCCATGCCCGAGAAGGGTAGCTACATGACCACCATTGTTGATCTGCTGCGGCCTCTTTCCGAGGGTGAAGTTACCCTGAACAGCTCTAACGCCCAGGTTCAGCCCAACATCAACCTCAATTTCTTTGGCAATGACTTGGACATCATTGCGATGCGGGAAGGAATACGCTGGACATATGACCTTTTGACTACGGGTGCTGGATTCAAGGACATTGTTGTCGCCGAGTACCCCTGGAAGATGCCCCTTCATTCCGATGATGATATGGACCGGGCTCTTCTGGATCGCAGCCAGACTGGATTCCGTATGATGACTCCTTCAAACCTTTCGAGACAAATCTAACGATTGACTTCATAGATCCATGCGGTACGGCACGCCTGTCGAAGAGCATCCACCAAGGTGTTGTTGACTCCAAGTTGCGAGTTCATGGAGTACGCAATCTGAGGATTGCAGATGCTTCTGTCATCCCTGTGATCCCAGATTGCCGTATTCAAAACTCGGTCTATATGATTGGCGAAAAGGTTAGTGCCAAGTCTGCGGGCTTCTAGTACATACATAGCTGACATGTCATTCAGGGCGCGGATATCATCAAGTCTGCACACAAAGATCTCTACGAGGCCAAGAACATTCCTTACCTTATCTCTAGCAGACTCTGATCTGCCTATGATTGCTTCATGGTCTCAAGATGTTGGCAGACGTCACCTGATGATCGTGTGCTCATAGGAGATTAGCGCTGCCGGTATTAGATGGTCTAACAACATTATGCAGTTACCTTAGGGTTTACTATATGTACTAATTGAAAAAAAAACTGTTGGCGTTTATTTATCGAGGATATTAGTTTCAATCACTGAAGAGTCTGTTTCTCGAGAGTACGCGCCTAAGAATAGCGGTCTAAAAATGTCAAAGCGTTTGGGCAGGTTACGGTAGGTACAATCAATGAATGTAACAACCGTGTGATACTGATCTTCTTAGGTCGCTTAACCCTGGCGAGATGTAAACTATCGTAAATTACTGCTGTAACAATGGTTTTTTATACAGAGTACAAAGCACATCAACAGCTCCTTACGATCAGCACTAAAAACCGTCGTGTCGTTGAAGAGTCTCGATAATTCTCTGGAGCCGTGGAGGCACTCGGATTTGTAATTTACTCTGAAGAGTCCATTGTCTTCGATAAAAACACCTTAGCATCTCTTAAATTTTGCAGATTTATATTCTCCCTGGCATACCTTTTTTTCTATCCTTGCGTAAGAGCTTTAAGTTTATATGGAGTACACAAAGATAAGTAGGATAGAAGGATATGAGATTACTATGTATATGTGTGATCTAATAGCTCACTGGAATAGCTTCATTTTTGAAAGAAAAGCTAGCGAAACCTAATTATACGACGTACATCGACCGTTCTAGCGCCCGAGGGTAGTGGCAGTGCGTCTCTTGGTTCGATTATTACTACCCCATTGATTCCTGACTTACTCCGTACAAGCCCTGCATTTCGTGACGAAGCATTGATCATGTGTACGCAGTGTAAGGTGCTACCAATCTGGTTAGAGCCAGGACAAGTGTATAACTGCTAGCTGTAACTTGGAAAGTAAGTGTTTTGATCTGAAACCGGTTATCTTATCGTTGACCTCCAAACTAGAAGCCTTTAAAACGCCCTAGAACGAGATCTGAATCCAGCTAAGGGAGCTAGCAAATAGGTGTGCGAACAATGTATCCCTTTTGTGCAGGAACTTTCCAAGCTTCCAAGGTCCCGTCGTGAAGTCCATTTGTCATCACATCATTGGCAGTCAACTTTGGAAATTGGAATCTTGGATAGTTGACTTGCTGACTTGCTGACTGTCACACAGGTGATCTTTCTAGCCTGCGAGCACTAACCCCAAAGGTGTCGGACACGAAGGTCATGTAGAGAGATGTGCTTTAAGCTTGCCTATAAGAGCTACCTGGGGCTCTCCTTATTTGCTATATCTAGATTGGCTTAACATGGTGTACGTATGAGGCAGCTGCTAAATATTCAGGTTACTAAATGTTCGAAATTGGAATTGATATCCCTAGTCTTTCTTCATAGCTCCAATACTTATTCCTTCATCATTAATCATCAATCATCCCAGGAGTTATATTGCATCTAGTTCCTATAGAGAGTCTCACTGTATTCAACCATCTTCAATGCTAACGTTGGACCTCGATGTCTCAGGCAGGACGAGACACAAACAGTCAGTAATTAGTCGCCTTCGTTTCTCTCTCTTTCTTTCATTTTGTTCTTTCCCTTTCTTTTCCCCGTCAATTCCAAGATTCATCTTTGATGGATGTTGGTCTCTCTCCTATCATCGTATTTTTGATGTTGGATCTATCCTTTAAAAATCAATATCAGAAAGGAACTCATCTTGCTCGATGCGCTCGATAATTGGAGCTGCAGCTTTGTTTTCGTGCTAATGAATACAAGATTGGTATACAACAACTTTGTTGGAATCTCCCACAAGCCATCTGACTTGTGTTTCTAATATGGAACCCCCTATTTCAAGACCCCCTTTTTCTTTTTTATCTCTCTCATTTATCATAATATTTCAAGCACATCCAATCTGATACAACCTATCGTTGTCTTATCTTTATATATAGAAATTCGGTATATCTTCTAAACTCCTGCTGATTCCCAACAGTCTTCATTTTCAATTTCCGACATGGATTAAATTTGCAGGATCCCTCCCTAAACCCCAAGTTACCACTGTAGAAACGCCTCACAGCCGTCTACGCTGTTTTTGGAATGCAATACTAAATCTTAATCGAAGAAAAAGCCATATGTAACTTCCTTGGTATCTTACATGATGTAGGATATATGTAAAGCCAGGTGTGCTGGTTGAGAATCTCTGCATTTTACCCCCCTTCGGAGTTGTAAAACCCGTCGCAAATTCGTTCACCTATATCGCGACACGACGCGAGGGCAGAAATATATTTGAGGAATTCTTTCTGAGTGGTTGGTGAGGCCTGCAGAAAGCGAGGTCATCGATACCGCTTTCTGGAAATTTGAGTTTGTAACAGATTGGCTCGAATTGTTGAGGCTTCGAAGTCATGATTCCTCAGACTCTCCATTTCTATCCAGCACTACAGTGGCAGATAAATCTCTTTCCCTTTCATCATTCCTTCTTTTCCCTGCTCACGAGCTGGCCAACAGAATTGCTGTTGATTCCTTTGATCCATGATCCATCATGAATTTCTATAAAATTTGAAGTTCCATGTTTTTCTGAGATACTGAAAGCAATCGCAAGATGCACGAAACTTGGTTCCACACATGATCCAATTTCCCTTCTCACAAGGTATCCGTTGCGGTGACAAACTATTGTCATCTACTTGGGACTTCCACAAATACGGCTCGGTTGATGATCATTGAATATTTTCAACCAATGTGCATGAAATACATAACATATTTTGGCATGTCTTCTAACCACTCAGAGCATTTGGTGAACCAGGGTCTGGCCGTATTTTCGAGAAAAAAGACACAATGAAATGGCTGCTTTGAAGCGAGCGCGATACTGCCTCTCAATATCATCATTTTCAAATCATTGATGAATGTATTAGGAATTTATCACTCAAAGTAATCCAAGTCCTATGTGGGTATAAATGTGCGGCAGAGTGCGGATCTTATTGAGTCTATGCTACACAAATATTAGGATAGCCAATTATAAGAATGACCGAGAAATCTCCTGTTTGCATTTTCGTTCTATGTTTTTTAGTCAGTAGCACTCAGCACTAAACCACAACGGGTTTTCTCCGCTGCGACTAAACGTTGTCGGCAATATAAGCCATAAACGATCCTGTATATGCAGGAGTTGCCGCCGTTCATGCAGTGTGCTTTTACTTAGACTGCATGTATGAAACTTATGAACTCGAGACATTTTGATGCAGCCACGATTTTGCGGGAAAGAGACTGCATCACTAGGCAACAAGCGTTTCCATTGGAAATGGATTGAGAGAGTTACATTCATGCACGAATTACGGAGTACTCCGCACTGAGGGATTGGAAGCCGAGTGCTCATGTGCTTTTTATTATTTTCCCGCGGATCAACACCAAACTGTACACTTGTATGTTTCATACTGTATATTTTCAACATATAAATTGGTATCTAAATGTGGTATAGTTGTGAGCCATAGAATAAAGCCGTCTCCATAGCCTTTGCAGATAAGATTTTCTTCCTTACGAACCACAATTCCATCCATCCCCATTTTATCGATAGCTTTCTTTGTGTGTTAGGGGCGTTTTTAGATAACCGGACGCACAGTGGTTGTTACGTAAGGAATACAGCATACCAAGCTCCACAAGTGTCTCCCGTTTCTCGCGTAGCCCGGAGTACCTAACATGGAGTACTTCTGAAGTTAGATTTTGTGTTCTTTCCAAGTACGGAATTATAACGTCTAGATCATACCTGCATACGGAGTAACATATGTGGTAAGGGGTCATCAGTCCATTGGGTCCCCACTAACCCAGATCGGGCTAGCCTCACGGAGACATGGGAGATCGTCCCGCCTTCCCGTCGGGCGAAGGTTAAGAAGTGTCCGCGAATGATGGGCCGAACGTGCATTGTTTAGTATCGAGCTCGGAGACTTCAAGATTGCAGGATATGTCATCTATTCTTGGCGCATAATGATCGGTTACGTAGTGGTCATATATTTATCTCCCCAATTGGAAATGAATGTCACCATGATGTAGATTACATGGTACACGGCATGGTATCTGCCAAGCGGCCATATCAACAAAAGGTATATTGAACCCCGCGTACAAACGATTTGCTCTATTCGAGTGTCATGGTGTCTGCCGGACCATGTAGTACTGCAGCTCCATGTGCGCTGCTCTCGCAGGATGAGGTTGATAGAGGTATCGACAGGCGCCCTAAGAGTTGCAATGCAGGCAGAGGCTCGAATGTAGCCTTTGGAGTGGCGAACAAAAATGATTAGGCAAAGGACTCAAAAGTATCCGAGACTTTTGGCTCATCACAGTTGGAATCCGTTCTTGTATATGCCCCAGAGGTATATGATGGATTATGGGTGACAAAGACTCACAGGACATTAGTCGCATGATTGATGCTTATATCATAGAATGGCTCATTCTCATTAGTCAAAACCTGAATAACTTCATCATTTTTTTGCCATAGTAGTAGTAAAATAATATATTCAAAACATTTTGCATATTACTGCAACATATGAACTGGCATTTCGGTCATAATCGAAAGACAAGGAGAAAGAAATGAAAAATGGAAACATATCAAGTGTAGAGAATCGGTCTAGCTCTATCCCAGAGCATTATTCACGCGCCAAATGAAACCTGGATCCACTCGAAATTGCAACTTGCATCAGAGACTCAACCACCCTGTGATCTGCTCCCTCAACCGTAAGAACAACCTTGCTGTTTTGACTGCCCCGACAATCAATCCCTGTACCTAGGAAGGAGATGTCGGTTGGTTGATATGGCTCGACTCCTGCCATCTCCAAATCCCCTAAAGAAAAGTAGTCTGAGATATTGGTAGGAGATGAGTGGAGTATGTCCGGACGGAACCTTTGTTTAACGGGATCGGAGCAATTACACCCCAGTCCCTGAAGCACATCCGGGGAAACTGCGGGTAAATCAGGCAACACGCCATGCATTTCTGTATCCCCGACGGAAGGAAGATTCGTATCCCACGCGTGATTGGAGAAATCTGCTGGTAAATTCACCCAGGACGAATCTTGCCCCATATGCATGGTTATCCTCTCCGGAGTCTCGAAACCAGGATTTGGATTGAAAGTGGAGCTCGAGACCGTTTGATTGCCCCGAGGATCAAAAAGGCCCAACTGGCCACTGTCTCCGTCTTCCTCGAAGCTGCTCTCTTCATCATCCTCGGTATCATCGTCTTCATCATCTGAGGACACGTCACTTAGATGAGCAGTTTCTCTGCTTGTTGATTTGGCCTGCTTTGGTCGTGTAGTTCGAGTTCTGCCTTTTTGTAATCTGCTCTCTCGTCGGGCAAGAATCGTATATCTGTAAATTTTATGGCGTGTCAGTTGGGAACTCAATTCGTGTTGAGCAAGTGACCGAGGAGGCGACTGACTGATTTTTGATGGAGTTGCGGGATCGGGAGGGAAAATGTTCTATCTGGATCTCCTTCCACCTTCTTCCTTTCACGGCTTCAACCTCCATCAAGCGACGGTTCTGTATCTGCTTTAGCCAAATTTCAAACTGCGTGTTCCAAGAAAGCGCCGGACGTACCTCCTCTTCTGTCCACTCGCTGCGATCAAGTTGTGGGTCCAGACATTGTTTCCATCGTTTAGCACACTCTGCCAGGGCATTTAGTCAGTAGCGCTCTCCATAATGCCCATGCGCAAGAAAAGGACATCACCCACGATCTGCACTGCGCATCGTTACAACCTCGGCCACCGCTGTCCATCTACATCGAGTGTCAATAGATCTGCTTGACTGCATGAAACCCTGTCCCTGTCCCACGAGTGAAAAGTGAAGGTCATATGCCTTACAGTTCTCCATGCGTTTGTACCGCTCGGGCCAACAGCTTGTCCTCCTCAGCAGTCCAATAACCTTTGTTGAAACTCCCCGACAAGGCGTTGTGCCATCGTTTCCGACAATCTTTGTTCGTGCGGCCCGCTATCTTGTCTGCGATCACCGTCCAGTCCCTTACTTTGCCCCCCGTTACTGTAGCCAATACATTGGGTCAGTAAAAATAGAAATTGATATCAAGAACTTGGCTCAATTAGGTTCACTCACATTGGCTATTGACTTCTTTCGATAGCAAATCGTCTTCTTCCTGCGTCCACTTGCGAGCTGCTCGAGGCATTGTGATAGAGAAGTATACAATATTGACGCAGAGAAGTTAAGAAGACAAAATAAAGTTCAAAACGGTGGCTCTGATGGAAAAAGGCTAAAATAAATCTATTTCACCATGGAATTTATTCTGCCCCAGAATCCTTTAAGAGGTCATGATTTCGAGACGAATTTAGGCATTTTTGCGCTGGCAACCTCTGGGGCAATAGATAGCGACACGAGAAACGCCCATGCCCCTCTTTTTTTCAAGACGGGGCTTTTTTGTTGCTACATGACACTAGTGGCGATTGCTGGAAGAAGGAATTGCAGATCAAATTGTACATTCTATCATCGATTTCAATACGTCACGCTGCAATATGGGTAACTTGAAATTCTTCACGTATTTTTCGCTAAAGAATTTCAGCAAGACGTGGGGGCACAATTGAAAATGGGGAAGGGGGGGGCTTTGCGCGCGAGTCTCAAATACAGTATTTACCAACTACAGTTCACATGCCATACGGGTTAGTGCTATGCAGAGTCGCTCCTTAGATTCATCTCGAAGGATTCACCTAGATAGGCGCTTACCTCGGTACATATTATGTAGTACACGGACATATGGTGTCTCTTCTACCAGGATTTAGGCGCTCATAACTGCGAGATGCCAACAGCAAAGCATTGTGAAATCCCTAACGGCAATATTACTTCCCACCTCAATCTACATTGAGTTATGCTATTAGTAAAGACCGTTTGGTATCAAATCTAGTTTCTCCACTATGTAAGAAGCTCGAATTTCCCAAAGGAGTGAGGTTGTGCGAGATTTGGCTTCGGGACTGGCCGACGAGACCTATTACCTGTGTAGGTTGTGTAAATGGCTATGATCCCCAACAAAACAACATTCAGTTCATAAAACTAACCAGATCAGTCCTTCTAGAGCTGCGTCTCTTTCCGCGCTTCTTTTGATTGGTGCATGACTCGTTATCCCGCTGAAGCTATAGCGCCTTCAATCACGAGCTAGTCTCTAGACCTTGTCACGACCATCATTTAGCTCCAAGATCGGGACCCAGTACCCGACCCTAAGTTTGAACCCCTATTGTAACGACATCTGCGGAACATGACACTGAGGGCATGGCATAGTCCATAGAAAGGTCCTTCAGAAAACACGATACTAGGTCAATTGACTATGAGAAAGTGGGTGCTCTGTAGAAAATTCTAGTTGTTGAACTTTTTAATAGATTCAACAAAAAAGACCTTTAACCAGCAATGATAGCCCCGGGCCAACGGATGTCTTACACGTTTCCTGCGTCTTCATTCGGCCAACTTTCTATTACTGTAAAACAATTACCTAGAATGACAATCGAAATCTACTACAACATACATGCATTACGAATATCACGAGCTGTTCCTTCGTGGTAACCACAGTTTACTAGACCCTGAAACGCAAGCGAAGACCCCCAAGCCGGCGGGGTCATTGCAGATTGTGGCATGGGGCAAGCATGCTGAAGGATTAGCATCCTAGCTACGCCCCCAACCCGCAAAGCCCAGACACGGCGATCATTTGGCAGACACTCCTTAGTCTCTCGGAGTCAGCGAGCGCCACCTTAGAAAGTTAGTTCTACTCCGTGCCCTGTTGCATATTGGAGAATCCCTGTGTTCCATTATAATTTATTCATGTCGATCCTAGCTTCTAACGGCTGCAGATTACAGCCGGGTCGTCTCCGTCTCACGTCAGATTTCGTCGTGGCTGCCACCTACGATATAGGTACAACATACATATTTTATATGCAAGGCCACCTTTCAAAATCTCCGCATCTACAGGAAGAGATTTCTTTTGCTCATGCTTGGCAAACTCGTGCCTTGTTTTCCTGGCGTGCGGTACTAATTGGGAGAAGAGGAAAACCCCTGGATCTAGAACACCTAGGAAGTGATTCACTTGAAGAAGGAATAATGAAGGCCGCGTGTCGCATGAATCACGAATGTAATCTCTCTTCGACAGAAAAGAAAGTACGATCGACCGGACCGCCGACCCTCCTCCGGGCCGGCTCCCGCCGTGTCCGTTGCAGATTTTGCCTTCAAATCGCGTGGCGCTTTCGAGATGAAAGATAATGTATAGATCTATATTTCAATTATATGTTGTACAGAAAGCTGCAGTAAAGAGGGTCCGCGAATTGCCCTTTTTGGGATCGGCTGAACATACTGTGGGTCTACTGTACTCCGCGTTGGAGACGCGCAAAAAAACCGGACCATACTACTAAATAAAGCATGTTCTTTAGCATCTTCTGACCCAATGCAAGGTATAGCGCATGGCGGATATATATAACGGTAATCTATAGGAAGGACAGAATGAAGCAAACAATTCGATCTTTTTCTCCATCAATTGGGAAATGAAATCCCGAAGCAATTGGTGCGTGAGACAAACACGACAAAGTAGAAGTCTGTAGATATATGCCTGCAAAATCAGGCATGTTTATTCAAAAGTGAAAAACTCAACTAGTAAATCAGTTATAGTTTGTAAAAAGAAATGCGCGCGTATCACAATCACTGGATCTGAAAAAAACGTAAAATATCCGTGAAAATCCGAGCTAGCATCGTTAATCGAGAGTAATAAAAGCCGAGCTTAGGAGCGCACTAGTCTATTCCCTAAGGTTCATGCAATTCGGACATCGCCAATGTTCCGTCAAGCACTGGGCAATACACACTCCACCAATGATACTTGACTTCGACAGTCATATATCCGATTAATCACAAGCCCCGAGCGCTCAACGATGTCCTGGAACTCTGCGGGTGTTCTCTCAATTCCATTGATGATGCTCATCATAGTAATGTCTCGTTGGTGGCTGTATCGGGTGAAGTAGCCGTAATTAGCCGGAAGAGGTTCTGGAGCCGAGGCAATTTGTTCCGTAAATCCAGCCGTGGTATTCATGACTTGATCGCAGATGAGAATCCGGGAGTTGGACTTCATGGCTGCTTTAATACCAGCTAGAATTTGGATGCAGTAGTCATCCGACCAATCGTGCCTAAATCATTTCTTTCTTTAACACCAGTTCATATAGCGATATGTAAGTCGTCACCACTTACAAGATATACCGAAGCCAGTAGACATCAGCCCCAATAACGGGGTTCGTATTGAAAAAGTCATGTTCGAGGAATTTGACGCGGCCTTGGCTGAGGGCTTGAGGATTTTCGCGTGGCCAGATCTCGCCCTGGGCTTGAGCGAGTGCAGGGGCGCGGTCCTGCACGACAAAGTTGAGGTTCGGGTAGATCTTAGATAGCTGAAGGCAAAATCCACCTGGTTTTTGGGGTTAGTTTTCTTGTCTCCGAATTGGAGTTGGGTAGAACATACCAACTCCGCCGCCAACGTCGACAACCTGTGCGTTACCTAATGATTCCCAGGGGAAATCTAAACTTGTTGTTAGTGCATGTATGGGCCGTTTCCATGACCCCATGCTTGAGGAACATACCGAATAGATGCGCAACACCAAATACTCGACCACCGCCAAGCATAGCGAGGCCAAATATTCCAAGTTCGGGCCTCCGGATGGACTCGTCTTGATCTTTGCTTTGAAGTGCAGAGGTAACCTCAGGGCCAAAGGCTCCTGGGTAGGCCCCATATCCGCCTTTCTCAAGCTCGGAGGGTGTGGTGCCTTCTTCAAGCCAATTCCATCGTTCTTGTGTTGTTCCGACGGCCTTTTGCCAGGCAGACTCTTTAACAGAGTAGGAAAATCCAATTTCAGGATCAAGGAGAGAGCGTGGAAGAGCGTCAGAGGCGCTATAAAGATCCCATCCACTAATTCACATTATTAGCACATTCAACGGATTGTTTGATCTTGTGAAAAATGACTTACAACATAGCAATGTACGCCCGTAGAGGTTCGTTGTTAACCAGGCGAGCTGAAATTGCGTTGTTTGCAAAAACGCCGTCCTCCAACTCCTGGAAAATGTGGATCGAGCATAGACAGCGCAAGATGCGACCTGGAATAGAAGCATAGCATGGTAAGCAAACGTATCGGGAATTGCGACCAGTCTTCGGATGCGAACATACCAAGCTTCCTCTTCTCGATGCCAACTTTCTTGGCGACATCTTCTAAGGAGACGCCCTTGTTCCCGCTCTCTGATAAAAAGTCCGGGATCTTCAGTACAGCTGCGATATGCAAGCATCGTGCTTCGTTATACTGCGACGAAACTTCCAAGAGCCGGCTGCTGGGGTCTGAGACCAGCTCAGTCAACTTGCCAGTCGCTGCGATGAGGGTCCGCTGTGCTTCAAAAAGCTCGTGGCTTGGTAGTGTTTTTTCGCTCTCATCTGCGCCATTATCTTCTTTGGGTGAAGAACTAGGAAGCTTTGCCCATTCCGCAATGATCTGATTGATGCTATTGCGGGTGATATCTGCCAGCTGGAGGAGCTGATGGGCGTCTTGAAGGGTTGGCATGGTGATTGTGTTATCTTTTTACTGTGACTTGAAGAAGAGAGAGTCATGGAGCAGATATGTCATTGGTGGTGCATGTTATATATAAATTTGAATGAACTAGGGAGGAGTATGTTCTTTGACCCGGCGTACAATGTACTATTTCTCTCATTACTCCGGTTTCAACTCGAAAAAAGCGATTCTATTCCATGTAGGTCCAGTAACCCGGATCTCATTGTTGAGGCACCAAAAATGTGGAGAAGTAGGCCCCCAATTTCTCAGTCTCATCTGGCGCTGTACTGGTTCCAACCCAAAGGTCCGGTCGAATTACTACAACTGCACCAGTCCGATGGTTGACACCCCAAGTGCTGTGAGCATCGTCATCTGGAGCCCGGTCATCCGCCAATACAATGGCTCTCTCTCGCAGAGCGGCCAGATCATCATCAATTGCAAGGCTCTCCTGGACCTCGAACGGCATGCCCTTCGCCACAAGCACGATGTTGAACATATCCAAGCCGCCAAATCGAGCATAGAACCCATCGGTAGTTCTTTTGGAGGCTATCTCCTTTGAAAACACTTTTAGATGCTCCCGCACAGGACCAAGAAGATTCGACCCAAACACAACCAGATGGAAGCGACCGTCCCCGGGTAGTTTGTCGTACAGGTAACCCGTGTGGCTATCATCAATACACACGCGTGGGTTTGGTGCGCGCACTCCGCTCTTCACGTTGACCGGCGGAGTATGCTGGACCCCATTCGCACCAATGGCTTGTCCCACGGGAGGATTCAAGCAGCTTGTATCGTACGCTGCATCCACCCCGAGAAGGAACTGCCCGTAGTTTGTAAAGAACTTATACAAAAACGCCTTCGCTTCATCGCGCGAGAATGCAGTAGTCCCATTCTGCTGATCTTTTGTAACAGATTCATCAGAACTTGTATGGTCGCGTGGTGTGGTTGAATCATGCTCAGCACTATGCGCCCCGTTCGTCCCGTTCGTCCCGTTCGTTCCGTTCGCCCCATTCGTCTTGGGCTTTTTATTCTCCAGCACCGTACCCAGATCAAGCAAACCGGCTGTTGGGATTTGCGAGCTGCAGACCAATCGCAGATACTTACCAGAAATCTCAATGATTTTGGCGGCATGGAGACGGCGCTCAGAATTGTATGTTGCAAGCAGTTTGTTAGGAAGGGCCTTGCCTTTAGCGCAGAGACCAATCTTCCACCCAATATTGGCGGCATCCAAAATAGAGGCGTTAAGGCCAAAGGCACCCATAACGCTGTGAACATGTCTGTTTATTATGATCATCGTTAGGCCAAACCTGGAGCTATCAACGATAGGAAATACATACGCTGCATCCCCAACCAGGTGAACACGCTGGTCCGGGGAGGAGAATGATCGAGCAACACGTTCGCTAACTAGAAGAATATTAGGAACAACAATTTGTGTATCTGCGAATGAAAAGGGTTGACACTTACTTTTCCAAACCGCAAACCAACTCAACGGCGCACCGAACGATAATTTGTACGGAGCGAAGATTCGATTTGCTTGCTCCAGGACTTCCTCAGGAGTAACCGAATGGATATCCACTTGGCCACCGGACTCAGCAAAGGTTGGATCCCTCGCTTGTCGGGAAGCTGCCAGGGGCCCCGTTTGAGAAATATTCAGTTGTGTATACAGCCTGTCCACATCACCAGTCAGAACATCACGAATTCCAGATTGGGGAGGATGCGCGAGCCCAACTAGGAGGAGCCAACAAGAAGAAACTCACCGAATATACCCATCCTCTCTTGGAATAATGACACAACCCCCATGCTCCGTGCTGATCACGGAACCAAAAATCCAGGCATGCGGATAGTCTGTCTCGAAGACACAGTCCATAATACCCCAATAGATATCAGTACTAATGCCATCGAATGGAATTTCCAGCTTCTTCCGAATCGCACTTGAGGCGCCATCGCTTCCTATCAAAAACTTAGCCTGGATCTCGGTCTCCTTCCCCTCTCCATCTTCGATCACACAGTTGATTGGATAGGCGGAAGGGTCCTCGGAAGCCGCTAGCGAGGACTCAATCTGGTAATCCTTCAACGTCGTCGCGCGCTCCACGAGGACCTTATGGCGCAAAAGATCGCGAACAAAGATGCGCTCAATCTGCCCCTGCGTGATAATGTGGAGACCGCGATAGCGGGATTCGGATTGGTGCGAGCGGCCGTGGTGGAGTAGGGTTCCATTGTGGTAAATCGCGGTACGTTCGATCAAGGGGCCTTCTTCCTGTACCTCAGAAGCAAGTCCCCAAGTTGACAGTGTCTCGAGAAAGCGCGGTTGGACACCGTCAGCACGGCCTGCTACCAGCGGGGAACTATTCTTGTCTGGGTGCTGGTCAGTATGGGTTCGAATCTATGAAAAGATAAAAAACAAAAAAAAAAAACCACAGCAGATGAACAAACGTACCAATGATGCGGAATGTAAGGCCCTGGCGGAGACAACTAAGCGCGACTTCAAGTCCACTCGGTCCAGCTACACCTGTTAGACTGATATCCGAATAGACAACATGCTGTTGACATACCTCCACTGATCAGCACATCGACCTTGGTAGGCGGGTTCCACCAATCAGGTACACCGTGTGGCGATGCAGTTCCATCGTGCAACGTTGGCCAGACACGCAGGACATTGAAACCCAGATCATTGTGACTCGTAGACGTGAGAATCTCATCCGAAGGTGGGATCTCGTACTGCGGTCCGGAGTTATTCCCACTTTCGTCGGTGAGGCTCTAGAGACCAATTGTTTGTCAGTTTGTACAATTGAAAACATGCCTGAAAAATGCTCATACCTCCGGAATGATCCAGTGAGGGCTCTTAGACGCCTGGCGGTAGCCGTTTTCATGGGTGTAGGGAAGGATAGAGTGCGCCATTGTGTATATACAAACTTGCGATAGATTTTCGATTTAACGGTACTTCCGGGTTTTGCACCTGGCTTTGAGGCAAATAATGTGTTTATAAACACCCAGAGAGCTGCCTCAATCAAAATTATTTGTGTTCGAGGGCGTTGGCTGATGGTGTACGCCGGTCCTCAGCACGGCTGTTGGCTCTCTACCGGGTGTCTTAGCCTAACGTGTTGTAAACATTATTTTCGAAGTTTGAACTTTAGTCTTTGTTCTCTGATCAAAATTTTAGTTGATCTAGTCGCATAAAACGGGAGAGCGAACGAGGGTTTTAAAGGGACTATCTGGACAATGCGGTTCTGCAGCGCCTTGGCTCTACTATGTAAATTTTCACGCTCCCTCTTGCCCTCCCCAATATATAATCCGGATAATCTGAGAAAAGATAAAGATTAAAAATACACCAGAAAGAGTCATTCAAAAAGGCATTCATAAAATGGGTAGACATGCTGGTGATGCTGGTCCGAGGACAGTCGAATACTCATACCTTGAATACTTGATTTCATCTACAAAAAATCAATTCGGATGTGTCCCTTCAAAACTGGGAGTGAATTTACTCTCAATTAAAGTGTATTAAAACGTGTACTAATGATTTTGGCGTTGGCGCTCACTTATGGGGGCAAAATTGAATTTATCGTGTTGAGTCGCTTTAGACCCTTTAGTGCCACAAAAATAATCTGTTCTAGGATATCGAGAATTTTGGACTGCATTCAACAACGTTTTATACTTCAATCTAAAACTTATCATGCTCAATCTTCAATCAAATGGACTTTCTTTCTTTAGCAACATTGAATCTCAAATTCATAACGCCGTCACCTTCCCATATGCAAACTTCAATTTCTCCGCGACCGCTTCAATCTAGAAACTTGGTATTAAAATCCGACCGGTAAATTATGGGACATGAAATGACTCACATTTTCATCGTTGAACGGCTCAAAATGGTTACCTGGGATATCGTACACTGCTAATGAACGGCCAAGGAGGCCCTCCCATTGGCGAATTGCCGAAGCTCGATATTGTTGGCTTTCAAGCCAGGGGTATGATACACCACAGAGATGGGTGGTATTAATAGCTTGCTCGCTGTGTAGAACCGCGTATCTTCGTCCTGTCGGTATGGGATGTTGTATGTCATAACCCGCCAGGAAGCTTGCGTGGCTTGTAAATTGGAAGGACAGAGTTTCCAAGACAGACTGAGGAAGCTTCTTTGGATTCAAAACATGATTCACAATCTCGGAAGGAAGAGGCTGGTGATCCAAGGGGACTGGTGAGTCAATGAGAATGACGGCAACTGTCGTGAGCCCCATCTTGTCGAGATGCTGTGCAACTTCATGGGCGAGAACACCACCGAAAGACCACCCTATTTTCGTTATCAATCTTTCGCTCGTCTGAAGATTTAATGAGATAACTTACCACCGAGGACCACCTGCTTCGTTTTCACAGTTGACGCAATTGATGTAGCATATCGGCGAGCCATATCGTGCATGTTACTCGCCCAATGTGCCTGAGCCGATAACTCAGGGTTCCGGATGCCAAACAAATTGCAGCCCAACTTGGGGAGGCGTTTATACTTCTCGATCAGTCCACTGCCGTCGTGAATTAGAATCAGCGGATAGGAACTATCTGGTCCTTTTTGCAGGTGCACAATACATTCTTCCTTTGGATTTCCAGGCGATCGGACTTTGGTCGTGGCCTCCTTGATGAGGTCCGTAGGGACTTCGGTGCTAGGTAAACTGACATCTGCCGCAAGAATTTCCGCAAGGTCGCCGATTGTCAATTCCGGAGATGAGAATTCGTGTGCCAAATTCTTGCCAAATCTCTTTTGCAAAGCTTCCTGGAATTCAATGGCCATTAAAGAATCCATTCCAAATGCTTCGAATATCATATCTGGTTGGACATCCGAAGGGTCAAAGCCCCAAGTCTCTCCCACCAGTTGTACGAGGAGATCAAGAATGTCGCTTGTGGAGCTATTCAGTTCCGCGCAGGGAGTAAAATTGCTCGTTGAGATGGTCGAAGGACTGTCGTCACTGTTGTCGGAGCTGGAACTGCTGTTGCTGGATTCCTCATGGGCCGATGACATCTCAGTGGGACCGCGCGCGCTGGCAATGCAGTCTTGGATATCCCGGACCGTTTCCAGATTCATGAACGAGTCAGTATTCAGGTGGGGAAATTGCGTCTTGATGGATTGGGCAAGTTCAATTTGCATGAGCGAATCAATTCCCAGGTCCGCCAGTCGCTTGTCAGGAGTGATCATATCCTGTGGCTGGCCACACAGATTGGTGATCAGGTTGACCACCGTACGTCCTGGATCCACAAATTGAGACACAGAAGTCCGCGTAGTGGTTTTCGACACCTTGGTTTGAACTGCAGGTACAACTGGCCGCGGTACATCTCCGTTGGACCGCTGGCCAGCCTGGCGGGCTAAGTGACTTGCAAAAGAGCGGATATTCAGGCGTTTGAAGATCATGCCCTCGATGCTAGCAACCATTTTTCCATCGAGGGTCATTGCAAATGCCTCACCAATACGTTCCCCGTTTCCGCAATCTAGCAGGCTACAGTACACCCGGAAGGTATCCTGTGGAATGATGTCGGTGTATTGGACAACCGTGGACTCCACCTTACTGCAAATGAATGCGTCAGTGGATTTTGCTTGGCTGTTGGCGACGAATCCGGCCGCATGTAACAAAGTATCAATGAATACTGGAGACATGATGCCTCCTTCAAGAGTGCTGACGGGAATCTCGAATGTCCCATAGCCATCCAGCTCGGCCTCCGAAACATGTAGCTGTGTGATAGATTGATATGCCTCCGAGTAGGCAACAACCCGAGGAAAGATGATGTTATAAATGACGTTACGGCGCAAAGTGTTTGTCTGATTCGAATTCGCAGATAGTAGTTTGATTTGTCGTTTGGCGTACGCTGCCTTCCGCCCAAGGAATGCTTTCGCATTCGTAAAGGACATCCATGCTGTTCTGCCGGAACACAAGACAACTTCGGGGTCACCAGTCCGTGATCCTGGCAATGTAAAGGTAAATCTTCCTTCACTCTCGGGGATACCGACCACAGATTTTGCCAGGGTCAATAGAACAGTCGAATCTTTGGTCTCAGGCGAATACACAAGGGGATGTCCAAAAGTGATATCACTTACCACCGCCAAAAGATCTTGACTAGGTAGGTCTTCATAGTGCATGGCCTCAAGTACCATTTCATGATACACCGACGCCGGGCATAACGGGAACCCATCAACAGAGTGGCCTTCGATGTACTCTGACAGGGAATCAAGTGTCGTATTGAAGGTTGATATGCCTTTTCCCGTATCACAGTCCACCACCGATTGTAGCAAACGGAAGATCTTTGGTTTTGGAGCCTGGGTAGTGGAGGAAATTGCTTTTTCGACGACAGGTTCTTCGAAGGGGACGTAAAGCGACTGCATTTGGAATGGATAGTCGGGAAGATCCACAACTTTGGCACCTGTACCATCGAAAACATTTCGCCACTGTATTGAGTTGTAACGCAAGCTCATCTGTTGCAAAGCACGACTCATTGTAATCCAGGGATCTTGGCCCTTGGTAATTGAGGGGAGTAAAACGTTGTCTTGTCCAGAGAATTTGGCACGGATCATGGGCAATGTGATAGGACATGGGCCAACTTCGATAAATGTGGCTTGTTGCATTTGATCTTGCTGGTACAGCAAATCAATGAGCTCCGTAAAGCGCACTGCTCCTCTTGTTTGTTGAATGGGGTAGCTGGGATTCAGGTCGCCTTCTTGGATGAAGCGCCCGTGGAAACAAGATCCCAATGGGATTTTGGGGGTGCGGAAACGAAGGGTTTCACATTGCGTCTTCAATTCTGGAATGATTGAGTCCAAAGCAGACGAATGGAAACCGAGAGGTACGTTGAGTACCTTACAGCGAGCTCCTTTCTCTTTGAGTAGCAGTGCCAATTGTTCAACTTGCTTGACTGGTCCAGACACAACAGAATCCGCCGAACTATTGTCACAGGCTAGTGAGAGCTGAGACAAACCGGAGTGCTCAATGATATGCGTGATGGATACTGCCGACTCATTGCATGCAAGCATAGTAGTCTCTCCAACTTTGCATGTTGACGACATCAATTGTGCGCGTTGGATAATCAGCAACAGAGCATCTCGCAGCGAAAGAGACCTACTGATCACCATGGCCACATATTCTCCAAGACTAAAAAATGGTCAGACTTTTCACAATATACCGTATGCGATGCTGATTTCGGCTTACCTATGCCCAATCACGACATCCGGATGAATGTTGTATGACATCCATAGACACGCGAGAGCGTATTCCAGGGTGAAACATGCAATCTGTGACCACAGGACCCAATCTTGAGGATTATCGGGGCTAAAGGAGCCATCCAGTGATTTGCTCGGCATAAAATCTCCAAACCCATTTTGCTCAAGCAAACGATCACATTCTTGAACTTTGGCCTTGAAGACTGGGGCAGTAAGCATGAGTTGTTGCCCCATTCCATCGTGGAAGCTGCCTTGTCCTGAGAACACAAAGACAATCGGTCGTTTCTTTCCATAATTGACCAAAGAAGTTTCTATCTCTTTCGATTTTTCGAGCTGATCGACCAGCTCTGGCAAGGTTCCTCCGACGATCGAAAAAATGTGTTGATGCTTTTGTCGGCGAGCTGTTGTCGTATAGCAAATATCCTGGATGGCAGCATCATTTTCTCGGAAAAGGACCAAATATTTTTCAATGAGCTCATGAAGGGCACGAGAATTTCTCGCAGATAAAACCAAGTTATATGCTGCTCTTTGAGTAAATTTGTGATCCTTGCGGCGTGGTGACATGCGATATTCGTCAATTATCAAGGCAGCGTTTGACCCAGCTGCACCAAAGTTGTTCAAAAGGGCCCGCCGTGGTACATTAGGCGCCATGCGATTCCACTCGGAGAGTTCAGTTGGTATTCTGATATTACGACCAGCCAGATTTTGCAACTTTGAATTCAACGTGTTGAACCCGACCTGGGGTGGAATTTTCGAAAACTTCAGCATCATGAGCAGCTTTGCTAGACCCGCGGCGCCCGATGCTGCCTCTGCATGTCCAATGTTTCCTTTTACTGACGTGAGATAAACTGGTCTGTGAGAACCGCCAAAGGTTGATCCAATGCTGGAGGTCTCTATCCCATCGCCGGCCTTGTTCAGAAGTCAATATCGAATTTTCTACTCGACCTGGTAGCTGTAGACGTACCTGTGTTCCCGTTCCATGGGCTTCGATTACATCTATTGACTTTGGGTCAATATTTCGCCGGACCAGGAGTTTCTCGAAAAGCTGTTCCTGGGTGCGACCATGAGGATGAGTGATGGACGAGGAGTTTCCGCTCTGATTCATCTCTGCTTCCTTGATCACACCGTAGATTCGATCACCTTCACGGACTGCGTCGGAAAGTCGCTTGAGCACAAATAGACCACACCCTTCAGCTCGGCAGTATCCGTCGGCTGAAATATCAAAGGGCTTGCACTGGCCAGTTGGGCTCAGGAAGTGCGCCCGTGAAAGACCAAGATACATCTTTGCTGTTAGTATGTCCTTCATTTGGGGGAGAATCAAGTGAGCTTACATCGGGGCTTGTGATGGCATTCACTCCACCTGCCAACACAGTAGTGCAATCCCCTTGAGCTAGAGCCCGACAGGCCATTACTATCGAGACAAGCGAAGAGGAACAAGCAGTATCAATCACAATTGACGGCCCGCTCCATCCAAATGCGTACGACAGTTTTCCACTCAAAAAGGCTCGGAGAGTTCCTAGCGCTGTTAGTCACTTTGTCTCAGCTTTGAGGATAGAACACTACCTGTCGAGTAATACACATCAACGTTTCGCTGCAGATTTTGGACGTAATCATCAGTTGCCACGCCGATATAACATCCCATTGTCTCAGGAGTGAAAGTAGGTGCTCCATTCGGTACGTATCCTGCGTCGTCCATAGCGTGTACGGCTCCGCGAAGCAGCATTTTTTGTTGCGGATCCATCGATTTCGCCTCTCGAGGAGAGATACCAAAATACTCATGATCAAATTGAAATGGATCGTTGACAAAGTTGCCATGGGTCGCTTTCATCTCCCGGGGTGGTCGGCAATTGCGATTTCCGGCGATGTAGTCGTTTACTTCGAATCGGGTGTTTGGTATCTGTTTGGAATTTCAGTCACTGGGTCACAATTCCTAGGACGCAAGAATGGACAAATCACCTCTTGCTGTGCATTCAGACCAGTTTCTAGCATTTTCCAGAACTCATCTTTGCCGGCGCCCGAGGGGAAATCGACCGACATCCCCACAATAGCAAAGCCGTCCGTCTGAGGTGCATTGGCCCCTGGGTGAGTACCTGGGATATCTATCCACCCTGTCCCTGCAGGATAAGGTATGTCTTTGCATACTGATGCCAGCAAAGCATTAGACCCAGGTCCCACTGTGACTATCTCCCAATCGTGATCTGAGGAATCAATGTAGCCCATAGCCGAGCGCCAGGTGTTGTAAAGGTCGGCGGTATCGACCAATATCAGGCGAAGGGCGTATTCCAGAAGTGAAGATGACTTGAGTGTCACCGCATCAATCATAGAAGCGTCACGACAAGACCAAATCGGTCTCTTCATCGCCATTGATGATGGAATTGAGATGTCTCCCCGCTTAACATCCTCAAGCACATAACTCAATGCGCGGGATGCTTTCTCTCCGCCGTGATATAAAGCATGGACATGAACAAACTCAGCGGTGGATGGTTTTGAGACATATTGGGACTTGAATGCCTTCAATGCGTGACCTGGCCCGACAAGGCTGAAAGAAGCTTTGCCAAATCTTGAGGACACCTGGATCATCGATGATTCAGGAACCGATCTATTGAACTCTGTCACTTCTGTCATAATATGATCTTTATCCTTTTCCGAAATTGAAAGAGCCCAGGGCTGGGCTTGCCAGTCTTCTGACAGTTGTTGACTCTGCTCTGCGGCCCGGTATCCTATCCAGAATGCGAGCCGTACAACCTCTCCGCTGAGCTGAATATACTCATCCACGGTAGTACTGCATGCTAGAACAAGTGCGGGAAGCATTCCAGAGCAGAATCCAATTGGCGTTGTCTGCTTTAAGCTTTCCAGCGTCGTGTCGTGGCGAAGGTACCCAACCAGCTGGTTCACACAAAGGCATACCCCCTGTAGGATTGGGTTATCGGAGTGCGCAGAAGGCACATTTAGCAGTAGGTGTGGGCTGCTCGGGACATCAAAGTCTGCCCATGTTGGGATAGAATCTCTTAATTGAGCCCGAATGACCTCTCCAAGGAATGCGGTGTAACAGGTTGATAGCAAAAGTGAAACGGCAGCAGGGTCATTTTGTGTATCTGCTTGTGACGTTGACCCCGAGGAAAATATGGAACGGCTCCCCTGCCCTCCAAAAAATACAAGGCGTTTGGAATTCATTGCAAAAGTTGTGTTGTGTTGAAAATGTCTGGAAATGGAGATATCAAAGTTTCTGGGTTGAAGATATTGATCGGGCGTTCACAAACACAATCATTGAGCCTTTGATTGACATATCATTGCCATATTATGTCAAACTTAAAAGAACTCGTCTAAGATGACTGTTTCTGAGTTGGGCGCTGTTGCTGAAATCGTGCCCAGGACCGGCGTACGTTGTTGCCACAGGTATCAGCCTGTCAACGACGAACCCCTACATGCAATTAACGAGAATGCAGTCTTTGGAGCTAGTACAATTGACGTGACCCTAACTTTAGAAGGCTAGTCTATGTACGCGGTGTCCGCTTTCCTCTTCATGGTCTCACATCTAGGCCGCTACCTGCCCCAAGGGGGACATCTTCCGGCTCCAGCGGTACATAACAGGCACAAAATCCCTTTATGTAGACACGGACTACATCTAGCCTCTTTTGTAACATTATCCAGGTTATATACAATATGGGACTCAATAGCTTCGAATTAGACTTCCTCCGTCCGATATTGAATGTTTCCAGAAGCCTGGTCACCGACCAGTCCGCAATCCACAGCCTTCCGGATCTCATCGATTTCAACGCAGAGCACAACCCGGATCTCATCTTTTGCTTCCAAGAGATACGCCAAGAAGGAAAACACGTCGATCTCACCGGGGTCACTTTTCGCGAACTAAAAAATGCCACCACCAGCTGCGCACATCTTATCCGGAAGTCACTCGCAGTTGAAGTTGGGGGTGTCCTAGACAAACGACCAATCGCACTGCTTCTGGAAAGTGATATCAATCTATTTGTCCATCTTGCTGCTTTATTATACATGAATATTCCTGTAAGACAACCCCGCTTTTCTCAATTTTGGCATTGTTCTGACATGAAGATATACATAGGTCCTCGTGCTCTCCATCCGCCTTAGCCCAGCAGCCATCTCACACCTCCTGGAGTCGACATCAGTGCGTGCCATTATTACGTCACAAAGGACTCGGGTAACAGCTGAAAATGCGCTCAAATCACCACAATTCCGGCAGCAAAAGGGCTTGCAATTGATACCAAGCTCGTCGTTCCAACAGCTAGTACAACTCTCGCCGCTAGTCGAGTCGAAACCCCTGAAGTGTCTTAAACTACCAGATCATGAAGGCGCAATTATTCTTCACTCTTCTGGCACAACGGGCCTTCCAAAGCCAATTTTTCTAGCACATCGGTACTTGCTGGGGTACGCAGCGTGCCATCGCCTAGAGCCATCTCAATGTCTCGGCAAGCGGAATGTCTCGACCCTTCCCATGTATCATGTAAGCAATCCTTCCTTGATCAAAGTAATTTGTATATGCTGACAATTATTCTGTCAAGGGCTTTGGTTTATTAGGCCCATGTATCAGCTTAGCAACTGGGAAAACATGCTGTTTCCCGTCAGCGTCTGTGATCCCGTCCGCCACGTCTGTGGCAGAACTAATCCAAAGGTCTGGGAGTTCCTCTCTGATGACAGTCCCAAGTATTCTTGAAGAAGTAAAGAGCAATCCAGCGCTGATGCAGGCATTGAAGGGCTTGGATTTTGTGGCGGTGGGAGGTGGCGCTATTAAGCCCGCCATCGGTGAACTTCTTGTCTCTAACGGAGTCAAGTTGCTCAATCATTATGGTGCCACAGAAATTGGTGCCATTGCTCCGATTTTTGTGCCTGGAGATGACTACGATTGGCGGTATCTCCGTATCCGGACCGATATGGGTCTTGAGATCAAAACTGTCGAAGCGAAGAATGAAGATGGCAACCCATCCTACCAATTGGTAGGTTACCCCTTTGGCTGGGATGGTCCGTTTGTCATCCAAGACCTCTTGCGACGTCGATCCGAATCTTCCCATCTCGAAGTGGCTATTCTGGGTCGAAATGACGATCTTTTAGTCCTCTCAACTGGAGAAAAGGTCCTTCCAAATGCTCTTGAGATGCTCCTTAGCAGGCAAGAGGGAGTGAAGGCAGCTGTTGTATTTGGGCAGAATAGGGAAGAGGTTGGAGTTCTCATAGACCCAGAAGTAACTCTTGGAGATGCCGAGACGGACCATCTTGTGGAGCGTATCTGGTCTGTGTTGCAAAAGGAAAACATTTCCCTTGACCGCCATGCACGCATTTCTTCAAAGGGAATGATCCTCATCAAGCCTTCGGGTACGACATTACCCCGATCAGACAAAGGATCTGTCATGCGTCGTGAGACATATGATCTCTTCTCCAAGGAGATTGAAGAGCTCTATGCCAATTCTAGCATTCAAGATACTTTGTCTTTCAAACTCGAAAATCATCCGGACAAGATAATTACCAGTCTGCGTGCTATAGTTCAGACTTGCGTGCAAGATCGGGGGCTGCCTGTCACTAACTGGTCAGACACTGATGACTGGTTTGAACTCGGAATGGACTCCCTAGAAGCGACACGTTTGGCTCGTCTGCTGAGTCGTGTGTCAAACAAAGATATATTCCCGGCAATAAGATCTCAACAAGTCCAGCCCTCGTTCATCTATCGAAATCCGAGCTTCAAGGCCTTGTCAAGCTGCTTATTGGCAGGCGGGGGAGACGGGGAAATGAAGGAAACTTCTTCCCGGTCTATAACAAAACAGATGCTTGATCTAGCACTCAAGTACACTTCCGCCCGATTTGAAAACCGTGTGATTCTCCTCACTGGCTCCACGGGTCATCTCGGTGTGCACCTTTTAGATCAGCTGTCGCGAAACCCCAACGTATCGCAGATCATTTGTCTCAGCCGGTCGCATCAGGGACAAGAACTTAGGGATAGGCAGCAAAAAGCCAACACTGAGCGCGGAATCAACCTGCCAGAATCTGCATGGGCAAAAATTACATTCTTGTCATCAGCCCAACTTCATCAACCTAGGTTGGGCTTACCGGATGAGGATTATCGTCGTCTAGTGCGAACAGTGACTCACATCATCCATAATGCCTGGCCAATGGACTTTCAGAGGGGTCTTTCTTCGTTTGAACCGCAAATCGAAACCGTGCATAGACTGGTTACTCTTTGTGAAGACTGTTATAGAAAGCAAAGGCCTTTGACTCCTCCCCAACTACTTTTCACATCGTCCATTGCCGTTGCCGCGCACTCCCCATATCGGAAGAGACTACCAGAAGCGCCAATTCTAGATCCATCGACCACGGCAGATCTAGGCTATGCCCAAGCCAAGTGGGTATGTGAAAGGATTTTGATTGAAGCAGCCAAGACACAGGGACATCTGCGTCCAAGTATCGTGCGTCTAGGTCAGTTGACAGGGAGCACGGAATTGGGGAAATGGAATTCTAAAGAGCACTTCCCGGCAATTCTCAAGGCATCACAACTTGTTGGGTCTTTGCCAGAGCTAGATGGGGTGAGTGAAACAATA
Organism: Penicillium sp. IBT 31633x; assembly: GCA_028827885.1. NCBI lineage: Eukaryota > Fungi > Ascomycota > Eurotiomycetes > Eurotiales > Aspergillaceae > Penicillium > Penicillium sp. IBT 31633x. The sequence continues at coordinate 1,057,513 of JAPWDP010000002.1, forward strand.
AAATTCTACCGAGCGAGACTAACAACTCGAAAGACATTCTCATGGATTCCAATCAACATCGCCGCGAAATCTATTCAGGAAATACTCTTCTCGCGCCAGACAGAACCTCCCAAAAATATCGTGTATCACATTGAAAACCCGATACGCCAATCTTGGAAACCACTGCTACCTGTGATTGCTCGGCAGTTGAATCTGGATTCCCCATTGCCGGTTCCATTCCCGACTTGGCTCGAGCGCGTACGGTCGTTTGCCGGTGTTGACACGGATTTAGGCTTCATTCATGCTATTCTTCCATTCCTTCAGGAAGAATTTGAAGTTCTGTCCAGTGGGGGTGTAGTGCTTGACACTTTGAGGGCACGATGTGCTTCACGGTCGTTGCGTGCTTGCAATGGAGTAGGTATCGACTTACTGAATCTTTACATTGAAGCGTGGAGAAAGGAAGGTTTTTTGGTGTAAAGATTCACCATTTCATTAATTCTAGGCTATTTAGCCTAATGAATGCGCATGCTGCTTCTACCTATATTTGTGCATTTTAATCGACGTAATTGTAATTAGGCAAAGAAGGTACATCTAAACGGTGTCATTGGCGTGGTGGAATTACGCATAATTTTCGCTCTCTAAACCGGAAAGGACATTCTGATTCTTGAATAAATTGGCTTAGATATCGCTTTTTTGAAATTCCTTTGATGCTCCTATTTTCCTTACGGTATATGCTACAATACATGTGTTGGAAAGACTTCGCCATTTTCAGGCATTGAGAAACATGGAGTGTGTGGCAACCAATTGATTTCGAGAACAGCGATATATATAAATGACGACAACTTATGAGATACATTCATGCTCCAGAGCCTGAGCTACATTGCATTGTCCTCATTCAAAACTAACCGGGCGAAATAATTGTCTTCCTTCCTAAGCAGTGGCAAGTCCCAGCTTGCGCTGCTCTCCTCCAAACACTTTCTCGAGATGATCGGCATCCAAGAACGCCTTGGCCTCGACAATCTTGCCCTCCTCGTTCCACCGGCAGTGCCACGAGTAATGCTGGTGGTAAGGAACACCGCTTTTGGTGCTGGTGTTGACTGTTTTCATTTCGATGACGGACCAGCCATCCTGGCCGACGATGACACCCTCCTCTCCGCCGGGAACTTCAAGTTTGTAGCCGGGATCAGCCAGGAGAAGGTTGATGTTTGCCCAGGTTGCGTTGTAGTAATCTTCTTTGGTTGACCAGGTGCCGGAGAAGCGGTGCTGGCCGGTTACCTGCCAGTGGACGTTGTCATCGACGTAATCGAAGAACTTCAGGGTTCCTTTGGGGGGGTCGTTGAAGTTTTGGAAGACATCGTAGATGTACTTGCGGTCTGGGTAAGGCATGGTGAGAGTGGATTGATTTTGAACGGTTGGAGATATTATTGAAGATGGAAGCTTGTAGCGAAGTGCAGTGATGAAGATGCGTTGTCATGTCGAAATACAACATATATATACATTGTTTCTTGACTTGAGGGTATTGAGGTCTTGAAGATAGTTGTACTCCGGTCCAAGGGAAGGATGTGAACAACACTTCTCATTTTGTGATTCCTTTGACTCCGTCCCATGGCAGTTGTATTCCGGTCCAAATTTCGCGTGAATAATAAGTCTACATAGGAAATCATCTCGGTACCTTTCGTTTGGCACAATCCAATTCTCAAAGTTTGCCATCCAATTCATTGCTTTTTCCAAGTCAAATCCCCAACCTTCAACTATCACATACCCATCACCATGATTGTCGGATCCTGCTTGTGCGGAAATGTTCAATATGAACTCCGCGGTGATCCAATCAATACTGCCATGTGTTTCTGCAACAACTGCCGCAAGTCAACTGGATCCATTGGAATGGCCAACAGTTGGTACAAAAAAGACGTTCGTGCGATTCTCTGCGCCGTGAATTTCGAAGCTAATCCATCTTCAGGCCGTAACTATCACAAAAGGTGCTGGTGCACTGCGAACTTACGAAGACCATGCGACTGACTCCGGAGCGACCGTGGAGCGGTCATTCTGCACTGGATGTGGGTCGCCAGTGATCGCCGAGAACAAGATCAAATTCCCTGGCGCTGTAATTGTCACCTATGGCACAATGGAGCTTGAGCAGGAAGAGAACTGGAAGCCTTCGCTAGAATACTTTTGCAAACGCAAGGCAGATTGGTTGGGAACACCAGCGGGGACTGAGAAATTCCACGAGCTTTGAATGGTGATTTTAGACTGCTTCTATTTATGGAAAAACAGCTTCAGAGATCAAATATTCTGCGAAGCTGAGATGAAAATGAAAATAATAAGCCAGGCTTCAATTCTCCGCGCTCACAGGAGGTCACTTCGTACATGGGGTGTCAACTGATCGTCCGATTTGTTGCCTTGGTACTGTAGCAAGAGGAGCAAGAGGAGAAATTAAAAAACAAAACACGACACCGGAGACTTTTCCAATTGAATCTCTCCACCGGCGCGTCGATCTGCCGAACTGCATCGACGAATATAAAAGTCTCCGGTGCAGGGGGTCCTACAAAAAAAGGGGAATGGACGAATCATGAAGCGGACCGGCGTATGGACGATGTTCGTGCATCGGAGGAATTCCGAGAATCTTCCAATTGTTTTTCCCCTTATTGAAAAAGTCGTTGGCTAGAATACTTCATGTATTAGTCCCTTGCCTCTCTCTCGGAAAGAAATGGGCCCGAATCGGCAACTTACGTAGTGTGTATGATCTACGGTTTAATATCATATTCGTCATAGGATCTACTCCGTATGTCCCTTAAATTTATTCTTTGTACACATTTGGACGAGTGCCTCATTTTGGGTTATTATACCTCATCACACTTAGAGCTCTTTGGGAATTGTCGCAAAACTTCTGTTACAGATTGTACATACAAATTAGGTAGAACTTTATTTAGTAAGTAGGTCGTTTGGAGTAGATGATCGCAAATGTTCCCCAAAAAGCAGTACTTCATAGGATTCGAACAATTCTCTGCAGCATTCTTGTATAGTGTAATCTTGTATGTTGTAAATACTGAACCAAATCTACTACCAATTCTGGACCTTTCCATAGCCCGCACTAGCTACCGAATCATTCGCCCAATACCGCCCGCTCACATGATCAATCTTTCCTATCGCCAGTCGCACTGGAATCCTCGCTCCTTCCTCTAACAAATTAGTGAGAAAATGTCTTCACAGATTAGTCAAGTGTCTGAACATACCGACAGTTTTGGGTGGCTGCCCCGCCTGCGCACCCAGTGTTGTGCCTACCCACCCGGGACAGCAGCAATTAATCAGCACATTGGGGTTGTCGCGGGCCAGAATTCGTGTCGCGGCATTCAGAGCGGCCTTGCTCGTGAAGTAGGCTAGCGGAGGCCAGCCCGATGCAGTCGCGGTGCGCTTGTCGGACGCGCGCTAGAGCGACGCAGCCATTAGTATGGCTCACAACAACTGAAGAATCAATAGATAAATTGGCATACGTTATACTCCTCGACCAGAGCATCTAGATCGGTCAAGGTAAGATCAGGGTCCAAAAATCGCTTCTGCAAGCTCGAATGGAAATAATGGAGCTGGCCGGATTGCGAGGAGAGGTTGACGATCCGGCCGCCCTTGCGCATTATTGGTAAAAAGGCTTGGCAAATCTAGGGCGGTTAGTTCATGTTCAAGAGGAAACGGCGTTTGGTGGATTTGAATACATTGACCGTCCCACGGTAGTTCACGTTGAGGGTTTCCCTGCGCTGAGCAGCGGTGATGTTTTCCTTGAAGTAGTAGAGTCCGGCATTGTTGATGAGAATATCGCAGCCCTTATTTTCATCTTGGACTCTCGCGCTGAGAGCGGAGATACTTGCCTTGTCGGTGAGGGATAGCTTGGCAGAGTGAAGTTGCACGGTTGGAGGAATGGCGACGCCAGTGAGGTCGATGGGAGCTCCTGCGCGCGATGCTGCGTATAGAATCAAGGGACCTGTGAATTGCTGGACCAATGCAGCGCAAATGGCAAGTCCAATGCCACGATTCTGCGGCGATGGTGAGAGGTGGCCTGTGACAAGACGGGGAGTGACCTTACGGCGCCAGTGACCACAGCTACCAGAGGGGTTTCCATAGTTAAACAGTGGTATATTCAGTAGGTAGCAAAAGAAAAGAGAAAATAGTTCATCGTATGACGCCACTTATGTAGGTCTGTACTTGGGACTAATTAATAATGCTTTCTTGCCTTCCTTCAGGAACTAAAAACGCCAAGGTGCGCATGAAAGAGAGCCCCGCGTATGTACCCATGTCAGGGAATGTTCCAGGTTTGTTTGTTTTTCCTTTTTTGCCTTCTTTTCTCTCTCTTCTACTCCTAAAACTTTGAATAGCTTCAACTATGTGGATTTTCCAGACATTAGTTCCGCAACCTCTTTTTATTCGGTTGTCACTGCTTAAGTACATGAAGAAGCGAACTATGTTCCTCTGAATAATTCGCATTAAGACAATCGTCGACCATCCAAAGATCAAGAACTCAATCAATTTGGCTAAGCATCCATTTAACTCCTTCTACAACGTTTTGGTGGAAGACCTCTGAACTCGGTAGTTGTGGGAACAACCAGAAATAATGTGGCATGCCCGGATATGTATGGAACATGTTTCGAATTCTATATCATGTTGGTGAGAGCTTAACCAGAAACTGAGAGTCATGACTTACCCAGATTTGTTGAGCTGATATTTAAACACGGTAGAATCATCTCGAACCGGATCTGCCTCACAGATAGCCTGATAAACTGGGGGCAAGCGGTGAATTCCAGGATGCAGGCATGGAAAGGCGTATGGATTAGCCTGCTGCTCAGTGCCACCATTGTGTCCTGGAATATGACAGATGTCATTAGAAAAGGAACAGGTAGATACGAAACAAAAAGGATGCGAGCTTTACCGTAGAACAACACCATACTCTGGCCATCCTGCACTGGAGCACCAATCCAGTTTTCCTCGTATGCCTTGAACATGGGCTTGTATTCATCAGGAACGAAGTCCGGATGAAGAAGAGCAGGACACAGGACTACAACCCCGGATACCATGTGGCGCAAGTTCTCGTCAATGAGCTTCAATGCTAATCCCACTGCGACAGTCCCTCCAAGTGATGAGCCAATCGAAAAGAAGCGATTGGTATCACCATTGATCTTGGTCGCATTGTTATAGCACTGTGCGTGTTATTATAAAAGGATTCACTGAATGTATTTTTGGACCGTACGTACCCATTGGTAGGCATCGAAGCAGTCGTTGAGTTGTGTCGGAATAGGGTATTCTGGCGCAAGTCGGAAGTCCACTTGGGCAATGATAACATTTGCATGTTCTGTGATATAACGACACATTCCTTCCGGTTATTGTTAGCAACGTTTACTCTAACTCAGGCTTCAGAACTAACGGTCTTCGAACGACGAGTTCCACGCGCCCCCAGCGACATGTCCTCCTCCATGAGCACTATCGACACGTCAGTAAGCTATTGACGCTCATTCTCCATGATAGATGAGCGAACAAAACTCCCACGGGTAATTTTGTCCCTGGTTGAATCCCCGCTGGGGTGTAAACGCGAATGGGGATTCCCGACTCCGTCAATTCTTTGTCTAGAAATGCATTCAGCTGGAGTATAATTATGCATCACTTTGAAAAGAGCACTCACGATCAGTGACCCGGTATGAGTCAATTCTGGGGTAGAGTTGAGCCAAAGACTCAGATGTCCCCTTGTATCCTGTGCGAATTTCGTCTACTGTGCCACTTATGAGCGGGCGTTGACCTAGCACCTCTTTCTCCAACGTCAACCATTCTTCGGCGATATACATATTGGGTTTGTGATCAAAAGGGCAATGCTGTGAGTACCACACCAGAACAATTGGTCTATTATACCAGTGTCAAATGGTCGTTCCTGGGCCACTGGCCCCGCGTACGACCACTGGCAGAGGGATCGAATTAGATCATGTCTTTATTAAAAGTTCACATAGCTTGTTGCTATGTCCTCCAATCTACTAGGCGAGAGCGATATATTTCGCGTGTACTTTTGAGCATTGAAAGCGTCTCATTAAAATTACGAGATGTGTGACGGCCAAAATAAACTAAGAATGAATAGCTAGCAGAACAGTTGTCACCAAGGACTAAGATGTCCTCGAGGCGCTATTTTGACAATTATTCGAAACAACCCTTTCAGTAATACTGCACCATAATGAGATAGGAAGATTGCATATCGCTCATGACAGACCCGCGTACGGACAGCATAGGTCTCTGAGTATAGGAACAACCGGACATCCCTTGCAATAGGCGATTCTAATTCTTTTCTATGTCAATCTTATGCCTTTACATGTTAGTGTACTTAATTCTCGAAGTGATTCCAGATCGGTGTAGAAAGGGAGAAACGAAGAAAGAGAAAATCAATAAGGAGAATCATCAATATCAAGATTTTTACTTGGCATGGCCCTGTTGCTCATCACATGAGGGAGCGCAAACTGTCCAGCTCCCAGCAGCTTAATCAGCAACTTGGGCACCTGCATCTCCAGGGCTGACTGATCACTCAACCCTAGGTACCTAGATAAACTGTCCTCGACCCGCTCTTTACTTGTCCTCTAATTGTCCTCTATTTGTCCCCTATATTGTAGTTATCCTCTAGTTATCCTCTAGTTGTTCTCTACTGACTCTCTAGTTATTCTCCAATTATCACGCGCCCTGATTCTGGCCACACTGCATTTTGCATCAAGAAATCTATCGTCATTGGTATGCACAATATGCCACAATCCGGGTGTCAACTCCCATGTGAGACTTTGCAAGGTTCCCTCCCACTTGTAATAATATAAAGCGCACCCTACAAGATGACTCCGCTATCGGTGACAGCTGTACTGCCAAGATCTTCGATGGCTACTGCATGACTATTTCGGATAAGGACCATACATGGCAGGCAAGCGAAGACACCAAATGGAAATTCCACGCGCGAAGACGATCGGTACGAAGCCTAGCTTATATCAGATGGTAGAAAAGGCCATTCTTGGAACCACATTCCCAACTAAAAAGCATCGGATTCAAGCGTCGTGTTCAAGGCATCTATGTATAGGTCTGTGCTGGATGAACGGTGCGCCAAGTATACCTCGAGCGACGGGTCTACTTTGGGACGGATTTGGCGATCTCAATGACAATTTATTTATCACATAGAGTTGTGAAACATAGAATGCGACATTTCGGATAAGTACAAGTAAAAGGGATCTACATACGAGGGAAGGCAGATCAGGGGAAATACACAGTCTCTTGGACAGTGCTATGGAAGGAACAAGACTAGAGAGGGAGATCAGGGGGCGCACAAAAGATAGAGATTGATTTGACCAATTTTAAAAACGCGGCTTGTGCAGTCGACGCTGATGACCATAGTGAGCTGGTGGAATTTTGGGCATTCAAATCACAATTGGGGTAAACAAGGAAGGGGAAATGGCCTTTTATCCAGCAAGGAGCAATTCTGTCCTGTCTGATTAGAAGCAAAGCTCTTAGACTGTCTCTACGCTGGATCGAGATGATGCAGCAATGAAGACGTGGCTTGACCCTTTGCTAGCCTGGGGGATATTGTGGTGCAAATCTGATGTTATAGCTTCCAGAATGCGCTATCATATCGTAGCGGGCTTCATTATACTTGTCACCTTCATTGAGCTTTAAATATAAAGCACGCTCCCCCATCTTTGTATGATGTAGAATGATTAATGCGGCAGGTTTAAAATCATTCGAAAGAGTTTAGTACTACAATATATCTACATCTTTTATTTGCGATGATCCAATTTAGGATTGCTCAATGTGGCCGCGTTAGGCAGCAACGATTTGAGCGCAGTAAGCCATTCTTTCAGATATGGTAGGGCTGAAAATTCTTTTGCAAAGCTCAGCTTCAGAAGAAGTGTGCCATATATCTAAATCTGGAGCTCTCGATATCCTGCTCATTCATCAACGCACCTGCCTGTGCTTTTAGCCACAAACAGCCCGACCGCGTGCCTCGCTCCAAGTACGCTACAATAGGACCTGCGGACGCACTTCCACGATGACGACCAACTACGTCGGCGATGCAGATGAGTGTCTATGCATACAGGATTCCTTAAAATTATGGCAGCCATTGATTTCAGCAAGCCGAAGAGCAGAAGCCACCGACGTACACGGATACCTGCTCGATGTCTGCTGTATCGCGGCCTCATCACAACACAACGAGGTGGTCTATAACAAGTGTCCATATGAACACTGGCTTGCCTGACGCCAGGAGAACAGTGCCTGCCACCGAGCCTCTGGGTATTTTTGAGGGCGCCTGGTGCTTGGATCCCAGACACATTTGGCGCTCACCAACAGACCGACCAACATGTGACCATCTCAATATGCGACATGAAGCAACCAACGCCATGACATGATTAAAAAGGGGTTGTGGCGCCAGGTGTGAAGTGGGAACGGTTTCTCGAGTCTTGATTGACCGAGACACTGCCAAGAGCGGGTCAAACCCCCTATATGGAGTACTTCTATTGGAAATTTCCTCCTAATAATCAACGCGGAGGGGTCCGGCCTGTGTGCCGGCCATTATACCGCTACAACATATGTCAGCGTCTGCCGGAATGCCCAAAGAAATTCATGATCGGCTTGATGCGGTGTGACTGTTTTATTTGAAGTTGAGAACGGTTTCAACGAACCGTGACAATGCCAAGTAACCCAAGCACAAAGCAACAAAGCTTCGTCAGTGGAAGCTTTTTCTTGGTTCCAAGGTTGAGTGGCGTCCGAGTGTTTCGTGTCCCTAGCCAGCACATCAACATCACGATGATATCTGACGCAAGTTGGACAAAATCTCCCAGACTAGGCTTGAATCAAATCCCCATTGTGGCTAAGTCCTTGCAAATCCCCAACAAATATACATTGGCCAGGTTCACGTTCTGAGCTTGCTTTTTTTCAACGCCAAGTTTATATTAACTCCACAATACGCACCATCGCGATCGCCCGAGTACGTCCTGTGTGGCTGTGTTGCTGAGATCCTCTTCTTCAAGTCCTGGGTCTGCTAAAAGAATCAAGGAAATTATTAGCAGTCCAATTCTATCCCTTCATTTTTGAGTCGCTCGTTTCTCTCTATTTCTTATCATCTTCCTCTGTAGGAATTGTCCCTCGTTTGGTCTTTGTTGACTCCCGCCCATCCCTTGTTTTGGCGCGCGAGTTTCATCGTTCCCCTGTTGTGCGCATGCCATTGCCACCAGAACTCTTTTGAACATCGCGGGTCCATTCATCATCCTATTGTGGCTGTTGCTTGAGGCCCATCCCGATTCAGCGCTTAGACTATCGTACAATACGCTCTACGCTTGAACTTTGAAACCCGCTGCGCTGCTGTTTTTGTGGATCTGTCTTTGACGAGTACGTGTTTCTCCCCCAGCCACTTCCCATAACCGTCCTACCAACCCGCGAAGTGGGTGGGGATGGTAGGACGGTTAGGCATCGTCGTTATGAATCTAAGCCACATCATTGGGTGTGGACCAAAATTAGTGAACCAGATCGAGCTTCATTGCCGCCTTGGTTATACTCGACTGTTGTTGCTTTGTTATATATTTGGATATTTTATTTCTATCATGTCGCCGCAACACCATACTCACATATTTGTCTTCCTACAGAAGTCAACATCATTCTACCACCGTCATGCGTAAGTCCCATATCCCTATTCAGCATTTCGACTGGCCAACCATACTGAGAACATGATTAGATAGATATCGCCGCCACGCCAGAGAGTTAGCATGGTACGACGAAGAAGGCGAAGCGTCCTCTCACAATCCTTTCAAAAAGATCCGCCCCAAGAAGCCCAATCGATCGAACTCTATCCAACTCGAGAATGGATTGGCCCCATCTCGGAGCTTGGGCGACCTTCGCCTCTCTGAGGACCGGCGCCGTCGACAACAGATGAACGATGGTCTTAGTGGGCCCGAGCAGTCAGGCACGTTCCCACCAGAGTCGGCTGGCAGCGATCATGGAACTCACAAGTCTCCACCCGAGCCATCTATGGCTAGCCAGGATCCGATCAATCTTTCGACCTCACGCGAGCCTGATAGTGAGACAGTTGGTGCGTCGCAAACGCGTCAGCGGAAAGGAGGTATCTTTGGCAAGTTTGGCCATCGGAACAGTGATGATGATGATTGGGAAGATAAGAAGTCGCTTTCGGGGAAAGCGACCTTCACATTTGCGTCGCAAGTGAGGGCTACTATTCTGAACTCATGGATCAACGTTCTTTTGATTGCTGCGCCTGTTGGAAGTATGTTCCGCTCCTACCTTCCACTGTACATGTATGAGAATTTATGGCGAATGCTGATATTGTCTACAGTTGCGCTTTATGCTGTTGGAGCCAATCCAATTGCAGTCTTCGTGGTCAACTTTATTGCTATTGTGTATGCGTACCGTACATCCGGTCATTCTCGGACATCTTATGGCTAATCGCGTGGTCACTAGTCCCCTTGCTGCTATGCTCAGTTTCGCGACTGAAGAGATTGCCCTTCGGTATGCTTCAATATGGCCAATTCCAACGGATCGTTACTCACATCTCTTTCAGCACGAGTGAAACCATGGGTGGTCTGCTGAATGCCTCGTTTGGGTATGATTTATATGATCCACTAACTGCCCTCGCAATACTAACTTCTTATCTTTCTAGTAATGCCGTCGAACTAATTGTTGCAATTATCGCCCTGGTCCAACGCAAGACTCTCATCGTGCAGACCTCGCTCATCGGTAGTATCTTGTCTAACTTGCTTCTGGTCTTGGGCATGTCGTTCTTTTTGGGTGGTATCGATCGAATGGAACAGCATTTCAACGTGACAGTTGCCCAAACAGCTGCAAGTATGCTCGCATTGGCTGTTGCCAGCTTGATTATTCCTACTGCCTACCACCAGTGGTCCAATCGTCAGTTGCAACTCAATGTATCAAAATTATCCATTCAACCGCGAGCTAACAAAAACATACAGTCGAGAAAAAAGATGGAACCGCCGCTCTATCTCAAGGTAGGTCGCTCCCTCTGTGTTAAGCACTGCCCCTGCTTTTTTACTCATACTGTACTACAGGCACTAGCGTCCTCCTTTTGATCGTGTACGGTTGCTACCTGCTCTTCCAGCTGAAGTCGCATTCCGACATATATAACCGGCCCAGCCCGAAGGTCGAGCGGCGTCGCGCAAGAGTCGCCGAAGGCGATGCTAGCCGGGGCATCGCACAGATTGGGAAAATGACCGCTGCGCCATTGGTCGGTTCGAGTCCCGACCATATGCAGATGGAGGATCCCGAAGAGGAACCCGAAGAACCGCAGTTGTCCGTTTCAACTGCCATTATCACGCTGATTATCTCTACTGCGTTTGTTGCTGTGTGTGCTGAGTTCATGGTAAGGACATTCCGTTCCAGCAGATCCTTTTTGCTTTTTTCTTTTTTCTTTTTCGGTAATATTGTGCTATTGCAGTAAGCTCATTCAGATATATGCAGGTTGAGTCCATCGATGCTCTGACTGCTACTGGTAATATTGGCGAAACATTCGTCGGATTGATCCTGCTGCCTATTGTTGGCAATGCGGCCGAGCACGCTACCGCGGTGACGGTCGCGTGCAAGGATAAGATGGATCTTTCGATTGGAGTTGCTGTTGGATCGAGCATGCAGATCGCACTATTTGTGCTACCGCTGATCATCGTTCTTGGGTGGATCATTGGTGTTGAAGACATGGTATGGTCAAACTCTGATATGCGAGATTGGTTTCACTTGGGTTGGCACTGACTGCGACAGACTCTGAACTTTGATGGCTTCCAAGTAATTGTGCTTTTCGTTTCTGTACTTTTGGTAAGTGGTATTGTGTCATATCAGAGGAAGGGGTATCCTGGTACTAATTGCTGCTCTTTAATAGGTGAACTATCTCATCGGTGACGGCAAGTCTCATTGGCTCGAGGGTGTCTTGTTGATGATGATGTATCTGATTATCGCTATTGCGTCTTGGTTCGTGGCACTTGCAGATGATTGTCAAGTGACAGTTACTAATATGATTTCTAGGTTCTTTGTTTAAACCCTCACGCTCATTCTAGTCAGCTGGCTGGGTTCTCGTTCATGATACATCTATCTAATTCCAAATCCCCATCCAGGATAAATGCTCTTGGTTCTCACTACCTTTTTTTTCTTTATGTTGTATATCATATTTCTGTGCTTAGATTTTCTTTTTCAGAACTTAATGTGATCTCTCATAATTTAGGGAGTAGCTACTTCCAATGTACTCTATCGATGCTTGCTAAGTCCGATAAATACACACCGTACAACGTAATTTGACCCTTCCATCTGTTCACAAATATGTAAAGACATTTGTCCCACCACAACGGCGACAATCCATATCAAAGACAGCAAAATAGCCGATGTCAATAAAATTTAACCTGTCAGAATAGGCTAAACAAGAAATCGCTGACTAACCCGGTATCTGAACCTGGAAATCCGCGGGGTGGAGATGCCACCTGTGAAGGATTCTCCCAAGACGCATTGCCCGACGATTGTGAAAGTACAACATAGGCAAAATGCAGTCTTTCAAAGTTAAAACGCAGGGAATCCGCAATTATGCTAATAATGAAGCACAACCGCTCATTCACCGAGCATACTTTAGCCTCCGGGAGTTCCCCGAAAGTGGCTAAAGAATCACGCTCCGTAGGCTCGATTTCCAAATCCGGACTCGGGAGACTCGGTATCCCCCCGGTGTTCTAACCGAGCCGATGTGGGGAGGCTGGATGTTCCTGGTCTGTTCCTTCGGACTTCTTTTTTATTTATTCCCTAAGTGCAAAAGAGTAATGGGTCTTTCGTGGGGGCGGGTTCAAAAGCGTTTAGCCCGTTAAGGAAAGAAAAGTCCGTAACAATAACTATAGCAAGTACAACATGAAGAGATTCGACAACGGCTGTGGCTAGTACCACAAATTTTACCGTACAAAGTACAACATATGTCATACCTACGTATGTACTTCGTACAAAATCATGATATGATCATGACACCCAAGTTCATGATCAAATAATTAGGGATTACGAGCAACCACGTGCGATCAATCAGAAAATGGGGTCGGCAACTGCTCCGTGCCGAGAAAGGACAGAACGGAGGACAGAAGAGCAAGAAAGACAGTCTAATCCCGACAGTCGGTTCTCGGTGTAATAAGGCATTTAAAGCCCCTTTAGCATTGGAGGCTTGTGTAGCATGTGTTTTAAACCGAACGGTCATCGGGCGGCACGGGTTGCTTCATCGGATAATTTCAAGTTCGGAAAAGGAACAAAGTAGAGAGTTTGGTTTATTAATCGAGTCAGCCGAGAGGTTGGGGGTCCATTTTGTGGGTATGTTGTAGAGAGCCAAGGAATAGGAATGTGAAAGTGGAAGGAGGATTCCTATTGCTGTTTGTACTCGGAAAACAGTAGCAGTCGCGGCAGTACTCCGTATGTACTCCGGAGTTGGATGCCAATTTAATTAACATTATGCCATGGACATCGAGTTGCTTGAACTTCCTGTTTGAGCCTCCCCACTGTTTTTTTTTTTTATTTACTTACCGATGGAAGAAAGCCAAGGAGCCGGAGATTTACGCGGAGTGCTCCGTGTATGTTGTCTTGTCGATTGGACGGACAAAATGCGGGAATAGACACGGGGCACATGACTACTGGTGCCCTGAGCGTACAAGCATATACAACATAGGCAGTTTACGATGTTCCGTACTCGCCCTTTGGGCACGGCAATCATTAACGTCCGACAAAGAATTTCCCGATCAAAAAATTCGACTCCATCAACTTACCTAACACAAATAAATGCGGGGTTATCCGGGGTCCAATGGCTGGCGCCTCGGAGGCTGCGGTCCAATCGCTGTATCGGACGGGGCCGAATTGTGACCGTGGAGGAAAAACTCGGTGAATGTCATTCCGATGACGTTCTTCTTTCATGAAAGCATGTGTATAAGTGTATAACAGACCTCGGAACTCTGTCGGAGTAAGTCCTAGGTACACAAAAATTCTGGACACGTAGACACTGTAAGGGATGTGTGAAAATCAATGTCTCTGATCGCCGATGCAGTGGATCTCGGGGGTTGTTTGCCATGTACAACATATACACTCGTGAGGGAACGGAACAATATGAGAGCAATAGGATGGAAGCAGATGACAAGATAGGCTGTTAAGATGGTTCAATTCATTATTCCGTGAAATATGCGTCCCCTACCGAGGGCATGGCGTCTCATTCGACCCTCTACCGAGCGACCTGATCCCTTCCCCGACACTTGTGACGGGTGGCAAGAAGTCAGGGTAACACACAAAGAGAGGAGAGAAAGTGAACATCAACAGCCCACCGTGTCAGAGCGTCACACGGAGACCGCCGTCGAAGACGGGGCTACGGAAGGTCACAGCCGACGCCATTCACTCTCAGGAAATGGAGTAAGCGACTTCTCAATGTAACTTCTGTGAGGATCTAGGATCTCGCTTCTTTGCGGGGAGCCCCGACCGGTGACTTGGTCTTGGAGGTCGTCTATTGGATCGCATCGACCCCTTCTCCCCCAGATTGATCCTCCCATAGGCTGCATGGCAGATATATCCATACTCTGGGGACGAGACTGGTACCCGAGGAATCCAAATGGCCCGAGATACCCCTCTTGGAAAAGTCCATGTGGAAAAGCCTCTTATGGTCCGATCCACTGGCTTTCTCTAGCAACTTTGTGGAGTCGCCTGCGGTTTTCCTTTTTTTTTCTCCTCCTCCTCTACTACCCGATATGACTCGCTATGGTTGAGTTCTCGCTGTACTCTCCGAGAATGCCCCCCTCTGGGCATTCACCTCCCAGGGCCCTTCTCTCTCTCCCGCTTACCCATTCTGGTGTTCCCGACGCGGGAAGAGACGGTGTATGGATTCCCGCCCAGACAAATGCCGATCGGACATCAGCTGCCAATACGGGGTAAACCTCGATCTTACCTAGGTGCAACATACAACGTAGAGACCATGGGACCTAGGTATGGGTACATATTGCCGACATGTTGTACTTTGTACAAGGTACATACATGTAGGTACATATGTATTTACCTATAGGCTCAGGCAACCGTGGAACTACTTGGGATGATATCCTTCTCCCAAATCCACCGATCCCCCCGGATTTACTGCTGACCATCCTCACGGCCCCAGATTGCAGGAAAGAAAAAGCCGGAAAATGGCCGGAGGACAATCGGCCGGCGAATGGATGGTCATTGTCATTCCAGCCGGGTTGGGTGCTTTCGAATCTGGATTTGGGCCAGTAGAAACGACCATGTACTACATGACAGACCAGATTTGTTCCACCTGTTTGACGTAGACTTTTCTATTTTATTTTCTTCGGACCGTGAGCTGAACCCGAGTCGGGTTGAGATGCGAGATGACGATCATGAGATCAGAAGAATGGGGTGGTAGGGTATCTTCCCTATTTAGGCCGCTCAGGCCCTACGGTAGAGTGTCTACCATTTGCCGAGGACATTCTGTTGGATATGAGGAGTACTGGGGTGTAGAGATTGTAAGAAGCGAGACAAAAAAAAGAGTTTAGAGTAATTTCTAGAGTTACATATTTATAAATGATACCTTATAATACCTTATAATCGAGTGACTATTTACATCGACGATGTAAATACTCCCAATACGGAAACTACGTAACTCGGCAGCCGGAAACTGGGGGGCTCCACCTCCAGGAAAAAGCGCGTCCTTGCATACCTTGGGCCTCCGCAATTCTTCTGACTTTCGGCTCCATTTTCTCTAAATTTTCCTTTTTTTTTTTTTTTTTTTTGGATCTCATCGTTTCCCCATTTTTCCCGGTCGAGACATTCCCCCCCGTTCCCTCCCGACTTGACTTTCTTTCTCCCGGTCCGGTGCCCCGACCCTTTGAGTTTCCCCCACACTCCGCCAATTCCGCGTGTTCTTCTTCTTTCCTCTCCCTTGGCCTTTCCTTTCTCGAGCCTCCACACTTGACTGTCATACTATCACTCTGCTCGGTCCCTATCAGGTCAACTGCGAGAGTGCTGCCCAGTTGCGTGATCTTGATAACTAGTAAGGTTGGATCTTTACTCCAGTCGGCATATGCAATACTGACGATCCAGAAGCCGAGGAGCGGCTGTTGCTTCGACTTGATCACCCGAACTTTTCCCTCCCCGCAAAACAACGACTTACCTTTCCCGACGGTAAATGGGACAATTGCGAGTGACACAAATCGAATCGTCGCATATTCGCAGGCCTCGGGTCTGTTCAATATACCATGCGGTCTAGTATCGCTTGCGCTCGATGCCGGCGCAGTAAAATCAAGTGCGTCAATGCCGGCATCGACACAACTTGTCGCGCGTGCGAGTCATCCGGGCGCGAATGTGTGTATCCAACACCAGCAATTGGAGTGAGCGGGGCCAAACGAGATCTCGCGGCTCTGGCAGACGGCGAAGATCGGAATGGCGACTGGGATGGCCCGAAACGACATCGCTCGCGCAAAGTGGTGGGTATCTCTGGCACATCAGCGGGTTCCAAGCTCGCTGCGGATGCGCTTGACTCCTCAATCCTTACGACCAAAGTCTGGGAGGCCGTCTTCGATCTCTTCCAGTCGCATTTCGCGACTCTTCTACCATTCCTACACCCTGCGACCTTCCTCGGCCAAATCCGACAGCTCTCATCCTCTGCTGTGCCACCTGCGACTATTGACGGACAAGACCCCCGTAATCCCATGCACAAGACCGACCCGTCTTCCTCCTTGATCCCGCTAGGTGTACTAGCCCTGACGGCTCGGTTCCACCCCCCGTTGGCTGCCGCCCATTCGCCAGCTTCACCCAATCATTCTTCAAATCCTCTTGCCGCCTCGGAATACTATGCGGCGGCCCTCCGCAGCCGGCTGGCCGGTTTGGATGGTGCTAGCCTCGCGCAGCCCGATCTTGCCCGCGTACAGGCGCTGTTGATGTTGGCGTTGCATGAGTGGGGGATGTGTCGAGGCAAGAGCGCTTGGGTATATGTGGGTATGGCCATTCGGCTTGCGCAGGCCATGGGTCTGCCATTTGAGCTTGAAAATGAATTCCCAGCACGAGATCCCTCGCGCGTATCCCCCGGCTTCAAGACAGAGGCAGATCATTTTGGTCTGCCGCGGCGGGTAGAGCACAGGGAGCCAACTTCTGATGATATCATTGCACAAGAAACGAAGCGACGCACATTTTGGGCTTGCTTCATCCTTGATAGATGTCTCAGCAGCGGGAAGTATCGGCCTCGGATGGTTCGGGTCAAAGAACTAGGCATCCAGCTTCCAAGCGATAATGCTTTCGCTTTCGGCGAGCGCGTACGAACAGCCCGACTCAATGAGCCAACCGTTCGGCGCCCTCAGAGCTTTGGTTCCCAAAGCATGCAAATACCCAGTATTCGTCAAAGTATAGGTGGTTTTGGCGAGGAGAAGCCCAATGGCACCCCAGATGGAAAGTCCTGGTCGCCTGTCTCGCGTCGCAAAGACTCGAGCGAGGAGGACATCGATCGGTGGGAGATTGGTGCAGAGGAGTCGGTACTTAGCCGAGTCATCCGCATCATCCGTATTTGGGGCAGCATCGCCAAATGGTCTTGTGCTGGCGGTCGGCGCACGGAACAATACCCTCCCTGGCATCCTGAATCTCGCTTCGCCTCACTTCGTCTGCAGCTAAATGAGTTCCAGGATAGTCTTTCTCGCAATCTGCAATACTCCTTGCGGAATACCGACACACACATCATGTACAAGACTACATTGGCTTCATATACTGTGATGCATGTTGTCTATTTCCTATCAGTCATTGTTCTTCATCGTGCCTATATTCCTTTCCTACCTCTTCGCTGCAATGAGCCTCTCGGTCCCTTGGATGAGCCATTGTTCCCCGTTGATAAGGTCAATGGCCCGCCCGAGGGTTTCTGGCGTGACAGTGCTCGTGAACTCTTCAAGGCAGCCCGGCAGATGATCGACCTTGTGGCCACCTGTCAAGCCCGCGGTGCCCTTGTTGAGAATCCTTTGGTAGGATTTGCTATCTACAATGCCGCTTTCATTGGTGTTTATGGGACACATTTCCCACACATGGATCCCGATGGATTGATGGGAATCAAGCCGCCCCCTGCGAGCCACGATAGCCATCAGCTTGGTGCAACACAAGCACGCAAGGCTTTGGATATCATACGGGAGATGCGACCTCGATTAAGAATGGCGATGGGCTGGTTCCGCACCCTAAACCGTCTTCACAGCTACTTCTCCAAAGTCAAGCGCGATTTCCGTCGAGTGTCACGGAATCGCTTGGATAGCATGTCAGATGCATCTGATCACGCCCCCAATGGGAACCGTCCTCTCCGCGAAGGCGGCTCTGGCGGTGGCCTAGAGGAATTCAAGTTGCTTGAAAAGCTTTTCCTCGACTTTGGAAGCATCGAGGACCAATTGACAGAGTCTGGAATCGATGATGATGGTATCGCGGTACCAGCAGCAGGCGAGTCCCTATATGAGCGTACAAACCTCAGTGACGCTGGAAGCAACGCCGTCAGGAGTGAGACCGGTGATCCCGGTGACCAAATGCTTGAGGGTGCTGGTGGTCGTCGCGAATCGTGGGTGCCAGTCAACAGCCCAGGTCTGCCATTACCCGCACACGAAGGTGATCGCCGGCCCAGTCTGCCTCTTCCCAACAGCCGTCCGATGCCATCCGGATCCCCCTACTCCCTTCCATCCCTCCAGCAACATCATCCCGATGGTCCAATCTACGCCACTTCCTCCCCTAGCCTGCCCTCTTTATCCGCAACCGCACAGTCTCCATCTCAATACTTGACGGCTACGAACAACCGCCTTAACCCCATCAACTCCTGGCTACCAACACGCCCACAGGCTCCTCCTCCACCATACTCTCAATCTCTTCCCCCAATCAATGCAGCCACCTCACACACCATCCCTGTCCTTCCTCCACCGGGATCTGTCACACAGCTGGCCCCTTCCCCTCCTTTGACTTCGACCGAAGTCCCAGACTCAAACCTGCTTTCAACGAGCCTTGGCGGAGACGATGTCCTCGCCTTCCTGGACGGATGCGAATGGGGCGAATTATCAATGCTCGCGCCTTCAGAAATCGGCATTCCCGCCGGCTGGCTGAGCACTGTATGGTCTCAATTCGGCCGTTAGAGGTCCTATAGGAGAGTCATTATGTCTCTATGTCCGATCTCTTCCATCGGCAGCCCTCAAAAAATTGGCAACAATTGCCTCTGTATCATTACTCTTTACGACTTCGCTCGTCCATTACGTCTTACGTACTGTACGACCATTTCCTTTTTATTTCTATCGCTCGGATCGCCTGCGGCTCAAAATTGGGAACTTGCAGGAATTCTCAACTACGAAGGCAGACGAATTGAGCGCCAAAATCAATCATTTCCTCTCTTGGTCGGACCATGTCTGGGTCCAGGCCCGGAATTGAGAACGGGATCACGAAGATTGATTATCACCTATACCCAGTGCGCGCGACCTCGTTTTTGTTCTTGTTTATTTGCCACATGCTTCTTGGTTTTTTGTTTTCTATATTTTCTATTTTATCCTCGGATTGGGTCGCTCCATTCCAATTGCGCGCAAGGCGTTTGTCAAGGTTTCCAGCCAAGGTGGCTGTGAGATCCGACTTGATTGGGTTTTTTTGTTTACCGTCAATGGTTTCTTCCGATTGGTGTTGTACCTGCAGTATGTTTCGAGCGAATTTGGGATGGCCGAGAGCCTGGCAGCTTGGCCTGGACTCTTAATTTGGTCCTTTCTCCCTGT
Organism: Penicillium sp. IBT 31633x; assembly: GCA_028827885.1. Taxonomy (NCBI): domain Eukaryota; kingdom Fungi; phylum Ascomycota; class Eurotiomycetes; order Eurotiales; family Aspergillaceae; genus Penicillium; species Penicillium sp. IBT 31633x. The sequence goes on from JAPWDP010000002.1 coordinate 1,077,237, forward strand.
CTGTTTCTTAGTTTTATCTTGTATTGTCTTTCGACATTTCTGAGGTTGGGATGTGTTATTTTTCCCCGAGATGCGTTTATGATAGCCTAGGCGTTGCAATTGTCTTTGCAACCTGCCGTTCTCTTAGTTCAATTTATCTGCCTTCATGGCCGTTATTTATTCTGCAATTGTTTCTCTCTCTTAAGTAAAGCAAATAACATGTTGCTACAGCCGCAGCCCTTGTATCTCCAACGAGACAGACAATGACGGGCCACCCATCAGACAACCCTTTCGTCTCTTCCTTCGGGATCCCCAAAAAAAAGGAGAATAAAAAAGAAGTACAAAAAGACAAAAACATACAACAGTGAGGATTCGCTGGTGGTCACCCACCCAACTACTAACTCACCGGCGTGTGGCTTAAGTACGGCTGAGCGGACGGGAAGCCCTGTTTTCCACACCCTATGGTCGTATGTGCTAGGGATAGTAGTTGGTAAAATCATATTTCGTAACTGACTGAGAACTAAAGTGTATTTCCATGCCATTTCCAAGTCCAAAAATGAGAAGAAACTCGTTTAGACATAGGTTTCACTCTCTGAGCGAAACTCGCTTTTCCTACTATATTCAAGAGGGCGACCCTGTTTATTGAATCTAAGAATGCCGGAGAACAAAACTTCGCATAACCTTGTGCTTGCGAGAGATCAATACGATAAACAACATCCCAACGCAGATTCATACACACAAAGGGTTATGCTTAAAGGTAACAGCATGGAAATATGTATTGCATGATCCGCTAAGCAGGTCAAAATTCTCAGGATAGAGGTTAAAGCCAAATACTTCTTCATGACTAAACATCGAACCAGGCGCGCATGCACGTAACAACCCCCAATTCAACCAGAATACCGGAACCGTTTATTCTCAATATCCGTCTGATCTGTAAGTCCCGAAATAATACTCGAGCTCTCAGGACTGCTGACATAGTCGGGGTTTTCTCTCGCGCGCGAGTCTCGACGGTTGTTCTCCAATCGCATCACTACCCATGTAGTCAAAGAAAGAACAACATATACCGAAAGACATCTACATAGCATATTAGCATTCTGAACCAACCATTGAGAATGGAGCAGCGGGACATACGCTAGCACAAATGCCAGTCCTGTGTGATATCGCGGGCTTTCTTCTCCCAAGAACGTCTGAGGCGTGACAATATTGGCAATGCAATAGAGGAAGAAAGCGGATGATGTGACCACCTGTTTTCGCGTGAATCCAGCAAAGTTGGCTCCGATTATAGACATCACCACCGTGTAGTTCACACCGGAGAATGAGATTATAATGCAACCCGCCAGTCGACGGTTTTGGTATCTCTCTTCATCGGAAGTCACGTATAGAATCACGATGCCGATAATACCGATGACGCTGGCTATAGCTGCCAAGGGCTGTTTCTTGTTACGGAAGTAAGGCAAGAGTGTTGGGGCACCGGAAACAAGGAGTTGCACGACGGCCTTTGGCATTCATTAGTTTTCAGTCGGTAGAAGATGGAGGTTGAGGGTTTTACCTGGACTGCGTAATTGGGCGCCGTGTATAACTGTGCTTTCAAGGCAGTGTATCCAAAGCCCTATTACATTGGTTAGAGAGGGCTAGGATGGGGTGACTCGCTGTTATTACCTTAATCACAATGCCGAGGAAGTTTGTTGTAACAGAGCCAGCGGTCTGGGAGAAGAACATCTGTAAGATCAATAACCAAGCATGAGGGTCTCTCAAAGTTTCCCACACTTGCTCCCACTTAAACTCGGCTTTTCAAAGTCAATCAGTGTCTATCATGGAATATGTCAAAGAGAGGCTTACTATTTTTAACGCCGAGTTGTGCCTGTGCAACACGCTTGACAGCTATTGCCCTTTCTCGATCATTGAGCCATTTTGCAGATTGAGGCGAGTCGGGCATAAATAAGAACTACCCGAATTAGTCTCCAATCATTTGCTTCAAGGGAGTAGGACACTTGCCATAAGCACGCCTGTCAAGCTGCTCAGCAATCCGATGGTGAGGAAGATGAGTCGCCAGGAAGTCTGTAGAGATTAGCTACAGTCAGCATCAAGGTAAAGATGAACATACTATAGGACCAGTTGTGACATGGCCAAGACCTGGAATCTACAGTTAGCCATGAAGGGTGCAGTTGGTGGCGGACATACCCCAATAAATCACTAAAAAGGGCACCGGAAGAGCACCATTGGTTACCGTCCACAAACCAAACCGGAGGGGTTGTTCCTCTTGTGTGTACCTTTTGATGAGTTAGCACACATAACACATTGTCAGCTATTCCACTCACCACATGGTTGTCCTGCAGAGCACAGCATTAGTTTGGTCCATATCAATCTAGAGGGTTTGAGACATACACAAGCAGCAGTCCAGGAACAAGGCATGATTCGAAAAGCCTAGATTCGTCAGCCAAAGATCTCACTATCGACGAATTAATGATCTGTACCCAAGGAGAAAGCGCAAGGCCATCAGTGAAGCGAATCCGGTGGCCCCAATGCATCCAAGCAGGGCACCACCCCATATGAACAAAGCAACGCCCATGAACTTTCCTGCATGGAAATATTGCAGGCCGCGACCCGAAATGAATGACCCTGTCAAATAACCAAAATAGAAAATCTGCATATGATTATTAGCGGACTTGTGATTTGGAGAGCTGGATTTGGGATCATACAGAGACACACCAGGAGTATTCCTGTCCAGCTAGGTGAAGGTCATCGCGAAGACCATAAGTTGCGGCAGCGCCAAGACCAGACTAATTGTTTGCGTAAGAATCCATGAGACAACAGAAAGGAATTATACATACTTTGTCCACGAATTGTAGACCGCATGCCCAAGCAGCGAGGGGAACAATGCGCCAATCGACCTTTCGCACGAGCTTTCGATGCTCTAATCTGTTAGATCGACAGAGATCATGGAGGAAACGATACTCACCCTCTGCTGTGTATTCAATGTCCGCATGTTCCATTTGAGTCCCGACATCTAGATCATTGCCTTCGATCTCCTTGTCGGCGGGGTCGAGAGAGATATTCTCTACATGCTCTTTCGAGTTGGCCACAGAATTAGGCCGCGGGGAAAGCATTCTGATGGGAAGTGGAAGAACAACACAAGTGCAGCAGGCAGAAATGAACTGCTATCAATTAAGGATTTAGACATACAGGGACTTATAGTCCGTGATTCTAGCTAGATGCACCTTCAACCTAAAATAATTTTATGTTAATATCCAAGATGAAAGTGTACCCGGTGAGTGTAACCGGTTCTTTTATTTAATAGACGAGGCGCAGACGAAACCATGTGGGTCTAGGACCGGTCAATTTAACAGAGCTTTGATTGGAACCTCATAGCTTGGTGAGTGCGTAATGAGATTAGCTACAGGAAATCTCAGCCCCGTATCCCCTCGCTTTTGACCCTCGAATTGCGGGGAAGTGGGTACCACAGGGCTACCCCGAATGAAGACCGGTCATTTACTAAACTCTGTTATTAGGATCTCAAGTTTAAGTTGTTGAGATCTAGGTCTGTGCCCATCTCCTCTTCTCTTTGAGCTCGCTTCCTAGATTTCCGTCTTCCATAATCATCTAATAGGAGACTGTTTTTTTTTACTATTGAACTAACCATGTTGCCAATGTATCGACGGAATCGAATCCCACAATATTTTTGCCAAGGGGAGACCCATGCACCCTGTATAGAACATTATACCAAGTCCAGTCCAAATTCCGACGCTACGTATGCGTGGTCGTCTTCATCAGTATGAGCTGGTTGGCGATAGAGTAAATTGAACTCGCTAGGTTGAGATCTAGCTATTTTCTAATGGCACAGCTTTCAACTCACAGAATTTACAGCCAATCTTGATTCTAACAAGGGACTTAGGATTTGGCTCATCATTTGGTAGTATATCCTAACCAAAACATAATATGTCAGAGTCTGGAAACAATGTTGGATTTCTGTCGGTCATCTAAACGCTCTTCAAGTCGCACAATGCCCTTGAAAAAGTCTTAGTTAAAGGGAAACAAGGAGCTTGAATATGGTGATTTACCTCTTGAGTGCAGCTTGCAAGTAATGTGCCGTCTTTGTCCCATATCTTTTGGGACACCAGGCCACGGCCCTGGCCAGCCCAATGAGTTTGGACTTCGGTCAACAGCCAGTCATCGACTTTTAGGCGCCTGGTTTGATGAAAGTAAATGGTATGGTCCAGACTAACCATCATTCCAATCCTATGGGGCTGGCTTGACACAGTCTGATCCCCGCGAAAATGTGGTCTGGGAATTCGAGTGTGAAATGGAGACGCTAATTCAAGTCGGCCCTCACAGTCGTAGAACTCGGTAATTGGGGGATTGACAAAGCTCCATATATTATGGGATTGAGGTAGACCCGCGAGAAAATAACTATCTGACATAAATGCCAATGCTGCCAGATGGGCCCGCGAGCCCCCCTTGCTCGATATTTTCCCACGTGTCTTGATCCACTGATGCATACGTTTGTCGCATGGATCAGACGTGATATTCATCATTCCAACACTTTGATTCATATATGGAGTTCTCAAGGCTTCTTTATCGCTGTTTGAATCGACCTCGGTGGGCCGCGGCATTGGTACCATTGGGGGTTTAGGCTCTGCATGGCGGAGATTGTTGATCGACTCAGTCAATGCACGAGCAAAACTGATTGTCGCAAGGAATATTGTGCGACTATTCTGAATTGCCTTGACTGCTCGGATGCTGAAACTTTTCCCATCACGGACTCTCTCGACATGGTAGTGAATGGTGTCCATCGCGGTTCCTGCAAAAACAAAAGTGCAATGCATTGAGTGTGCGTCGAATTCGGGTGCGATGGTTTCCTGTGCTGCACTTAGACTTTGTGCGATAGTGATACCGCCAAAGATCCCTCGTGCACCTTGGGGGTGCCAAAGAGCATGTCTGTGGGTGAACACATCTGGACCAACGTCAATGGCGGGTTTTACTTCAAGTTGCCTCTCAATGGGTGTTTCAGTTACGGGAAGAGTGGATGTCATGTCGTTCATGGTTGTGAATTTCACAAACGGGAAATATGTGCGAGATGCATTGAAGGATTGAACAAAGAAAATAAAATCCAGGAATTGGGAATATCTTCACAAAACAACAATCTGTGAAATGCTTCAGATTTCCGGGGTATAAATTAAGTCCCGGTACCGCGGAAATACAATCGGAATTTCGAAACTTGAAGCTTTCCTACCAGAGCTAACACGACTGACCTCAATGACAATGGATAGTTATAAGTATATGCCATGATAGAGCAAGGCAATGGCTATGTTCTAGTGTGCAATCAGTATTCACCATGGCTATAATCACTTCCAGTACTACCGTTCACATGCGAACCGATCGCTCCATAACCCAGTTGATGTTGGAGAATCCATCAAACACAGACCCTCAGAAGTTGATATGCGAAGATACCTTGACCGGTAAAGTCGCAACATACGGAGGATTGCGAAATGATGCGTTCGAAGTAGCTCATTCCCTGCGACATCGACACAACATCTCCCCTGGAGACATTGTTACGGTTATTGCCAGAAGCAATGTTCGAGTTCCCCCTTTCAAATAATTCCAAATGCGGTTGGCTAATATAAAGCAGGTCGACTACATCCTTGCAGCGCATGCAATATGGGCAGCAGGGGCTGTTGTGAGGTTAGTCGCAGTGGTGTAGAACTTGCTAAATACTGCTGACAACTCTTGCCAAAAAGCACAATCAACCATTCATCAGCAACCAAGGAGCTCGTACATGCTTTGAAAGTCGTGAAACCGAAACTTATCATCGCGGATGTGATGGTGTCGAAAAGCTCCATGAGGCTCTTGCGGAACTCGACTTTGGCAAAATTCCTACTATTCTAACGATGATAAACCGCAAGACTGGCTACTTATTGGTAAGTTATTCTCGAATATTACTCGAGGATAAAAGCTAATAGCACGAAACCAGTTCCCTGATGACCTTCTCGGCCACTCGAGCCGCATCGAATCAGAAGCATACGTACTCGACGGCAAAGATGCACGCAATGCCTGTGCTGCGATTGTCCTTTCCAGTGGAACAACAGGCCTGCAAAAGGCTGTCATGCTCTCTCATCATAACCTTGTCGCTATTTGCGAACAGCTGCGAGCCCATAACCCCGATAACTGGAGAGGTTCCATGAGGGAGGTGTTCTTCCCAGTAAGCCACGCACACTTCTGTTTCGAGAAAGACTGATACGGATGTGTTCTAACAACATTCTTTTCTTCTAGCCCTGTGAGTCTAGAAGCACTGGATTCTATCGACCCACAAATGCTAACCCTGGCAGTATCACACATTTACGGCCTCTATGTGTGCGCACTCCTTGGCCCATGGCTCGGATATTATGTCTGTCTGTTGACGTCTTTTGACCTTGAGACATTTTGTCGCGTATGTTATGCCCATTCTCTATCGTAACTTGATAAGCTTGAGAGGTTGACCACCAACAGCTTTTGCAAGAGAAACGAGCTACAATGGCTAGATTGGTGCCTCCTGTAGCCCTGGCACTTGCTGAGTCTCCAGTCACTGAAAAATACAGATACCCCGACCTTGAATACTTTTCATGTTCTGCTGCTCCACTCAAGGTGAGTAATATCAATCATTCCTCATATGCTAATAGATGAAAGCTCTAATAGAACCAGCCGTTAGTTGCAACAAAACTTCGAAACAAGTTCCCTGGCGTTAGTCTTTGCCAAAGTGGGTTCTGTTCCTCAGTTCATTTGAGATAGCCTAATCTAACTGACTGCTCTCCTCAGCTTATGGCTGCACAGAGCTCTCATCCTGTGTGTCTCAGAGTGGTGTCAGAGACAAAGGAGCTCCACTTGTGGCTACAGGGACTCTCCTCGCCAACATGAAGGTTCGATTCATTGACGATAACTGCAAAGATGTCACTGCCCCCAATCCGGGAGAGATCTGTGTGTCATCACCTACAATCATGATGTACGCTGAATGAGACTTAAGCCCATGAAAACAAACACTAGATAGAGGCTGATTCAATTACAGGGGCTACAAGGACGATCCAAAATCTACTACAGATGCCATGCTAGAGCCAGGGTGGTACAGAACAGGTGATATCGGATATCTTGACCCAGATGGATACTTGATCATCATTGATCGCATCAAAGACGTGATAAAATACAAAGGGTAATATTGAAACCTCTGTCATGGTATGGAGAACAGTCCAAACTGACCATAATTGTAACAACAGATTTCAAGTAAGTCCGACTGAGCTGGAAGAAATTATTGGACAACACGGAAATGTTGCCGATGCCGCTGTGACGTCCGTTTGGGACGACACCGAAGCCACGGAGATTCCTCAGGCTTTCGTGGTTCCGAAAGTGAAAGTCTTCTCGTCAGACCGCAAGATACTCTCCGAGGAGATTCAAAGAATGGTCGCCAGTAAAGTTGCTGGGTACAAGAAACTTCGTGGGGGTGTATTTTTCGTTGATCAGTTGCCACGAAACCCCACAGGCAAGCTGCTGCGGAGGGAGTTGCGCAACCTCGCACGAGTGAAGGCAAACATCTAGTGGCATAGTCATTCAATTAAGGTCTCTGAGGTTTTGCTAGGGCGCTTACCGTTTTATCTCAAACTGAACTATTGAATGTGTTTTTCATGAAAGAATTGAAAATACCGTTGCCTTTTGATTTATCACTACAATACATAAACAAGTAGTTTAAATCGAGCAAAAGAGCCTTTGGCTCAATCTTGATTTGAAAATCAGTATTCAGCTCACATTCCGCTTGCCATTAAAGTGGCTCATATGAAAAAAAAAATCAAATATGTAAAAACTTCGCGACAATTGGCAATTCTTTTAACACTGTATATTCCGACAGCGGAATGGGGCAAGTCAGGTAGCAATCAACGCGCGCAAAGTTAAATGTATCAACCATGCAACGTATTCAAGTTCCATTAGCAATCGATAGATATCGATGAGAAACTTAGCAGCACATGTTGATTCCGAGTAAATTGAGAAAGTTGCATTTTTATGGCAACAAAACCTGATTGTGAAGTGAAACCCAGAGATTCATACTTGATTCCTGAGTCTTCTAAACCGAGACAATTTCCAAGTCCCTCCAAGAAGGTAGCTATCATCCGCAGAATGTTAGGCCGTAAGGATGAAAAAAGCCTATAGACTGTTGTTCTGTATAAAGCTGTAACTTATCGCAATCACTACGTATGTGCGCTGGTAAATAATTCGGGCAAGGCCTCTGGGCCACTCATTCCAAGAATCGGAAATAAGTCAGGCCTTTTTCTTCTCTCTTTTTGAGTCACTCAAGTTCTTTGCTTTACTTTCTCTTTTGATAAAAATGACTTGTTCACATGATGATTGGTCAATCCAAATTCCTACCCAGAAGATGCCTAATTCCTAATTCCTACTGTGTAATTCCGAAATCGTAGTTCCTGAACCCCAATTCCCAATCCCTGCTGACACCAATTTTGATGGAAAGTAAAAAGCTTGATTGATTAGGTGGCCGTATCTAGGGACATGACGCTGGAGAGCCGTGTAAGATCATATGCCGAGGAAGTCTTCTTGTGTTCAAAATGGAGATTGCGGAGTCAACACGGAGAGACTTGCATGGACGTTCGCCAAATTGTATGCCGAATGTCTTCTGAAGATAGCGAAGAGTCGGAATTTTGGAACAGATTCACTTTGGTTTTCCATCGGCTAATTAATTTAGATGACGACAGCTAGAACGTATATTATCATTGACATTGGAGCTTTGCGACTACCAAGCTTTCCTTTCTGTTGGAATATATACTCTCTAACTCTCTCTCTCTCTCTCTCTTTGTCTAAGAACATCGATTATATTTCACATTGTTCCACGGAAACCGAAGCTGTTATTTACCAAGATGCGCGCTCTTGAGAATATTCGTGTTCTTGAATTGGCTGGGCTCGCTCCAGGTCCATTCGCCGGCCTCCTCCTGGCAGACAACGGAGCTGATGTATTGCGAGTGGATCGTGTCCAACCAGGCCATTCTCCTAGTCCGGATGTTCTGATTAGGGGCAAGTCATCTATTTGTGTGGATCTCAAGAGTTCACTGGGAAAGCAATTGCTTCTACGCCTCATTCCAAATGTCGATGTCCTTATCGATCCCTTCCGCCCGGGTGTTTTGGAAAAATTGGGGCTCGGACCTGACGTTCTACTCAAAATCAACCCCCGATTGATCGTCGCAAGACTTACAGGTTTTCGACGTGATGGAAAATATGCGACAATGGCCGGCCATGACCTCAACTATCTGGCCGTTTCAGGGGTTTTATCGATGCTCGGTCCCTCCGTCCGAGTTCCGCCCTTGAACCATCCTCTTCCACCTAGTCCACCGGGAAACATCTTGGCCGACTTTGCAGGAGGCGGACTAGTTTGCTTCATGGGAATCGTTTTGGCGTTATTCGCTCGGGTCACAACAGGCAAGGGACAGGTAGTGGAAGCCAACATGGTGGACGGAGTATCATACCTTGCTACCGCACCACGTATCTCGAGTAAAATTCCAGGACAATGGGACCAGCCCCGAGGCGAGAATCTGGTCGACGGTGGCTGTCCATACTACAGAGTATACGAATGCAAGGATGCTGGGACATATATGGCCGTCGCAGCGTTGGAGCCAAAGTTTTTCGAGGCGTTGTGTTTAGGACTCGGACTAAGCGAAAAGGACTGGGGGGGAAATCGTGAGAACAGGAGATTATGGCCGGCCATACATATTCTTTTTGAGAAGGTATTCCGCGCCAAGACACGCAGGGAGTGGGAGGAAATCTTTGACGGAACTGATGCCTGCTGTACACCGGTTTTGATGCATCATGAGATGGAGGCCAGCCATTACGATCAACGCCCTGCCGTCACACTCAGCGATACCCCATCGGTAATGCCTGGCCTTGATGGGTGGGCTGTCAAAACATTGCCAGCAGGACAAGGAGGCGAAGCAATGCTGCAGAATTGGGCGGGATGGAAAAAAGGGAAAGACTACATACTGGCTGATGGAGGGTTGTACAGCAGAGAGACCGCACGGTTTTGACGTTTAGTAATATCCACTGGACCTTTGATTTTTTTTAAAGAAAAGAAAATTACAAATTGAAAGATCACTGCTATCTATTTTTTATTGAAATGAAAGCCACGCAAAGTTTCCGGTATAAACATTGTTGCTTCACATGCAAAGTGGGTGTCTTTTCATTAGACATCACCCCGATCCTTAGCTAGACATTACAAAGATGCCTTTCTAACGTCTGGGTGGTGGAACTATATACATTCGTATCACAGCTTCGTCATAAATTCACGCCAAACGGCTTATACACAGTCATAGCTTGAACTCGTTCGGTTGAAGTCGTTGCATCACCTGGGTGATAGCCTTTTTAGATTCAACTTTATTTTGCCAAAATGCAGGCATGGATTTCGCAGTCTCCAACAAAAGCCGAAGACCATTCATCCCTCTAAAAGCATGATTCTCTGGGACCAGTTTACCCGGTTCATTTAATGATGTGTTGAAGACCTCAAGCGAGATTGGACCTTGATATCCAGTGCCAAGTACAGCAGCTGCGACAAGCTCAACAGGCATATAAGCGCCCCGCGACTGTTCGAGGGGATATAAACGATGGCCTCGCGACCATGGGAGTAGCGCTGGAGTTTCCGGATCAGCAGGAGGGATGAACGTTGTTGGATTCATCAACTCCGCATCACCACACTGGAAGAAAAAGATCCGATCACCGGGCACCGTCGAGGCCAAGGAGGCGAGCGATCCCGTAAGTATTTCAAGGGACTCTTCCAGTGTTGGGTAAATGCGCCCGTGTCCAGCAGCATTGTATGGATCCGCAAACTCGACAGCGAGGATATTGAATGAATCCACGATCAGCCCGACGTTAGGGCGGTTGGCGAAGCGCACAGCTTCCCATGATGATGACCATGTGTTTCGCGTTGCCCAAGAAAGCCCTTCATACCCAATCTTTAACATGCGTCCACCATCAGCTTTCGAATATGCGGCTGCCATGTCACCCAGCTCGGCCAGATCGCGCGCGACCGTCTTGAGATCGGATGTCACTCCATTATCCATTCGAATATTCGCACACATGAAGACAAGATCAGTGTCAAAAGCGCGCATGAATGGGAACCGTTTGGCGACCAGATCGAGGGTAGCTTGACGTTCTGCCGGGTCTTTTATTCCCTCGATTTTTCGTAGAGGCTGAGTGCAGGCAATTCGCATTCCCAAGGACTTAACAACCCCAGCCAGCTTGCGAGCAATCTTCAAATTCTGCTCAGTCGGCTCCCAAAGTTCCTCCCCGGGTAGTCCGTGTTCCTCCAAGTATGCAGCCCAGCATTCGTCAAATAGGTCGATCCATTGATAACCTGCTTTTGCGGCGGCTTTCAAGCGCGGTTCCAAACGATGTGCTCTCCAGTTGCCGAGAGACAATGTGGCTACGCCGAAAGAGTTACTGCCAGAGGGAGGCCAAGAAGCTGACATGATTCAAAATTGCGATATGCTCTTGAACAGTATGGATTTGTTAAAATCATTATATAAATGCAAGGGGATGATAGAATACCCGCGCTGTTGGACGCCACCAGTCATCGCCTCCATAAACCGGTGCCTTTTTTAATGCGCCGAGTGTGGGGAAGGTACTAGCTGTATGAACGGGGCCTGGCATTCGTCGATGAGAGCATCACCAAAGTGTAGGTCCTATAGAAATCTGGGCATAAGGGAAAGTTATGATATGAACACAGCTCTAGTTAATTATTTTTGTTGAAATCATGTCTGATGAAATAAATTTATGTATTGCAATTGATTAAGCGCATTCCAAATGTGGATTAGTTACGTCATGTGGACGCCTTAGTGCCTGATATCCAAAATTTGATCCCTTGGGCATCAGAGCACTAAAATGAATGCACGAGAATGTATAAAATATTCGTTGGACAATCACAATAATTCATTGCAGAGGGAACTACAAACATGAAACATCTGGGACTGCGACTGGAAGCCCGTCCTTGGCCTTCAAAGCTGCAATGATAGCCTCACAAACAGCAACTGCTGCTAATCCATCTTCAGCCGAGCAAAGAGGATTTTCCAAGCCGCGGACAACTCTAGCCAGGTGTTCTGCTTGTTGTTGAAATGGAATCCCTTCCGTGACTGGAAGGTCAACTCGTTCCATAGGACTATGCCACCCAATCTCCCGGTCACAATTCTCCATCTTCGGATTGTAGGTCCATAGCGTATCGTCCGGGGCACTAATTGTCCCTTTTGTGCCCAGAATTCGATAAACATCCACCGGGACCTCAGCCTTCGGGTATAGTGGATTGTCACCAGTGGCAGCTTCCCAACCGTATGGGCTCGCGGTATTGTCACTGACCAGGAACGTTCCAGCCACTCCATTAGAAAATCGGGCCATGATCGCGGCACCCTCTTCTACCGTATCGTCGATGGCCACATCTTTGTGCTCCCTTCTGGCCGGGGTATTGATAGCCCAAACGGATGTCATTTTGGCACCGGTAAGGAAATGAAGGACGTCTATATCGTGGACAAAATTCGTCCAGATCGGTCCCCCTCCAGCAGAACGAGAGCCTCGCCAACTAGCCTCGGCGAAATATCCATCGTTCTTCTTCGCTGTCCACATTCCTGAAATAGCAGTGATATTTCCAATCTTGCCACTTTCGATTGCAGTGCGGGCAGTTGCCAACAAAGGATGGAATCTGCGGTGGTGCCCAACTAGTATCTTGCAACCTTTCTTCTTTGCTAGCACGAGTAGCTCTGCGCCGGATTTAGAGTCTGTCGAAAAGGGCTTCTCGACGAGTATAGCCTTTGGTTGTGCTCGATTGATGACTTCTGTCGCCACAGAGACATGAAGACTTGAAGGGACGCATATCACATAGGCCTCTGGTGCCTCCGGTAGCGAGGTCAAAAGTGCCGTGACTGACTCAAAGTGTGGAAGTGACAGTTTTGATGCCAGCACAGATCCTGGAAGGAAAGGATCCACAATTGCCACGAGCTCGCATGTTTGTGAGGACATGAGATACTCCGCATGAAGAGGGGCGATGGTCCCTCCACCGACAAGAGCGACGCGAACCTTTGAAGCTTGTGTCATGATTGAGACAGAATACGCTTTAGCTTTGAAATTTGCTAGATAAATGAACAGGCGACACCAGGGCTTAGATACTTGACTTCATTTGAAGATAAATCTGTCTTATACCGGCTGCTTAATCAATACGCCGGCAAAACTTTGAATGCGGGGTGATAAGTGGTTTAAGTGATACATCCTGCACGAGCTATTTGTCTGTCATCTTGAATTATTAATCTTCGAGCCTTTTCCTTTCTTCCGCATCTCTTGGTTTGTCTCTGCTACGTACAACCTCGACAAAGATGGATCTTCTCGAGCGATCATATGTCTATGGCAGCACCCCATTGCCCTTGCAAATATCAGCGACTCGATATCAGGTCTATCTGTTTGGGGGAGCTATCTCCAAATCACTCTCACCCTTGCTGCACTCAATTCTCTTCCGTGCCAACTCCGCTCCATGGACTTTCCACCTCACCGAGACCACGGATAGTACGATATTCCAAAATCAACTACATGACAAAGACTGCATTGGGACCACAATCACCATGCCAAACAAGGTCACCTTCCGGTCTCTACTCGATGATTTGACCGAGGAGGCACGAGTGATTGGGGCCGTCAATACCTCATTTGTCCGACTGGACGAACATGGAAGGAGAAGACATATCGGTACCAACACAGACTGCGTCGGTATCCGTGACTCGATTTTGTATCGAATGCCGGAAGCAACCATCACGGCAAAGGGTCGCCCGTCGATGGTAATTGGTGGTGGAGGGGCTGCCAGAAGTGCAATTTTTGCCCTTTGGAAATGGTTTGGGTCTACGGAGATATACATCGCAAATCGAATCAAGTCCGAGGTCGACGCATTGATCGAATTCTTCAAATCGACAGCACCAGCCATCCACCTCCAACATCTCACCACTGTTGAGGCAGCTGAGGCTTCGGAGACTCCGTACCTTGTCATTGGCACTGTTCCTAACAACTTGCCTCGGGAACCTGGTGAGATTCTGTGTCGCCAAATTTGCGATACCATTTTGCACAAGGGTGATAAAGGCATCGTGTTAGATATGTGTTATCTTCCGTCCCCGGTAACATGGTTATATACAAGTGGAAAGGACAATGGATGGACTGTCATCTCAGGGACCGAGGTTCTAGTGCGGGTTTGCATCGCACAGCAAATTCTCTGGTTAGAAAAGAACGCCAATGAACAGGGGGTCGAAGAGGCAATGTCGGCTATCTGGAAGGTGGTAAGCCAGGATCAGACTGGCTCAAAGGCTTCAAAAATTTGAATATACTCTTTGGTGTAAGACAATCATATTTATCTTGACCTTAACTTGTCCAAACAAATCTCGAATCAACTCAACATAATATTTGAACATGCTTCAATGGCTGGGATGAACAGATTTACTTACTTCGCAAGGAAATCATGGAATTATGTACACAGAGAATAGGAATTGCAAATCCAAGACGCGGTTCGTAGTATGCCATTGCTCCAGTCCTAAGAGATAATTCCGCTTCAACATGAAACTATTTCCCCGCATTCATCCCCGCAATCTTAGTCCGGGCACCAAATTAATAGTCCGCCTGTGAAATTCCGAGATGTTTGAAAACTGAACAAGACAGAGCAGGAAATAAAAATGCACTTTACCCCAGCAGGAGAAAGGAAATTCAGCAACATCTCTACAAGTTCCTTGAATTGATTTTTGGTTCGACCTTCACCATGTCTTTATCGCACATAGCCCCCCTCTCTCAGGTACGTCTTGAAGGGATGTACGTCTTCAGTGCAGCCTGTTAACGTATAGCGATCAGCCCATTACCCTGAAACTCTCTGGAAAGGTCATTCGCAACCGACTGTATCGCACACCCCTAAGCGAATATGCTTCGACATACGACGAGAACAATGTAGAGAACTGCGGAAAGCCTATGGACCGATATGCCGAGCTTTATCAGGGTGCGCACAATTTCAAAGTCAATTCCACATGCATGGGTGATACTAACTGCTATACAGAGCTCGCAGAAGGAGGCGCAGGACTCATCTGTACAGGAAATATTCCAATTCATCGCGACAACCTTGAAAACTACAACAACGCGGTGTTGGATCCGAACAATCCCTGGGACCCGGTCGCAGCGTTTGCCCCAGCGGTCAAAGCAGCCAAGTCTCGGGGCGCAATCTTCCTCCCTCAATTACAATTCCCGGGTCGTCAGGTTCCTGAATTTCTGAACAAAAACCCGAAATCATCATCTGATCAGCAATTGGAGCCTTGTCTGAACAAGACGTACGGTATGCCTTCGCCCCTGACGAAGGCCGAAATCAAGGATCTTGTCTCCCGATACGTGTGGGCCTCCGAAGTTCTCGCAAAGGCTGGTGCGGATGGTATCATTGTTAGTATTTATATCTTCTTGCTGTTTCCCAAAAGCTGATTTTGAGCCTTGTTTACAGTTGCATGCGAGTCATGGATATATCATGAACCAATTCTTGTCGCCCAAGATCAACAAACGAACGGATGAGGTGCGAACCCCAGATTTGTCATTCACTTTGCATATGATACTTATAAATCTGATGCATGTAGTACGGTGGGAGTCTGGAAAATCGGGCACGCTTTATTCTGGAGATCGTCAATGCCATCAAAGCTAAACTTCCGTCTGACAAGTTCGTGATTGCAGCCAAGTTGAACTGCCACGATTGTGAGTACCCCGGTCTTATAGTGAGGACTTGCCCCGAAATCTGACACAATGGGTTCCTTTTTTAGTCATTGAGGGTGGCCAGAGCTTTGCTGAACAATGTGTTGTAATCAAGTGGTTGGAAGAGGCTGGTGTGGATTTCTTTGACATCTCGGGCGGAACTTATGCCTCTCCTGCCTGGCGCGGTAACATTATGACCGAGCTAGCAGAGCGTCCATCGCAGAAGGAGCGTGGGAGGTAAGCTGGTTTTTCGCATTCGCGCGGTGCTCATGTACTGACAAACCAAAGCTACTTTATCGAGTGGGCGCAAGAGCTTAAGAAGGTGTTGGTAAGTAAACCTTTCATTTCCATGCATCATTGGCCACTCATGCTGATTAAAACTGAAATATCAATAGTCCCGTGCTGTTATTGGAACCACTGGTGGCTGGCGAGATAGCCATCGTATGTCCGAGGCAGTAGAACGTGGGGATATCGACATGTGTGGCTTAGGAAGACCGCTCAGAGAGGATCCCGACTTTGTGAACAAAGTCTTGCGGGGAGAAGTTCGCAGAAGCAACTTGTAAGGGAATACCCACATGTGGTGGTCTTGGGTACTAGCAGTACTTTGATACTGCATATATGCTGCGATGTTCCAGAGGATTGAATGTTGAATGTTATCCTAGAGAGATTTCTTACTCGAATTTTTTGTTTCCTTAAGATGGATAAATATAGGTATTGATTAACATCATTTTGCTTTCTCATTTAACTTCCACCTGTCTCTATACAGATGATTTTCAAATTTGAATAACAAATCTGATCTGCTCATAAAATAGACGATGCTCGAAAGCTACAAGTCATGAATTCTTATTGATTACTAAAGATCTTCGTGATGCTCATTTACTATATTTGCATGACCGCGTTTGAACCGTCAGAAGACACCCCCAAACCCAGGCCCGAACGTTTCCCGGAAAAATTCGGCAAACCCTTCCCCAGTCAAATCGCCCTGTGTAGACATCGAGGCTGTCATCAAAAACGGATCATAAGTCGAGGCAAATGCCTCGAACGGTAGCGTATGGGTAGTGGTGGAATGTTCCTGAGCAAATGGCCTCGCTCCTTCATAATGGCCTTGGTAATAGGGTGGGTCTGGTTTGGTCCGGCCCGAATGTGGCGGGTCTTTCAGTCCCACTGTCCTAGCTCTCAGGATCATCATGAGATGTTGTCCAAGTAATGCAGCAATGCCAAATCGATGAGATGGAGTAGTTCCTGCACGCTGTAGCTGTATGGCAACTTGACTCAACAAAGCAAGAAGCTCTACATCATTTCCGGCACGTGACCCAAACAATGCAGGGAATAGCTTCAAGGCTAACACGCCAGCGTAAGATATCATAGCCCAAGTCGGAGCTAACATACAATACAATGGCTCCCCGATGGTTTGCAAATCACGCACCGCAAGCTCGCAAGAATGAACCGCAGCCTCAAAGCAGTCAGCTCGAATTGCATCCAAATCACGATCCTTATTTATCGAACTATGCAGGGCGAATGACAACGTCCATAGTCTTCCATGGAGATAAACGTAGTGAAGGAAGATATTGGATAGCTTTTCAGATGGCGATGTCATGGAATCGGGGACTGACGGTGAAAGCCAAAGGTCACACCAGGGCCTCAAGGCCATATCGATCAGTTCTCGTACCCAATGAGGATTTGGATGCGTCAAATGAGCTTGATGTCTTAGTTCACTTTGCAGTGAGGCTAGACCCCGCCTGAGAGTGATAAACGCACAGGTGTGTTTGTCTGTAGGATCGGCCAGTGGAGATAGCCACCAGCTGTCAATGCTATGCGTCAACTCTGTTTCCGGGAAAGTGTGTATTCTACCACAGGATGCACTGTTTGCTCGCTCCCATAATAGAATCCTTAGCCATGTTCTCTCGCGATTGCGCGCCATTCGCTGTTGCGATGAACTATCTTCTGAGAAATACCCAGAGCTTAGCATATCATGTCCTTGGGTATAGGAAGCACTGATTGAGTTCAAAGGGTTTGCGTCTTTGGCACGAGAATCTTGATCTAGACCCAGGTCCGCCGCGACACCCAAGGCATACGTCGTGTACAGCCAAGAACGCTCCTCTTCTAGCGTTCTTGCAGGGGTGGCCGATAGCAGGGAGATATAATAACCTTGAACAATTTCGACGGACTTATATCCACAGGTATGAACGTGTTTTGATAGCTTTTCGCCATGGAGGCGTAGTCGCTTGGCAATTGAGGCTGACCCATGGTCAAATTGTGCAGTCAGAGCTATTATCCATGTGAATAAAAGGGCCGATCGCGAACGAACAAAATCTGGAGTATGGAGCATCGGGTCTAGGATACCATTGACTGGATGCAAGCGGGTAAAATAACTGCAATGAATCATTATTGTGTAATCAAGCAAAGGCAGAGTCAAAGAACGGGGGTTGCTACAACATACACTGGAAAGAGGTGACATGCTTCATCCATGGTCACCAAACCTAGGTCCACTGGGTCAACATCGGGTCCAACATCGCGCTGAGGCATCTGTGGGGGTGATTTGAAATAGTTCGAGTAGAGATATGAATTCTCAGGAGGCGCAAGCAAGGCATCTATTCCTTCTTCGAGGGTATCTCTACCTAGCTGAAGGCCAAGTGACACATAGCCCGGTCGATGAAGCAGTTGACGACCGAAATTTGACCCATCTGCTGGGTTGGCCGAAGGATGTGTCCTCGAAGATCCTATGTTCGAAGTTGGCGATGGATTGGTGGATATCGGATGCAGCTCTAGTGCTTGTGCCGCATCTGAAGCATCTGCCAACAGCCCTAGAGGATTGCTAATTGGTTCCTGGTTGGAATGGGATAATTCATCATTGCGAAAGCTAGGAGAGACGAAGTCTCCGGGCGGGCCCTCATCTTGCAAAGTCGAAACGCCCGAATCAAATAACAAAGCAGCGGATTCTCCGTTGTCTACCCCTAGTGGTGATTGGGTTGACTCGAGTGGCTCAGCTGGGTGGCTGGAGCCTAGCAGCTCTTGGATCCGCTCATCACCGGAGACGAGACTGGCCAACTCATCGGTATTTTCAGCACCATGAGATGCTTTCGCTTTCTTCAACTCCGACTGCAGTTTGCGATAAGCCTTATCGATTCCTTGATAGCGCCCTGTGGCCCCCCGCTTTCTTCCAAGGGGTCGTGGCTCTGGAATGTTGCAGGGTCGGTTGGTGCGTTTGCACCGTTCACAGGGTTCTGTCAAGCCAGTTCCTTGCTCATCCGTTTGTGATCGAATGCATCTCATCTGACAGTTTTTCTCAGCAAGTAACATTGAAGGTGGCATGGAGAACCCGTCACCTTTAATTTCCGACAGCCTTTGCACGCGGCCGCGGTGGCAGGCCGAGTTTGGCCAGGGGGATTTTCATTCCCAGAATGTGGAGACATCAGTGTCAGGGCTTTGCAATAATTCAATAGTGTCACGACATTTCAAATTCAGATTAACGTAGCTCAAAGCTCGAAGAGTGGAAGAGAATGGAGAAATGCAAAAAGTCAACACCCCGGGATTTTAAATTGCGGGGGAACATTTGCGGCTTCGGCTATGGAATTTAAAGTTACACGCCTCGTCCTCCGTCCACCTCCAACGTCGTTCCCGTTACAAAATTACTCTGCTCCGACCCCAAGAACCATGCCGCGTTGGCTATATCCAGTGGCTGACACAATCGCTTCATGGGTAACGAGTCCTCCACTTGTCGCAGTCGCTGGCGGGATTCTTCGCCATTTCCAATGCTAGCCTGAAGCCTGATTTTTGTTAACGGCGCTCTCGAAGTGCTTCCGAACAACTTACATAGTGGTGTTTCCTACAGCAGGGGAGATGCAGTTGAAGCGAATAGTTGGTGCGTACTCAAGGGCCATTGTCTTAGTTGCCACCTAAAAACATGTCACTTTTTCGCACATGACCGGATATTTACCTTGTGTACTTACTTCTACCGCTGCCTTGGAAGCGTTGTAAATAGCGAATCCTGGCCGAGGGCGTGTGCATCCAGTGCTACGACAGTCAACTGAGTTGGCCTGAGACTCCGAGCAGATCACTTACCTGGCTATGTTGATGAAGATTCCATGTCCCTGCTGCATCATGACAGGCGCAAATATTTGTGCACTGATGAAAACCGGCTAGACAATTATTTAGCTGTATTCAATCCACTAGGTTTGATTGAAAGTACCTTGACATTGACGTTGAATGTCTTCTCATATTCCAGGAGACTTTTCGTGTGGATTGGCTAAACCAGCGCATTAGAATATCAATGGAATTTGGAAATGGGATCATACAGCTTGATCATGAGTAATCCCTAATTGATTGAATTAGCAAAGTTTTTAGGCTTCGAACAATGTGAATTTTCTCACCAGCGTTGTTGACAACCACATCAATCCTGCCATAGGTCGTCTGTGCCAAAACTAAGGCCTTTTGCCATAAGTCTGGGAGAGTCACATCGCCACGTAAGAAATGAATATTCGAGTCAGCTCGTTGTTTGCTCTCTCCTTTAACTTGATCAAGATCGAGGATTATGACTTTGCATCCCTCACGACTGAATCGATCCACAATAGCAGCTCCAAAGCCATCGGCACCGCCTAAAAGTCACAGTCAGCTCTGGGCTAAAGGGGAAGTATTATCATATTGACCTGTCACAATCACCACTCGTTGGGTGTTTATTTTCGCACGTAGAGGCATGATTCAGTCTCAATTATTCGACGCTCTGGAGTGTGGTTACAAACCATGCATCATTTATGTTTTCACGATTTGATCGGAATCGTTTCGGAATTACTGATGCACCAACACTATACCGGGGCCTCAAATTTGACCACCGGTACAGGTGACATGGCTTCTGGTGATGAAATAAAAAAAAGAACCCCTCATCATATGCACCACTCACTCCCTGGACCCCTACAATCTCGATTACTGTACTTGACAACATGCCATCTATCAAAGCTGCGATCGCCAGTAACTCACTGGGTAAATCCGCTGCCGGGCATACACTTATTCGCAAACTTGAGTCGGCTAAATTGCACGGATTTGATGGTGTGGAGGTCGCGATTGAGTGTCTTGAAGCGTATGCTTCGTCCTTCTCGCAACCATCCCGAGCTTCTCGCCTGCGCGCGGCTGCCGCTGACATTGACCGAAAGGCGCAAGAGCTATCCCTCGTCCTCATTTCACTCAATCCATTTGGTGCATACGATGGACTTATTGATCCCCTCGAGATTCAGTCTCGTCTTGAGGAGGCGGAGCTTTGGTTTGATCTTTGCCGATTGATGAAGATTCCGATCTTCCAGGTGTGCACTGAACCTGGGGTCTTGAATTTATTACACCAGTGCTCGGCTAACTTTGGCTTATGATTGCAGATTACATCCTGTCTCTACCCTATTGATCCCGCCCGGATAACGCCTGATCCGACGATCATTGCAGCCAATATGAGGCGACTGGGTCTCCTTGCTCAGAGATACCATTTACAGGTTGCGTACGAAGCGCCCGCCTGGGGAACTCACCTCAACACCTGGCAACAAATCCATGAGATAATCAGACTTGTTGATCTTCCTAATGTTCAACACTGTCTCGACACATTCCATGTCTCTGCGAAAGAAGCGGGCGATCCGTTCAACCCCATGGCTCCTATCCGAGCAGGGGGTCTCGCAAGTCTTCACCAAAGTCTAGATGAAATGAAGCGAACCGTGACGCCAAACCAGATTGCCTATCTACAATTAAGCGATGCTACGGTTGCTGACCCAAGCCAAGCGTGCTATCCACGGCGTGACCTAGATCAGCCTCCCTACATGACCCAATCGCGAAACTGTCGGATCTTCCCCTGCGAAGAACACCATGGGGGTGTGCTTCCTGCAATTGAGGTTGCGCAAGCTATTTTTGATCTTGGCTATACTGGATGGGTATCAATGGAAGTGTTTCATACTGACATGTGGAACCCACGCAACTCGTAAGTGTAACCGTAAGGCGTAATGACGGGGTCCTAATTTCGATGTTTACAGAGTACCCGATGACTGGGCTAGGAGAGGAATTGCCTCATGGCGGGAAATTTCTTTGCGGTGCGGACTTGATAAGCATACGAACGGGAAGTTGTGAGAATATGTCCATGCGTACATGTAGGTATATACATAAAGTAACCGCCATTTGACACTGAATGACCAATACACATTTGCTACATATTCAATGCCTACCTCATCATTATATCCATTGTATAAACAACGGTTATCCCCTTTGCCGCCCTTGTAAAGTATCGGTGGCTGGAAATGGTGTAGTGTAGAAGATCTCGAAACGCTGTTGAGATGTATCCGTGCCGCGTTACTATGGGGTCCACCCGGCCACTTAATTTAATAGCCGGCGCCGAGGCATTTATCAGCTACCGGATCAAACAGCAATGAACAGTATGTGATAATTAAGTACATATTTCTGGTTCCTATTTATTTTTCAAAAGAAATCACTCGATCTAGATTATACTTGACCTGAAATCAATTACACCCATAATGGAGGTTATCAACGTCGACGTTCTGGTATGTGGAGGAGGCATGTCTGGGATGGCATGCGCTGCCTTCGCAGCGGAAGCAGGAGCCAAAACATTGGTTGTTGAGAAACAAGGCGATGTCGGCGGATCCTCAAACTACTCCGCAGGAATGTTGTAAGTAAATGAAATGCATCTTCGACAAGAACGGGCTCTCAGTTAACGTGTGGACAGTTGGGCTCCACAAACATATAACCAGCTGAGAGATTGGGTCCCAGATGGAGACCCAGTTTTGCAAAAGGCGTGGTTGGATGATTACCTCCCCGCGGTACAATGGATGCGTGATAATGGGGTACCAACCGCAAAACGGTTCGATGGTATCATGACAATCGGTAAAAATGACAATCATGACAATACTTCTTTGAGCCATGGGATTGACAAACAACAGGAATTGGATTCCCGATCAAAATTCCGCACCTCCATAACCTCCATCGAAAGCGAATTCAGTCCAGCCAAACACACTCTGAGATTTTCACCCACACTTCGGTGGTCAAGCTGATTCAGAAGGAGCCTGGTGTGTTGGGATCAGCCATCATTGGTGCTATCGTTTGCAAAACGCTCCCCAACTCGCCAGCTATATACTACGAGATCAGAGCCAAATTGGTTGTTTTAGCAACAGGGGGATTCCAAGGATCTCCGGGAATGACATCAAAGTACTTGGGACAAGGCGGCGATAACATCTTTGTGCGATCCAACCGTGGATCTGTGGGAGATGGGCTGAAGCTGGCCATTGAAGCAGGCGCCGGAACTAGCAGGGGTATGAACACCTATTACGGCCATTTGCTGGCAGCGCCACTTCGAGCTGAAAACGTGGATCCAAAGGATTATCTTCCACTCGCCCAATACCGTGAGATCAGATCCCCACTCAACTTACGTTAGCGTCTAATCAGGTTATAGAAAGCAAATATTGCCTGCTGTTGAACACGGCAGGAAAGCGATTCGTCGACGAGTCCATGGGAGACGAGATCATCAATCAGTACCTTGCCAAACAGGAAAAGCGCCGTGGCTTTATACTGTTCAGGTACGTCGATTTACAGCGAAGAGATTTCCAGAGAACGTTCTGACCTGTTCAATCCCATTGTAGCGAGAAAACACGCCTCCAACACTGTATGACTGCGTTGTTCCCCAACGCAGGAGATGTCGATCGTCTGCAGAAAGCCCGCGATCACGGCTGCAACGTCGCAAGCGCGCCGACCTTGGGCGGTCTGGTGGACATCCTTCGCAAATGGGGAGTCAATGATGTACAGACAAAACGCACCATTGATGAGTATTATCGAGCAGTCCGTTTAGGTGACAAGAGCATTGCCCTCGATGCCCCTACCGGGCGTGGTAGCTTGCCACCGGTACCCTTAGTCGATGGTGAAGGTCCTTTCTATGCAATGGAGGTCCAGCCTTCGTAAGTCCTCGCACTCATACATTTGAATGGTCCCTATCTGACTTTCGATAGGATCACATTTACATACGGTGGCATCGCGATCGACACAAAAGGAAATGCCTTGACCGCCGATAAATCCAGGATTCCAGGGTTGCTTATAGCAGGAGTTGACGCTGGTGGGTTCAGTAACCTTGGCTATGCAGGAGGCCTTGCTCTTGCTTTCGTGACGGGTCTTTGGGCTGCCCGAGAGGTTTCACGCCACTTGGGTTTGCCTGAGCCGCTTCTACCTGCTGCCGATATTCGAGATGGGGCCGATAAACCAGTCCAGGGGCGTCTTTAAGCTGGCTCACTTGTGTCCAAGCTCCGATTATAATCTCTGGTCTAACTATGTCTATAGAAGTCTCAGTAAAGGGAGGGTTGAAGCAACCAGACGAGGTTTTTGTATGGCTCAATTTGTCATTCAAAGTCCCCAAACGCGTGTGGATCTAAATTGCATCGATTTTCTCTATTTTTTCGATCCGAATTCTTTCTTTCTCTATCTTTTCTACTTCCTTTCCCATTAAATTCAATGACGCGCTACGGGCTATAGAGGATATTAGTTCAAACTTTATAAAGACGTGTTATAGTCGTGTATGCCTAAGGCAGTAAGGCAGAAGCAACACATCTTCACTCCTCTCAGCAAAATCCCCAATTCGCCAAAGATTCGTCTTATAATTTGCTCATCTTTCATCAGGAAAGAACGTCACGGGGTATGCTGTACGTTACTATTGAGGTGAATGGAGATAATAGTAGGGGGTCATAGCTAGGGATCGATCGCTAGGACCGGTGGTCAAACTAGTGGTTGACGAGATGAGTGGTCGTGTGATGCGAAGGCAATAAACACCTCCTTTTCTGGATTACAGCCTGCCAAGCATCTCTTTAACAAAAGAATTCTAACTTGGTCTCTTTTTAATGAGGTCTCATACTCGCTCATCGTAATGCCCAGGGGATGATCCGTTATAGATTGCCTCCAATCAAAGATTATGGTATGTTTCTCTCTCAATATAACTGCGATGTCTCATTGGCTGCTTGCCGTGATCGTTTTGAGTTAACCTTCGGATCTACCCATGGATGCATTCGATAGTGGGGTGATCATGATATGTTTTTATTTCGTTTGGTTTTTCAAATGTGATTGCCCTCTATATGTATTTCGGCTCTGTGAACTGCATGCTGCATTTGCAAAGATACTTCTTGTTTGTTATATCCGGCCCAACAGTGCTGTTGGACATCCGAGTATATTTTATGTTTCTTGAAATATAAAACCACGCCTCTGTCCAAGTTTACGTATATCAACTATGCACATGAGTGTCAGCATTGGGATCGATCTTCACGGCAGTAACACACTTACTGTATCTCGACAGTAATCGTTTAAGGCTTACTTTGCAGTCATAGATACTTCATCTCTTGTGCTTTAACAAGCACATACGACCATAGGGTGTGGAAAACAGGGCTTCCCGTCCGCTCAGCCGTACTTAAGCCACACGCCGGTGAGTTAGTAGTTGGGTGGGTGACCACCAGCGAATCCTCACTGTTGTATGTTTTTGTACTTTGTGCTTCTTCTTTTTTTGTCACGTTACTGAGCACTGTAGATCCCTTCGATACTAGTGACGAGTCTCCACAAGGTCGCTAAATTGTTCGCTCATTTCGTGTGGATCACTTGATGCAAAATCTTTACGTTGAGGAGCATCAATCTGAGAAGAGATTTGAGATCCAAATATTGGTACTCGGCTTTGGGCTAAAGTAGTTCTAACTTCCTCCCCCCGGATAAATAGTCAATTAACTAGTTAGTTCGTCAGTCATCCAAGAGGAGAGTGTATTATCAACACCCCATCAAGAATTCCAAAAAAGGGAAAACAAAATATTTGCGGATATTAGGACAGCGTGTGCTCCCGGGCTTTGCGGCCGCATTGCGTGCGAGGCAGCCGGGGTTTGAATCTCAAATCAGTCGAACACCGCTGAAAATCAGGATCAACCATGTTTTCAATAACTTACTTCATGATTCGCGAAGACATTTGCACCGCGATCGGGACTCTACTCCTCCAGATGCTTCATGGCGCGCAGAGCAAAATCAATTGAAGACAGACAGAATTCATGTCTGCGTACGTATGCTATAAATATCAATCCTATGAGCTATGCAATGCAACCTCAAATCTACACCCTACTTTCTAGCTTTGATCAAATCCGCCGCGCGCTCCGCAACCGCATATACAGTCGCCTGGATATTCCCGCTCGGCTCAAGGGGGAAAATGCTTGCATCAACCACCCTCAAGTTCTTTGTGCCGTAAACTTTCAGCTCAGAGTCAACAACTCCCCCAAGTTCCTTCGGCAACATCGCACATGTTCCCGAGGGATGGAAACATGTAAATAAGCGGTCCTTAACAAGGTCCTTTGCGATGTTCAAATCACTCAAATCTTTGCTGCTCTCGGGCTCCCGCTTCCCAGGCTTGAGGAGACCGGCAAATGGTTCGGTTTCGGCAATGCGTTCTGCGAACTGTAGTTGTCTTGCCATGATCTCCAGATCGAGAGGATGAGAGAGAAGGTTTGGGTCGTAGATGGGTTTATCTTCGCTGCTCGCGGAGCAAATGTGGACGGATCCCCGGGAGAATGGATGGTTATGCAGCATCATGATGGAAATGTAGTTTTCCGGGAGGGGCTTGGCCAAGACATCGCCCATGGTTGTCTTGCCTGGCTTCATGTGGAGTTGTAGAGGCAGAATGAGGTAATGAGAAGAGGGGTCTTCTGCGTCGAGAAGCATCTTGCGGAGGTGGGTATATTGCGCTTCTAGGTTCGCTGGTACCTTGCTGTTGTCGAGGTGTGTAGCAAAGAGATTCTCAATCTCTTCTGTGGATACAGCGCCCTTTCCATCCATCAAGGGTAGATAGGCCATGCTCAGGGGCATGCCCGACAGCGGGCCCCCGTTCGTCTCCTCATAGAGTTTGATAAGTGCCTGGACGACATTTGGATCCCGCGTAATATCACCCGATACCTGTCCATCCGCAATCTCAAGGTTGATGCAGGTGATGCCGTGGTCCTGTAAGTTCTCGCCTACAGCTGGGTTGTCAATAATCACAGGGACGCTGTGACTCTGAAGAAGATCTGCACTGCCGATGCCAGACAATTCAAGCAGTTGAGGAGAGTTCAGGCTACCTCCACAGACAATCACTTCTTTCTTTGCGGTGATCTGGTATGTCTTTTCTTGAGTCTTGACCTGCACTCCACTTGCGATGACGTCTTCCCCTTCTTGTCCAAGCAGAACACGCTCAACCATTGTTTCAGCGAGCAGTCGCAGGTTTGGCCGGGCAGCAACCTCGGGCGAATAGTATGCTGCCGCATATCCTCTTTTCCCCGATTTCGGATTAACACTCAAAGGGCAAGTAAAAGCACCTATTTTGCGGCCCTCAATGGGGTCGGCATCCGTTTCCCAACCCAGTTGCGCGAATGTATCGTTCCATGCCTTGTTAAACGGACCATACAAATCTGGCAGAGATACGGGAACAGGACCATCAATTCCTTGCTTGTCAGCCTTCATGTACCGAGCTGTATCGAGCAGTTCTGCGGTAGTTTCGCTTGGTGCAGTGTACGAATGGAACTTTCGGAGATAAGGTGCCATGTTCTCCGCGCCCCACCCCTCATTACCCAGGGCTTTCCAGGCGTCAAAGTTGGACGCCGTCGGGTAAACAATCGCGGAGAAATTCATCGCGGAGGAGCCGCCGACAACCCGACCACGGGGTTGCCCAATTTGTCGATCCTTGGCATGAATCTATTTTGAATGAGTTTGGAAACACGAGACGGCGTGCGAGGAGCAAATTACCTGGGGAACACTCATGTAATCCCAATCGAAATCCGGGTTTCCGTACAGAGTCCCTAGAAATCCAGGAGTGTCTATGCGGGGATCACCCATTCGATTGGCGCCAGCTTCAATGAGAAGAACATTGACGGAGGCATCCTCACTCAATCGGTTGGCCAATACTAACCCACCAATGCCAGCGCCGATGATGATATAGTCGTATTCATCCATATTGCAGTAGATTTGAAGGGGGAAAGAGAATTGCAACTGCAGAAATCTGACAGTGGAGGGGTTTTCGTTTTGATTCCATATCCACTTGGTCCAACATAGGGAGGGGTGAGGGGGAAGGGGGGCCCGGGGAAGGGAATCCGAAGTTGTCCGCTCCACGAAGTAGTGACAGGACACTTCGTTTATTGAGCTCAATAAGGTTAGTGCACATTCTGAAGGCACATAGCGGGGCCCTATAAGGAACAATGATAAGTTGAAGAAATTACCGAGACAATGGTTTTTCCACATGGCGCAAATTAGCTTCTAACGGCTGCATGGCTGACAATGGCTTCCAAGACTTTAGACGGGCCTCGTTCGACGCCCAAGTCATTTCTTTTGGTCGAATGTGGAACCATCCGCCTCAACGGCCCGGTACAAACCTTGGAACAGCGAAATGACCTCCTGTAGATCATTGCCACACTTCAAGATGATTTGCTCATTTTTGAAACCGCTGTGCTAAATGCGTCCCAACTTCCTTTCTTGGAAATCTTCAGCAATTCCCGGGAGTTATTCCCGTCAGGTGGAGTGCAAAACGAATTATATAAGCATCTCATGCACACTTGCAAAGCTAGGATTTTTTTTCCGATTCGTTGTTGTTCTTTTGCTTTTTGATGTACACTTCTAGAGCTCATCGGGACTCGATGACTTGATGAGAAGATGCAGCTCTATAATGTGTTCACCTATCCCATTGTCCGCGACACGCTCATCGCCAATACCGTCCTGGTCGCTGTCGCGACCTTGTTCGTAATATTGCGGTTCGTCTCCAGGCGTCTTCGAAAAAGCGAAATCGGATGGGACGATGTATTTTGCGTTGGAGGGATGTTACACACATACGGAATGCTAGCAATGCATTACCATTATGCTCGTGTTGGGATGCGACATCATATCACAATGATCCCCACGGAGAATGCGACATTGATCGCCAAAATGCTCATTGTCTACCAGATCGTTTATTATAACGCTATGGTTCTCGCCAAATTCTCTTACCTCGCCTTCTACCTGCGAATCTTTGTGTCCAGGGAATTTCGCATCCTGACATGGGTGTGTATGGGGTGTGCGGGTGCCTACTGGCTTGGGAGCATGCTCCAGATCTTTTTGATATGCACACCTTTTGCAAAGAACTGGAATCCATTATTGCCCGGCCATTGTGCCAGTCAGAACGTAGCATTCTCGACAATTGGGGCATTCAATCTTATCACGGATGTGATGATCATGGCGTTGCCGGTTCGCTTTATCTGGAAGTTGCAGATGTCCACGGCGACTAAGATGGCCTTGTTCAGCATCTTTGGCTTGGGTATCTTGTAAGTGTCACCCTTTATCGCAACTCATCTTCAAATGCTAATGCAACTGCAGTATTTCCTCCATTACCATCATCCGAATCCGTGTCCTCACAACAGTTGATTTCAACGATCTTTCCTACTCCATGATTTGGGCTGCCTTCTGGAGTGTTACCGAGCCCGCGCTTGCCATTGCAAACTCATGCGCACCAATGCTCCGGCCTATCTTCAAGGCTGCATTCCCGAGCCTGTTTGGTAGTGCAAAGGATGCATATTCCACTCAGCCGGCGAGTGGTCCCATACTGAGCAAAAGTACCAATTCGAGACGGATGAACGGTATGGATGAGATGGACAGTGAATTTCCCCTCACGCGATTGCACGGAGATGCAAGATCGGCAGATGAAGGATCACTGAACGATCAACTGCATGACGATCGTTCGCAGGATATGCCTTATCACAATTCGAAGAGTGTTGTGATGTCTCTCAAAGGGGTGTCATGATATGGTATGAATCAACTAATTTTCATTTGTCATTTTATTTATCTAATAACCTTACACCGATACCAAAGGGATGAGAAAAACCTACTATAGCCTACATACATATATACCAATATGGCAAAGTCGAGATACTATTTAAGCAAACATCTATTCAAATTCAAACAGGGGAGAGACCTTGAAAGGCGGGGGCCTGGACAGGGCTGGAGTAAACCAATCAAATGCCTGTTATCTAAGTGGCGCTACCACGTGTATCGTACCAGGAGAAGTACGTATCGGTACGTATCCGAGCGGGGATGGTGACTAAGCCAGATCTCGGAAACTCGGAAATATCTCCGTCCGAAGATCCGAGGGTAACATTGGAAACCCGCAAGGTAAATCCGCCGTGTTCCCGCCTCTTCCCCGCAAACAATTATACTCGGACACAACTATGAATACGAAACGAAAAGGTACTAAATGTGATGGCACATCCAAGAAAAAAGCAACCCGTCATCGTGCTGCCCTTGCATGCGAAGAGTGTCGAGCACGCAAGAGAAGATGTGATGGAGCTACGCCAGCATGCGGCGGCTGCGTGAAGCGCATTACTGTTTGTATCTATGCTTCTGAGATTCAGACTGAGGCGTGGCGGGATAGGTGGGTTCTATTGCAAGGAAGTTAGGCAAGCAGCTTATTGTTCTCATAGTATGATACAAAATTTAAGGAATCGTTTAGAAGATCTTGAGAAAGGAGAGAAAACACTTACGGCATCTGAAAAGCATACTCTATGCCATGATGATTCCATTCATACCTCAACCATTCCGCTAAACTCTCAGGCTGTGACCAACATACTTGACACCAGCACACAGAGTAATCGACCGACCCGACCGCCCGAAACGGCTCTGCAAATCACCACTGGATCTGTCCCTAGTGACCAGCAGGAGTTTGATAATGTCGACAACGGAAGCAGAACAAGCGAGAGCCCAGGGTTTACCACTCCAAATAGCCACCATGCTGGTGGTTTGGAGCTCTGCGGTGTGGAAAGACTCATGGAACCCATCGATCAAGCTATCGATTCCAGAGCTGGTCGCATGAAGCCGACTGAGGCTACAAATTGGCCCGTAAATCCAGCATCTCGGGTCCCTCGCTGCTCCAGTGTCAACGATTGTTCATGTGGTCTTCTTCTAGGGGCATCAAGGTGTCGTTTACCACTACGACAACATGCGGATGACTTGGTCGCATTATATTTTGCAAGGGTACACCGTATCTACCCGATCATTCACGAGCGCACTTTCAGAAAGCAGTATGAATATCTTTGGCAGCTAAAGGCCAGAACAGCCAGCACTTCTAGCAGTGATTGCTGTGGAATATGCAAGGAAAAGAGCCGAGGGAAAACTTTCCCTGCCATGGTGCACGCTGTCTTTGCTATGGCATCACTCTTTGAATCCGAATCACCAGAACAAGACACCCAGCGCGCAGACGACTACTTCCGGCTGGTCCAGGAGATTGATCTCTTGGATATTTTGGATCATGAGGTGGGGATTGAGCTGGTTCAACTGGGCTTACTCATGGGGTTCTATCTTCAAAGCACAGAACGATTCTCTAAATGCTGGAACATAACCGGTCTCACCATCCGGATGGCCCAGAACATGGGGCTGCAACTGAGTATTGGCGATGCTCGGCGGAGGGGTCTCTTCCACCTCCATGCGACCCAGTTAGAATGCGAGATGCGGATACGCGTTTGGTATGGGTGTGTACTGTTGGATCGGTATGTTTTTCTTCCAATTGATCCTCCGCTTTGATACTAAACTTCGGTGAATCAGAGAAATATCCATGTCATTTGGGCGGCCATTGATGATTGTTACCGGTGGCGAAGCTACCCGGCTTCCCGAAGCAATCGACGACCACATACTGGCCGAAGAGAAAGGTCAATGGAATTCTCAACCACCTGGTCTCCCCAGTCTCTTGGAGTCTTACATCCAAACCATCAAGCTTTATGAGATTCTCAAACATGTCTTAGTCAGAGAAGAGCTCAGAGTGCCTTCGGAGGTATGCCCAGACGTCCGGTCCCTTCTAAACCTCGACACGATGATCATGGAGTGGCGAGATGCTCTACCTCCATACCTCCGATATAAACCCTCACCTGGAACCACAATCTCGACAGAATCACATACTGCTGAGAGAATTGTAGAGACGCAAGTGGATTTCTCGGCCCAGGCCAAACGACTTTATACCAGGTATTCGAACAAAGTCCCCATATCTCTTAACTGGAAGACCTAACAAACCTTTAGATTCTTGCATATTCGAGTTCTCATTCTGCGTCCTGCCTTGGATCTTCTGTTTCAAAGACAACAACACACCCCACCGGTACCCAACCAGCGCTCATTGGAGACAAAGGTTCAAGACTTGACGCTATCGGATATAGCGACGCAATGCGCGCTTTCAGCAAATAGCCTGGTAAACCTGCTCAATATCCACTCTCAAACCAAGAGCTTGGTAGCCTGGTGGTACAACATTAGTTGTATGTGCATGACTAGCTTATATATATTGTTCATCTAGCCGATGGAACCAATACTGATAAGCTTTCAGACCTACACACCAGTGGAAGTACCCTCTTAATGGCTCAATTGTGTACCTTCAACGATGTCACTATGTCTGGCGAGTTTTCGAAAAGTTGGGATCTTTGTTTGCAGTGCATATCGCGCTACACTGGTGTCAGCAGCATTGCAAGCAGGTCACTTCATCTCTTGAAGGAGAGCGCAAAATGCTTACTACCTGACACCTCTACTCAAAAGGTAACAACCCCAAACCCTAGTTTCCTTGTTCGTTCATTACGAGTATGTCTAACGTGATTCTTGGCAGCAACCACCGCCGCCACCACTATCTCAAAGTCAACGGACGGCTTTGCGGGGGCCTTCTCAACCTCAAATGAATGAAGAACTCCCTTCTTTGAACGGCCGCATAGATAATATGGCGAATGAAGTGTGGCAATTTGCACAATCAACAAGTCACGTAGAGGCTCAGCTTACGGTGGATGCAATCCCAGAATCCGCGACCGTGTCAACAAATATACCTGAACCAGACGCAAACTTTTGGGCTAGCGATGCTGGCGAAAACTCGTATTGGCCATTCATGCCGTTTCTTTCTCAGCTGGAATCGTTGCCAAACTGTTTTGATCTGTCCAACCTGGAATAATCTCACGTGAGTACTGGGACCGGTTAGGGTCTCATCTCATTTACTAAATCCATATTACTAGCTTATGGCAAAATTACTGTTCTATGTTCAGGCATAAATCATACGATGGAGTTGTCTCAATTGCAAAATGGTTCTCACGCAAGACCTTTTGAGTGCATTAGATCAAGTCCTAGTCATGCTGAGCAGCAGCTTTCCCATAGTTTTGCGTCCTTCGAGATCCTGAACGACCCGCATTGTTAGCCGTAAGACTTAACCAAATCGAAGCATAATGTCCACATAATCACAGGCAAGGAATATATCTTACTTCATGGGCTTGCTTGACTGCATGCAATGGATAGACCTTATGGATATTGATTTTGAGGTTATCCTTCAGAATCAAGTCAAACAACTTTTGAGCGTAAAACTCAAACTCTTCTCGCGTGTCAAGGTATCCTAGCAATGTTGGCCGAGCGACTTTGACACATTTTTGGGAGAGACGTCTGTGAATGATGAGTTCCAAGGACCGAATTGCGATCAAGCATCAGGTCAACTTACGCAAGAGGCAAGGGCGGAACAGGACCACTTGCATTTCCAAACCAGATAACAGAGCCCTTTCTCTTCACAACCTGCAGACTTCCCTCCCACGTATCCTTGCCGACTGAGTCGAAAACCAAATCAACTCCTTTGCCGCCCGTGATGCGATTGACAACTTCGGGCCATTCATCTCCCTCGGGGCTCCTGTAATCGATGACATGGTCGGCACCGAGACCTTTCACGAGGGCAACTTTGTCCGGACCTCCAGCCGTACCGATCACTTTGGCGCCGATGCTCTTGAGGATCTGGGTCATCAACAAGCCCACACCACCAGCAGCAGCGTGAACCAGTACCCAATCATCGGGCTTCACCTTGTATGTCTCGTCTGTGAATGCAAGACACGTCAGCCCGCTGAGAAAGGACGCTGTCGCATCCTCGTCAGAGATACCAGCGGGCAGCTTCATCGCCTTTGCGGCTGATACTGCGGTGTACTCGGCATAACCGCCGGTACCCAACCAGATGACTCTATCACCAACCCTCAGGCCATGTGTGTCAGTACTCGGGCCAAGGGCAACAACTGTACCAACTGCCTCACGACCGAGTACCACGGGTTTCGAAGATGGGTAGAGTCCACCGCGAAAGTAAGTGTCGATGTAATTGATACCGGCAATGTTGTTCTTGACTAGGATCTGTCCCTCGGTTGGGACTGGGATGGAATAATCATCGCGATATTGTAGCACCTCTGGTCTTCCCACCTCTTCCACGACCACTGCTCTTTGGCACATCGGGAGTGTCATCGCTGGGTTTTGATGAAGATGATTTCGGAGAAACAGCAAGAAAAAAGATATATAACCTCGGCCACGGGGAGTTTTCGATTAACGCATAAACGTAATTACACATCGAAATTCCAAGAGTAATGTATTTCACACTTCACACCCACGCATATCCCGTCTTTTGAGCCAACCCTGCGGAGTTAAAGCGGGTTGCGGCACGGATATTATGGGACCTTGAAACCGGCTGATGATGGCTTCGCAGAAAGACCCCGCGCTCAATTGATTATTTGGTTGAACCTTCCCCAGTCCCCCAGAGTTCCAGACTTGCAGTATTTGCGCCTGTTTCCAATTTCTATATTGCTTTCGACGTTGAGCCATGAGTGACTGCTGCCTGAAGGGCTTTCGCTGGGAAGCCCAGCCTAAGGGACACGAGACCAAGCTGGCAGATAACAATTGTTATGTCACTGGATCAAGCTCCAGTGTGGCTATTATCTTGATTCATGATTTATATGGATGGAAGTTCCGCAATACCCGGCTTTTGGCGGACCACTACGCGGAAGAGATCAATGCAACGGTATATGTGCCTGATTTGTGAGTCAACGCTATAGCCAGCAGACATATTTTCTTTAATGACACAGTACAGCTTTGGTGGTGAGGAGCTTTCCTTGGACACACTAGGAGATAAAAGCCAATGGCACAAACTTGATCTCCCTGCATTCATTGGCCGCAATTCCAAAGAAATCCGAGAGCCTGAAATTGTCAAATGTGCGCAGTCACTCCGATCCAAGTACCAGCGCACCGGAGCAGTTGGGTTTTGCTTCGGAGGCTGGGGTGTTTTCCGATTAGGCGCCAAGGGCAAAGATCTCGTAGACTGCATTTCAGTCGCTCATCCGAGCTTTCTCGAAAAGTCGGAGATTGACAAAATCGGCGTCCCTGTACAGATTATGGCACCTGAGATAGATCCTTTGTTTACGCCTGAATTGAAGGCATACAGTAATCAAGTTCTACCGACGCTGGGGGTCGCTTATGACTATCAATTCTTCCCGGGCTTGGAGCATGCGTTTGCCATTCGGGGAGATCCGGAAAATTTTGCGGAGAAGAAAGGGATGGAGAGAGCGAAGAACGCGACGGTCTTCTGGCTTAGGCAATGGTTGTTGCACGTATGAGGTGCTACAAACTTGGTTCGCACTTGTATGTTCAAGAAATGATCCAATAGTTGGGAATTTAGTGAGCTATGCATAATACCACACTGATGCAGAGGAATGCATAGGGTGAAAAGCTTCTTGTCATGCATTATAGGCAAGGTTGAAAGGTCTGAGACCGAACTGGGGTAAATTTTATTCGCGCGGTATAAGGGTTCAACCAAAATTAGTCCTCAAGGCACGTATTTCGCTGTTGACAGTTAGAGACTCCTAAGCTTGGGTATCTTTACTGGTCACAGTGTGCCAAATTTACGTAGGAAGCTAGTAGGTGGAATTGTGTACCGAAATTGATACCATTTACCTTGAATGGAGAACCTTCGAAGCCAAAATCATTCACTCGTAGCTTCGCTCCTCGAAAATTTCCTCTAGGCCGAGAATTTGCCTGCACTTTTCTATGCTACCATCCTGGAGATCATGGTAAATTTGAATCTCATCAAGAATCTGTGACCCTAAAATAGCCTCCAACTCGGCTGATTTCGATTTTGAATCCTCGATCTGTGATTTGCTGGATGTATCAGGGAGATTTGATCTGAAGATGCCAGCAGCAGAGAACGGAAGGAAATCTTCATATGTAATAGGTTCATATTCCATCCATCCGAGTGAAAGCAGGTGAGTGATCGAAACACGGGAAGAGATCTGTGGTTTTGGGCCTGCAGCCTCCATTCCAGACGCAGTCACACTGTACCGGAAGCAGACCAGCCCGCGAGCCCGAAGCTCCTCCCACGAATCTGGGAATTTGCGGAAAACATTGAACAAAACATCGGTCAATGGGACACCAGAAACGTTCGCCGCATTTCGAACAGCACCGGCAAGCAGCTGGTCATATAATTCACGGCCCTTTCTGGTCACGGCCGCGCCACGCTGCTCCACCTCACCAAATCGTGCGGTATGTGTTCCGTGGACTGGCATGCCATTTGGATGCACAAATTCTACACTCTCCTCGAGTGCCTTGAAGCTTGTTTGGCGTAGAAGAATGGGGCAGTCCCGCGGTGGAGGGCCCTCGATGACCTCTTTAGCTGGGAGTCCTCGTCGAATCATTTCCTGTTGGACGAGTTCAATGTCAAGTGTCCTTGGTGTGAGATGGTTGATGTGGGCACTAGGAAAGCAGACAATATCTGCAACCGTTGGGTGCTCTCGCTTCAGCTCTAGGTAGTCATGGATTGAGACGGTGGACCGTGAATGCCAGCTGAAGATCTTCAATGCCTCAGTAATCAAATCATGTGTTTGTTGAGATGTCATAGTTTTGTTTTTTTCTGCACGGTTCATGATCTCACAAAGCCTGGGGGTGAAAAGGCTCCTTTGACTGAGGATCTTGTCCACAGTCCCTCGGATAGTATATGAGATCAAATCTCTCCGTAGAACAGTTGTGAAGATACGAAATGGATTTCTATCAAGAGACTCTGTATCAATGGGTCGAAAGGCGGTTCCATGAAGAGGCAAGCCTGCGACTTTGAGATCGTAGTACCCGACAGGGTGCATGTTAAGAAGAGCGAATAAACGCTTGATCATTTGCATCTCATGATCAGTGCCGAGTCGAATAGCACCATGTCTTTCGAGTTGGTTTCGGCGAGGAAACTCCTCATGACTTTTACCTTGCGCTTTGAGAACGGTTATATCAATCTCTCTCACAATTCGAACCAGCTCTCCGTAGAGAGGAACTTCTGCTTGGTACATGTCGCATAGTGCTTGCATGAACTGTGTACGCAACTCATCTGCATCCCAGCTAGGATCCTAGTTAGCAAACAATACCTAACAAGGCAGAGGACATACTGTAGTGATTCCATGTTGGATGTGTTCTTGAGTGTCATTGTGAAAAAGCAAACGAAAACAATCAGAAATCTCGAAGGATGGTACAGATTATTCCTCAAGCCCAGATATCATCAAATATATTAGATCCCAATCTATAAACTATAACACTTTCCTATGGTTTCCCAGGTAGGGCCAAGGACTTCTGCAACCCACGGGGCTCAGGCGGGAATTGCGGAGATGTTGCGGAACACCCGGACCTGCACTTTGCCATATGTCCCATTAAATGCTCGGAAAAGAAAACTACGAACATCAGCTGTTATGTATCGTTTGAAATGTCAGTTTCAAAAATCAGTGATTTGTTTTTGGAATTCTTGCATTATCATAATTTGTTCCTCTAAATTCGAGGATGAAGCTAGTGGGAGCAATTTGGAGAACTGATCATCAATAGCTCTGAAACTCTCACACTCGATGATCTGGTTGTAAGCGACAAACTGGAAGTCAATCGGCTGACCGAGACTAAGTTTTGCTCCCTTTCACCTTCAAACGATCCAGAAATGGATCTCAGGCAGAGAGCTAGGCGGTCCACAGGTGAATTGGCTAGAATGCTAAACCGATCAAATGCCTCTGTAGGAATCAGAAGAGAAGACCCGTTGATTGTTGACGCTTACCATTCTATCTAAACAAATTGAGGCCTTATTGGAACCATCCAGATACAGCTCATGGGTACAATGAAAAAGGCTTTTATATGTAAAACTCCATTCAGTCCAAATATAACTCAGAGTCCGGTAACCTATAACACACGCCAGCTAGGTGAGACTCGGTGCCAGTACCCAGATGCTAACTCCTATGACGACACCGAGAAGGCTGAGAGGACTTGATTCATGAACATGAATAGCGCCACTGGTAGATGTCGAATTTCGGCAATCGAATCTGTCGGCACTCGTCAAACGACCCATCCTCTGGAGCTCAATGAAAGGTGCACAACTAAAACCGGTAGAGTTATCTGATGGATACACCATGAAATTCTCCAAGACGGAAGGGGCAGGCTGGGTGTTTGATGAGCCATTTTGCTGAGCAACAAAGGCATCACTGTTCCTTGGGGTAAGCTTTCATGATCATTCTGTGGTTATAAGTGAGGGAGCAATACGTACAAAAATTCATTCCCTACATTGACATTACGGAGATAAATTGACGAGACATTTGTTGGCCAGTACCAAGTTTGAATGCTGTTGGCCTGGTCATAGGCACCGTATACCGAGGTCAGGTTCAGTTCGGGGGCATTGGTGATGGAAAGTTCGAAGCCACCTGTCCAGTTCACGGCTTGGGGGGGAGTGTGATACTTTTGAGAGGACGGTCATTCCAATGGTGACCGGCGTCTAGATAGCGGAGATTGTCGAACGGAATCTCCAGTTCAGTGATAGATAAGTCGTATCCTAACACCAGAGAATCAACCCTCAGTGTCTGAACCTGT
Organism: Penicillium sp. IBT 31633x; assembly: GCA_028827885.1. Lineage (NCBI taxonomy): Eukaryota > Fungi > Ascomycota > Eurotiomycetes > Eurotiales > Aspergillaceae > Penicillium > Penicillium sp. IBT 31633x. The sequence continues at coordinate 1,115,610 of JAPWDP010000002.1, forward strand.
TTGCTACGCTTCAACTTTGTAATGTTTCCAGAGAGGGTAAGTTCCCCGATGGCCATCTCTGTTGTCGAAGAGCCTCCAAGTGTGATAATGGGAAAGGTAGAGACTTTGACGTCTCTCGCAACCTTGAATCCAATGGCAACATTTTTGACGTTCGGGAATGGGCCTTCAATTAATGCACTGGTTATATTGAGCGGATTATCAGTCAAACTATCGAGCGAGGCGATCTTCATCGGTGAAATATTCAGAATTGACGTGTTGCGCAGGCTTGTGTGCTGAAGCGTCTCAATACTTGGGGAACCCCCGGCGAAATAGTTCGGGGAATCCAGACTAGTGATGTCTAAGTAGGTGAGATTTAAAGCAAGATCCCCTATAGTAATCATATCCACGGATCTGAGATTTGGAAGAGTGATGTTCGTTATTCGAGAGTAATCGGTTCCAAATACGATCCTGGAAGCTTTCTCCAGAGATGAACTAGACAGCGTGTAATAAGGCTGAATCTCATATTCGCCCTGATACAAGATAGCTTCACGGAGAGTGCCATCGATCACTTCGACGCCATCGAGATTGATGTGGTGAACCGAGACATTTCCAGAAAATGGACCGATGGTCACATCGCCAGTGATGTGTCGGCAGTTTTGACGAACTTCGTCTGCATCAGACACGGACTTGATCCTGATCCTAACCGAGCTGCAATTGACAGCGAACACATCTGGTGACAACATAAGTCTGGGTACGGGAAAAGGACAAGCAAGTAATATTCAACTTACGAGAGCAGCATAGCGACGCGACTAGCATTGCTGCGATGGTCGAAATACGGGGAAACCCGAGCATATTGCAGATAGTGGAGCTGCCAGTGCCGAAATTGTAGATCAATACGGAAAGCAACTGCAGCACTTTGAGTGCATCGCCATATATAGGGATAAACTTCTAGCCCCTGAAAAGAAAGAGAGAAGAAAAGCGGAAAACACGAGCGCCCTGTGAACCGCGTTAGTCTACATTGTACCTAGGTGTACATCCCTGGGGCCAATAGAGAATAGTGTAACATCACCTGGTAGCCCCGTTCGAACCGTTTGCCGGGAGATCTGATTGGGGTAATAGTGCCCGAGCCCTTGGCAGCTTACTATGTCTTGGATTTGTTGTTGCTCTACCTATACTGTGTACATGTTCTTACGGTACATCACATCATCCACGAAATGAAGATGGTATTTATGACAAGTTTCAGCTCGCTAGGCTCCATTTGGCCTACCCCAGACATTCCTGTCGAGTTTTAGGTACCTTACGGAATACAAGGTTAAAGGTTGACTTTTCCCCACAATCACGTGCATTCTTCTAGAATTTCTACGCAGATCTTATCTCGCGTCAGCGCTGGGTTTTTTTGCCGTAAATTGCCATTGAATGATCGCCGAGCTTTACAACTCTTGCGCATTCTCAATCCATTATATCCCGGTAGTCCGCTTTCTCTCCCCTGACCCCGTACTCCTCTACTTCATTCACATATCATGGATCACACGCGCGATCCTTGTCCTTGGGTTGCTCTGAATGACTTTGGCGGTGCCTTCGCCATGGGTGCTATTGGTGGTTCAATCTGGCACGGTGTCAAGGGTTTCCGTAACAGTCCGTACGGTGAGCGCCGGATAGGTGCACTCGCAGCAATCAAAGCGCGCGCCCCTGTTCTCGGTGGTAATTTCGGTGTCTGGGGAGGACTTTTCAGCATCTATGACTGTTCAGTCAAGGGTATTCGCCAGAAAGAAGATCCATATAATGCTATTATCGCTGGTTTCTTTACTGGCGGTTCCCTCGCTATCCGTGGTGGTTTCAAGGCAGCCCGAAACTCCGCTATCATGTGTGCTGTCTTCCTCGCTGTGATCGAGGGTGTCGGTATTGGTTTCCAGCGCATGATGGCTGACAACACAAAACTCGAGGTATGTTAACCATATCGTCCTCAAGCTGGTTCGTGTTCAATTGGACGCCCTGCTAACCATGAACAATATTAGCTTCCTCCACTTCCACCGTCAGAACAGAAGGCGCTCGCTTGATCCTTCGCTTCATTTGTTTCTTTCATTGTCGCCATCCTACCCTCCATTCACATTCTGTCATCATATAACTCGCATGGAGTCTCATTTTCAGGCGTTCGGCTCGGGCCATTTCCATCAAATGTTCCATCAAATGATATAGTATAGAGGTCATTTTGTTATTGTTTTGCATTTCTTTTTTGATCCCGGCTACCATAGCCTGTGCCGGAGCATTGTACATTATGGGCGGCGCGTTCATCATACCTGGTTTTCAGCTCGGCATGTCCATTCTTCTCTGGGCATATGGCTGAATAATAGAATTTCTCTACTCATTGACAGAAAAAGTATTCCAGACGGGATCGTGCACGCGGTCATACACGCTTGCAGCATTATCCGCTCATGCTCCTCTCCCGCTCCGCAAGCCTTCTACCTTATATTCAATTCAATTCGCCAAACACTATTCGATCCCCTACATTTTACAACTGCAATCTTCAGTGAGCTACGTACATGTAGGCACGTAGTATAATAATACCCTGCCAAGTCGCGTGAGACCTCATTTCTTTACCATATCTTTGACAGAGAGGGACATTCTATCGCCCCTTCTCCTGGCGTAAAAGGGGTGAGGATTTAGTATCAGGGTAGAGACACGTTGAGTGTTCCTGCATGGAGCAGCATCGCTCATATATGTACTTTGACCAATAGCCATACATATCTGTTCGCTATCAACCATGGAATCACAGACTGATTATCAAAGCTTTGGGCCTGTCAAGAAAGAGCCTCGGAAGTAAAACTTGTAATATGGATAGACAGGTTGACAGAAAGTGGTCAAAGATGCATACTATGCGCAAATGGTATGGAGCTCTGAACTTGAAGACCTCTTGTGAATATTATGTACCTTATTTACAACCAACTCGATAGCCGCATGTTTGTACATAAGCACTCGACTTGGATAGCCTTCTAGAAATCTGTATTCCATCGCCTGCTGCTACTGATAATAATCTCAACCTTCACACGAATATCTCTCAAGTCCATCACCGTTTGTACATCCACAAACATACAAAAAGCTCGGTTTGAAAATAACTTGCATTCTACATCGTCAGTTTTTGGTTTCCTAGATGATGGAATTCGTTTATTATATATGATCTGTTGTTCCAATCAGCGCCCTACCAGAGGACATGATATCCATGAACTGCTTTGGAGCTTCTTTCTCAAAGAACATCTCACCACTCAACAAACTCCTGGAGATAACATCGATCGCATATGGAAACATATCTTTCTCGTAGGCTGCAATAGCCTCAGGTGTTATCCCATGTTCCTTCAACTTGTGCGCGAGAATCACAGAGTCACGCATAGCACAGTTGACGCCGTCGCCCACGAAAGGTGTCGTGACGTGTGCCGCATCGCCAATCAACGTGACATCACGATTGGGGGTCCAGTTCAAAAGGTGCGTTGGCATGTAATACATTAACCAGGGGCGGAAGGGGCCATCGCTCTGGCGAATGATATCCCGCATTTCCTGGGAATAGTTGCCGAAGTACTCCTCGCGGAGGAGGAAATCTTTCGCAGCGTCGAAGTTGTTCAAATCCACCTTTCCAGAAGTCGCGAATTCTTCTGGCTCTTGAAGTCCGATGTCGACTCGGTAATGGCCATCGCCTTGTCGGGAGTTAAACATGTGTTTGCCATCTCCCATGACAATCATGGAGCCTTTTCCAGCAACAGCCTCCATCTTAGGATACCACGGGTTGGAAGGCAAAATTTTTGTTGTAATGTATTGCTTGTCCGAGTAGATTGGTTCGGCTGATGTGACCTTGAGGGTCCTTTAACGGCATGTTCCAATTTCGCTATCGGGATAAAGGGGAGACTTACCAGGTGTCTGATCTTGCTTGCGGTACCATCGGCACCCACTATGAGCCTAAAACCAGAAGCAGTAGTGCCATCGACAAATTGGAGAACAACTTGGCCGTTGTCGTCTCTGTCCGCACTCTGCACGGCCTTGGACCAGATGACTTTCTCCTCGGGAATACCAGTCAAAAGCACCTTGCGGATAGCCCAGCGATCAATTTCCGGCGCATCGCGTCCCTCTCCGAACTTGAAGACTTGTTCACCCTTGTGATTGAAGAGAAGGTGAATGGTGGCATCCCCAGTGCGCGAGTGTTTTTGAAATTCCGCAAAAACACCAGCTTCCTTCATGGCACGCTGTCCGCTGCCAGGATGCAAGTCAAGACATCCACCATGAGGGGGAGCATCTCGCTGGCTGCGCTCATAGACAATGTAGTCAATCCCCTTCTGTTCTAGTATAGCGGCAAGAGCCAAGCCTGAGGGGCCGCCACCAACGATTGCGATTTGGGGTGCCATGGATTTGATAAAAGCTTGAATAGAATTGGAGAAAAGGGAAAATTGGGAAAATGAGAAAAACCTGTGGGGATATTCATTTCAGATATTGTGTTTCCAATTACCCAACAAACAAAAATTATGCTCAAACGCCAAGGAGAATCCACGGCACTTCACGAATGGTCTGCTGCGGGGCCGCCATTATGCCGCCTCCGTGTGTGGAATGAGTTGCCAAAATGCGGACGATGGCGGAAAGGGGACGGGAAGCGGATCCAGAGTGTTAAATGATCCAGAAGGCGTTGACGCAGTAAACCCTAATTCTTGGGGAAGCCATTGAAAGATTAGTCCTGGGAAACTGCAGAAAGAAGGAAGAATTCCAAGGCCTCAGAAAATTTACTGATCTGTTGGGGACGGCATCTTGGTTTACAAGAGATGTCGTTTGTATATCAATTGCGATTATTCAAAAAACCTAAAATACCTAATTCAATGAAACATACAAATTGATTCGAAGTGATCTATCAATTGAGAGCACATCTACTCCTTAAAGTATATCGAATTCTCCCATCGCGACAATCTCTGCCCAATCACCGGCCGCTTCTTGATAGTCGCCTCATCCTCACCACTACGAACTCTCGCAATGTATTCATCCATATCGATATCCACACCAATCGGGTTCCTGGCATACTCCTCACTAGCCATAAACTCGCGCGCAGCCTGCGGAGTGTCGAAATTGTCCACCTGCAACTCGAACTCATTTCCATCCGGATCGAAGTAGTACATGCTTGTACTCATGCCGTGGTTGACAGGCCAATGCGGCAAGATCCCGAGCTCCTTCTTTTGCTCATAGCTGGCGACCAGCTCGGAAAGACTGCGCAATGTGAATGCGATGTGGTAGATGCCCGTCGCGGTTTTCCGGTCAGTGACGGGCTTGTGGCTCTTATCGTTGACGATGACGAGGCGGTGGTGTTCCTCATCGTAAGCGATAAAGGCGGCTTTCTCGTTGCGCAGGGTGATCTGGCCGCCAAAGAAGTCTAGGTGCCATTTCACCATTGCTTCGAAGTTTTCTGGGGTGGTACGCAGCCCAAAGTGGCCGATACAGGAAGGGCTGATTAACTTGGTTTCGGTGGGCTTGCTCGCCATTTTAGTGATGTTGGAATAGATTGATAGCTAGGCAGTGCAAGAAAAATGGATATATCGAAGGTACTTCAAAGATATCCCATAATCGTGGGGTAATACATTCACAGGTTATAAAACAGAATGTCCCGCAGCCTGCGGGTTTAAGGCGGAACTATGCCCGGCAACCATGAGAGGCATAAATCGCCCCCTGTTGTACTCCGTACAATAATTATTACAATGATGCCATCTGCAGTTTCTCGGCTCTGTAGGTCTTCTCGCTCTCTCTGAAAAGCTTCATAGGCTTACGATAAAATGTCCAACGAAAAATCTCATCGTTCAATCATCGGCCAGATTCAAGGCCTAAACAAGGTACCAGGAGTAAATCAATATCTAGGAATACAGTATGCTGCATTGAAAGACCGCTTTTCCCGGGGAGAGCTCATAGAGACATATCCGCATGATGGAATCCTCGATGGTACAAAATTGGGGTATGTTGCACCGGGTTTCCAAGGTTCCCAATCTCTGTCATTGACAACCCCGACCTGGAACTAATCTCTGATTGCAATGTAGGGCACTGCCCTTGAGCCCTTCAAACGGCTGCGAATGGGAGCAAAGTTTGCTTCAACACACACTTGAGTTCCCTGAGTACGCACAGTCTGATACAGAGTGTCTCACACTTAACATTGCAGCTCCCACTGTCAAGAAGGAAAGCGCTCTCCCAGTCCTGGTGTTGGTTCATGGCGGTGCTTTTGTCACCGGAAGCAGCGCGTATCCGCAATACGATCTTGCTCGGATTACCAGAATGAGCCTGGAGCTAGAGAACCCGATAGTTGTTGTGGGAATCAAGTCGGTGTATTCCTGTCCGTACACCCTGACGAGGTGTGACTAACTCCGTGGATCTTTCAGTTATCGTCTCGGTATTCCAGGGTTTCTTTCCTCTTCAGCAATGAGAGATGCCGGATATAAGCCAAACAATGGACTGGATGATCAAAAGCTCGCCTTTCGTTGGGTCAAGCGTCATATTGATAACTTCGGTGGGGACCCTGCACAAATTACCTTTATTGGAGAAAGCGCAGGAGGTGGTAGGTAACACGGCTATAAAAGACCTCCATTTAAGAATACTGGCTAACAGCAACAGCGTCTGGATGTTTCCATCTTCATTCGGCAGAGTCTCTGTTTCATCAACTTATTGCAATGAGCGGAACCTCTCTGCTGCGTGCGCGCCGTCCTGAATTACTGGAAGGATCATTCGGCAAAATTGTCAACATTTTTGGATGGCAGAATCTTCCTCCTGCAGAACAAGTACAAAAACTGCTCAATGTGCCAATGGATGAACTGAGAGCCAAAGTTGGTCGTCAAGTTCCCATTGGCCCGATGGTAGACGAGGACATCATCCCCGAAGTCACTACCTTCCAAAATTTGGCCGATGACACCGAGGTAAAGAGAGTTTTCCCAGGAATTGAGAGTTGCACGAAAATTATCGTGGGAGATTGTCAAATGGATGTAAGTTGGTCCAAGTCTTTATGAACTTGCAATCCCAAGACACGCGCGGACAATAACAATCGATTATTAGGCCATGGCACTTGCTCCGCATCTGATTGACCGTACAGACAACCTTTGCCAAACGCTCGTAAATTGCCTGTCTACCGTCTTTGACAATGTAGATGCGAGCATCGCACGCAATATCGCCCAAGCATACAGGCTCGAGCCAGCTTCGTTTACTAAGGATGCCGAGTCGACGCAACCCATCCTAAACTTCGGGAATGACGTTTGTTTCGCTGCAGCCGGTCGCTCGTTTGCAAGGGCCTGGAGCGCGTCTTCAATGCTCGGGACAGAAGCCTTCCTGTACATGTTTAATTGTCCTAATCCGTGGGATGGTCCGTGGAAGGGCCATGCGACACACATCCTGGATATTGCATTCGTGTTGATGAACTATGCAGAGTATTTGGATAAGGGCCAGCAAAGCGCTGCGGAGCGCTTTGCCAAGGATATCATCACCTTTGTCAATGGGAAACAGCCATGGGCGGGGTATCAAGACGACAATTTCGGGGGTTCAATGGTATACGATGCCCCGATGGAAGGGAACGAGAACCTATCGAGGTTTGTGAAGGACGGAAAACCGGCAGTGACTGGAAGAAGGGATTTTCTGCAAAGATTAGTTCAGCCAGAATTGTTTGATCGATTGATGGATGCCTGGCAAATGTTCATGGCCGGTCCTTCAACTACATAGCACATAGATATGTACAACGTAGGATGAGCAGTCGAATTGAGTGATTCCTCGCGAAATTGTGTATTGACAAAAAGGGGTTACATTAAGCACCTGCCCATATGATGGCAAATCAATACTCGAGAATTTATACTTTGGATTTGCAAAGGTTGTCTCTGACGGGTTCAGAAAATGTCGCATACACAATGTATGTTTTATGAATTTTGACAAAAGAAGAGCAACGAATCCACTCTGACTCCATACCAAGTAGATATTGTCCGCCACAAAGCTTGGTAAAACAAAGTGCGAGTTTCGACGCAGCGAACGGGAGGGGATTGGCGTTTTCCCCCGGTGGACGACCCACTTTTGACGTGAATGATGTTATTCTCCAGCTCAGGGGTAATGCCCCTGAGCTGCGCTGGCTAGTACTATGAAACTATGAAACTATTTTTGACTGTCGAAGCAATATGATGTGAATTAAGTTTAAGATTGCGTTTTTTATTCTAATTTTTCTTATTTTACCTCATCTGAGGATCTCCACTAAGAAGAGGGCTGTGAAATTGTCCCATGTAAAAGGAGAAAAGACCGGTGTTGTTGTGCCGTGCGATCGCCCATTCCAATTAACGAGATTCGGGATATTGAAGATTTATGCTCCACCAAGATAATTACAACATTGATTGGGATATGTCCTGGACAGGAGATTGTTACAAAGTCGAACGTATACAGTTGTATGAGTTTGGAGATTTCAGATAACTACTGAGTTTCGGATTAACCGGGTATGTGTATGCACTTACAAGGGATGTAGCTTCATGCAACATTGTACGGGGTATACTGTGAGCATCTTGTAGTCAACATCGTTTCAAAGCGTTAACGGCTCAAGAACGGTATGTACAAACCGTTATATTAATGAAGGATCCAAAATGATCCGAGTACTTATGTTGTGCGGGCTGTTACCCCTAGGCACCGACATTACCGTTTCCCCGTGAGAGAGAGTAAATCATGGTCCGTTGCGACCATAATATGAGATGAAGTTTGATTGAATTATTTTCTAAGTCTCATCCTTCTACGTTCCAGAAGGCATTTCCAACAAGCCTTAGCCAAGGCTGCCCAGAAATCTCCATCATCGCAAGCATTGATCGGCTCTTGGCAATGGGAGACAAGCTTTTGGTGATTGCACTGGCAGTCAACATCAACCATTTGAGGAACATTGAATGCCTATAATGTTGTACAATTTCGTACAAGGAACGAGGTATATTAAACTGTGTTTCTGATTTGTAGATTGTTTTACATGCTTATTATAACTTGTACGCCGTGTCTGAACCGCGGGCAAATTGTTTACATACAACATTGTATCTGGTCGTGACTATTATTACCGAACCACAACATATTGATAGGACAAGAGATCCAGAGGATCAAACTCTCCACTATATCCTCCAGTCAGGGTCCCCCAGGGTCTTCAAGGCTATGTCGGGTCGTCCGCGATTTACTAGCGCATACACTTGTTTCAGGGACGGGGTGGCAAAAGAACCTTGGAAAAGGCTCGAGAGGGTGGAGCTTGAAAGGCCAATGACGTCGAATAGTGACTCTGTTCTTCTCTGTTAATTGCCAATCAGATGTTTCAATTGATCAACATCGATTTATCCAGTGATATGCAAAGATACCTAGTGAGTACATCTCCACTCAATGCCGATGAATGCGCGTCCATGCACAACCCCCTTGGGTTAAATTCAACACTCCACTGCCCCCCCCTTCTAGATCCCAGTCCCTTCTTTTTTTCTTTATCTTGTCGGTTCACAAACCATTCTCCCTCTTTTTCTCGTTGACATTCACTATATTATATAGACGGCGTGTGTGTGTAACCCGTCAGACATTCTTTACCATTTGCGATTCGATTTCCTTTCATCATGAAGGCCTCTATCATCGCTGGTCTCTCCCTTCTGGGCGCGGCCATGGCTGCCGACGTGCCCTCCATTGAAATCAAGGGCAAGAAGTTCTTCTATTCTAATAACGGCACTGAGTTCTTCATCCGTGGTGTCGCTTATCAGCAGGAGTACACCGGCAGCAACGGCGCTTCCGGCAAGAACTCATACACCGACCCTCTGGCCATCGACAGCTGCAAGCGTGATATTCCCTACCTGACACAATTGCGCACCAATGTTGTCCGTACCTACGCCGTCGACCCCAGCAAAGATCACGACGAGTGCATGAATGCCCTCGCTGATGCCGGTATCTACCTGATCACCGATCTGTCTTCGCCCAGCGAGTCCATTGTGTCAAGCAACCCAACTTGGAACGCCGATCTTTTCACTCGCTACTCCGAGGTCGTCGATGCTTTCGCTAAGTACCCCAACGTTATTGGATTTTTCGCCGGAAACGAGGTCGCCAACAAGGTCAACAACACCAACTCCATGGCCTACGTCAAGGCTGCTGTCCGTGATATGAAGTCCTATATCAAGCAGAAGAACTACCGTTCTTCCCTTGCTATTGGGTACGCCACTGATGACGATGCTAGCATCCGTGAGGCGGTCTCTAACTACCTAGTCTGTGACGATGCCTCGGACTCGATTGACTTCTTTGGCTACAACATCTACGAGTGGTGCGGTGACTCAACCTTCCAGGAGTCTGGGTACGCTGAGCGCACCAAGGAGTTCAAGGACTACCCTGTTCCCGCCTTTTTCTCGGAGTACGGTTGCAACGAGGTTCGTCCCCGCAAGTTCACCGATGTCCCCGTCCTCTACAGCGACAAGATGACCGATGTCTGGTCTGGCGGTATCGTCTACATGTACCACGAGGAGGCCAACAAGTACGGCCTGGTCTCCGTTGACGGTGACGATGTCAAGACCCTCTCCGACTTCAACAACCTCTCCAAGCAGATGGCCTCTGCCACTCCCACCGGCGTTAACTCCGACAAGTACTCTGTCTCCACCACCGTCGGCCGCAGCTGCCCCACCCTCGGCTCTGACTGGAATGCCGCCAGCAAGCTGCCTCCCTCACCTAATGCCGACCTGTGCGAGTGCATGTACGATTCGCTCGAGTGTGTTCCCAACAAGGACATCTCCGACAAGAAGGTCTCCAGCACCTTCTCCTACCTCGGCGGTGAAGGCAACGTCATGGCAGGTGTCCAGTCCAACGGCACCTCTGGCGAATACGGCGCTTACTCCATGTGCTCTGCCAAGCAGCGTCTTGCCTGGGCCATGAACGTCTACTACCAGAAGAACAAGTCCAAGGCCGGTTCTGATGCCTGCGGCTTCGATGGCGCTGCCACCACCAAGAAGAGCACCTCCGCCTCCGGTTCCTGCGCTACCCAGATGAGCGCTGCTGGCTCTGCTGGCACTGGCACTATCTCCGGCGGCTCCCTTGCTGCCAGCACTGGTGCTGGTGCCTCTGGTTCCGGCGGCGGTGCTACCTCCTCTGGTATCGCTGCCGGCACTGTGCCCCAGGCCGTTCACATTGGCGCCTGGCAGGCTGGTGCCTACGCCGTCGCTGCCATTGCTTCTGGTGCCTTCATGATCATGCTGTAAATGAGTTGAAATACTTGTTTATGCTTCTCTGGCTATGACCGGATTTTGGTTCTAATTGGCTTCTTCACATACACAACCCACCCAACCCACCTTGTTGGTGTGGACTTTCCTGTAACATTGTTCCTATATACTCCTTTTCAAACAATTAGCAGGTGTTTATCTATTTTCCCTGGTATTATTCCAAAATTGCACTGCGGATATATGATTCCTCTTCTCGTATCCTCTATTGCGCTGTACTATATCTACTAGGTGTCCTGAATTTAGAGGGAGAGAAAGCATTGCATCGCATTGCCAACGATCTTGAAGTGATAGGTGATCACTATGCCCGGCATGATGACCATGTTATTTTGTTTATGTAGACTACTTTCTTAGTGGTCACACTAGGGCAATGCTCAGTTCTGGGTCATCTCTTCATCTATGACTGATTTCCCAAGTAAAGAGTCGACATTGGTTCCGCCACTCTGTTTGTCTGCTCTTTCTCGTTGTTCATTTCATTCACCCCAATACTGATCCCGATATCTAAGTACATCAATGCAGTTGTCTTCTTTCTTTTTTCTTTTTCCTTAGCTTCGTCTATTCATTCATTTCTCTCTTCTTTCCATCTCAACAACCATGGAAGTCATCAAAGGAGCCTTCACAAAATGCAAAGCTGAAGGCCGAACTGCCTTGATCACATGTGTGACAGCTGGCTACCCCACTGTCGACAAAACACTAGAGATCATGCTTTCTATGCAAGCCGGTGGTGCAGGTACGCGTCGGTCTAACATTGTCTCTCATGATCCCGTGACGCGAGTTGTCATTGACAACCCAAATCAGACATAATAGAGCTAGGGATTCCATTCACTGATCCCATCATTGATGGGCCCAGTATCCAGCAGGCCAATGCCATAGCCCTCGAGAACGGTGTTCGACTCCCATCCATGCTGCAAGTGGTCAAGGCTGCCCGTAAGCAAGGTTTGGCCGTCCCCGTGCTCCTAATGGGGTACTACAACCCAGTGCTTGCATACCCACATGGCGAGGAAAAGATGCTGCGCGACTGTCAAGCTGCTGGCGTGGATGGTTTTATTATCATCGATCTTCCGCCTGAAGAAGGGGTGCGCTTCCGTGATCTGTGCGCTGATAAAGGGTTTGTATACCTTTTTTTTCATTTGCTTGAATTGATGTCGGACTAACTGTTAAATGTCTTTGAATGAAACTAGGCTGTCTTACATTCCTATCATTGCCCCCTCCACGCCAGAGAGGCGCATGCAGATGCTTTGCAATATTGCTGACTCGTTTGTCTATGTGATATGTCAGATGGAAGTCACCGGAAAATATGGAAGACTGGATGTGAATTTGAACCGCTTGATTGAGCGGGTGCATGCGTACACTAGGAGTTGGGTCTCAACAGCTATTGGATTTGGCATCAGCACCCGTGAGCAGTTTCTTGAGGTTTCCCGCCTCCCTGATGCAGTTGATGTTGACAGCTCAATCATAACCATTTTGCAAGATTCGGCCATCGAGACTGGCGCTCAGGATGTTAAGGACTATTGTCTCCAAGTCGGTGGACGCACCGAGGGGGAAATTGTTATCACAGCAAGAAAGGAACAAAATCACCAACTTTTGTCCCCCACTACTGTCTTCATTGCATCCAATGATGGGGCTGACGACGTCTCTGAAGACAAGGACAAGGTTACAGCTGCTGACTCGACAAACATACACACCCGCCTCGGATCATTCGGCGGCCAATACGTCCCCGAAGCTTTGATGGTCTGTCTCGCCGAGCTAGAAAATGGATTCACAGCAGCAAAAGCTGACCCAGGGTTCTGGGTGGAGATAAATTCCTACGTAGCATATGCCAACAGACCATCCTCACTCCATCTAGCCCCACGCCTAACAGCCCACACCGGCGGAGCACGCATCTGGCTAAAACGCGAAGACCTCAACCACACCGGAAGCCATAAAATCAATAACGCGCTAGGACAGATTATCCTTGCACGGCGCCTAGGAAAGACGACCATAATCGCCGAAACAGCTACAGGTCAGCATGGCGTCGTAACAGCCACACTCTGCGCGCAATTTGGCATGAAATGCACCACTTTTCATGGGCTCCCTGGACGTCGAGCGACATTCTCTCGATGTCTTTCGCATGCGCCTACTCGGCGCCACGGTAATACCTGTCGACAGTGCAGCTGGCCAGGCGAAAGGCACACTCCGCGATGCAATTAACCAAGCCTTTCGCACCTGGGCGAGGGATTTGAAGGACACGCATTTTGTCATCGGTTCGGCGTTCGGCCCGCATCCATTCCCGACCATGGTGCGCAGCTTCCAGGCTATCATTGGCGTCGAGACTCGGGCACAGTTCCGCGCTATGAATGCCAATAGACTTCCCGATGCGATTGTTGCTTGTGTTGGTGGTGGGTCAAATCCTGCGGGTATGTTCTACCCCTTCCTAGAAGATCCATCGGTCGCCCTTGTTGGTTGGTGTTGAGGCGGGCGGGGATGGGCCTATGGCGGGCCAGCGTTCTGCCTCGCTTAGTCGTGGATCTGTTGGTGTTTTACATGGAGTGCGGACTGATGTGCTTCCCGATGACGATGGGCAGATTGTCAAGACGCATTCTGTTTCTGCGGGGCTTGATTATCCTGGCGTTGGGCCTGAATTGGCCAGTTGGAAGGAGTCCGGTCGGGCTAGGTTTATTTCAGCGAATGATACTGAAGCACTGGGTGCGTTTGCATTGCTGAGTCGTATGGAAGGGATTTTGCCTGCGCTTGAGAGTTCACATGCTGTTGCTGGCGCTGTTCGTATTGCGAAGGAGTTTGGGGCTGGTCGGGATGTTGTTGTTTGTCTTAGTGGACGGGGTGATAAAGATGTGCAAACTGTTGCTGATATTCTGCCTACTCTTGGTGAGAGTGATATTTGAGAATCCATGTTTATTAGGCTAGATTTCACTCGGTCTTGAATTTCAATGTCCTTAGTATTTGAGCTTGGTACTGCTTATCTGGGTCGAACAAATCCGTACATCTATCCCTGCTAACGAATAACCTCGGTTTCTTTGCTGGATGAGATCGAGATAATATGATTGTCTTATGTGGGTGGTTTCTTAGATGTTGTATTTGCTATGAAACACATTCACTATTACTTGGTCAGGTGTTATGTAAATTTTCTAGACACAGAATATACATAGTTATATATTTCACACATATCCATGAAGTACAGACGGGGCTCTCGTATGACATCAATAGTTGGAACTTAATATTTTCACGAAAAAATGATAACCCTCAGATAGAGAGAGAGATAATAAAGATTGGTTACGAAATCATCCCCCTTCATCTTATTACTTGTCGCTTGAATGCTTTTAATCAATGTGTGGCTTGCGACAAATACATATGGTGCTGTCCCCGGCATGCTGCATGCATATGTTATGGATCTGGGTATTGGAGGTGCTAACCTGACACTCATAGCTCAAAAATCATTGATTGATGGAAGTTCCGCACCCAGAGACTATGGATTCTAAATCAAGGGGGAGGGGAAAGAAACAAAACGAAGAATTGAAGAAAAAAACTAAAAAAAGAAAAGAACAAAAAGATATGATAAGAGTGGGATTCGAACCCACGCCCCTTTCGAGACCAGGAAACTATTGCTAGTTGTGGAGTTAAGGTATACCTTAACCTGGCGCCTTGGACCAACTCGGCCATCTTACCAATTGATGTGAGAAATGTGACACAATGCACATTATGAGCTAAATCTGTTCCTGACAACCGAAAAGAAAAAGGGGCAACTCCAGACCGAATTGCCTCGGGTGGGGCTTTCCCATTTTAGCCACTTTCATAATCTCTGGGTTGGGGTCACGGGGACATCTTTTGTACCTGTGGACACTGCGGAGCACTGACTTTCTATCTTTCACTCTACAGGGAAAGTTCCTGGATTGTTTTGAGTATGAAAAACCCGAAAGCACAACATAACTCCGAATGCGGTCGGTAATTCGGGGGGAATTTCTAAGTTCTCGGCTCGGAAGCGGACAGCTCAGACGCATACAGAAGTGCTATTTTAAGCGAAATCACGCTGACAACCTTCCAAAGCTGGAAACAGCAGGATTGAAATGATCATCCCCACAACTTCCACAGAACCAGACTAATCGGGACCAAGGATTCCAAATGCTTTCAGGAGTTGCTGCTTGGGAGGTGGGGAGGCCAATTCGAAGGTGGCGGTTTAAGCCCACATGATGTAATATATGATCCCTGAACATTTTCCGGATCAGCGGTCAAAACCAGCGGTGTCCCTGAGACGCTGAATGACCTGGCTGCAAATTTTTTTCTTTTCTCTCCAGTTCCCTTGTCATTCATTCAATCCCCCTGATCATAATGGCACCCCTAGCACTCAATAGCAAGAACTTGTCCCAAATCGCGGCAGCGGGTGACGGGCAGGTCCAGGTCCCCATCTACAAGCGCGATGGCGGTCTCAAGGAGGGAATCGTCCACGTTGGCGTCGGCGGTTTCCACAGAGCTCACTTGGCTGTCTACGTCGACCAGTTGATGCAGAAGCACGGCGTTACTGACTACGCAATCTGTGGTGTTGGCTTGCAACCCTTCGATGCCACCATGCGTGACGTATTGAGGAAGCAGGATCACCTTTACACCGTCCTGGAGCGCTCAGCAAACGGCAACTTTGCCCATGTTGTTGGCTGCATCAATTCCTACCTTTTCGCACCCGATGATCGCGAAGCCGTCATTGCCAAAATGGCACACCCCGATACCCATATCGTGTCGCTCACCATTACTGAGAGCGGCTATTATTATAACGAGAACTCGCACGAGCTGCAAAGCGAACACCCCGATATTCAATTCGATCTCGACCCAGCCAACGAGAAGACACCCCGCACTACATTTGGTTTCCTCTATGCTGCATTGGCCCGGCGCCACCAGCAAGGCCTGAAGCCTTTCACCGTTATGTCGTGTGATAATATGCAGAAGAATGGTTCCATCACACGTCACATGCTCACCTCATTTGCGCGCTTCCGTAACCCGGAGGTTGCAAACTGGATTCTCGAGCAGGGCGCCTTCCCCAATGCCATGGTTGACCGTATCACACCTCAGACATCAGCCGCCGATAAACAGTCCCTCGCGGAGGACTTCAAAATTGAGGACGCATGGCCAGTTGTCACAGAGCCCTTTATGCAATGGGTTATCGAAGACCAGTTCTCCGACGGCCGCCCACCATTTGAGAAGGTTGGTGTGCAGGTTGTCAAGAATGTGCACGATGTCGAGCAATTCGAGAAGCACAAGCTTCGCCTGCTTAACGGCAGTCACTCAGCCATTGGTTACCCAGGCCAGTTGGCAGGCTTCCAATACGTCCATGAGGTTATGGAGAACCCGTTGTTCAACAAGCTAGTATGGCAGATGATGCAGGATGAGGTGAAGCCTCTCTTGCCAGATATCCCAGGAGTCAACATCGACGAATACTGCAAGACTCTTATGGGCCGCTTCTCCAACCCCACAATTATGGATCAGCTTCCTCGCATCTGTCTCAACGCTTCTGGCAAGATCCCACAGTTCATCATGCCCTCGATTGCTGAGGCAATCTGGGTTACTGGCCCCTTCCGCCGCCTGTGCTTCGTCGCAGCCGCTTGGTTCTGCTACGTGAAGGGCGTTGACGACAGCGGCAACAAGTTTACAGTTGACGATCCCATGCGCGAGGAGCTCCAGGCCAAGGCTCATGCTGGAGGTACCGACCCAAGGGAGCTGCTCAGCATCAAGAATCTCTTTGGTGACGACTTGCGCACCGATAAGCGATTCCTTGATCAGATCACCGAAGCGATGGAAGACATCACTCGGGACGGCGTTCTGAAGTCGCTTCCCAAATACCTTGATTAATCGTTGTTGATTTCATTGATAAAAGTTACACCTGCGTCTGGGAGCGATGTTTTACGTTTTCTTTGCATGCGTCACGAAGGAGTGATACATACACCTACGAGATAAATTCGGCATAGAGATAGATGATAGATGGAAATTACATCACTACATGTATAACTTGATCGCGGGAGGGACCTGTCAAGATTTCCCTTGGACTGGCATCGGGTGTTTCTGAGCGCCAATGGAGTGTATGCTAGAGAAAGGAGGTGTTGCATATCTTGTTATGAATATTGGTGGATTTGGTATAGGATGTTAGTTATTTGTTTGTCCAGCGTGAACGTCATATTGTTATATCATATAATACACATTGCACAATGTTTATCTATGTATGCTGTATAACGTCAGTTAGCGGTTTCCTAGTACTACCATGTGTGATGATATCTCACATTTTTGTTCCAATGTACTGGTGCTATGTTGTTCAACCCCATACTTCGTACTTTATGCTTCATTAGCTTCGCCGCTTTGGCTGGGGTAAGCAAATGACCTATCTCTTAAAGTTTGTAAATGAGCCGCCAAGGAAGACGTGTCGTTTTCTACATAATGATAGATCTACTTCGTATAGTGCATGCATTTAGATATTATGCGAGTAGGTAAACATAGGAACTTTGATCACTGGCACATGCATTGATTGTTAAGCGCAGTAAAAGTTGAATTAGGAATAAAAATCTTCACATCGTTCAATCTTCACTATGTATAACATAAAATAGAGTTGCCCACATATTAATCCTAATTAGGTTTAGTGCCAAGACGCTATGTGCATCCACCTGCATGGATGTACGATGATGATGCATGATGTAAAATGTTTGCCCCCGTTACAGGTGGATACTTTCTATGCAGTGCTTGATTTTTGCTCATAAAAAATGATCGACACGGTAAGTGTTATCCAAAGAACAGGCCAGAAAATCCGAAACTCCTAAGCCTTACATCCCCATTTGTTGAAGCAATTTGCTTGGAGACTCGCCTAAGTGATTCGCCATCAAAAATACCGTTATTAGGCGGTTCTCGGGTTTGATGTGGGAACATGGGCGTACCTTGTCATCCAAACAGGATTTGAGGAACAAGGCCAAGAATATTGGCATCTTGAAAGGATTCTGTACACCGCCAGGATGGGGATTGTAAAAGGACCCGTCATAGAAGCATATAGCATATCGCTATATACACGACCAGGGTGATATCTGAGAAGTAAATAGCTATCTAGAGATTGCGTGAAACGTATGACTGCTATAGCTGACAACGCAAATGTTACGAAAGACCGCTGGGTTCTCATCAGAAGATTAAAAGATGAAAATATTGTACTATTCAATGTGCTTACTGCAATCGCTAACGCGGATTTGAGTTATAGGATTCTAATCAGAAATTCCTCCAAGCTCAATTCCATCTTATGCAACTCTCCATAAGCGAGTATAGTAGTTGACACCTCCGCGTCTACATCTGGTCGTTGAGATAAATGGGGGTTTAGCTTATTAAGATATCCTGCTTGACTGCCCGTACTTGATAATTAGACAGCAAGAGGATAGGTGTTTACTTAGGTAAATAGCCATATCAACGATCTTCTATCTATAGTTATAAAAGAGGACTGCTAACTAGAGAATCACGTAGACCTTGATCTCAACAATTCTGTTAAGACTTTTTGCTCAATTCATAGCTCCCCCTTCTTAGCTTCTTCAACAGTCAATCTCATACAATTCGATGTCTCTCGTAGTAGACTTCTCAACAGGGTATAAGCCCTTGTAGCTCTGCTAACTTCCCTTCTTCATTATCAACTTACTTCATCATTACTATCTAGCAGCTTGCTAGCCTTTATCATCATCAACTTCATCAAAATCAAGATTGTCATCGCCCATTTCTGTCAACGTCTACTTAATACCTTTCGAAGTATCTCTCAATCGAAGTTCTTGAGCTATCACGTAGCTTCAAGCGATTGACACTCTGTGCGTCGCACGGTGTCAAGCAAGCTGTCACTTCCAACCTTCTACTTCATAATCGACATCCACGAAAACCTCTTAACCTTATACAAAACTCTCCCATCACAGTCTGTTCACCCTTATCCTGCGTTAGTGGTAGTTATCATGTTGTACGAAGCTCTTGTTTACTAGGAGCGCGGGTGACGTGAGAACACGTGAGCGTTATCAAGTATTGGAAAGTCTATTTTCATTTATTCCGCCAGAGTTCTGATTGAGTGACGCATAGAAGATAACACGGCCACATTTTATATTGAAGTCTATGGACAGCTTGCGGGAGGGAATAGGGAAGGGCATACATATTCCGAGCAAATTGCAACGGCCGAATAATCCCATACATTAACATACAATCTGTGAGTCTATTGAAACAATCTGCTTGTGGACCTTCATCAATGATTGGAGCGATGACACTTTGAACACGTATGACACTCCGATTCAAAAATTGAGATCATCATTCCCATAATATGACGTTAGATACTACGTGTATTCGGGCAGACCTCCAGTCGAGAGCTAAATGATGATTCTGAATTTTCCATAATCTATTAGCACGTAAATCGATATAAAACCAATACTACAGGAAGTTGCTCTAATAGTTGCTACAGATATTTTGTTGCTAAAAATCTCAAAATGCCTCCTGCTTACAAGCGCCTTGACAAAGACCAGTGCGTGTTCTTGTTTATTGATCACCAGGCAAGAGACACTCAGCTCAAGCAGCAACTCATCGGTTGTTCAACAGCTAATTTGGATGACAGGCTGGTCTTATCCAGTTAGTGCGCGATTTTGAGCCAACCGAATTTCACACCAATGTGCTCGGACTCGTCAAGACTGCTAGCTACTTTGGGGCACCTAGTGTCCTGACTACTTCATTCGACACTGGTCCCAATGGCCCCATTGCCAAGGAAATCGTTGATGAATTGCCTAAAGCTCCATTGATCAGGCGGCCCGGACAAATCAACGCGATGGATAACGAAGATTTCGCGAATGCGGTCAAAGCAACCGGCAAGAAGCAAGTCATAATCAGGTATGCTACCCTATGGATAAACATCTCGTCTAAAAAGTTGTTAATAAGAAGATAGTGGTGTTCTGACTGAAGTATGCGTCGCCTTCCCTGCTCTGACTTTGATTGAGCAGGGATACGACGTCTACGTTGTGACTGATGCATCGGGGACTTTCAAAGAGCACACACGAGAAGCAGCCCACAAGAGAATGGCCCAGGCAGGCGTCCAACTTCTGAATTGGGCAGCAGTGGCTGCAGAACTCCACCGCGACTGGCGCCATGACATAGAGGGCTTCGGCAAGATTTGGACTGACCATGTTCCTGGATATTGGTGTTTGATGCAGAGCTATATGACCTCATCTGGTCAAAGCGGCAAATAATTGGTATTGTTGCAGATGTGCAGACGTCTGTAGGAACTCGAAGAAATTTATTGAAGCTTTTACCTGAATACGCAACCTGGTGTCGTCCGTTTCTTTTTTTTTAAATCAGTTTGTGCGATGAGCATTGGTCAATCAGCATAGACAGCATAGGACTACAAGTTCTCCTGCGTTCGATCACTATGGATTAATTTGATGGCATGACCTCTTACAGAGCACTTCCATCTTAGCCATCTAGCTAGTCATGCTCGAATCTACACACTCCATCAATCGGAAGAAGTTAAGGAGACAAACAAGGAACAATTTTTGACGGTTGTTTCTATACTAAATATAATATTGATCAATCATATCTACCCTTGACAGGCAATTGAGTCGTTTGCCGAACCGGAGCTGGCTAAGCGTTGAGCGTGGCTGGTTGGGAGGATATAGTACTATCCAGAAACTGGGGCTGACAGATCTGATGCGGCCTGTGAGAATCAACTCCTTTGTTCTCTTCTCTTTCGTTTGGCGTTTTTTTGAACATCCGGGACAACTATGTTGTAATCACAAGAAGCTTTTGGGGTTTCATCAGGACCGCCGCAGCATAAGAGCTAAGTTGGGTCTCTGTCTTTCGCACTTTCAGAGTTGCTGCTACGTGAGGAGATAACTTCCAAATACTTTTATTACAGTCAGTGACAGACAGCCATGTCTATTCGTATGATTGGAGCAGTGTAGGTCGCTCCACACGCATCGATGTAAAGGTGCAACGTGGAAGGCCCTGCTTAAACCTTCCGTTATGCTGCATCTCGAGCAAAGGCGTCTCACCGGAGTCTTCTCTTACCACCGAAAAGGGCGACAGAGAGTCTGCGGAGTATGATTGCTGACTTGGTGATTGAATCTCGCCCCACATGATGGGCTTCAGTGCCGCATCGACATCATCTTCTGGCGGGTGACAGGCAGCACTGATCGCAGCACTGCAGCTGCCAGCAAGTGGTATAACCGATCGAAATTGTCTCATTGCCACCCCTAAAAGTGCCATGATCATCAGAAACCCAACGATGACGGTAAATATAAGAGCAATCGGTGACCACCCGCAAGCATCAACGTCAAGGCGTGGATCATGATGCATGTTTGCATCATAAAGATAAACCTGCACATAGAAAATGGTCTGAGACAGGAGCCAGTGCAGCACAGTGTGGGCTAACATGAGTGGGACGCTGTAACGGAATGGGAGGCTGAGGAAATAGAATGCACGCTGAACACCCCTTTGATTACTCGATACGCGTAGGCCCTTTGCCGGTGGCATTGGTAGTGTCTTAACTGTTGAATCGTAGCGTATTCCCGGAATCGCATAATTGTCATATTCGTTTGCCATGAGCATTGCAGTCAAGGTTGAATTGTAGAAGTAGTATGAGACGGTAAGAACAAGTTGCGGGGTATTGGCCAGAAGAACGTTGCCAAGCAACGTGGTGCGCACCCGACCGATCAAAGTGTAAGGACTGACAGATCCTAGTCCAAGCTTCCAAAGAGTAGGCCAATTCGCCCCACCGAGCATAGCTAGTTTGGGGTCTTGTAAACCTCTATGAAGTAAAAATCCTGCAACTCCAAGAGATGCGAAAGATCTGTCATCTCAAATTAGTGAATTCCAGTCCATTTCGACGGTGTACATTACAGAGTGAGCGTGAGAACCCATTGTCTGATGGCAGCAGCTTGCCCCCATCGCCGTGTACGACAGTCTAATCTCTGCTGGACAACCCCTTCATATCCATGCTCGTGTCCTCCACCCAGTCTGCGGGAGCGCCTGATCCAATCATATTTTGATGTTTTGCAGCTTCCAGCGGTAAAAGGATCCGGCTCTGAGAGGAAGGACGAAATCGCGTCACCAACAGTCAAAAGTCGATGAGCTTGTTCTTGACGGGAGACGAACACAATACAGGCAACTTTGACTGACGTACACACAAGGACCACAATGGAAAAAACGGGGCTGAAAAGGAGCTGGCATCTTTCCTCGCCCTTGATACTTATACATCCATCAACAGTGTAGTGGCCAAGTGTGGAATTGTCCGAATATCCCATGCTGTTGGCCGAGTGCAAGGCTCGGTATCTGGAGCACTGTGAGCCGGACTGCTGAAAGGTGACATTTTTTGCCCAAGCCAAGTTGTCTCCCCACACAGAACTAGATCCAAGGTATTGTTGAAGATCTTGCTTTGTGATAGGTGAGATTCCATCCTGCGGTATCACGTACTTTCCCCAGAGGAACTGAGCCAAATAGATCATATTCCGGCAATATGGGGCCTCGTTGTTGCAATATGTGTAATTTTCTTCGGTATATGTCGTAGAGCCATTGTCTAAAGGTGCAGTGATAATCCATGTTGGTTCCTCCAAAACAGACGCCATGATCTTCCACTCAGTCTGCTTTTCAACTGTTGACGCGGTACACACAGAGTAACGAGCTTCAGTGCTCGAGGAACACAACCAAGAAAATGGGCTCTGTGAGTCGATCTTTCCATAGTCCAGTGGGGCGTTTGCATTCGCCGCAAATTTGATGGGGTCTTGCAGATCCCACGTCAGGTTCTTCGACAAGACAGCCAGGGTTCGGTGGCCGTGGACGTAGTTCACAGCAAACGTGTCCAGACACTGTTGTTTTGACAGAATTTCGAATCTGCCATCTGCGATATCCAGGTTGAAGTCGGCTAGCGATTGATGCGCGTGGGATTGAAAACAGCCGACAGAGGAATTCGGAAGACTCAGCGGCTGACTGCCAGTGTAATCTGATGGCACGACAAAGACACTGTATTCATTCGAGCTCTGGGAATTCAGAAGCACAGAGTTATAGCTGCAAAAATGTCACCGGTTAGATCTTTCATTTTCGTTTCGTGAAATTTTCTTGAAGCCCGGGAAAAGGTAACGAACAACATATGAATGGGAATTGTAGAAACCATCAAAAGAACCCACAGGGTCCGTTTTCTTGTTTCCAAAGTGAGGATATTCGAGAGACTGGGTACTCCAATATCGAGCCAGGATCCACGGGCATGCGCTTTATCAATATCCTCTCTCGTAGGTGCAGCTAGATACTGCGCACAGTAATTGCTCGTCGACAGAATCAGCGTACCCAATCCGTTAATCAATAAGTGCAGTCCACTTGACCAATTCCTTGTCGTTGAACAACTACCCACATAGAGAGGCACAGTCAAAAATCCACCTCCACTCGAATTTGAGTAGCCAATGCTAAACGCAACTACCGCCAAGATGAAGTTCAGACTCAGCACAACAGTGGCCACGATCGCGCATAATTGGATTCCTTTGTAAGCTTTGAGCCTTACCACAAACGACTTTAGTTGCTCGACACCCTTGATTGAGCCATTGTCAAATCCCATAGCGAGGTTTTTTGGTCCATGGATGGATTGCAACTCTTTCGCTCACCAAAGTGCGGAGTCAGGAGAATCCCGACGAACTTACCTTAAACAAATCTTATGCCAAGGAGCTAGAGGCACCGAATGATTCATAAGCAGACTACGGAATACGGAGTGCAGAGACTTTGCGCTGAACAAATTGATCTTCATCCTAGCCTGGTCTTAACGTTAGCTTTCGACAGGTCAAACACGATCAAGAGTGCATCCTCCGTAACTGAGAGGCTGAAAAAACAAGATCGAGTCCGTGCACAACAATCCGGGGAACCCACTTATAACCGTCTTCCTGTCTCAGCCCCCCAGCGGAGTAACGCTGAACGGAGATTTTTTAAAAAATAGTTACCCTGTACATGGGTGTGCCATATAAACGGTACATAGCTAGGCATTATATAAAAGTGTAGATCACGAGACTTGAGAGCTACTTACAGGAAAATAAATTAGGAGTATCAGCATAAAGTATATGTCCAGTCTAACCGGTGTATTGGTTGAGTTCGCTCGAGAACTCCAGTAAGAGTACTCCGTAAAGGAGGGCTACTATAATTTTGCAGTATATACTCAGTAGACAGATGCTAGCCCGACCTAGAACAAACTCATCAAGCTCCTCGAAAGTCCTTTCCACATAGTCGTTGATTGTGAATATGACAGTAGGTCGTAGATTTTGAGGCGCTGTGAGGAATTGTGTTAGTAAAAGTCCCAAGACGGCATATAAATGTTGAAGACATACACGAAATAATCACAACGAAAGATCAAGAGTGTCCCAAATATCAATGCCACGAATTCTTTTTCCAGGTAGAAGTACTAGTTGGTACCTGATAAAGCGGATCATATAACTAAAGGATGGTGCCTGATAGCTCAGGTCTTCAAATCAGAATGTCACATAACGATCACCTTTGCGATCTCCCCCTATTATGGAATATTGACATGATTCATGCCTCAAATTGCGAGGCAGTCGGGCATCTATGCCGATCGGTCTGTCAGTTAGATCCACATGGGAAAAAGATGCTCCACGCGAGAAAAACAAATCTTCGGCGACAGTTTCAACACGCCGAG
Source organism: Penicillium sp. IBT 31633x (assembly GCA_028827885.1). NCBI lineage: Eukaryota > Fungi > Ascomycota > Eurotiomycetes > Eurotiales > Aspergillaceae > Penicillium > Penicillium sp. IBT 31633x. The sequence goes on from JAPWDP010000002.1 coordinate 1,140,459, forward strand.
GGTCTTTCATACAAAATGTCTACCCAATTCTACAAATGTACCTCACTCTCTGTCGACATTATTTCAGCCTTTTAGACATGCGAAGATCACTAATCAACTTAATTTTTCTGTTACATATCTTATAATCGCATTCAACCATGATACCCAGACCAGACCTTGAGTCCCAAAAATCAACTCCACAGGTCGATTATCCCCACGATTCGGAACAAGATGATGACTTGGCCCTGAAACCTCAGCCTTCAAATGCATATGGCATTCCAACGTGGCGTAAATGTCTCATTCTCTTCGTCGTCAGCTGGATGACCCTGGCTGTCACTTTCTCCAGTACTTCATTATTGCCTGCAACCCCCGAGATTGCTACTGAGTTTTTTACTACATCGGAGATGCTCAATGTCACTAATGCTGGTGTTTTAATTGCAATGGGCTTTTCATCTTTCATTTGGAATCCCATCACTAACTTGTTCGGACGACGCAATGCCTATAATGCAGCCATCCTCGTACTTTGTGCATGCTCGGCCGGTACCGCCGCGGCGATCAATTTGCACATGTTTATTGCAATGCGCATTCTAGGAGGTTTTACGGGTACCTTCTTCATGGTTGCTGGGCAAACTATTCTTGCAGATATCTTTGAACCGGTAGGTTACTTTCATTCTGGTTATGCTTTTGGTCACTGACAGAAAATTGTGATAGACTGTGCGTGGAACGGCTGTCGGCTTTTTCATGGTTGGATCTGTGAGTGGGCCTGCAATTGGTATGTTTGGTCTATGATATCTGATATATGTGTTGATGTGAAGGTAGCTGACTGCTTCGTTAGGACCCTGTATCGGCGGTATCATCGTCACATTTTCTCAATGGCGCATTATCTACTGGCTACAATTCGCGATGACCTTACTCGGCCTCATCTTGTCTCTTCTTTTTGTGCCGAGTATTCAAGAAAAAACCCGGGTCATAGACTCCAACAAGCCCTGGAAGCTTTGTACCGTCTCAGGGCTGTTCAATCCTCTGCGCATCTTTCGTCAATTCGTGTATCCCAATGTCTCTCTTGCAGTAAGTGTACAATCTGTTGTTGAATCTTGGCCATCTTCAATAACTGACTCTACCCGATAGTTCCTCACATGTGGCCTTCTCTCGACATTCCAATATGCCCTTCTCACATCAGCCCGCTCAATCTTCAACCCTCGGTTCAACCTGACATCTCCTCTTGTCAGTGGTCTGTTTTATCTCTCGCCAGGAATAGGTTTCCTGGTCGGCAGCGTCGTTGGTGGCAGACTGTCTGACCGCGCCGTGAAGAAATGGATTATCAAAAGAAACGGTGTGCGTCTTCCCCAAGACCGACTGAACAGCGGTATTGCCACCCTTTTTGGGGTCCTTCCACCTGCAACTTTGATCTACTGTTGGACCTTGGAGGAGGAAGTGGGCGGGATGGTCGTACCGATCGTTGCCGCTTTCTTCGCAGGCGTTGGGCTGTTGGGTGCTTTCAATGGACTGAACACGTATTCGGCTGGTGAGTTATCACTGCTTGGAATCCTATACCGTTTTTAAACTAATGTTCTACCTTGCAGAGGTTATGCCGCATGTTCGGTCGGAGGTCATCAGCGGAAAATACCTGGTACAATACATTTTTGCTGCCATGGCGACTGCAGCTGTTCAGCCATTAATCAGTGCCATCGGAGTAGGATGGACATTTACAATCTGTAAGCTTGCTTCATGGCTTTATGAATGGGCGGTGGCTGACAATATCTTCAGGTGTTTTCTTCGCTATAATAAGTGGTTTCCTTGTGCTTGCCATAACGAAATGGGGCATTGACATGCAGCGATGGTCCGAAAGGAAGTTTGGTCTCGTTGCGAAACCAGCATAATAGGATGGCTTATATCCATATGTATTTACAGTTTGTATTTCCGGCGATATGGGATACCTGCGTTGATAAATTTGATTTCTAGATCGCCATAGACGGACACGATTTTTGATCCAGTGTGAAGAGATGTTATAGAAGTTCAAAAACATTACGTTTAATTCACCAAAAACCTTCACAAATTCGTCTCTAAAGAAGCAGAGACTTAATCAATCCTTCTATATCCTATTATCTGTTTAAGTAAAACTTGTGCTTTGCTGCAGGTTTTACGGTCTGAACTTGATCACCTACATGGTCTCTAAAACCCCACTTCTCGGTAAAACTTGAATATCGCCGAACCTTCGAAAAATACCGACAACTTCCCGACCGCAAGCGGATGAGGATTTTCTTTGCCCAATTTGACCCAAGTATAGAAAGTATATCTCAATATGGCGCCACGAAAAAGACGTCCTCTTGTCGAAGACCAAGAGGAGGAAGGTCGAGAGACCCAAAGAAGGAAATTTGTCGCGTGGGTGTCCCTGAATTCCTCACACCAAAGCCACCAAACACTTACGTACAACACCAACAGCTGTCAACGATGCCACTCACATAAGATTAAATGCTCCGGAGATCAGCCATGTGCTAAGTGCCGCTCGGTAGGTCTCGCCGATGAATGTGCCTACGCTACTCGAGATCGCCAAGTGAAAGTCAGCGAGAAGTACGTATGCAAGCAAGCCGCATGTCACCTTTTAAATCTAACAGACTTTGTCTATCACGAAACATGTCATAATACAAGCTGATTTTCTCCAATAAGCTATCTTGATCAGATCCTTGCCGAAAATCAACGACTCAAGGAGAGGTCGATCATCTCGGCCCAAGTTGCCGAGGTCAGCAGCACCACGCAGAGGTAGACTTTACTTGCCTTGTCAATCATGACCAACATACTAATGTTTGAGCATAGAGAGCATTCACGACAACCGGAAGCTTCTGATGGAACAGGCATTCAAAATCCCTTGATTGGAGATCGGGCCTGGTTCCACCGGTATGATCCCTCTTCACCACCCATCTACATCGGCGAAGCAGCTTGTTCAGCATTTGCAACACGGTTCCGGCGCTTCTTAACAGGAAACAATGCAATGCCACATATTCCCCGAACGCAATACGAGCGTGAAGAAACGATTGCTGCGGCGGACGAGCCCGATATCCAATGGCCGAATCTTCACCATGCTCGGCTGTTGGTCCGGATAGCAATACACCAAATCGGGCATTTGTACCACCTCATGATGCGCAAGTCGACTTTGGATAAATTAGAAGAGATCTACCAGACACATGACTTTGATTGCATCGTCAACAAGTGCAAATTCTTCGCACTGTTCGCCTTCGGACAGGCGTATTCAATCCGATCTGAGCCTAATTCTGGCTCCAGAGTACCAGGCACGTCGTACTTTGCTCGGGCAATGGGAATGGTACAGATTCTACCGGAGAGAACGAGTGTTACACATTTGGAAACTTTGCTGTTGTTGGTATGTGATTCTACACGTGTCATCCTTCGACATCACAATACTGATGGCAACTATAGTCCATTTTTTCATATTATCTCAACCGGCGTCATTCAGCGTATGTCCTGATCGGAAATGCTATGCGAATGGGATTGACAATTGGCTTGAATCATAATATCCCAGAATCACAGCTCATCGATCCCGTTGAGCGCCAACACCGCATCCAGATATGGTGGACAATCTACATGTTCGACCGGATGTGGGGATCGAAAATGGGTCTCCCAATGCAAATCCTCGATGAAGATATCCACGTCGACATGCCATCAACCATTTCCCCCCGCTGGCGCCATGAAGAAGAGCTTTCCGACTCGGAATACATGACCGCTAACATCAAGTTGGCACGCATTGTGGGCGAAACGATAACAAAACTATACAGCCGGCGGAAATACCAAGAAACCTTCCTCCAACGTGTTCAGAAACTTCTCAAAGCCCTGAAACATTGGGTAGAAACACTCCCCGAATCCCTTAGACTGAACATGGAAGATCTGGAATTTAGCAAGAAACTCGTCGTCTCCCTCCACATGGCTTTCAACCAATGTGTGATCCTGACTACGCGTCCAACGCTGCTACACCTCCTGATGACACTAAGCAAAGCAAACAAACTCCATCCCAATAGTACATCCAATACAAACATCGACAGCGGCAGTGGAACCAGGACTGAAGCCGAGACTGGGAACGAGAACGAGAACGAGACTGAAAGCCGAAACGTATCCATATCCGTATCCCAACCGGTTCTGACCTTAAGCGAAGCATGTATTCATGCAGCGCGGCATTCTCATTCCATGATTCTCACAAGATGGATCAACGGGTCCATGCCGACCTTTGGCTATTTCCACGCGCACTATCTCTTCTCTTCAGCGACGATATTAGCAATGTCCAGCTTCGTCCCGATCGGCAGTCCGACCGATATAACGGGGTTCGACTCCGCGCTGGATCTATTGCGCTCCATGGCTGATAATGGGAACTTGGCTGCTGCCGAGTTCTACCATAATCTTGAGCAGGTGAAGGTCTGTTTGGACGCGTATCAGGGGACAAGACCGAATGACGGGAATGCTGGGATCGCCGCGGGTGGAGGAGGTGCTTCTTATACCAATATCAATGCTAGTGGCAATGCTCCCTCTGGCGCTGTGCCAGCTTTATCTGTGCCATCGTTGGAATTAGCAAATGCAACAGCTTCAACTCCTTCGATGAACACGTTGCCACTCAACCCATCGACATCAACATCTGCATCTGCATCTATACCTGCGGCGCCATTGATGTCCACAACACATGATATCCTGGCTCCTGCCACCGCCACCCAGCCAGGCCACAGCCATGGAATCGATGCATATGCTTATCCTTTGAGGGATACCGTTAGTGGATACACGACTGAAATGACATTTCTGGAGCCGACGATGCAAGATTTCCTAGCTCAATCGGACATCGACCTTGGGCTGTTGCATCCTGTTGACACATTCTTCAACGAAGCCGAAAACCTGTATACGTGTCATGAGTTATGATTTGGTTGGTTATTGGTTGGTTAGGGGAAGTGATCTGATGGGCTAATAGGTTGAGGTGATGTTCAAGCAGATACACTCACTCCATCGTGTCCATGCGAGAAAATAGTGTAGAAAAACATGTGAGAACAGCCTTATGACGACACAAAATTTAGTTAGAACATGCTCAATCGTTTCAGAGAACAGTGTCAATCGATATAAACCGAAATCAAATCAAGAGATCACATGAAATGGGTAGTTATAGCATGGCAAGGACGCCGGATAAGTACAACGGCATTAACAGCGTTCGTATATGCCGTAAAAGCCAGCAGGTAAAACAAAACAAAAGATATATTTATCACCGGTGAGGATGTTTCCACAAGTCAAGGTGTGCTGTAGAAAGTGTATTCGGTAACAACATGGTGCGCATTGAACAAGGCTTTTGGTATCCGGTACCTAGAGTAAGGCGTCAACATCGAACCCGAAACTCGCGCCGTGCTGCGAAAGAATTTCCATGCATACAAGCCAAGCTCGCTGCGAGCAAGGGTCTTTCGTAGACATTTCTTTCAACCAGCGAGTAGCTTTATTGATCTGTTTAAAGAGACCAGCAGCTTTGGCGGTGCCTAGAAGAGTATGTGTGAACAACTCGGTGAGCAGAATGGTAATCGATTGCATGATATTATGCAGGATGCACCACCATGGAGCGACGCCGTAAAGCCAAGTCAAGTCTGGCTCCTCAGGTAGCAGGTCGAGCAACTGACCTGCCATTTGAAGGCACATGGCTGCTATCTGGTAGCACATAGATCCCGGGGGTGTTGCTTCGGATCGGAATCGAGAGATACGGTGCATACAGGGCTGCAAGATAATCAACTTGGTGGCGTAGAAACGGAAGGCGAGACTAGCGCACTGCTGTGCGAATTGGCGAGTTGAGTCTAGCCTTGTGAAATGAAATTCAGCTGGCAGACGAGCCAACCAGTTGTCAGCATGGTTGTTTAGCACGGAGATATCATTTTCGATGTCATGCCATGACTGTCGCATTGTCCCAGGAGCATACAGGATATTGATAGCCTCTCGTAAGAGATGAGCAAGATCCACTGCGTACAGAAAGTACTGGGAGGTGTTCGGTATCAGATCCTCAGTCCCTGGTTGATTGATACTGTCTTCTTGTTCTCCTTTGCCTGATCCCTGCTGTCCGGAATGGTTGAGAACCACATCCTCCCTCAATAAACCGATATTGGTGTTGTGGAGTAAAGATTTAAGGAAAGCAGTTCGATTTTCTTGATTTCTGATAAGCTGTACAACACGCTCATCCAAGAAACTCTCCTCTGCGAACGGAACTGGAAGGGGCGTGGTGCAGAATGTTTTCCCCGTGCTGGGCGGACGACCTGTCACCTCACACAGCCCCGTATCTAGCATGAACAGTGCCCACCAAACCCGATATCGAAGTTCTTTCGAGCAATGCGTGATGCTTTCGCTCTCGCTTCGAATGTTCAGACCCATGCTCACCGCCGATCGAATTGCAATTCCTATCATTCTCCAAGATCTAAGGGAACGAACTCTACATGTCAGACACAAGCCACGCGCCGGTAGAGATGAAGCAAAAGAGGAAGGACTGACCGGTTGGCTTGCCCAACCGACAGAAGGTAAAAAGCAGCCAAACCCTCCACCTGTGTCTGTTGCAAGTCGGGATGATCTAGCAATACGTTGCGAACACTCAGCATCCAAGCCCGTGCAAAATAAGTCTGATGATCATCGCAGTCAGGCTGAGACTGATTGACGAAAAAGGAGTGTCTAGTCGCAATAGCAAAGACTAGGTTTAGCACTGCAATCCATCTTTTCCCGGGTCGCACGTTCGGATTCGCATAGTATGATCGATACTGATTCAAGAAGACGATCTTTCCAACGATCGGAAATGTAGGATGGACGAGGGAAAAGTATGAATCCACAAGTATGTTAGCAATGTGTTGTGGAGGCCGGCGCGCGAGATCGAGATCGTCGAGAGCCAATATTTCGGACTCATCTTGGAAGTAATTCACGGAGGAAATGGAAGAGGGTTCAGGTATTTCTTTGACTAAATTGGCATTCTCATGATCAAGGTCGCGTTTGAGTCTGTACAACCAAGCCATCTCCGAATGTTCGCCCACGAACCCCATCGCTCGTACTTTCTCATGGTTGAAATCCTCATCAGTGTAGTCTATAGCCCCCGCGGGAGCAACCACAGGGCCAGCATTGGCCCTAGAAAATGAGATACTTGATTGAATTATATGGCTTGATGGGTTGGTGGACAAGACAGGGGTAGGGAGATTGACTTGACTGAGGGGAAGGCGTGAATTTAGCCCCCCCAGTGTTTGATCCACTTGTTGAGCTGACGAGGCATCGAGTTTGGGATAAAGATCAGATAGCAAAGCATTCAAGGTCTCAACCCTTGTATTTAGATCGTTCAGTTGCCTGTATTTCCCTTGGTTAGAGAATGGCGTAAATCACAAGAAGTTTACCCACTTCACCATCTTCTCCCTCTTGCGGTCGCCATACGAGCAACGGACCCCGGATTCCTGACACCGATGACAGACTGGGCGATGGCCACTGCATTTGGCCTTTTGTTCACGGCAACTCTCACAGGCTCGACTGACTCGACCACTGCTAGTCCAACTACTGGGTTGTGCATTCCGAGGGATAGCCACTTTTGGATTCACACGGTCAGTTGTGTTGGCCTGGAAGGGATCATCACCACCGGAGATAGTTTCGGCATTGACTGCAAATTGGAACGGAGAAGGTTGCGGGTAACCAGCCACGGCCCAGTCGTAATTGAACTGTGCCGATTCGTTTTCCAGATTCGGATATTCGGAATGCGACTGGATTTCATTGTTTCCACTCATATTGTTGCCAGATACGAATATAAACTCTCAATTGAAGAGCCTGTTCACAGAAAGAGGAATTTTGGCGAGACGCTAGTGGAACAACAAGTATAAGCCACAATACCAGAAACAGCCACCCCTAGGGAAGAAGGACAAACCCCTTGCACAAGAAGAAAAAATAATAATACTAACAAAAGTAGTCTAGGGCGGGCGCTAATGTGGATATTCGTGGTTTCGTGTTGGCCAAATGGGGCTCTCTGGTATGCTGGAGGTCTTTGCCGGTCGGTTCGCCACTTAACAAGCGGTAAGACCAATGAACGTTTCGCCATGCGATGTGATGGTATTTCTGTTTCGAAAGCTGTTCCTGAAACTCTTCTAAAGGAAAAGAGAACTGACAGGAAGCTGTGTTTTTCTTTTGTGATGCAAGTCGGATTATCATCTTCATATAATGAAAGTCGATGCATCGTATTGCATAGATAGCGGTAGCTGCGTCTACTTCGTAGTGTTCGGTCTGCAGTCTACAGTCTGTACAAGTTGTACAGAATGTATCTGTCTATTGGCGATTTCGAGTCTGAAGTGTCCAAGTCTTGGATATCTGTTGTCATGAGATATCAGATTGACAGGCAGCGTAAAATTGGCGTTTTCCTGTACGGGAGACAGAGGCGTGACATTGCGTTTCTCGACTTTTCTTCTTCTTGAGCGCAATGTGAGAGTGGTCAGACTCTCAACTTTCCATAATGGGGCGGCTCTTAGAGCACAGTCTCCATTTCCTGGCTTCTTCTTTGAGGAAGCTCAGGGACCCAACAAGTTAAGTCATGAATCCAGTCCATGAAGCATACTGTTCTGCAGATCAGACGCGGCTCCCGTGCCGCGTAAAATTGCCCCTCAAGCCTCATTTCTCAAGTTTCCTCAGAAAGCACGGCCAAGGGGTTTTGCATGCCTTAACGCTCCGGAAACACTCAGGCTTTTAACGTGGCATATCTGGCTCAAACGTTTGATCTCTCTTTTTAAATAGCATCCTCTTCGTCGCCCATAACTTGTCTTTTCCTGAAGGTCAATACTCGTTTGCCCTCCAATAGCGATGCCGCGTTTGCTTCTCGACTTGAAAGCTATCTGACCACTTCACACAGGACTGATTTAATCATCAATCAGCGCACGCTTGTAGTCCCATAACCTGGGAGATGCTGTAATGATGTTTGGCAGCAAGTGACAACGTCAACAAGTCATGGATAAAAAAGTCATCGGTTCAGCAGGATGGCCATAGGACATCGGACCCATGGTTCCAATGTACCACAGTAAGTCAGTCCGTATTCAATCCGATGATTCCATGAAATTGATGAAATCTATTTGCAGAACAACCTTTGTTGACTCGTTGATTCATCATCTCCCCGAGATCAGACTTGCCGCTCGAATTAGTGATATCCATCCACCCACTAGACGAACCCGACGCGAGACAGACCGGGGTTGGTCAGGAAACAAACATGGATGAATCTCCATTCCCATGATTCGAATGAGCAAGACGTTGCAACGTATTGATTCTGGAGTCAGGTATTGGTAGTGCGTGAACCTCTGAACCTCACTGCAAACCGTGTGTTTTGACCATAAGGAGTAGTGGAAGCGGGATATTTTGTGTATTCTTATCATGAGGATATAAGGATTCGCTCATGTCCTAGTCATTGTTTTCGCACGAACATGTTTGTGATCTCGTTGATGTTGGCTGACCGTGCCACCTGGTCACATCACACAGAGAGTTTATAACAAGCGAGAAAACCATCGTCAACAATATCAAGAGCAAACTGACCGAAAGAGGATGTCTGAAAGAGATACCGTTAATTCACCTGTGAGAGAGACTAATGGCAGATCTTATCTCTTCGGTGACGTCACTTACTTCCTTAGCACTTGAGTCTGGAGAAAATGATCTCCGGGTTTTCACGCCACACGCCACAGTCCGTCCACATGAGAATGCATCAGTGCAAGAAAATAAGCCTCAACAAACGGCTATATGGCTATATCACTTGGACAGATATTTCCGAGGTGTTCTCGGTCGGACTGGCGGTATAATTGAGGTTGAAAGTCCTTGAGGTGAGGATCAGCATGGGCTTTCAGGAGTGGACCAGGTGCTTTTTCTGTTAGTGCGCGACGCAAACTCGTTCGATCGTCATATATAATTTCAGGCGCTCATGGAGATGAATTGGGAAAGACAAGATCCGCGTTGGGACCAAAAAGAGGTATTGTTCACATTGGGTTTGGGGAGGTGATGGACCGACATCACCCGGAAATCAAATCCGGGACACAAGGAACCAATTATGTCTTTTCAAGGGGATCTGCTCTTGAGATCTTTGTCTGCCTTGTTCTGTGGGCAATTTGGCGGGCTTCCTGCTCTGGATCTATCTATATTACGTCTGCGAATTCTTATTCATGGAGGATCTAGGATTAATCTTTGCCACTAAGTCTGTGGCATAAGGAGATGGCGCATAAGCACACTCGAAACAACAAAACGGTGGCTCCCCGTTCAATCCGACGTCAAGGGAGAGCCATTTCTCAAAGGAAGAACGGCACTTGGGCTTCAATTTTGCCCCTGTCGTCAAGATAACGACGATTTAGGCCTTCGATACGTGTTTGTGTGTGTGTGACTTCAACACCAATGAATGGATTTGAGTATCTGCATGGCAATGTGAGAAGAGCATGGCATAGGAGGTATTGATTGAAGGTTTTTACGCTCATTTGACAACAAGCACCCTGCAAAATCTAAGGTAGTCCAATCTGCGTTCTCCTGCTTGAGGTTGGTGCACTAAATGTGATCATTGGTTGTCCACCCCCCTTGTCAGTCTTCCTACGATGTTTATCTCTTATTTGTCACTTCCCCCGAACAATTGCGCCCCGAATATTTGCTGGAAGTAGGTTGCTGATCTTACCGAGTTGCTTAGATCCTTGGAATATATCAAAACACACAAAGACGCAAAATGGCTCTAAGCGTCACAAAAGCTTAGGTCGCCTTTGGATCAAACCATCAATCTGAAGCGAACGTTTAACGCTTCAAGCGACCGTCGTTATGAATGTAGGCTTGTTTGAGGGACCATTTGGCTAAGATCGTAGCACAAACTATCGACCAGATCACGTTTCAATGCTTCGTTATTCACTAACGCGCAAGAAATATAAAGTAACGTGTCAATTGGAAAGCGTATGTATTCAAGTTTGATTTTGCATGCAGGCCTAGTCTCAAAAGCCATTGCTTTAGCCTATTATAATGTGAACTTATGTAACAGGCTCTTTTTTTTAATTCTCATATTGTAAATATCTTCATTATTCTTTTCCAATTGACCCTAGCCGATGATATTGATCAATATAGCTTGATTTATCCAAATTTTTATGTATGTCGTACTCCAAAAGAACTGGTTATGATTGTGTGAAGAGACCAGATTGAAAGGTATGTTGTTTGCCTTAAGGCATCAACGCCATGTGACCTGTCAAATCACGTGATCACCATATCTCCCCTTTGCGGAGGGCTATCTTTTTGCAAGAGCCGATGACAGTTCAATGTTTGGAACAACTGATTTCAATGAATCACCATCGTAAAAGCACTCAAAAATGTCTTTGCGTGGGCCCATGCGGCGGTCGCACTTGAGACAAGTGAGCGCGGCAAGCTTGGAAAGCAGCTCCACCCACTCATTGGAGACATCGAACCCTGGCCATGAGCAAGACCAAGCCACAGATGAGCGGACGGTCAGGCTATCTTCAACAAGCTGGACACGACATCAATGTGCACTTTGGGTGCATGATGAGACATTTTCGCGTGAAGAAATCTTGTTTAACTCAGCGGCTTTCGGCGACTCTCAAGTGCAAGTTGGGGATGTTGTCGAGATCCTGCCCATGTGGACATCTGGTGACGCTGGCTACTCCACGTTAAAGCCAGAGGCAGCTTCAAAAGCAGCTCGCGAGAGTCATGCCGAGCTGAACTCGACCTCTCAGGCGGATAGCACCTCAAAATTCAAGACTCCGTTGCAGAGCCGTTGTTTATTCGTGGTGAAGGCCCTTCCACCGGAAATCAGGGCTCGACATCCTCAATTAGAGATTTCAGTGACAAATAACATTGCCAACATCTTCGGTTTCAAAAATAGGACGCAAGTTCTATTGGCAATTGTGGATCGAGATCAATGTGCAGCCTCTCATGTTGACATCGCTTTTCGCGATCAATATATGGTTCGGTCGGACATGTGGAGATTGGTCATGTCAGAGTTGTCAGATAAAATCATCTACAAGGGACAAAAAATCACGTTTATGGGCAGCATCAAAGCTACTGTCAAAAACATCTTCATTAGGGAGAAAAAATGTCTTTCGGGGTATTTCTCGCCACGAACAATCCCCATTTTCCGAAGCGAGTCCGCCAAATATGTTCTGTTCATTCAAATGTCAAAAGAAATGTGGGACTTTGATGCTGAAGGAACTGGTGATATTCTTTTCAGTCGAGTTATCAACGGCTTTCTGCCGGAGCTCTTCAAGCGATGGGCCAGTTCTGATGTAAAACATCTGGTGACCATCGTATTATTTACCCGAGTCGAATATGACATGCCCAACTATTCAAGTCAATTGAAACTCAGCGCTGGGAACTTTAACAGCAAACCCGGACCGAACAAAGCGCCAACTCGAGATTTCTACCGTGTAGTGGTGAATGACATGGCCAGTGGCCACTGGACAACCATCCTAGACGAGCTGAAAAGAGAATTTAGGACGTTTCTGCGAGATGTCTCGATCCTCAAAACGGATGAAATTGATGCTACATCTGGCAGTGGTACCAAGATCCCCTCTAACCCACCAAACATGGCGACTATTGCCGGGCGCCCCAGTTCAGCTCTGCGGGGAAATATCCTTGAGGCCATTCATCTTGCCTCTGCTCACCTGGCTTTTGATCATATCGACCGAGACATGGTCCACACTGGTACCTCAATCATTGTCATCACCCCAGGTAGCGGCGTTTTTGAGGTCTCTTATGAGTCCTTGGCTTCCACAACCGAAGCACTTGCGAATCGAGGCATCGCAATTGATTTGGTTTGCTTAAGCCCAATGCCTCTGCATTCTGTGCCACTATTCAAATATCGGGAGCCAGTAGAGCAATCTTCGGGCGATTTGGGAGTGGGTGGACCGAGTGAAACGCACAGAGACAGGATGTCTCCTGACATACATCATTCTCTGTCAAGCGTTGTTAGCAGAACGTCATATCTTTCCCCAAGCTCATACTTCTCTGCAAGCAGAATGAGGGAACGGGAGACACCGCGAACCAGAGATTGGAGCTTTGGTATCCCTCATTGGCTCGACATATCTTACTGGAACCCCGAAACATACCGAGAGGCCCGGCGAATATTGAAGAAAGACCCAAACGCGCCTATCTCTCTGACCGTCACTCGGCCATCCAAAGCATTCACACCCCGAGTGCGCATGTATGAGATTCAGATGATGGGAGTCATGGAAAGCGAACAAGCGAACATCACGATTCCCTATCTTACTGAAGAGCGCAGTGCAAGAAAGCTCTGTGGATCTTGGCCTGGCAATTATCCAGCTAATCGTTCTGTCCCTAAAGCCCGTTTTGCAAATCCTTTATCTTTCAAGGAACAGCTTAGTGATAGTCTGCGACCCAGATCTTTTATCCAAACTGCTGCAGACAAAAATGACTCGCAAGCTCGGGATACGCAGAGTTCTCGCAGGGAAGTAATGGCTTGGATGGACCGATACGATGAAAATATCTTCACTGTGTCTCCAAAGCGGCAAGTCAACAGAACTCCGAAAGCAAAGCGACCTAGTGAATCAGAAGTTCATGCTGCTGGCGCAGGAGTGCATGAAAGGTTATCTGCCCGTTCCATTACACGCCTACGCCATCATGAAACAAATCCAGGAGATGAAAATGATTCGATACATTCTGGGCCTCGAAGAATTGACTCCAATATGCCTACACCACGAAGCCCAAGCTCGGTGCAGAGCTCGTCCCCCATAAAGCCAGCGTTGAAAAAGACGCCGGTGCCAATGGCTTCGCGGATTTCTAGGACGATCAGCTTCGCGCTTCGAGGCTTGAGCTCCACACCTCCAAGAGCTTCACCAAGCACAGGAGTCAATGTGGAACATGCTAGCGCTATGCCCATGACAAAAAAGACAACTCCCGCCGGGTCGATCTCCGATGCAAGGAGCATTACATCTTTGAGTCCGTCAGAAACAGCATCGACTACAACTGTCTTTGAAGTGCTTTCGTCACCTTCCACGCCCACCAAGTCTTCTCAGACTCCGTCGAAGCCGATTTCCATCAAAATACCTCCCAAAAATCCACCAAAGGAATCCGAACAACCGGATAACGCGGGGCCTCGTGGATCATTTCCAGCGGAAACATCAGCGAATTCTCTCGGTCGGAACCAAGGTGGACATGTTTCGAACAATCACAAGATCGAAATCACCCTTAATCCCAGTCCACGCGACCTACATACACGAAACTCACCAAGCAAAGCTTTATCTCCATGGGTCCGATCGGTCAACCCATGCAACACCCCTAAAGACGTGTTGCGAGATACTAGTTGGTTTGGTCGTTGGCAACATGCTTATCCTCGTCCTCCACACGTGGCAGTAGTAAAGTGGAAGAGCTTAAAATCACCCGCAGTCCTTCCATTGACGACCGAAGAATTTCCGACAGCTAGTGAGCTTGCTTTGGATTATTTACAAACACCATACCGTGTCTTCCCCAATGAAGATTCCGAAGGCATTGAAGCACCAAAGACACGCGGAGTACTTTTGCGAGAAATGATCTCGCTGCGGCTCTCTCACGGCTTTCAGATCATCATTGGAAAGCATGTGGCCGAAGTATCTGCGCAGCCTGCCCTCGAATCACTGAATGTCTTTGATTTCCGAGGCCTGGAGCGTGATGGGCTTACTGTGTTTCTATCCAAGGGCAACACGATTCACAGACTCGTTTGCATTCAAGGGGGTGAAGTTGAAGTGACTCGCTTCACGCATCAAAACTCTGCAGTGCTCACTTTGCCCAAGAAGCCTACCTACACTCTGTATCAACCGGCCATGAAAACAATATTGAGTGCGGAATACGAAGTGAAGGACATCAAGCTGGACCCTACTTCCGAGGAGTACAACTGGAACTATGCCGACAATTACGTAGCCGGCCATCGAGATTACCTTCAGAACCCGGCCCAGCAACTGCATTTCTGGCGAGTCCGTTATGTCTTGATTCCGCTTCAACTTCACGCCAATTCTCGGCGGAACATGCAATCTTTCCATGAGGACAATGAAGAGGAAATTCATTTATTAGGTATCAACCAACTGACCCATATCTGGCAACGGTATAAGTACGTGTCGCCTGAGGAAAAGCTTTTCGAGACGTCAAATCCCAAGCGAGACCAGAACCCATTGAACATCATGTACCAGACACGCAATCCATCAGAAATTGTTACAGCCGAGCTTGACCGTTTGCTGCTCACTGATCCAGGGCTTGACAACCCCCCTGCGCAGCTTCTACCCGAATCAGAGCTGCTGGACAGTTCCAGCATTAATCTTTCGTCCCTAGCGCAGATAATTCAAGGCGAAAAAGGCGTCCGGATGATGGATCGACGATGGCATTGGAGATTACACTACAATTGCTTCATCGGCTTCGAATTCACAACTTGGCTGCTGCAAAACATACGTGATATCGATACTCGCGAACAGGCAGTCAAATTCGGCAACGAATTGATTGAACATGGCTTGTTCCAACACGTGGAAAAGAGACACAATTTCCGAGATGGCAACTATTTCTATCAAGTCTGTGCTGAGTATCGTGTCACCCGTCCAGAGTCTCGAGGCAGTTGGTTCCCTCAGCTAAGGACTGACAAATCGATGCCATCGACACCCGCCGTCGGCACTGCAAAGGACTCTCCTGCCAGCCTCAAAGCTCGATCAGACAGCATCGACGAGCGCATACCGCAAACCCCCACCACCCCGTCCAAGGCGAAGAACAAAGTCGCTATTATGCTGTCCAAGTCCATGAAGTATGACGTGGATCCACGCAAGCGGTCGAATCGACCGGAAGTGATCGACCTTCACTGGGACCGGCTGCATAACCCCGAGAACTGCTTCCACATCGAACTCAGTTGGATGAGCACGACCCCTAAGTTGATTGAAGACACCGTGCATACTTGGGCCGCGACTGCGGACAAATTCGGGCTCAAGTTGGTGCAAGTTCCGATCTCTGAGGCGTGTGCTATCGACAAGACGCAGCCATTCCGGAAACCCTACCGGATTAAGCTTAAGATCCCACCACCCAAGGGACCCCTCCACACAGTATTCAACAATGCATCGTTTGCGCAACCGGGCCCACCCGATCGCATTTACTACCAGAAGGCCATACTGCGGAAGTTCGACTTCGTACTAGACTTCGAAGCTTGCTCTGCATTCCCAGCGGATGTTGAAGTCTCTTACTCCTGGGGAAAGCCCGATTATGTATACCCGCAATTTATCCACCGAACCGGAAGTGTTCTCGCTCAGATCACCGACGAAGGCGATTTCCTTATCCTTGCCAATCGGCTGGTGAGCACCCGCAGCAGCGCTAGCCGAGACGCAGCCCGCTTCGAGAGCCACAATCGGTCCGACTTCCGAGGCCGCGCACCAAACCACGATGGACTCGATCGCCTTTCGCCGCGATTGTCCCCAATAACCCGCCCGGTTATTGACATTAGCAGCATCGGCAGTCCACTTACTCCATCTGTCCCATCCAGCATTGACTCTGCAAATCTATACCGCGCCCCTGAGCACATCTTAAACATCCTCAATGAGTTCTGCAACGATGCGGCCCAGTTGGAGCAGTTCTACTCAGAATCTCATGCTCGTCCAACATCCACGAAGGTAGAATCGACTACCACAAACCTGATGGATGCATCGATTCCCTCGCTTGAGCTTCCTGCCAGTGTGGTTCCAACTCCTCATATTTCACCGCCGCAGGGGTTCTCCCGAATCAGTCGTGATCCGCGCGAGGGACTGATGTCACCAGAACTTACGCGCGCCAGAGCTCGAGCGGAAAGTCTCAGCTACAATGCAAGCCCCCGAAGTGGCGGCTTACGACCCCTGATCTAGCCATGAAGATACCCATTGACGCTCTGATGATTCTGCAATTTGACCTGCGATATTAGCTATGTATTTGTTCTTGTAAAGCGAAAATAGTCACGAATCAAAGCACTTCATTTCCCATTTCAAGATTATCAAACTTATATTGTAAAGTCAAGATAGTCAAATTATGTTCTCAATTGAGGGGGATTCTGTACTATCCAGTTTTGTCTCAATATAGCACTACATCAACGCTAGAGCACCCTCCTTTTAGCCGGATATCCCCCTATTCAACCGAAGATTTACCCCCAACTTCCGGTTGGTCCAATTCGATTTCCAAAAAGAAAGTCTCCAACATCCCACGGATTTGCCCCGCCTTACGTGCGACCCCAAGTTCCAGAAAATAGCGGAGCTCTCTGCCAGCAAACATGCACCATTCTAAATCAGGCCACGGCGGACGATATCCCGCGTCAAATGAAGCAACTCGGGCTGTACCTTAGACTTACCGGCGTAGGTTATTAAGAGCTTGATCGTTCTCCCCTGTCGTTTTTTTTCTCTTTTTTCCTCAAGCTCCTTCATTCTGATCTAGCCGCAGCTGAGACTCAGCTACTTCATATCTCGAAGGTAGCTTGCGCATAGCCAATACGAAGAATCAGAACCTCAATTGGGAATTTCTTGTTCAAGCTTTTTGTCAAGATGAAGTTCACCGCGGGCATGTGGTGCCTCCAGGTAAGTTGAATTGCTTCTGACTGATGGTGTTTATGATAGAACGAACACTGACATGCAACCGGGAATCATGTAGGAGGGCGTCAGCATTGAGTGGATGAGCAACGTGGAGCGACTTTCGGTCGAAGACGAATCAGTCAATCTGCTGCTGAACAAGTTCCAGAGACACCGTGGAGATACTCTCAATTCGCGTACGTTTTTGATCGACCAAGTATAGAAATCCAGAAGCTAATAGGTACATACAGCTACTGTTTCCGCGCGCCTTACCTCACCATCAGAGGGAATCATTGGTGTGAAGCTTGTCCACTGGTAAGTAATCACTCCCAACCGCTCAAGCCGAAGTGGTTACTGTACATGAAAACTTCATTGGAATGTCCTAACTCTATATAGGGCGGGCCAGAACGACAACGGTCCTCACTACCACTTGAACAAGGGCTCCGGACATACCAACATTGAACACGACAAGGACACAAACAAACTCAACTACAAAAGCGGACCACTCAACCTCGCCGTGAACACCGCCGCAAATGAGCTGAATCTCGATTTCCGCTCCCCAAGCGGCAAGAAACTAACTGGCCAATCATTCCGCTCAATTGGATATGTGCGCGACCAACGCACCGATAAGCACCGCTATGAAGACGGCATCTACGCCGAGCGACAGGGATACATGCTCGCAGGGCTGGACCTTGGTGTTGGCGAGAAAGTGTACGGACTTGGAGAGCGGTTCGGACCTTTGGCCAAGAACGGACAGACAGTTGACATCTGGAATGAGGATGGTGGCACCTCGTCTGAATTGGCATACAAAAATATTCCCTTCTACATCAGCTCCAAGGGATATGGTGTCTTTGTGAACCATCCGGGCAAGGTCAGTCTAGAGGTGCAGTCTGAGCGCACTACTCGGGTCAATATCTCCGTGCCTGGTGAGGAGATTGAATACTTTGTTGTGTATGGAGCTACGCCCAAGGAGATCCTAAATCGGTACACTACTCTGACTGGGCGGCCGAGTCTGGTTCCTTCGTGGAGTTATAACCTCTGGCTTACTACAAGTGAGTTCGAGATGCCATTTTTCTGAAAAGATTTGACGAGCGAAGCTGACGTTGCATGAAGGCTTCACGACAAACTATGACGAGAAGACAGTCACCGGATTCCTTGATGGATTCCGGGACCGCGACATCCCACTCGGAGTCTTCCATTTCGACTGCTTCTGGATGAAGTCCTACCAATGGTGTGACTTTGACTTCGACTCAGAGATGTTCCCCGACGCCTTGGGCTATCTCAAGCGCCTCAAGGAGCGTGGTCTCCGCATCAGTGTCTGGATCAACCCATATGTGGCCCAAGCATCACCACTGTTCGAAGAGGGCAAGAAGGGTGGATACTTCATCAAGCGCACCGATGGCTCAGTGTGGCAATGGGACTTCTGGCAGGCCGGCATGGCCGTTGTTGATTTCACAAACCCCGCCGCCTGCGAGTGGTATAACAAGCACCTCGAGCGGCTCATGGAGATGGGCGTTGACAGCTTCAAGACCGACTTTGCCGAGCGCATCCCAACGAAGAACATCCAGTACCACAACGGTGCTGATCCCGAGCGCATGCACAACTACTACGCTCTCCTTTACAACAAGATCGTCTACGAGACGATGAGCAACCGCATTGGACGCAACCAGGCGCTTCTTTTCGCGCGCAGCACCGCACCCGGCGGACAGGCGTACCCCGTGCACTGGGGCGGCGACTGCGAGAGCACATTCGAAGCAATGGCGGAGTCGCTGCGTGGCGGACTGAGCCTGATGCTTTCCGGGTATATTTTCTGGGCGTCTGATATCGGCGGGTTCGAGGGTACGCCGCCACCGGCGCTGTACAAGCGTTGGGTACAGTTTGGACTGTTATCGACTCACTCGCGGCTGCATGGATCGTCTTCGTTCCGCGTGCCTTGGATCTATGGTGAGGACTGTTCGGATGTGTTGCGGGATTGTGTTAAGCGTAAGATCTTGCTTACTCCGTATATTCTGCAGGAGGCATTGAGGGGCCACGGGGACGGCACGCCGCTTATGAGGCCGCTGTTCTTGGAGTTCCCTGAGGATCTCAACACGTATGCTGTTGATACGCAATACATGTTTGGACCGAACTTGTTGATTGCGCCTGTGTTCTCAGAGGAGGGTGAAGTTACTTTCTATGTGCCTGAGTCTTCTGATGATGAAGCTGGAAAATGGGTCTCGTGGTTTGATCATTCGAAGTCTTATGAGTCTGGGCGTTGGTACACGGAGACTCATGGCTTTGATACTCTGCCTATTTTGATCCGTCCTGGTTCGGTCACAGTCACCAATCCTACACTCAAAGCCCCCGAGGAAGATGCCTTGTCAGGAATTGAGCTGTTGGTCAATGGACGCCTGCGGGGCGAGACTACGGTCGAGATTGTCAACTCGGCCCAAACAGACGAGATCCTGAAGACTGTCCGGCTTTCTCCTGCTGCGGATGGAAAGCTTGAGGCAAGTGGCCACGACGTGAAATTGGTTTATGTTAGCTAGATCCATATTGGATACAAGATAATATCATTTGCGTCAAATCGGTCAACTGTCATATTAAAAACGTGGGGAAGGGCCCC
This sequence comes from Penicillium sp. IBT 31633x, assembly GCA_028827885.1. Taxonomy (NCBI): domain Eukaryota; kingdom Fungi; phylum Ascomycota; class Eurotiomycetes; order Eurotiales; family Aspergillaceae; genus Penicillium; species Penicillium sp. IBT 31633x. The sequence continues at coordinate 1,160,568 of JAPWDP010000002.1, forward strand.
CACGAACATAGCTAAACTTCAGTATGAAGTGTATGGGTATCACAATCAAAACAGTTCGCAATGCAAGAGGCAATGCTGAGAAGACAAGAAGCAGTGAAGAAAAAATGAAAATCAAAAACTCAAAGCCCAGGCAGGGTCTGCTACCTAATCAGACAAGACCAAACTATGATTGGGCGGAGGAAAAGTAAAAAATGCATGGTTGCAGTGAACATTGATATGCAATAAGCAAATGCAAACGCAGGGTTAATCAAAGCATAGAGAGCAGAATCACCAGGCTTCTTCGACATCAAGAAGCCATTTTCTGATTCCTTCACGTAAGGTATTATCAGCACCGGATAAAGCCCTTCTCCGTTCGCGGTCTGCAAGCCCGAGTGCACTGTCGACATCTTCACGGCAGTGCTCGGCGGTGACAATACGGACAACTTCCTCAAGGGCTCCAAGCACTATTTTGCGGCATTCACCGCGGGGCACTTCAGAGGGAACAGCATCTTCAACCCTAGAAGATGTGCCCTTCTCTTCGGCTCTACGAGCGCGGTTGGGAGAAGGGGCACGCGATTGTGCCATTGAGGAGTAGCCGCTCTGTCCCAAAACACGCTCGACGGCATCAACTAGAACGCCATCAAGGTCCATCACAGGCTCCTCGATGAATCGTTCCTCTACAAAGCTCTGATCCTGTTCGTCGGTGGGAGGGCCAGAAGAAGCTTTGTCGTGGCCGGAAAAGAAGCTGGTGAATTGCGATGCAGATGCGGCTGTAGTAGGCTTGCGGGAGTTGTCATTGGCGGGTGAAGGTGGTGTGTGAACTGCCCCAGAGGGATGACCCACTGTGACCTTGCGTCGCAAGCGAATTCGTTTGACCGTAGAAGCCCTGGCATCTGCAATCAAAGTCGACGCCACATCTACCCATCTTTCTGATCCGTCCACGTCGGGTGTGGGCGGAATGTACGGAGAAGGTTCAGCCCGCATTGCCCGCTTGATTTCTGCTTCAAGAGAAGCATAAGGACGGACCGCTTGGAGGGAAAAGTCCTCATGGAAATGTTTCAACCAACCAGCGACATGAGCAGTAGGACCGTCAATGTCCTTCATCCCACCGTGGAATCCAGATCCACTGCTGTGCGTGGAAGCGATTACATCCATACTTGTAACGGATGTTCGAGCCTTCTTTGGAGAGGCGACAGTTGAATCGCCAGAGGAAGAAAGTGACATGAACCCAGGAAGGGGAAGATCAACATCTACCACGCCTTCATCTGCTCGGACTGACAGCTTCAAAGGTGACTCACGAACTTGGCTGCTGAGTGATGAGGGTTCTGGCGAGACAGCTTTGGCGTTATGAGGAGCAGCTGCGGAAGCGGTCGGAATTGAGATGTTTCCACTAGGGGCAGTCTCGGGCCGGTGCTCATCCTCTTCAGTGACCTCCTTGACCATTTGACTCAGAGTGGTAGACCCACGCCTAGCAGGACCACAGACTGTAGAGGCGGAGCGTTTGCGAACTTCAGATGGGGGAAATGGCTCAGTGCTTTCGGTAGATGAGTCTTGACGGGAGCTCCAAAGCCCGGAGAAAATACCTCCCCAGCGGCCACCGGCCGAGGGAAGACTACCGTTTGTGCTCAATGCCGAACTGTCGCTCCGCTGGAGGTTCTTAAGTAAAGTCTCTGATGCCAGACTATCGTTGCCATCGGTCGCACTGCGCTCTGCTCTAGCTTGAGTTGAGTGGCTTGGCTGAGAAGTAAAGTGAGGGACAGGGACAGTGCTACTCTGGGTCGTCATGGAAGTAGTTGCTCCGCTAGTTGTCATGGCCCGGACATCCGACGGATGAATGTTTGCACCATGGGGTTTAATAGAACGAGCGTCAGAGCCCCTGCGGGCCGAAGCCGAGGAATGTTCCGCTAATGGAGTGATATCAGCTCCATCAAACGACCGATGGGCTGTATCCTGAGACGAAGCGCTCACTGATCGCTGGTGACGATCACTATCACCCATTATCATTCGTTGAGCCCGAGCTCGTCGTTCAATCGCCCTCCGAAGAGACTCCTGGCGAAGTACAGGCACAGTCGGTGGGCTTTGAGAGATAGCACGCATAGAAGCTGATGTACCAGGTCTAAAAGGTGAAGGCAAGGGCTCCAAGCGTTGTTTGGAAGGCAAAAAGGCCGCAAGCAGGAACACAAGGCGGCGCGCAGTCATCTTATCGGGACATACAATGACTGTTCTGTTTGAAAGTATAGGTTCGTTGTCCTGCTGGGCTTTGTATTGCTGCTGGTGGCGGCGGCGATACCACTCAGGGCCGAGGCTGTTAAGCCACTCGGTATGGTTGCCCAAAAATGCAGTCAGAACAACTAAGAAGAAGAAATTCTGCTCTTTATCACCCAAACCACGGACAATTGAACGACCTTCCTCCCGCCAGACGCCCCAACGACTTTGTCCAGTGACCACATAGGGGGTTTGAAGAGCAAGACTAATCCGGCGGGAGCTGCGGATTGCTTCTTCTTTGAGCTTAGAATTGACCGATAAAATATTCGCAGGTAGATGCACAATGGTCTGGTTGGTTCGCTGCATATTGGGGGGCTTTGCGGGCTTTGGGTGTGGCCCCGACAAAGAATCTACCTTTTTCAAGAGAAAGAGGATTTCATTGCGAGCAAGTCTCTCGAGGTGTGAGAGTGTGCGGGTAATGACGTCCCAATGATCAACTAATAAGTCCAGGCGCTCATCCAGGCTAGCTGGAGGAGAAGCCGAAGACAAGCTGTCGTCAAAGAACCCACCCGGCCAACGATGATCAGAATCCAACGAGCTTGAAAACCCTAGCCGGGGAGAATCTGGGCCTAGTGTGCTGAACCTTGAAACAGGGCGTCCAGAATTGCGTGACAACAAAGGAATCTGGATGGTGATAGCAACTGCGTACATGGGCGTCTTCTTCTCCTTGATTTTCTTGCGCTTAGAAACATCCGGGAAAGGGAACTCCATTTCAGGCAATGACTCCTGGTACAGAGCATTGGCATAGTCATGTCGCTCAGCAGATGCTTCAGCTCCTTCCGGAAGATTCACACTGAACATACGAGTCAAAAGTACTGTAACTTTGGAGGGTGGCTTTTCGTCCACACCTCGGCCTGTTCCCATCGGACCTGATGGACTTCCTGTGGTATAGGCCCGGGAGAGTGGACTTCGAGCAGCAGGTGAAGCACTCACGCCAATTGCTGAATCTTCGTCGGCGGAGATGATGTGCATTTTCGTAGATGAACCTCGGTAGCTGAAGGCACTGCTGCCAAATATGCAATTTAACAGGCCCGTATCATTAGACTCGGAAGAGTGTCGTGATAGGCCAGAGTCATTGGATGATCCCGAGGGAGCCAGTGTAGAACTACGGCCTCGTGCCCGGGAAAAAGCACCCGGACTGGCTGGTGACGACCTGCGTGCATCTGCAGCTGCGGAGAGGGGACTCGATTCGATGAGGGACGATTGATTGAAAAGATTGCGGCGTGTTCCACGAGAAAGACTTGAGACTGCACGAGTGTGTCGGGGACCGGACTGGTCATTGGCTTGTGGATCGATTCCAAGTCCGGGGGGATTAGAATTGGAAGCACGAGTGTCAAGTAAAACACATGCATCTCGGTCACCTAATGCATTTTGTGCAACAATCACGCGGAAGTCTTTGATTGCATCTAATTCCATTCCACCACGATCATCATAGGCACCGGCGGTCGAAGCATTCGGGGAATTGAAGGTAGTTTGCAGTGGGTATGCATGGGCATGGGAACGTCGGAGGAGGCTGGCATCGGGGAAAAGAAGACCGGAGGTATGTTCCTCTTCAGTTACAGACTCAAGAGGTGTCCCATTGCTTCGTGCCGAGTACGTGGCCGGGTTCAAAGTCGACGCGGCAGTACTCAAGAGTCGGCCGAGCATTGTGGATGAAAACGAGGAAACACTCAAAGAGAGAGAGGTACTTAGAGACGCAGGAAAAAGAAAACGGGCCGGTCGAATAAACGCGGTGTAACGATGGGTATCAGACAGCTAGGGATAACTAGGCTGCATCCACCCATAGCTTAAATTAATGAAGCAAGAATCATCATCTAACGATGAAGGAATTGAGGATTGGTCAAAGTTATGGGTGAATAGAGAGGGAGGAAGAGTTGAGAGAGAGGGGAGGAGCGGAAGGTGGGATGAGGTGCAGCAGTGGGGCTTGGATCAGCAATTGGGAATGGGCTTTACACCAATGAGTAGTACTCCACTGTCTGGGATTCTGTATGTTGTAGAATAGCAGGTCAAACGAAACAATCCCCAAAGCTTCTAAGGACCCAGTCTCAAGAACAAGAAAGACCCCGGGGAGCAGTGGAGAGCGAAAGTGAAAAAGCGGTGAACAATATCACATGATCTCAGCCTCATGACATACGGTCGGCGATAGTGACCTTTTGATCAATGTTTGTAGATCCCAGCCCTAGAGGCGTTACGAATCATGATTCTACTGAGGGGGAAAGCTCCAAGATAGCTTGATCAAAAAAAAGACTATTTGTCGATTTAGTGTGTTGAATTCGAAAATAGAGCCATATTTAGCGATAGCTACACCGATTGAAATTACAACATACTAGCCATCTTGTCGCTATTGTCTACTGTCATCGTGTCACCGTATAGTCGGGTTTGCAAGAAGTTGTGTTACTCGGGTGGCGCTGATTTGTGTAAATTGGGATGGACTGGAATATTAGATTGGAGGGAGATGATTCTTACTCACAGGAGGCACATGCTATCTCTACACCGTCAATCACACCTCGTGTGAGACAAGCATCATGCCTGCAACTGCAGATACCACCCTCTCGTCAAACTCACTATTGTGCCCGTAATACCCCGAAGGAGAAAGGAACACATTTATTGTCGACGATTCAGCCCGTTTAGACCACGTGTTTCTGTCCTTCAGCCGGATCTTTTCATGTTTCCAATCGTAGTAAGTGCACACGAGACGTCATCTCCACTGTCAGCTATTCTAAAAGCAATGACATGTCGTATTTTGATATTGCCAGGGTATTTAGCGTACAGAGATCATATTTAGCAGTTAGATTCGATGCATTGAAAAATTTTTATTAACTGTCAAAGCCTTTCAATCCAATATGTGCTTAGTGAGAACGTTTGACTTTTGCCACTAATCGCTTCAACTCCTCAGAACTGGACTCCTTGGGGGCCTTCTTCTGTTTCTTCTTGCTATCCCGAGACTCTGTTGGTGCCTCGGCCTCAGCCTCATCGCCGGTACGACGGCGCTTGCGGCCCTCATCCAACAGTGCCTTCATGCCAGAAGTCGACTTGAACCGAGGGTTGGTAGGATCAATGGCGAAATCATGAGTGTCGTACAAGCGAGTGAAACGAGGATCGCTGACGTTGACTTTGAAGTCATCTGCTTGGACAGGTTCCGTATTCTTGCCCTTCTTGCTCTTGCCCTTCTTCCGAGCCTGTTTCTCGGCCTTTTCGATCTCATTCATATCAAAGTGTTTGATGTTGGCCTTTTCGTCATCCACCATCAGAAGCTCTAATTCAGCCCGTTGAGCAGCTGATGCAGCTTCCTCGGCGGCACGTTCCTCGCGCTTCTTGCGCCTCTCCTCCTTACGCCGAGCACCTGCTGTAGCCTTTCCGTCGGGGTTATCAAAGAAGGGGTCATTGAAGCCCAATTCTTCTTCCTGTTGCTGAGACACCTCGGCTGGAGCAGATTCGTTGTCTTCGCTGTCCGCTGCGGCGCCAGCCTCTGTAGATGGATCCTCTTCGCCTCGCTTAGAGGCCTTGAGTTTCTCCTTTCGACGCTTCTTGCGCTCGCGCTCTTTCCGGACGTACTTGTCGATTGTGCTCTCGTCAATTTCCGGTTCGTTTTCGAAGACGGTATCCTTGCCATGACCACCAGCCAAGCCCGATGTGAAAGTGACCTCCATCTCACCAACGGGGCCATCCAGCTTGGCGCGGGTAGGCTCAGCGCTCAGGCCCAGCAACGCACGCATGCGTTGTCTCTCGGCCTCTTTCTTGGATAACTTTGTGGTCGAGGCTTCTCCTGCGGTATTATCAACCACTTCAACACCTCCGTCCTCGTCGTCCTCATCTTCGTCCTCGGAACTATCGCTGCCGAGATAGGCTTTCAAATCATTCTCGTCAATATCCTGGCGCGAGCCCCGGAAAGCACGTGCCTGGGCTTCTTTCCTTGATTTGTCATCCGCATCCCATGTCAGTTTGACCTTGCTGTGCTGCAAAGCATCTGTTACGAATTCAGTGGGCTTGTAACCGTCGGGGATCCGAAAACATTCGTCCCGAGGCTTGTCGTCGGAGAAGTCAGTCTCGTCAGGCACGAAACGAAGATCGAAGAAGTTGGCACTGGAGAGATATTCGGCACCATCCACCAAATCGTAGACATGCTTTGCAACGTCTTTTGATGAAAATTTGATAATGGCATAGTAATACCGCAATCGCTCGAGCTGGTATCGCCGTAGCTGCGTAGAGTTGAATTCTTCACCGTCGTCCGCCTTAAGGATCGACTTCTTAATCTCCTCCTCCTCCTCTTCGGAGTCAAACTCTTCCTCTTCGGAATCCTCGCTGGTGGGCTTCTTCTTTGTGGAAGCGAAGATCTCTTTGGGGGGGGCCTTCGATCTCCTCCCTTTCCATTCGTTCTTTTCCAAATTCGCTTGGATAGACTGTGGCATTCAACACCCGGCCTCCAGCTGGAAGGAAACTGGAGAAGACTGCCATCAAATCTTCAGCACGAATGTTTTCCCAGTCAAGATTGACGACTGCTACCCGATTTGTGACTTCACCGAGTGGCACGTCGGATTGCTGCTTGTCCGGAAACTCGAGCTCATCTTCCTCCTCTTCTGCCTCGTCTTCTTCTTCGCTGGAACTTTCTTCTTCGGATGACGAAGACCCAAAGCCACCATCACGAGCAGGATCATATGAGGTGGTGTTGACCCGTTTCAATTCTTTTTTGACTTCTTCATCGTCATCGGCACTGTCATCCTCCTCATCCTCCTCGGCGTCCTCGGCGTCCTCGTCCACCTGGTAGAATTTCTTCAATTTTTGCTTGGTATCATCTTTCTTGAGTTTTCGCCCATATCGATCGACAGCGGCATTGCTAGAGAAATCTTTATCGTCTAGCATATGCGCAAAGCGCTTATCAAGTTTGACATGAGTTTGGCGTTTGCTAGGAAGACGGTAACGAGGATCAGTCTGAATGCTCGCAAAACGTGGATCCGCTATGAGTAGAAGAAGAGTCAGTATTCATGGTCCGTGATTCGAAGTAGAATCAAGTCTTGGGCCTCCACTGTACATACTGATCACCGAACCGGCTTCGCTTTTGGGCTTGCCAGCCTTGGATTTCTTCTTGTCTGCGCCTGCCATTATGGGCGCCCTAAGTTTTTACTTCCCACACAAAGAGCGCGTGGAAGAATAATGGGTGCAGAAATTGGATATCAATAGAGATCGTCGAAATCAGCAATTGAAAATAGTTGAGACCGATAAATTATTTCTTTTTTCTGCCAGTCGGAGATAAGGCGGTCAGGTACGCTCAAAACGGCAAAGCCCTGTTTGATTTTCCTGGGTCATCTATGTACATGTATGTATGTATGTATACAGCTTTCCTGAATAAAAACCCATGACATGTGTTCATTTGAATTTCAATTTCTTGAAATGACATATATTGTCTATCGGCGGAATGTTTCCTAAGCTTGATATATAGCCTCACGCGGCAAGTTCTATATATATTTTATGCAATATGACGCCTCAGGTTCGCAATTTGGCACTTAAGGATGCCAACGAACTTCTTATCTATGTGTGGGCAGTCATAAAGGAGTTCAATTCGTTCTAAGATGACGATAGGATGCATCATGGCCTACATAATGTTGTTCGATTGCGGCTCCGCTCTTCAGACACCGAAGCTTCCAACGGTCGTGAGATCGTGGAGCCGCAACACTCCCGCAGGCCCATAGAATAAGTGCACCACTATTCTACTATCAATTGTACACAAAGTCTCTCCAGAAGTTTTCATTATATGGATATTGGAGATTTTTTACGTCTCGATTCTGGGTTGTGTACATAGAGCCTCGTGTTTCCTGACACATGCTATTCATATATTCCAGTAAGTATCAAATGTATGAACATGTTAGCATCCAAAGTATCGTTTCTCTATCCATCGCGGTTCACCCTCTTCTTCAATACGCCCAACAATCACATTGATGTTCGGGTATACAGCAGTCAGCCTCTTGAGGCCCCGTTCACCTGCAGCGCAGGTTACAAAAACGATGCTCGGTTGTTTGACACCATGATCAATCAAGACGCGAACAGCCATAAGTGCGGCGCCGCCGCTTGACATTTGAGAGTCCATAAGAATGACTGTCGCATGCTCCTCAATCCGCGGTGGTAGTTTCAAGTAATGTAACTCTGGTTCCTCGTTTATCTCATTCGTTTGGATGAGCACACGACCAGTGATACAGTCGGGGATGGATCGTTTGAGGGCTGTCTCCATGCATGATCCTCCGCGAAGGATAGCCACAGCTGATACAATACCCTTGGGATGCAAGCCGAGATATGTGTTCCCTTGTGGAGTTTCGACGTTTGCGGAGACATACGATGTTATGTCCAGGGATCTGTGGTGGTGATGTCAGGAAAGTAATAACCACAAGCCGTATCTCGAGAAGGAGGACGGTACCTCTCAATTAAGATCGAAGCAAGGCGATCAAAGTAGAAGACGAAATCCTCTTGCCCAGTCTCAGGGTTCTGCAGAATAGTGTTCATACCAACAATCTGCGGCGTCAAGGGAGACACATGGATATTTGGAGGCAAGTCTACTTTCGCTGCAATCAGACCTAGTTTGTGAAGCTCTTCGCTATGCTCATCGGATTTCTCCTGTAGCTTGCGCTGAATGTGTTTGACGACCATGTCTGAATCAATCAGTGTGCGGTCTTTGGTATCAAATAATCAAGGGGTTACATACCAATAGCGGTTTTGTTCTCGATGCCACGCGGAATAATGATGTCTGGTATTCGAATTAGAACACTTCAGATATTCTCACACTTGTACAACACAGCTACCAACCTGAAATAGGACGTTGTGGTTCCACAAATTTAGTGTAAGATGGCTTTACAAAATCAAACCATTGCTTGATGATACCATCAATATCGCGCCCCCGTTCGCGGACGTCACGTAGAACTGTTACATATCCTTGTCAGCAGCAACTCCCATAGCTAAGTAGTGTCGGAACAACTCACCCCTACGGCCTAAGCATACATCCATGTCCGCTTCGACGAAGATCTGGGATATGTATTAGCACAGTCAAGGATAGGAATAGCAATGGGGCTGGAATACCTTTACATCCAGCATATCAACTATTCTAGGATCGTGAAGTGCTAAAATACCCTCGAGAATAATCACACGAGGGGAATACAGGGTTGTCGTCTGAAGTTGCCGCTGGTGATCGGCAAATGAGTAGACCGGGATGTTTGCTTTCTTTCTGTATTACCTTCCAGTCAGGTTAAATACCAGAAGTTCAGTGGGAACGACAGGAAGTTTACCCTTTCTTAAGATCCCGGAGGGTCTCCACCAGGAGGTCGAAATCAATTGACTCTGGGCAGTCAAAATCATACTCATTTGAATGAGCTTTGTGATGTTGTTCGGGCGTTAAAGTCTTGTAAAACGAGTCCTACATGGAACACGTCAGAATCGAAGATTATCGATTGTGCAGCGCCAGAATTGAAAAGCTATACCATTACAAGAATCACCACCCATGGTAAGTTCAAAGACTTGACAATCTCCATTGCCACGGAGGTCTTGCCAGAGCCAGAGCTACCAGCGATGCCAATAATGCTCAGGTTTTGCCATGGTGGAGCATATTTCACCTCGGTAGACAAAGAATAGAAAGGCGAAATCGATTCCATGTCTACGGAGTAGAGGTGCTAGTTACCTACAAAGCTGTAGGTATCTTGGGCCCCCCCTACCCCTCTCGGTTTCAATCGACAAGCTTGAAAGATGGAGACCCACGATAATTACCTAATATCTAAGCCCAAAGAGGACTAGTCGAGTTTCACATCCAGGGTCCCGAAGTCGCTCTGCTGAGGGCTCACGTGGTGATTAGTCAGATATGATATAAGCACCCATTTGAGATTAGCGTATTATTTTCGCTTAAGCTACTTCTTCCGCCGCGAGCTTTTCATTTCCTTTTTCCTCCTACATCCAACCCGGTCTTCTCCCACAAAGCGATTTGCCTTTCCCCATGGCCATCGTCTCTCGGGTCGCAATCCAGTTTTACGGATAGCTTCAGACTAAATTCAAGACTGGCTATCCAATTCATAATGTCTGCTAATCTTGTATGCTTCTCGGCGTGACACCAGTTGTTGCTGGCATTTAACACATTGCAGATGTCTCGCACTCCCTCGACTGCGACGCCTACATGGCACCACTTCGAGCGGAAGCTCGAAGAGGTCAAGCCATCCAAAACGTGAGTTCTCCTGTTCATCTCCACAATACCACACCCCGTGACATGATGCTTTTGAAAATCAAGTTGGGAATCTCTCTGAAAACATGTGAGGAGAAACAATTGACTTGTCCTTCTGATTCACGTCACCATTGCAAAAATTCCATCCATTTATTTATCATGGTTGCTAATGATTAAAATGCAGTGACATAAACTATTTGGTCATGGATTACCTCATCACCAACGGCTATCCGGCTGCGGCAAAGAAGTTCGCAGTTGAGGCCAACATACAAGTCAGAACGGATCTTGAAGCAATTCAGGAACGGGTTGAAATCCGCACTGCAATTCACTCAGGCGATATGCAGGCGGCTGTTGAAAAGATCAATGAGCTGAATCCTCAGGTAAGAAATCAATCTCATGTTTCAATTTTCCCCGGCTTTTCTTGCTATGATTATACCAAGTTTCATGCACCACTCTTAAACTCCCTTCGGGGATATTTGCAGAAAAACAAACATCTTCAGTCCTCAGTATGAGCAACTGCCAAACATTGAATTTCATCAGCACATCACACATTACATGAAAAATGACATGGCTAACGAATTTCAAATAGATCCTCGACGAAGACCCATCGTTGCATTTCGCCCTATTGCGTTTGCAGCTGGTTGAATTAATCCGTACCTGCATGGACACCCCTGGCAGCGATATTACTCCCGCCCTGGATTTTGCAACCGCACAACTTGCACCGCGTGCCCCTACAAACCCCCAGTTCCTGGCAGATCTTGAGCGAACCCTTGCTCTTTTGATTTTCCCCAGTGATAAACTGGCTCCTTCGCTTGCGTCACTCCTAGACCCTGCGCTCCGTAAAGAAATTGCAACCCGAGTTAATGAGGCGATCCTGCAGAACCAGGGCGCTCGTAAAGAGGCCAGGCTGCGCAACCTTGTGAAGACTCGGGCATACGCCGAGAAAAAGGCACGAGATGCCAAAAAAGACATACCAGATACTCTGGATATTGGCTTGGTTGGCGATTCTCACAACAACCGTAACAGTAATGATGGCCTCGCTACTAACATCCGTGACACTCTGATGTCCAACAACAGTGATGTTGACCCAATGATCGGTTGATCGAGCCTCAGGCTGGTCTTGTATATCGGTTTCATTCTTGGGCCGTCGCACGGCAGACTTCTCTCTTTTTTTTTCTATTTGCTCTTCTAGCGTGGCGTCTTGGGATCCATATTCTTAGGTGTTTGGGTGATAATATCTTGCTGGCTCAATCTTAGGCGTCTTTGACGACCCTTTCACAATACAAACTCCTTTAATCTCGGTCGACGTCACACACTTATTCCAATTGTACACAATCAACATTCTCGCAGCGAAACAAACACCATTTGATTATATTTCACATGGCTTTGCTACCTAGAATCCAATACATTTATGAAGCAACCACCAATGAAGCAAAAAAAAAATAACTTTGCAACATAATAAATCCAGCCACAAATATGCATCAAGCTTAGCTATGACAACTCGCAAAGCAGCACAAGCAAGATCTATGGGCGCATCTCACAATCAAATGCAATAGCTGAACTCGATACCTGTCGAATATCGGAAATACAACCGAAGCTCTCTCGAGATGAACCAATGCCAGAAGACGAATTAAAGGTCAGGTCAGCTATATCAGAAGCTCATAAGATCTGAAGACGAAACGAAGTCATTAGCGAAGCTTGAACGCGGACGGGAGATTGATGACGTTAGAAAGATACACACCTCTTCCAAAGAGCGCTCTCTTGGCCCAGTCCATGGCCAGCATACATCGCGTGCGGAAGCTGACACTTTCGGCAAAGTAAATACTACGCCAGAGATACATAGCAAGAACACCACCACTGAAGCTCATACCACCGAAGTCAAAGATGGCAGCGTTGCTAATGTACGCCAAGCTTCCGAGGTGCTTGTATTTGAAGGCCTTGTAGACGGCCTCATCGAGGTCACCATAGTCGATTTGGTTGGCCTTGAGGCCGGGGAGGGCGGCAGCAATCTTGGTAAGTTTGCGGCCCAAGTAGACACCCTGCTGGTTAGCACGCTGGGCAGTGGCAGGCAGGGTAGTGAGTTTGGTGTCAATTTGATGCAAGAGCTCTGACAGCTCGCCGTAGTCGAGAGTGCCGGACTGGTCCTTGTCATACTGTTCGAAGAGGACATCAAGGCGGCGAAGATGACTCGAGGCTTGAGGGAATCGTTTCTTCACACGGCTGGCGAATCCGGTCCATTCAGAGAATGTGAGGTGCACTTTCTCGGGATCGCGGCCTTTCTCCCACGCGATGGTGCGGAGGAATCTGATGACGTTGTCTGCGATGTTGTTCTGGACTGTTGAGCAGTCGCCAATTGCGTATACATCGCCCAAGGGAGCTCCAATGACGCGAAGATGAGAATCTGTTTCGAGGGCATGCTTGTTGTTTTGGCCTTCCAGGTGATTGGAGAGCGTTTCACAGATCTTGGCGCGAGCTAAAAAGATGTTAGTGGTTTTTGAACTCAGTAGAGTGACCAGAAGCTGGCGAACTAACAAACTCCAGTAGACCACAGGCAGAATCCAGTCGGAATTTGCTTGACTACGGTTTTTCCGTCTTCAACCTGGGTAAAAAGAACCCGGTCGTCGCGTACTTCCTTGACGCGGGCGTTGGTCAAGACTTCAACGCCGTCGCGATTGAATCGACTCTGTAAGACATCAATACTAGCACATTTGAAATAGATAATCAAAAGCGGAGGCAACACACCTCGGCAAACTGAGAAAGTGCCTCATCGTAAGTGTTCAGGATGTGGGTGCGGCTCTGGATGATGTGGACAGAGATCTCGTTCCGAACGATACGAGGGAAGGAATGAACTAGATCTTCGTTCAGAAGATCGAACAGCTCCGCAGCGAATTCAACGCCAGTTGGGCCACCTCCGCACACCACAAAGGACAGCAGGCGTTTGCGTTCTTCGTCAGAGGTAGTGGGAAGACAAGCCAGCTCCATATTCTCCATCACCTTATTCTTGATTTTACGAGCGTCATCGATAGTCTTCAAGAAATTACAGTGCTCGAGTCCTTTCACACCGTGTGGGTTCGTTTCACAGCCTAACATAGAGCAGTTAATATTGTTGGACTTGAACCCCTTTCTTCGCAGACAACATACCGACCGCGATGACAAGCTTGTCATAAGGAAGATAGAAGTCCTTTTTCTCGCCATCTGGCCCAATCTGTGAGATCTCCACTAACTTCGCAGAGAAATCAACATCAGTCGCCGAAGCGTTGAGAAAGTGACCATTGATCTGATCGATGATGCGCCGAACGGGCTCAACCAGCGAGCGAAGACCCAAAGTTCCCACTGTAGCAGAAGGCAACATAGGAGTAAACAGGAAATAGTTAGTAGGAGAAACGACCGTGACATGATAATCGGCAGGGTTCAGGTTCTTGAGAAGCGCAATGCTACCCCAGCCCGTTCCCAGGATAACCAAACGAGGTTTATCCTTTTGCTTGAGCATGGCTTCCGAGTCATAGTCGCCAATCAGCACATCGGCGATAGGCAAGTTCTTTGGACCCCCGCGCCGAGGATTGAGTGCCAATTCGGAGACTGGGATATCCGTCCCACCATCAGAATCGCGGTATGTAGTAGCGTCATAAAGGAAGAAGGCGACGACCACGACACTAGTAGAGATGATGAAGAACCCGCAGTATGTAAAGACCTTACGTGTAGCGCTTAGGATACCAGATTCGCGCGTAGGCTTGACCCAAGTTGCGTTTTCCGATTTGAAACGGATCGGCATCGAGGCCGGCGCCAAGGTACGCCATCGAGGGACCGGTCGCCGAGTAGGAGTGTGTAAAGAGCGGGATAAGGGTTGGCGAAATGTTAAAAATGCCCTGGAGGCTTGGATGCGACCTGGTGATAGAGCAATTGACTTGAACGCGGTGTTGTCCGCACACCTCCGGCGCAGTATTGCGTTCAGCATTGTCATGGCAGAAGCTTGGATAAGAGATGTTCAGCGATGGAAACCCGAGACTGACCAGCTCATGATCCGATCCTGTGCACTCAAGTAGCGAGCGATGCGAAAGTAACTCAAAGCAAGCAAACAAAAAAAGAAGGCTATGGCTTTCTCAGAAACAAGGGCATGAACCCAAGGCCGGATTCAATCCATGCCAACCATGATCGACGTCATCGTGGAGCGGATCACGTGCCGTGTATCCACCCGGGAGCTCGGCATCAAAGCTTGGAACTCACACGACAGCCCATTCCAAGGTGATAGATTCACCGACAACTATATCTAGATAATCCGCAACTGTCTTTATGTTGTAATACCTGGATTGATTTCCTCGGATTCTATCATATACTCATCAATAACGGATTGGATATCGGGACTCCGGATACAGCCTTAGAAACCCAGAACATGTATAAAAAAAAAACAGATCGATAGCAACCCTCCCATTTCGGTCTCAAAAAACGATATAAAAGACCATTCCCCGTGCAATTGCTCATGTGCAGAAAATAATAGATAAACGCCGACCTCGCTTGACATGCAAATGAAATAAGAGACTTCCCTGTATGATGATGTGTATGCGCGAAATCAGTCCCAATCCAGGTCTTCGTCCGGCTCAGCGCTGGATTTCTTCCTTCCGAAGGAGCTTTTCCGACTCTTAGGTCGCTTGTTGAAATTTGAGTTGGAGACAGAGCTTTTGCGTTTCATGGACCGAGGAACCATTGGCTCCTCGAGATCTCCACCGGCGTCCAAGCTATCCCCTTCCGCGTCCTCGTCTGCATCGACCCTGAACTCTTCATCGATGGAGAGAAGGGTTGCAAATTCACGACACTTCTCGTGCATCGCGCCTTCGCTCTCCAGTGCTGTCATGTTCCTGGCAATGGCTTCCCAGAACTTGTCACCGGTGATTCCGTGAACCTTGGTGGCAGTTTTATTGAGCTCCTTCGCTGGAGCTTTTCCGTCTTTTGTTTTGCTATGGGCATTTACTCCATAGAGACGTCGAAGATAAGTCCGAGCTTCCCAAAGCATTGATAATGATGCAGCTGCAGTTGCCAACAACCTCAAGCTTGCAGGGTTAGCTTGTCGCGGTGTGGTTGTCGATGGAGTCATCTCAGGCGCAAACGCTGGCGTCATGCCACTTGATGCTTCTAACTGAGGCGGGCCAATGGGGGTAGGAGATATCTCTGTTTCAATGGCATGTGCAACGATAGTGCCAGTCGAGGAGACAATACGCTCCATACACGCAATGGTAGGCACTACTTCGGCTAATTGACCATAGTCAAAATAGGCCAGGTTTTGGGAGATGAAGCGTGATAGAAGAAGATGTTCTGGCGGGTCGTCATTTGCGTCCAACTTTTTCAACTCGAAGTTGACTTTGGAGCAAAGATTCGCGAGGAACTTTTTCTGATAACGGCTGTTGCTGATTTTGACTATTTCAAACAATGGGGCGAGCTTGGAACCATAAGGGCGAGGAGTAGCGCCATTGGAGTCTCCTACAATATCACGCTGGTAATAGAACGCCTCTTGCACGGCCCGCATGTATTCTCGCTCGAACATGGATTCATACTGTTGGTGGAGCATCTTGTGCGTATCGAACGCAATTTTTGCGATTGCAGGGACCGTAGAAGTCTCAAGGGAGACCAGAACGCCCGCGCATTCCTTTGGATGCACCAAGCCCTGCCTATTAATGCTCGCAATGAGCTCAATAGCAGTTAGGGAATAGGTATCTTGGCGTGATTGGGCCACCTGAAGCATATTCGAGAGGAAGTGTTGCGCAATCAAAGCAGCAGCGCCATCGTTGTCGCTGGCTTTCAAAGAACCACCTAATCTGGTAGTATCTTCTTGGGAAGCGGCTTCTGCAGTTGGCATGACGGCCTTTTCAGATTTGCCTTCGTGGATGGCAAAAAAGTCTGCAAATGACCGAAGGACAATATTTTGCAGGCTTGGAGCATCTTCTTCGAAAGCCTGGGCGAAAGTTTGCCGTGTGCGTTCTCTACCAAATTGACCAGGCCACGACTGGCAGATAGATCCTAGGCTTTCGAGAGCCATGACACGCAAATCAAAAGGTGAATTTGACGCAGTGAAGGGGATAATGGAATCAACCATCAGCCCTGCAACTGAGCCACCAGGCCAGGCGGGGAACTCGCTCTTGAAATGAGATGCATACTTTTCAAGATCGCAATGTCGCCCAACACAACCTGCAATACGAATGTAACTCTTAGCACGGGCCAGAATTGCAGCATGTGCAGTCGAAGAGAGATCAACACTTTTGTATTGCTGCAATGGTTTCAGTACTGAAACTGTCAACTTGACTAGTCTGTTCGTGTTTTGTAGAACACCGTTGATGGTCCATAAACATGCCATGACTTCGTTCAACTCAGAGCGGGCAAGCTTGGCAACACTCTTGAAAAGGTCATTCTGCACTTCCTTAAGTAGAGTGTTATGGGACGATGACAAAAATGGCAGGACGCAGCGATAGATAACCACAACCGATCGAAATATAAAAAGATCATCTGCAGTAGAAAGATGCCCGATATATGGATGAAGGGACTCAAGTTGATCTGGGCTGAACAGCTTCGCATTTGCCTTCGCAAAGACGGTGGTTGTCTGTAGAAGAGCTTGTTGAAATTCTTTGCTGGACCCATCCGAATCCTCCACCAGCCTCTGAAACATGGTAGAAACCATGGCCTTGCAGACTTTGAAGTTCAAGGCTGCAGACTTGGACTTGTGTGAAAGGACGGCTTTCAAACAATTGCTGAGAGACTCTAGTGCAGTTTCACTGCGCTCGATCAAGTCAACGATGAGGCCCACCTGCTCTCCAAGAGCCATTTTGAGTTTCGGTCCTTCAGAGGGTGATTCAATGGATTCGTGGAATGGGACAAGACATATTTCTTCAAAATTTTGACGAGCCAAAGAAGCCACGCTCTCTTCGAGATCACCTGTGCGTTGGAGAAAGCTGTCGAGAATGGCCATCTTCAGTTCCTTCCGCGAGGTTTTGTGGTAAAGCTCCTTCAACAAACCGATGCAGCGTTTCCGAACACCAGCCGTTTGGTCAGCCGCACAGGCCAGAATGCTTCGACATCCTTCTTCTTCGAGCTTAGGCTTTAGACCGATGCATTGTCCGATCAATTGTAAAGCAGAGTCTCGAACCATAGGGGAAGCATCTGTCGTACATCTATGTATTACACGCAAGACAGATGGATCTCTATCAAGAAGGTTCGGGTCTTTCTCAAGCATGTAGATGACACTTTTTAAGCTGCGGCTGCGAACCTTGGCCGAGTCACCGAGGAAAGACGCTAACAGAACTTTGAGGATTGTGTCAAACGCTTTGCCAAAGTTTGAATTCAATACGGTCAGAATGTAAGCAAACTTCCCATGCACGTTCGGAATGTTGTCGAATTCCTTCTGTGTCTCCAACCAACGCGGATCTGAGAAGGCTCTTGTCAACAGAATCACCAGGTCATCAGTCACATCATCATGTGCAATCTCTTCTTGGTCTTCAGAGTTGTAGTACAGGGCACAGACTGTTTTGGCCCATTGAGCCAAGTAGTAACCCCGTGCACTGGTGAGCTGCCAATTGTCGGAATTCTTGTCCTGCAAAAGGTGTTCGAGAGCAATCCTATACGGACCAGTTGGAGTAATGAGATCTTGGTGATGTAGTGCCCCAGATGAAAACTCCTCAAATTGTTGTTTGAGATAATCGGTCAACTCACTGTCAGAATCTTCCAGAGCTGGGAGCATGTGCTGGGCGGTCGCTATTAGATCTGAGATAGCAGACCCCATCCAGCCCAAAAGCTCGAGTGCCATGCTTTTCGCAGTCGCGGCGCTTTTATCTTGGTCGGTGATTTGAATCATGCGTAATACCAAGATCCGAAGAAGCAATTCCGCAGCCGGCCAATCAGCTGATCCAAGTACATTGATCAGATCCTGAGTGAAAAGATCGAGGATGTTCCTGTATGGCTGATCACCTGTTTTTGTCGAATTCATAGCACGCTGAACTATGAAGTTCACAATGTATTGTGCAGAGCGCATGGCGTTATCGTAGAGCCTATTGGCTTTGTTGGCTAGACGTTCCAACGATTCGTCTGGCCTGTCGTCATCAGACTCAACATTAGCATGGTCCACGCCATCGCCCATAAGCTCGTCGTCATCATCATCTGCCTGTGCCTTGACTCGATGTTTGATCCTTGATTGCGAAGGTGTTTCCAGTGCAGTAGTTTGAACAAGCTGCAAGACTAGTGCAGTGAGTAGCTGTATATTCTTGCCATCTGCGACTTTAAATTGTCTGGCGTTCTGACGTGTGGTAGGAAGTTTTTCTAATGAGACCAAAATCTCATCCAGAATGAATGGTCGTTGCTCGGGATATTTGGAGAACACCTTGGCAAGCACATCCATCGCAGCACGTCTCGCAGGCTCGTACTTCTGGTAGCCCAAAGCAGAATCCTTATCATTATGTGCATTTTCCACGAATATCAGCTTTGCAGCAAAGAACTCGGCGGCTGTGATCGTCCCTTCAGAGACATCGATGCGAGACAAGAAGTCAGCAAAAAGAGTGAGCACTTTTTTGCTCTGATGAACAAGCGCTCCAAGAACCCGCTTCTGGGCCGAGAAGAAATGAAAATGCTGGCCATCCTTGCCACTAGGACGAGATTCCACTGCGGGAATGATGCAATGGTCAAATAGTTGATTGAGAACAGTCGGAATAGCTTCGATGAGATCTTCTGGACAAAGATCACGCTCCGTCTGACGCCCGGACATTGTCTGCAGTAGTGTTCCAATCGCAAATAATGCGTTTAACACATCCTCGGTCTTGCCCAGCCACTCCTGAGATTCAGGTTCACTAGAGGAATCTCCTAGGCCTATATCTGGAGACTGCGCAGCCATTATGGGCTTCTCACACATTTTCTGAACGCGGTTCAGATAGTCAGATGGTATGTCCTGGAGTCGGTCAAACCCTGCAACCTTTCGAAGGGCGTTTTGTAGACGAGTATGGGCATCGGAAGAAAGCATCAATCCATGCAGCTCGAGCGATTTTGGGTTCACAAATATAGGGTTCGGTATGTCAGAATTCGGTAGAATCGAAGTATCGGGTTCAATTTGATCTTCTGCCTCGAAGATCTCATGGAGAAGATCTTGGAGCTTTTGCAAGGCTGCATCCGCTTCCGCTTTCTGGTCCTTCAATCGAACTGCAACCATGGCTTCTTGGCTATGATTTTTCAATTTGGGCTTCTTCATATTGACATGACCACTGTGTGAAGGTACGGGCTTCATTGGAATGACGACCGACAACTGGCTCGATGTACGAGGTCGATCTTGTTCAAAAGAGGCCGAGAAAGAAGCCGAATTTGTTCTATTCGCAGCATGTGAGTGCTGGTTCAATGAAGCCGCGGTCTTCGGGGTGAGATCTTTCTTTTGTGATTTGGTCTTAGAGGCTGCTTCAGGGTCTGCAGTTGGTCAGTCAATTGGCCATATCAATATGTTCATGGCATCTCAGCGCTTACATCTAAACGCAATATCTGTAGAGTCGAGCATCATCCGTGCAAAGGAGCCAAGGCTATTGCGACCGGTAGGAGCACCATCGGGATCATTTGGATGCAATTGTTGACTTCGGGTAGGAACTCGAGGAAGCTTGAATTTGCTATAAAATCGAAATGAGTTGAGTGCAGTTCAAATACTTCGAGTCTTCTTACAATTCCGTCAACTGGTCTCCATCCAGCAATTGTTGAATATATTCCCGAGATGTCTCTAAACGACTAGATTCGTCCCGTCCAGGTTGCATATCCGCGTCGAGTTCACCGAGTGTCTTGCGGCCTTCTTGGAGGACATGGTTTATAGAAGTAGTATTTGAGGGTCGACCGACGTCGGGGCGTAGGATGCAGTCTGTTTTATGCAAGCTATCAGTATACTGAGCAGAATTGAAGACAAAAGCGAGTAGACAGACCAAGCCCAAACACAGGCGCGCTAGACATAGATGAATATTGCAGCGCTTCATCCACGGACAGCGGCCGTGGTTGGTTCTGAGACTGCATATTGGAGCCATAGGCTTGTGGAATCTGATCATGGCCGTTGATGACCACCTGGAAGGCCGGGCGTCCATTCTGGTCCATGATCGCGGTTAAGTCAAAAGAGGTAGGCGCGAATCATAAGGTTGACATGCTTGTGGTAGAGACATGGCAATAAGTTCAAACGCCTCAGGACATTCCTAAATTATTTAAATATTCGGAAATTAAAATCTGAAAGAAAGAGAAGTTCGAGCTACGATCAAATGAGTTCATGAATTCCGTATGGGTGACGGCACCCCTATTGCCGCGTGTGACCGCCTGCCTGGGGGCGCGTGGGTCCAAAAAAAAAAGTTGCATAGATCGTTCGTTATTGCTTAAAGTCACATTCATTCGTTTTCAGGTTTGCCTCGTCAATATTTGCAGCTTTCAAGCAGTGGGGTTATTTGACACTCATCAATATGTCTGTCCTCGGCTCTTTGATTTTTTGCACAGATTGCGGTAATCTCCTACGAGAATCTACCGGCAATGCAGATGCGATTCTGCACTGTGATGTCTGCGGCACTCGGAACAAAGGTGAGTAATTGAAGACTTCTCTGACTTCAATCATACTTGCTGGGGAAATATATCTCTAATTTATTTTCCTAGATACAATCCCACAAACAACCGTGTCTGAGTCCAAACCCTCCGCATTTCCCTCCGCATTGAGAGCCAAACGATCGGCAGTCCAGACTCTGTCAGCAGAAGACCGGAAGACCGAGGCTATCATCGATCGTACATGTAATGAGTGTGGGAGGAAAGAGATGTTCTATACCACAGTTCAGCTGCGCAGTGCTGACGAAGGAAGTACTGTGTTCTACAGATGTGTTTGTGGATTCAAGTATGCCGTCCTCCCTCGGAAGCACATTTATGGCCAGGAAATACTAATTATTTTGACAGGGAAACCTCGAACAATTGATCTTGGAAGGATGGATTATACAAAAGATTTGCGAACTGGTCTATTTTTGGGGCAAGGCTGTATAAATAGCGGGGGAAGAGTATTCAAATCACGACGTCACGAGCCAATTTTATTTTCTTTTTTCTTCTTTGCAAGATTTCCATCATGCAGCAGCGACTGGCGCAGCGCTATCTGGAATCAGCGCATATTGGGTTTCGCCATTCTTCTCAAACTCTGCCATGTCAAGAGCAACAATGACACTGTCCCTGACAACCTGATCAGGGTCATTCAGGAACTTCTTCAAGGTCTCCTCCACACCATCCTCATCGCCCAGGCTGCCAAGCGCCTCCGCCGCTTCGTGTCGCACCATTCCGACTTCCGAAAGGTCGCTCAGCGAGGCTGTGAGACTAGGGATCGAAGCAGGATGGCAGAGTTGTCCGAACACAAAGGCAACCTCGTGGCGGAAGAGGGCCGAAGGATCCTTGAGACCCTTGGCTAACGAGTTAACGGCATCAACTGCGGTGGGAAGATCTGGGGGCGAGGCGAGATCACGCAGGCCGAACATCGCGCGGTATCTTTGGAACAGAGGGAGCTTTGTGTCAAGGAGTTTCTTTTCCAGGTCAGGGATGCAGGGTTCGGCGCTGGCCTCCAGGGGCATGGGTGGAGCTGGGTCGATAGAGGTGAAATCACTGTAAATCAAGAATATCATCAGCATTCCCATTGGCTTTATGCAATTTCCCGCGCACGTCGTACCTAGGCTTCAATCTCTCGGCTTTCCGCTCCTCTGAGTTCTCCCACAGGATTCGATCGACAGCAATGTCGCATGTCTCCCTAATGATATCCAACTCATTCTTGTCATCCCTCAGTTTCTTTAGAATGTCCAAACTGTCAGCATATCCGAGAGCACCAAGCGCCTCGGCGGCCTCATGGCGACACATCGCATCCTCCTCGGCATCCTTCACCACATGCTGCAGGTATGCAACAGACTCAAAGTTCTTGGTTTGACCAAGGCAGTATGCAAGCTCGTGCTTGAGAAGAGCTGAGGGGGATGTAAAGCCTGCGGCGATCGCTTCGATGGCGGGGAGGGTTTGGTCTGTGGTAGGCTGTAGACAAGCCAAGTGCTTGAGGGAGAAAAGGGCGCGGAAGCGGCGAGCAAGCGGCTCAGATTCGGAGATCAGAACCTTGCGGAGGTTAGGGACAGTGTTATCTGTTTCGGAAACCATTTTGTAGGATGTGGTTGGAGTTAGAGTATAAAAGTGGGAGAGAAAAGTTGTTAATCTTTTTGATCTTATCAATTTTTAGAGTGGGGGGTGGCGGGGCCCGTTCAGGCTCTAGCTGCCTCGAGGTTTTTTTTTTGCTCGTACGTTTTTTGTCTTCAATGGTCCGGTGTGAGCCCAGGCCTTTTTTCGCTGACAAAATCTAATAATTGTATAGCGGTAAAGTGTAGATCTGAATTGAAAATATATGGCTTTCTATAAAGAAGCGGTGTTTTCTGCAAGTATATATGTATCGTTTCTCTAAGTCCTCCGCCGTTGTTCTTACAACAACTATACATTTGTGATCCATCTTGAGTAAAAGGATCGAACGGATACATATATTTGAATTTCTCGCACGTATATATCCCATATGTTTACAACATGACAATCGAATGATCCAAAATACTAAGCCAACCGCGGCGATGGGGGCTTGAACTGATGAGTGGGATTCGAGATAACAGAAATCAGTTCCATACGTGTAGGTAGATTGTTACTATGTAGCTATCGAATGACCCTAATCACCGTACGATACAATAGAGTGAAGGTCGGGATGTGAGGTTTACTGTCTTAAGATTAGTATCGGGACGTTGGAGCTGTGAGCATTGGTTGCTCAGACTCATTCCGTTGCCTTTCGCGCCACTATCGAATGGAATACAAAGTCTGTCACAATCCCCTCACACACCATTGCTATATAGTTCTTACCGGGAACCGATTCATTGGCTACTTCAAGGCCTCCAGTCCGTCTTTTTATCCCGACAAAAAGTAATATTTGGGTTCCTCGACGGATTTAAGAACTAGTTCACAGAGCAAACATACGAGTGGCAAGGAGGGGGTTGGCGTTGGTCAGTTACATGAAGATAAACACTGATTTGAACAAAAGGAATGGCAGAAGCTTTACGTGGAAGGTAACTATTTAGCCTGTTCCAAAGACACAAAGCGATCAAAATAAAGAAGATTTGACATTGGATCCTTTGTCTTGCTTTTGGTAAGCGATTGGTACTTGTATGCCCTAGTGTATAGGATCCAGAGAATACCAGGAAAAGATGTAAGAATTGCTGGCAATTGATTTCGAGTGGTAAACTGGCAAATATGTACATAATACAGCGCGAAGTCAAATCATTTGGTCTTGATATGTTTGAGCGTCTTGGGTTCATGAACGAAGTTGTTAGCATAGGACTTGGGCACGAAACGGCGCTCATTAGGCTCCTGGACAAAGTATTCATAGCCCTGCTTTTGCGCAAAATCGATGGCGTCCTCCTTCGACTTGAACTTCAGGTTGGTTCCCTGCATGCAATCAGCAGACGACTGCCAGCCCATGAGCGAGTTCTCCCAACGGTGGCCCCGCTGCAAGATATCCCAGTCCATGCGCCAGTGATGCTGGTGCCAGGTACCGGACTGTGTTGCGGGCTTGGCGGGGCGGTAGATACTATAGGAGTCATAGATTAGTTTATGGGAGGCAATTCGGCTCCGAGTTTATGCAACGTACCGGACAGTGCGGGCCTGGAGATCGGTAGGGGCTCCGGAGAGGACAGCCGCGGGGAGAGTGTTGCCGGGCTCGCTGCCATCCATCACGCGCTTGGGCACCGGGGAAAATTGCCTGGTTAAAGCCAAAGGGTTAGCGAAAGGATTTGCGACGGAACTAGAAGGGAATGTCGTACGAGGTGCCGTGATCAATGGTGGCCTCATAGTCTGGCTGGTGACGGGCCATAGCCTGGGAGGGGGTCTCCTCGGTGATCAAGGAGCTGCCCTTGGAAGGCGTGGTGGGAGCATCAGAGGTACTGGTCTTCACGGAGGGAACGCCCTTGGGGACATTGTTGGAGGCGAAACGGGCATTGACAGGCATAGCGAGTCTGCTGACCCGAAGACCAGCAGCACCCCCAATTCTGAACAGCGACATTGTGTCTTTTTGGATGTGGAGAATGGTCGTTGCCAGTGAAGACTCCCTTCAAGTGTGGTTTGGTTGCGAAATGCAGGCAGGTCACGACACCACCGAATCGGGTTTAGCCGGGCTTGGCAATCCGAACACCCGCAGGGCTCGGTTTGTTCCTCCTTCCTCCTCCATCAGCTTTCTTTGGTTCACTTGCGCCGCGACTCAAAGTAAGTCGACAATTTTACCACCCTGTGAATGCTCATTGAGAGCAGTTCTATCATTAGTGACCAATTTCTGACCCCCTTCAGCCTAGACAAGATGAGCTACATTGCCCGCCGAGGTCTCTCGACCTTGATCCCTCCCAAGGTAAGAATACCCTCCCACTCATGACTATTTGTATTTGTTTGCCTTCGCATATGATGCTAATTGTAATCTCAGGTCGCCTCCCCTAACGTGAGTTTTCCCGCGCTGCCACCTTCGACTTCGTGCACCCCTTCCACACCCGTCCCGCTCCGAAGTCGATTTTCGTGAAGCCCGCAAGATGATACAATGCCGCCTTCCTATCGTCTCCATAACTGACACATTCTCAATCCAGGCCATCGGTGCCGCCCAGGATGCCGCCCGTATGGAGCGTGTTGTGACCTTCTACGCTGGTCTTCCCCGTGGCCCTGCCGCTGCCGTCAAGCCTACCGGCCTCCTCGGTCGCTACCAGGCCCGCTACTTCAGCGGCAAGAACGCTTCTGCTGCTCGTATGTGTTCTCAGATATCTCCTTGTATTGATCCAGTTACTGATTGACCTAGCCTTTGTCCACGCTATTGCCGGTATCCTGATCCTGGGTTACAGCATGGAGTACTACTTCCACCTGCGTATGTTCTTCCAAACTCTTCTACCACCTTTATATCCTTCTTCATGGATAAGACATGACTGACTTATAACTCTCTTTTTCTAGGTCACCACAAGAACCACCCCCACTAAATCTTCTCATGAAATGGGCGGAGGTTTGATGTATATACTGGATCCTCTGTCCCAGCGCAAGGGAAACCCGTGGTTTTAGCGAGAATTTAGAATCTCACTGTGTTTCAATATTCAGACATACTATTTTTTTGCTGTAGTTGCAGTACGTGTAATTCGAGTAGATATGGAAGTACGTAGGTACAAATGTAGGTAGTAAACCTTGAGTGATGGGCTCTTTCCATGGTATTTGATCGCTGCACACGACTTCATCCTGGAATTCGCAAACTTCTCTTGGGTAGGATTTGAATTTTACTCAAATACACAATCACCAAGAAGAGAATTTATTACTTCAACCACGATCGGACCCTCGGAGAGATCAAGCAAGGTGTGTGCTCAGGTGCAGGTGGGCAGACCTCACAACTTTCGTCCGGGCCACGCTAAACCGAAAGCAGCGACCCTCAGCTTCAACCCGAGTTGACTCTTGAATCTTGTATCATCCTCCCTATCTTTGTATCATCAACCGTCTTTACGCAGAACCTCTCCCTCTTCCCCCTACTCCCTTTCTTGGGACCCCTTGGGCCGCGCATACCAAGACATACGCGCCTATCGATTCCGCGATCGTGCTCTCCACACCGAGCCCAACTTGACACTTCGGACATTCATCAGCTTTCGAGAGAGTTGGCCGACTCTATCCCTGGTTGTGGTATCCCGTATATTCAGGGTGCAACCAGTCGAGGAATCAGTGCAACTGTGGCGATCCTTGATTTCTGACGATAGGTATGTCTTTTGGGGAATCTGGCATGTTTGATCTGCAGCTGCCTGTGACTTCTCCGGATCTATCTCCCCACCGCCAGGGCCCTTCGCTTACATGGTCGCAACTATCGTATGAAACAGAATCGAGTATTGTTATGGCAGAGCAGAGCAGCCGTGATGTGGTAGATCAGACCCTGTCGGGCGGCGAGCCTTCGCCTTCCGACGTTCCTGTGAGCACCAACGACAATATATCTGCTGGAGGGGACGCAGGGAAGACTGAAAATATCGCAATGACCACCACAACATCAACCAACTCAAACTTGAATGATCAGCAAAACCACGAGAAACCGCAGGCGCTTGATTTACGGGGAGAAGGAGGTACTGGAGATAAGAATGCTGGAGATTCAGCGACAGTGAGTATCGCTTGTGGATGCGCTCCAAAGCACTTGCTAAGTTAAGCGCAGGATGTCTCTAAGCAGGGGGTTGGGCTTGTTGCGACCAGAGTTCTTGAACTTAATGGACTGGCCTCAGTATCGGACGGCGGAGACGATACTGCGTCACAAGGTGGTTCGGAGTCGGATGCGAGCCGATCAGACAGCAAAAACCACGGGCGCACTGGCTCAGTCAAAAAGCCATCAGGATTCAAACCCGTCTCGTTTGCCAAGTTCTCGGTAAACAAGGTACCGGGAGCTCCAACACCACCAAAGGTGCCCGAGAAAGGTATTTATCTGTCAAGCATCTTTCACAGTTGATTCTAACTCGTACAGTGCCATCTACGTCTACAACACCACTCGGTACTCCGCAACCAAGTTCCCGACCACGGTTGGTCGCAAAGACTACGCTCGGCATGCGTGATTCGTTTTCTAAAGCTGGAGCAGCCGGAGGCAAGCCTGGCGGGTCAGGACCTGATCCAAATCAAGTCTGGAACAAAAACCGACGTATGCATAATACCAAAAATGAGTTTGAACCATTCGAACTGACCTTGATATCCGTGTAGCTGTTGTACCCGCTCCGCCGAAGCATTTGACCGATGAAGAGTTGAAACAACAATATGGAATTCATATGACTTCTCGAATTCAGGAAGATGGGGCTGTTAGCTCTGAAGCGAAGTGGGCGGATATCGATGACGATGAAGACGACTGGGCCCCTGAGACAATTGAATGGACAGATGGCACGAAGGTCAACCTTACTCAACCGCATAATGAACCTCCGCCGGCTCCCAGTCATCGGGAGGAGCCTAAAGAATCACCCGCCGTGGAGCCAAAAATCGTGAAGGAACCTGCCAAACTTGCAACGAAGCCAACTATATCAATTGGACCCAACGCTCTCGTATTCAAGGTTGGACTGGGGGCCGAACGGCAAGCGAGAACTGCGAGTGCTTCTTCGAAAGGTACAAATGACAAAGTCCCCTCTAGCTCCACAAGCCCAGCGCCGCCATCCAAGTCTCCTTGGGCCACTTTACCTCCTGTCGAAAGAATGTCTCCAGTCAACGCTCCAGTGCAACCCCATCAACAGCGCATGCCTGCAAGATACCACCAGAGGGATGAAGGCCATCATGGACCAATGTCAATACCACCTAAAGAGATTGCAGCAGATGATTTTAACCGTACATGGAAGGAACCCCATTCAGATTTACCCCGAGAGCTTTTCAACCCTCGATCTGCCCAGTATGAGCCGGTGCCAGACACCAGGCGAGGATCTTGGCGTCATGACCAACATCACCGAGCTCCTGCAGTCTTGCAGAGGCCAAATGATCATCCAAGTGGACCAGCAGAGCCATCTGCTGCATTCCAAACGCACAGGTCTAGCCACCAAGATGGTATGGGATGGGGGAATCGTCGTCGCACATCATCCAACGTGAGCGGAGGAAGCGGAGGTTTTGCCCGCAGGATGTCAGCTGGCCGATTCGATGCCCCTCCAAGATACAACGACGCTCGGAGAGGCTCTCAAATGAACGGGTTGGGTGACCCAGCACTTACGGGTCATGATCAACATCATGGTAAAGATGAGATCCATCCGCCCGGACCAAACGGTGCGGCGCGTCACGCTGTTGATGTAGGTGCGTCTCCTGTGGCGGCACCGGCTGTAGTATCTCAGGTTCCGCAGGTTTCGCAAGAACCCGAAGAGGATCCTGTCGTTTTGCAAGAGCGTATTATGAAGGAGAAGCGTCTAGAGGCGAGACGGCGAAGAATCGAGCAGGAGGAGAAAGAAGAAGCAGCTAAAAAGGAGAGAATTAGGCAACGCCTCGCAGCGATGGGTCCTGCACCAGAGAAAAAGATCCCAGAATCTCGCAAGCCTGCCCCTCCTCAATCTCAACATCAACCTCACCATCCTCCCCAAACCCCCTCTCAACTTCCTCAGCAACCCATCTCTTCTATTTCATCACCTCCCAAACCTCCTGTCCCCGAGCCTACTGGCGAACCGAAAGAGTGGGGTCTGATCAAAGTGCATCATCCAGACACGGTCAAGAAATTTACTGATGCGCATGATCGGATCTCTGAAAACAAACATTTCAACCGTCGTGTTTCTTCACCCCACCAAGATTCTCAGCGCGACTCTGCACCTGCCTCCCACTTCAAGACTGAATCTACCTCGCCTGTTCAGAGCAAGTCATCTGACACGAAACTCGATGAGCAGCACGGTCCTCAGTGGCAGGGCAACTTGGTTTCCACTTCACCGTGGTCTCACCCTAGCATTGCTGCCACTTCCCAATCGGTCAAAAACCCATGGAAGCCGTTTGGCCCTGACCACACTCCCACTCTCGGTAACGGCATCTTTGACCAACCTCTTGGGGGGTTCGCGTCACGTGAACACCCTCTCCGTCAACTGGGACTAGATCAAACCACGATGCCTGGTCCTCCCAAGTTCTCTGCTCCTCAGGAGCCAGCTGGGTCTCTGCCATCGCCTGAGGCACGTCACCCCTCATTTGGCCATTTGAACCCTATCGGCCGTCCCGGCCCAATTGGACCGCGGGGCGCCCAGGACAACTCCGCAGTCGAGGCATGGCATAACTTTGCCGCGGTCAACCCTCAGAAGGAAGCCGATGATAACAAAAAGTTCCTGGAGCGTCTGAATGAGAGGCGCAATCGCCCGCCTCCACCTGTGGTTTTTGAAGAGACTTGGACGAAGATCGAAGCTGATGACAAAGGCCACCGACATAAGAAAGAAATCCAACAAAAGATTGTCAACAACGAGGATGAGATCGCAAAGGCGATTGCCAAACAGCAGTCTAATCCCTTTACAAGCCTTGATACTCCTGTCGATGGTCTTCCCATGACTGATATCGGTGTTCGCCCATCCGCTAGTGTCCCTACCCGCAGCTCCCGATTCTTCCCGTCAGCATCTGAACAGACCAAGCGCCAAGTTGAGAAAGACCGGAGTAGCCCTTCGCCTCCTCCCCCAGAAGAAGTTTCGAGTCACCCCGTTTATTCTGGCATTCACGACCGGCCTAATGTTCAGTTGCCGGTCCCAAAGCCTATTGTGAAGCTTCCACCCAAGACCGTTCGTGTTCCGGTAGCCCCGCCAACATTTGCTTCAATGGTAGCTGCACCCCCCCGAAATGCAGTGGCTCCTACTTCGACTGCCCAGTCATGGCAGGACAAGATCAACTGCCTCTTCGGCAAGACCACTCTGCCAGAGAAGAAGAATGTCCTTGCGGTAACATCAGCCTCGAAAGAGCCTCTACCCGTTCACGCTGCTCAAGTCTCTGTCTCCATCCCCCATAGCAAGATCGTTTCCCAGACTGGCGATGGCGATCTCGCTGTCCAACAAGTTAATGAACAGGACGAGATGTTTGAGGATCGCGAACCTGGTTCTTTGCCCGCTGTTCGTGTACCAAACATGGCACCCCAGAACTCTTGGAGCGCAACTCGTCCGTCAGAGAGATCTCGTGGCAAAAACATCAGGCCGGTGCAGTCACAGAGCATCCCACCATTCCTGGTTGGATACAATGATCGAGACAACCATGGCAATATCCGCGCTTTGGTCTTCCTTCCTGGTGCAGATGAACCCAAAGTCGTCATCATTCAACGCAAGGCTGGTACCGGTCCGCCTCGAAACCGCAACACAACTCACAATAACAATGTCAGACCCCGTAAGGGAAACAATAACAAGTCCGGTGAGGCTTCTGGTGGCGGCTTCAAGAAGCCTGCTTCCAATAAAACCACCTCGCGACAACAGCCACGTCAGCTGTCGAGCTGGTAATAAGTTTCGGTCTCGCAAGCATACGGTTCATCTCCAGCGTTTTCGATCTCTTTTTTTTGCTTCCTCTGACCCGGTTTTCGATGCCCGCAGACGAGAAATTTGGGACATTCTCGTCCACTCTTCACACAAAATCTGTTGCTATTGCTCACTTTTGCTCTAGAGCTGGGCCCACAATTCAGATACTCTCTCTACCCCTTCACGCATTCGCGTTTCTCATGTACTTGTTATCTTCGTTTTTTTTCACTCTTCCGTTTGTCTCCTACCCAGTTCATTCAGGACCGCAGCCTTTGCTTGGCTTTTGATGTGTGGATGACCATCGTCTACTAATTCAATGTCCTGCGTACGTGACTATTGCCCCTGAATTGTGGTTGCATGCTACTCCCCACCTAGTAGCACCACGTTGCCCTCTTATTGCCGGGTATCTAGCTCGTTTCACACAGATAGTCTTTTGCCCTGAATTGTGGCTGCATGCTAGTGCCAACCTAGCAGTACCACTCTGCCATCTTGTTGGCGAGTATCCAGCTCGTTCCACATGGATAGTCACGAATTGAATCCCATTGTTATACAAACCTCTGTCTTCCACTGTAAATATAAATTTCATTTTCTAGCATAGAGATCGATTGTTGCTGCCCAATTTGTCGACTTTCTCTGGGTAATTTGAGGATGTGTGTCCCATAGAGCCCGGTGCCTATTCATTGTAGTTCATATTACTGCCTTCAACTTAGCCTTTGAACAGCAAGTCCAACCACCTCCGTAACTTCCATTCTAGCCAAGGTACGATCTCGCTGCAAAGGGCTCTCTTGGTGATTTCCAAAAATACAGGTCCACCACTTTGTGCCGTATGACGATGTTGATAGAGTCGACCGTAGCTAGGGCCAAGGGAATGTCGGATAGACGGGGGCAAAGGAGTTTCCTGCAACTCAGATATTGAGCGTCTTATCTGGTAGCTTGTGTACATAGAGACAAAGCCAGCACGCCCTCTAGGAATTAGAGATTGAGTGACTGGTGTTGCGTAGTGATACGGGAGGCTAGTTCGGAGACGTTGAATGTGAAGTATAGTTGGCCCACGCCACGGCACTGCTAGGTACTTACGTGTAAGTGGTTGATATCAAGGGGTTGGTACTGAGGAGAACATACAAATACCCCTTCATACATTAATTACAATTGAATGAGAGACCTGCTTTTTGAACTAAAAGATGCGATTGCAAATAAATCACAAATTGGGATTCACATCTAGATGAGGACAAATAAGATATTCATGGCGGGATGGGTCTAATAAGCAGTGACCTAGATGACACCAATGTAGTTATAAACCACCGATATCAACGCAAACGTAGACATTAGGCTGTATAGTCCATGGCCGTCCGCTTCAACGGCAGGGTTCCATGTTTAGGTTTCATCCAGGGCGAAGGAGTAAGCTGGCGCGATGTTGTAGCACCCGTCATCTTTCACGATATCGCAAAAATCATTGCAGTTGCTGATCATGCCCGACTAAGTTGGTCTAGATGTTGTTGTTCCAGTAGAAGTTGGGGTCTTCTCACCGTTGGCGGTTGTCAGCTGGCTAGTAGGAACAGAAGTAGTGCCGTTCAATGACCTCATGCAGTAGCGATAGCCCTTTTGCAACGAGCAAGCGCTTGGATTGGACTTGTTATATGAGAGCGAAGGGTTCAGCTACACTAGCTCATCGACAATAATCCCATAAAAGTCCGCAATGTAGTCATATGTATTCACAGTATTGGGCCTGTTGGCTCCGGGGTCGCAGTACTGCGCGTACTGCGCACAGTTGGATACCGTCCCTGATGCAACAGGAAGAGTGGTATACGTGCGCACGCTCGTGGACGTACTGGTCGCATCCATGGCCGATGGAAATTCCCAGTAGGTGTCCGTTGGCAAGGTGATAGTTGCCAAACACGAGCTGGCAATAGTTCCGTTGGAAATGCCTTTTAGCCTGGCTGATACCCCCATAGCCGGGATAAGTGTTGACATCTCCAACTGCTTTTACACAGTATGATTCTCCCGGTGCCAAATTGTCGCAGCTTGTTGAATTAACTCTGGGATTGAGAAAATAGAAGTCTGTCAAACTGATGCCCATCTTTGTTGTGATTATGCTGCATGTCTCGTTGGTAGATGCTTGGTGGTACTCGGCACATCTTGTGTTTGTTCCGTGGGCAAGATTCGTAGGGACAGGGGCAGTGGCAACTTCAGCCGAGGAGACAGTGGGTGCATCTACTTCCTCGAAGCTGATGCAGATCTGAGATACTACCAACTGGTCCAAATTAGTGCACCCCCGGTTGATGTTGGGATTCCAAGAAATGAGTAAGCATGTGTATACATATAAATGTATACACACTAGCTTTAGGCCTAGAATATCAGAAGAACATTTTTTACAACAGCAACCTGTGATTTATGTTTCAATTCTCAAGTTTCAAAATTCAATTGTCTCATTCTTGCGATTCTCGAGGGCATCTGATCTTATAGATCACGATAAGCCTGACCGCCCGATTGATAAACAAATCCTCCACATCAATGGATCTCCCAAGACAGCGCTCATATCTCATTCATTCATTCAGTTTCCAAAAATGGGCGACTCTTCAGACACCGTCAAGCTCGCTCCAGAGGCATTGATCTCCAAATTCCAAGTGAGCAAGCTCCTAAAACAAGGTACTACTCCTGAATCCATCTCTCAACCAACCTAACCCCCACCTCCCAGACCAAAATGGCCGCCGAATCGCCCTGCTCGGCACAATCGACAATTCACAAGGCATCCTCATAGCTGAGCGGGCCGCTTTCCCCACCGAATCCCTCGCCGTACTCCAAGCCTTCCACGCCGCAATCTCACGGGTACACAATCTCGGCGACAATGACATATACCGCTGGTACATGGCCTCCTCCAGCGGCAGCAGCACACCCGATCCAACACCCGCTGAAGCGGCCGCCCAGCACCAGCCGCACCAAGACCTCAAGCTCAACCTCATCTGGCCGTGCACTGCGCAGCACATCAAGAAATACTCAGACCAGCAGCTGCGCATGGTGACGGAGACGCCGCAGATCTACCGCGACCATGTGCGGCCGTACATGCAGGCGAAGCGCGAGGAGGGGCGGTTGAATTGGGTATTTAATATCCTCGAGGGCCGAACGGAGCAGGAGGATGTCATTATGCGGGATGAGGGCCACGGGCCGGAAGACGCGTTTTTGATGCTGCCAGATCTCAATTGGGATCGGAAGAGTATGGGCTCGCTGCATTTATTGGCGCTAGTGCATCGTAGAGATATTTGGAGTTTGCGGGATTTGAAGAAGAGCTTTGTGCCTTGGTTGAAGTACTTGAGGAAGAGGGTGCTTGAGGCTACGGTCTCTATGTATCCCGATTTAGAGGAGGATCAGCTGAAGCTTTATGTTCATTGTGAGTCTTGGGATAGGGATGGCGATAGATTGGATTTTTTTGCTGAATGTCAATCTTGCAGATCAACCGACTTACCACCATTTCCATATTCATGTTGTGAATGTGATGCTTGAGGCTGGCGCAACACAGGCAACGGGCAAGGCATTTGGACTAGAGAACTTGATCTCGCAGCTCGAGACTATGGCTGGAGGGGAGGATGCTAGCATGGCTGATGTCGATTTGACATATTTCCTGGGCGAGGCGAGCGAACTTTGGACAGATATTTTTACGCCGTTGAAGCAAGGAAAGCAGCCTGGTCAATAAGGTGCAGTTGTTAGAGAGAGAGATCATCTTGGGTGGATATTGATCAAAAGTTTTAATGACTGAATGAACTGAACTACAAACTATTCTCTCTCCAAGTACTTCTACCCCCTTGTTGCAAATCTGATAACCTCGGGTATGGCTCATTTGAAAGCATGTAGATGTACCTCTATCCACATAGAGGACGGGGAAGTGATTAATCATGATAGTATATACAGTTAATTTTGAAGTCATATCTACACGTTGGTAGGTTATACATGTTCCCTTGCAATTCTCCGCTCCGCATCATGCGTATCCGTCGAGGTCTGTGTGACCTCGAACGTGCGATGAATGCCCAGTCCCATATCCGGCAAACGAGGCGAGGGCCGATTGATGGTTAGCCTCTCCTCGCTGCTAGTCGGACTCGACGACGTGTCATAGATGTCATTGGGATCTCTCTGGCTCTTGATAGTCGTGACGGTGACGGCCAGCTTGTCTGGACGCAATCGAGACTGCATACTATCATCCATCGACCCTAAAGGAAAGGGACCGCCCAGCTGACGCGAGGCAGACCGGGACCGACCCGCTGGGAAGCCAGTGGAGTAATCCTGGCTGGTTTGAGTCCCCATCCACATGCGGAGAAGAGGTCGGAGAGTTGCGAGGCTACCGGCTGTGATGCCGAGGCCAGCCTCGACATTGGACCAGATGGCGATTTGGAAAGTTGCGTCTGGAAAGTGAGGATGTTAGTTAGTATATTGTTCATGTAACCAGTAAAGTGGATTTGTTATCCGGGGAGGGCAGGTCATACAGAGGAAATCAGGGTCACCAAAGGTCTCGACGAAGGGCATACGGACAATAACCGCTGATGAAGCACTAGGGAGATATTGTTAATCTCACGCAACACTGTGGGAGCCACCGAAGATAAGGAACATACATGCAAGCCATGCTCAAAATGCCCATGACGGCATACTTAGTCTGGCGCTTCATGTGCAGCTTGTGTACAAGGAAGATCGGCAGGATGCCGACGGTGAAATCACACAATGCAGCAAATGCGCTGTACACATAGGTCATGATGATAATGATGTCCATATCAATACAGTGGCCTTTGATAGAGTCATCCATCGCCAACCGAGTCCAGAAGTATGATAGTGGCTGGCACTGTAGTAGCATGAGAAACATGAACACCAGGCCTGCAATGACTGTCAGAGCCATGACAAGATATAAGGTCCAGATATGGATGCGCTCGATAGTGATGCGCATCAAAAAGACGCAGACGGAGATTTTGCATCCGACCGAGGCAAAGCAGTAGGCGATCTCGCAGAGCCACCAGTATTCCATAGCAATGACAGCATCCTGGGGATCGAGGTTTTCCAGCTTGTAGCCTGTGCCATATATGGAGCCTCCGATCATGGTTCCGCAAAACATGGCGTAGCATAGCTATAATGGAACGGATTAGTTTGTTGCTGTGATATTTCCAGGAAATAGGCTCTGGAAGGATAGAAAGATTGAAGGATCGAACGATTGAGTGATCGAATCTTCGGATATCGACGATGATCGAAAAGACATACCAGTGCAGCGACCATAGTTCCATCATCCCATCCAAATGCCTTGACGATCCAGCCGCGCACATAGATGCGCAGCATCACCGTGATAGTGGCGATAGGCAAGAAGACCGCTGCGACGGTCTGAACCGCCGTCTTTCTTTGGTGTTCATCGGTCATGATATCGGTACATCGATTTGAGTGCCTGTCATGTCCGGAAGGATTCACGTGTGGGGGAGAAGGATTCTTAATAAGAAGGGACCCCCTGTCAAGGCCTGCAGAAGCCCACAATCACAGGGGAAAAGACGGGAGACTAGAACCTTTTAGCCTTGAATCTGCCAAAAGGCGTTTTTTAGTGTACCGGATAATGCAGTGCCAAGGCATCCACGCGATGATCGACATTACCATGGCTCGTAATTGAGGCCTTCATATTGAATTGTACCCGCCTCTGCAGCCAATCGGTTATGCCAGAATGAAAACCCATGAGATCAAGAAGAGCACAGGGGTTCGACAGCTAGGCAACGGTATACCGATGAGCTTTTCGAGAAAGGCGACATAAATAATACGGTAAATAAACAAGGAAATAGACTTTTCATTCCGGAGACGCAGTCGTCAGGGACTCCGTGGCTAGCCAAATCTCGGCAGGGGTTTGCCAGAGCTAGCTCACGCCGTTGGGCCTAGCTTCGTTTGAACATCTCGAGAGTCCACTTTCTCATGGAGCCCCGAAATTGGACTTGGGCTCCGCGGAAGTCAATGTATCAATCAAATGCCGGCAGATGGAGCAATCCGATATTTCCCACGGACTTTTGTTTCCAAAGTGGCGATAATCAAGTTGACCCCAACGGCTATACGGAGTGCGGATACGGTGTACAGGGTGCATTCAAACAATGCTTTGTTAGACCATTTAGCGTGTTCGTAATTGGAAACTGTCATTTGCTGCTAAAGGTACGGGATTTCTTCGGTGACTATGTCCGTTGTCGATCCAAATCGTTTTGTACAACATATTGTTGATCAAAGTTGTATCTATTTTTGTTCGAAGTGTCGTGTGTGTGTTTTGTTGACAGGTGTGCACGTGTGGATCGAGTTGTTGGCCTGATTTATCTGGCACCAAGGCCCATTTGCCGGAACACATACGAAAGGACAGAGGTAAACAGGATTATTTCTATCACTCCATAGTTTCCTGACTTACGTGTATGTTGTATATCATTCTTCTCACTTCAGAGTGTGAAACAAGACCTATTATGAATCATCAAAGAAAATAGGTTATTATAAACTTACAACATAGTCTCCACGAACACTTAATCTGCAGTTAATATCGAACAAAAAACGTGGGAGCTCCTACCCCGCAATCAATCTGGCCCCCAAATACATCTTACTCCAACTCCCCTCATCAGAACTCAACTACCTTGTCTATTGTACAATTTCAAATCACAGAGCTCATAATCGCAATCCACACCAAACAACCCAAAATGGCTCATGTCGACGTCCCAAACACCCAAAAGGCCTTCGTGCCACTAGGTACAACTCCCCCGCTCCCCCCTACATTTCACAAACTAACACCAACCAGAAAACAACCCCGAAGTAATGTCCCACCTAGTCCACCAACTAGGCCTACCTCCAACCCTCGGTTTCACCGACGTATTCTCAATCGACGAGCCAGACCTGCTCGCCTTCGTCCCACGCCCCTCGCACGCCCTCCTCCTCGTATTCCCCGTCTCCCAGACCTACGAAGCCTCGCGCGAAGCCGAAGACGCCAACAAACCCGCATACACCGGGTCCGGGTCCAACGAGCCGGTGATGTGGTTCAAGCAGACGATCCGGAACGCGTGCGGGCTGATCGGGCTTCTGCACGCGGTGTCGAACGGCGAGACTCGGAACCACGTCATTGCAGGCTCGGACCTGGATGTCTTGCTTCGTGAGGCGGAGGGCTTGGAGCCGGTGAAGCGGGCGGATTTGCTGTATGAGAGTAAGGCGTTGGAGAGTGCGCATGCGGATGCAGCGAAGCTGGGAGATACGGCGGCGCCGCAGGCGGAGGATAATGTGGATTTACATTTTGTGGCGTTTGTGAAGGGAATTGATGGGACGCTTTGGGAGCTTGATGGGAGAAGGAAGGGGCCTTTGGCTAGGGGGGTGTTGAAGGAGGAGGAGGATGCGCTTAGTGAGGCGGCGTTGGAGTTGGGGGTTAGGAGGTTTTTGAAGACGGAGGCTCAGGGTGGAAACCCTGATTTGCGGTTTAGTCTTGTTAGCCTTGGGCCTTTGTTCGATTAAGTGATTTTGGGCTCTGATGGCTTCGGGTTTTGTGGCGTTACGGATCTGGTATTCAGATAGATACTTTATTTTATTCGTTTTGTTCGGGCGTTTGGAGGAACCTTGGTATATCTTGAGTACACGAAAAGATATGATGTGTTTGGACTGAAATTTAAGTCCTAATATGGTCTTTTAGGGTCCTAGCCATACTGAGATGAGGTATTGATGTGCATGTTCTATATATGAATTAAAACTGTCACAATCCATCTTGATCTCAGCTCAAAGGAAGACACGAGCTACCTCATCTCGGACTCCGTGATCTCAATATCAGAAGATACGGCAGAAGTCGTGGTAGTGGCACCAGCAGTTTTCTCTCGAGTCTCTTCCTCGCCGACGGTCAACTCATCGTTGGGTGGGGCAGCATTGCCCTGTTTACCAATAGTCAAGAATGGCACCATAAATAACGACAGTCCTGCCACCGCAGCTGAAAACCAATAAACTGAAAGATAGGGCTGAATCGCCGGCGTGGAAGCAGTCATCCGATGGGTCACGGAACTTTTAACAGAAGTCGCAATGCCAAGTCCCAAGTTGTTACACAACTTGTTAACGGTGTTGAAGATGCCCCCGGCGATGGATTGCTGAGATGGTGGGAGGGTGGACATCACGTACATCTAAACGAAGCTAGTCAGTATCCAGCAGTCGGAGCATAGCGAGCAAAAGCGGGGCAGAGCGTACATTTGTGACGTTGAACTGAATGTCAGCGCCAATTACGACAAGTACTAATCCAGGGAAGATAAATTCCCAGTACATGGCATCTTCCTTCATGAAACCCAGGACAAGGAAAGCAGCTGTATATGACAGTGCTCCAATGCCAGTCAGTACTTTGTTGCTGACCCGGTGCAAGATTAACCCGCAAATGACATTGACTAGCACCCCGCCGACGACCATTGGAAGCAGCCTAACGGTGATCTCAAGGGCACTCAGGTGTTTCACCTCTTGAAAGTAGAGCGCGAGGTAGAAGCTGACAGCAGAGAAACCCATGAATCCAAGGCAACAAGTCCCCATGAGCTAAGCTGAAGTTAGCTTCGATTCATGATCCAGAAAATGATATACATACCAGTGAGAAATTACGGTCTCGCCAGACCCAGAGAGGCATCAGAGGGTATTTGGCAATAGACTGCCAATATAGAAACGCGACGAGGAGGAAAAATCCAACAATAAATAGACCAAGGACATAGCCAGTCTTCCAGCCATGCGGTGCATCTCCTGCTAATCTGTAAAATTGTCAGCAGGGTTCAATGACTTGATTTTTTTCAATTTTCCACCAAGGAATTACATACGAAAGCGAACTTGAGAAGAATGCGAATCCAACAACAACCAACGCTGTTCCCAAAAGGTCAAACTTTTTGAATGCCTGTACGCTAATTGGCGTCCTAGCAAACCCATCAGCCGGCACAGTCCACACAGTCAAAATGGTAAAAATAAAATAAACCACAGAAAGAGCCCAGAAAGAGGCGCGCCAGCTATAGAAATTAGCTGCAATACCGGAAATAATCATACCGCCCACAAAGCCGAGCGGGTTACCAGCGCTGAAGCAGGCAAAAGCGAGGTTCTTGCGCTTGGAAGGTTTTTCATAAGATGCGCCCAGGGCTCCAACAGCCGGTGGGACAACAGCCGCTGCGAATAAACCAATGATTCCTGAGAAGACATCCATGTAGATAGCATTGGTTGCGAAGCCGGCGATAAGTAGTGCGAAAGTATACCCGGCCATACCGATGATGAAGAGCATTTTGCGGCCGAACATGTCGGCGAGCTTCCCGAAGGTGAGTAGAAAGGCACCGCTAGTAAGACTGTTTGGTCGGAACGCATGGTTAGTGATGTGTACAGCGAGGATTTGACCTTGGTATGACCTCGGAGTATTGAGATCGAGTGAACCAGAACAAAAGCTGGGGAAAACTCAACCCCTACTGGAATACCAATGAAACGTGGGGAGAAAAAAAGAGGAAATGTTAACTTACGATGCGCCGGCATTAATCCAAGTGATCTCGGCTGAGTTCATGTGTAAATCGGTGCCAATTGAAGCCGTCACGCCCACGATACAGCCTTGAAAGAAAGACTGCTGGCCAATGGCCATAGTAGCCGTCAGGACGAACATGACCTCTTGAAATGTACTGCTGAAGCATTCTGGGCGCTGCGCGACACTGTCGTCGAGTTTGACCTCTGCATCACCTTTTTCTTGATCTCGGGCCATGGTATCCTAAGAGTCACCAGAGGCGCGATTATAGGTGATATGACCGACAGCGAATCCGACAGTCTGTCGCGATGAAGCTTAATATTGGTAATTTGGCGGGCTTAGGGGGGCTCGCTAGGTTCTTTTCTTTTGGCCCCAATAGAGAGATTCTCCGTTTTTCTGTTGACTTATATGTAAAACCCAAGAATGCCATCTTATTTAGTACGATTTTTTTGAAATAAAGTGTCACGGCTATGTCGCAATGAGCAATCAATGATATTTTGTCAGCGCGGAACGCCTGAGGCGTTTCCCGTTCCGCGCTGATCAACAACACCGATTGGCTCTCAGGGGGGATCGGGGATCCTCGGGGCGAATAAGCTTACGCACGGAGTCTTTTGTCTTTCGCAAGTATGGCCTGTGATCGTACTGAGCTCATACCATGAGTATTGGACATATCGGACACAGATAGATGGCAAAACCCACATAGCCATCGATCTGCCTTATGCCGGATTCCAAATTCCATGGCTTGTTTCTGTCTCATTTTCAGGATCGATCCAACAATCACGAGCATTAAATCTGAGGACCTCGTTCCCGGCAGCCCACCAGCCAGCAGTCAAGTTGCGCGCAAACACTTCCAGGGCAGAATACGACTGGGTGTAACCAGAGGAGACAAAAAACACTTTTTCAAAAATCGCTTTCAAGTTTGGTTTGCGGGAATGCAGGTCTGGGACGGCGGCAATGACCCGTCGAGTGGTAATGGCCTCACTGATGCGCGTCAGGTCGTCCATTTGAGGCAGGGGTGATTCGTCATCTCCTTCGACGCGATGACCGTCCTTGCGGCCGATGACAAGGATCTCATACGGTTTTCGCCAGAGACCATCCAATGCTGAAATTGGTTGTCCGTCGCACGTGGTCTTGATCCAGATCCATTCTTCGCAAATGCAAAATCCGGCACCGCTTAGGGCCTCGTATGCAGCTCGGCGGGATTTTTCAGCATTGGTGATCCATATCGCAGCTATAGATTGTTCGCTTTGGATTTGAGACTCTGACGGGGGATCCGATAAGCTCAGCCCCTCTTTTGTGTCAGGGCAGTGCGAGTGTACTCGGAGTATATCTCGTATCCCTTCGGTAAGCGCATCCATCTCGGAATAGTGATGTGTTGCGTAGTGTCCGCTGCGACGCACAGATTTGTTTGGCCAGGGCGGATCCATGAGGATGAGATTGAACTTCTGGCGCCGAGAGAGCCCAGGGATGGGATAGTTATTAGACGTGGATGAACGGTCGATTTTAGCTCTAGAAAGAGGCATTGTACAAAGCACAAAGCTTGACTCGGGCGGAACCATATACTCGTGAGAAAGATAACCAGTGTCATCACTGTAGTAGCCCTCGGTCTTGATCATTGCTGGTTCTGTTGACGGATTCTTGACAATACCAAGATCCGACAATGACTCAAATATGTTCAGTGAGGTAGTTGACAGTATCATTGGTGGCTCATCTCGAGTCAAAATATGATCGTCAGGCGCAGGCTGTAGAAACGTGTAATCAGTTCCTCTTTGCCGCTTTCGCCGGGGTTGAAGCTGTGCTCTGCTATCATAAATCTCTTCGCTAGGCACAGCTCGAGCATAGCACCATGGGCTATTAGTAGAAAACCCAACATTGATGGTTTTCAGAGATTGCCTCACGAGTGGTACTATCAATTCCGAATGGAACCGCCTCTCGGAGAGAGGAATGGTCTCAAGGACTTTGGCGAGAGCGGCTGGCTTCTTGGGTTCCGTAGACGGAAAGGGTTTTTCCATAGGCGAGCATGAAACTAGTTTTAGAATTCTGCTGCATTTCCTTTTTCCTGCCGTTGACCTTGCTTCCGGAGCTAGCTGTTGGTGAAGTGTTCGCGTTCGTGCTTGCGCCAGCGCAATTGAATGCGGGATATCAAGGAGGAATATATTGTTCTCTGTCTGAAAGAGAATTTCAGTCTTCCCTTGGGTAGAATTGTTCATTCTGAATTCTGTCTTCTTCGTCGTCTCTCCATTGCTGGAAACGATTTGAAAAAAGTGGTGGATTGCGGCTGCCGGAAGATGTGGAAGTCCCAGCCCTCATATAAATTCTCCACTGGGCGCGAATCTCAGACAAGGTGTACGGATTCGATCTAATGCAATTCATTCTGATTCCACGAACTAGGTGTCGCATTACATATCACCCGATTTACATTTACTTTAAAGTGGTCACTAAGCCACCAAGGGTCACATCTGCATTAACTGACTATGCTCCTGAGGCAGCCAAAATCCCGATCATAAAACAATAGACAGAAGAGAAGAGAGTCCTATCGTTAGATCACAAGATACAAGGTCATTCAAAAACGCTGAAGATACAAAATTGAGCCTCCACCCAGAGACACACTAGACTTTTCACCACCGATTCCCCATGCATATCCAATTCCTCTCCCAGGTCCGATTCTCCCCTGCCGGCGATCCAGCGTCCGATCAGGGCGAACAGATAGGACAGTGAAATCACAACGCGTAGATAGATAAACCCGCTTGGATTCCATGAGAAAATTCAAAATGGGAGGAAGACAAAAAGAAAAATGAAGAAAAGATGATCAAGAAAATTTATACATGTAGATGGGAAGGCAGGAACATCGATTAGAAATCATACGCGAAGATGGATCAACGCTGGGCGCAACGTATGCGTTAGTCTATGATGCCGTAGGAGACGGTTAGGGTCGATTCGAGAATGAACTCACCCGTCCACGTCTACCTCCGCCTGACTGCCCCTGCACAGGCTGTGCCTGGGGGTAGTATTGCGGGGTGTACTGGTACATCTGGGCATGGTTGACAACAGGGCTGAACTGCTGATAGTTGCTCTGGCTAAGCATCGGGTTAGGACTCATTTGGCCCGGTCCGGAGGGCAGCTGAGAAGCTTGCTGTGGCTGCAGGGACCGCAAGGTATCCATAGCAGGCGAGCCCGCTGGGTAGCCGTAATTGGCGCCTGGGATGCCAGGGTAGCCAGGAGAAACTCCACGAGCCTGGGCGGCCAGGTAGGCTTGATATTGCAACTGTTGCTGACTTAGAGGTTCCTGGCTGTATGTGCCTGCGCCTGAAAGTCCGTTTAAGTGGTTCCCAAGCCCATTGCTTGAATATGGGTCAAGGGCCACAGGATTAGCCTGATCGGACGACATAGGACGCGAGTCAGGGCTCTGTCCGAACGCGTTGGGAGCAAACTGTCCATTGAATTGTCTGTCCAGGGACGGCTGGGCTGGATACCCGGTGCTTCCATGGCGAGAGGATTGACGGTGTTGAGATTTTTCCGCGGTGGAGTGGCTGGCTCCGTGCTCGCGTCCATGGTGATGTTCCCGACCGTTGCTTCGCGAAGAAAGGCCGACTTCATCCATCAAACGCTTATAGCCTTGGCTTGGGGAAGCCTTGAGCTTTGTGAGGACCTTGGACACGTTCTTCACGACTTCAGCACGCATTGACTCGTCGAAGAAAGGAGTGGTCAGGACCTTGAAGATCAAAGTCGCACCAGATGTCTGGTCACTCAGGATTTTCTCCAAAACTTCATCACCGGGACTGAAGAAGAGTGCCTTGAGGACAATGTCTCGAGCTTCCGGCTCGTTGCGCTGGTTGATCACCTTAAGAACAGTCAGGTACGCAACTTTGTGGGTGCAGAGGTGAACAAGATGAGGC
Source organism: Penicillium sp. IBT 31633x (assembly GCA_028827885.1). Classification (NCBI taxonomy): domain Eukaryota; kingdom Fungi; phylum Ascomycota; class Eurotiomycetes; order Eurotiales; family Aspergillaceae; genus Penicillium; species Penicillium sp. IBT 31633x. Next base: position 1,204,329 of record JAPWDP010000002.1, read on the forward strand.
ACGAGTCTCGGAGCCAAGACTGTTCGGCGGCGGGGGAATGTGCACGTATCAAGGAACCAAGTGAGCAAAAGAGCTCCGTTGGCATTAGTAGCCAATTGCACACTGTGGAGAGCGATAGCAGATGCGAGCATACGCTGCTGATCCTTGGTAGCATGGTGGCTTTCCAAACAAGCCCGCATCGCTCGGGCACCGAAACGTCCCTGGGCAACTTCCCACATCCGACTGAGCATGGACTCGAAAATAAAGCTGTTGAAGGGGCTGGCAAATCGCAGGCAGCACTGCAAGACATAGTTTCCATATTGATCCAAGAAGAGAGGAACAGTATATGGGCGGAGAGCATCAACAATCAATTGCATCTGTGCAGGAGTCTTTGCGACATCGATGATCTTCTGCGCAGCCCAAGTTCCATTCTTGTGAACACCAATCTCGGCAAGATGGGGTGCAATGTGAGTCAGCATCTGTTCCTTGGTGGATTCTGAGCAAAACTCGAACAATTTTTGAACAACGGTGTTACCCAAGTAATCAGACGCCAGCTCTGCGATCTCGGGAAGCATGGCCTCGGCAGTCTCCTCGATCTCTTGGATGGAGCATGCACCATTGTCAATGCGCTTCCGGATGTCACGGAGACGAGGAGCATCAAACATCCGGGACTGACTCGGTTCTTGGACTGAGGGGATTTCATCCTCGAAAGCCTGGAACGCGATGGAGGTCTGGATGCTTGCGGTGATGTTTCGTAAATCATCCTCGCTAGCACCGAACTCTTGTACAATTTGCACCATCTCGGGCAATAGATCAGCCAAAGCCGGAATCTGAGGAATCGCGTTGCCGTTGTCCGCTCGATCCGACCCATCTGCTGCTGCAAGGGTTGATTTGAAGTTTGGATCAGGAGTGGGAGACGACTGAATGCCATTTGCACCAGGGGTTCCAGAGGCCGATGAACCAGGAACCTTCGCGTAACCAATTCGAACCGGTCCTGCGCCTGGGAAGATCTCTTTTCCATTGAGTAACGACTTGGCTTGCACAGCACTCTCAAGACGGTCGAAGTTGACAAACCCACAGTTTTTGTGAGTCAAAACGCGGGTCGACTCGATCTTTCCATATATGCCAAAGATGGCCTCCAAAGAAGTGACGGTAGTCGAAACGGGAATGCTACCAATCCAAAGAGCCCGCGTAGGCCCATCCTGATTATTCTCATCTGTAATCTCACCGGCCTGCCGGCCACCGATGGTGGAAATACCAGTACCGTTGAGATGCATCAATTGGACTGCCTCTGACAATTCATCATATTCACCATTCTCGGCGATCTGCAGATCCGCTGCACTGAAGCTGTTGTCAAGACGGGAAGGAGTAGCAAGGTAGTTGCGGATGGATGATCGCTGGGGAGGTGCCTCCAAGATTCCAGCCGTGCGTGCTCGGGGTCTACTGACAGAGGCATGGCTGGCAAACGCCTGGACCGCGAGGTTGTGCTGGTGAATCTGAGCCTGTGTGGCTGCAAGCTGAGCGGCGGTTGCAGCGGCGGTTGGAGTCATGGTACCAGAGGGAAGTTGAGAGTAGCGGTTTTCATATTCAAGATCCTCGTCATCCGCATACTTCTCCTTAGCATTGACGGAGTATGACCGGAATCTATTATTGTTCTTCATCATCGCCAACTCGGCCAGGAGTGGTGGCAGCGCAGAAGCTTGCTGCTGCTGCTGCATCAGAGCCTCCATCGAGGGACGTGCAAGGGAGGCCATTGCTTGCTGAGGAGTCTCAGCAAGCCCCAGATAATCCAATGTCTTCACGTCGGTGTCCGCGAGTCCATCCCTCGAGTACGAAGAATGACTGGGAGAAGTCGGGCCTTCCGATGATCGAATGCTGGTTAAAGTCGTAGCTCTGTCACGGCCTGTCGACCAGTTGGTTGAAAACAATGAAGGACCGAAGGGACCGCCGCCACCCAAAAAATTGCTTCTCTGTGGCATTGAGCCAGCTCGAAGACGGGATAGCGATGTCGGATTGTGCCCAGCGGCTGAGCTCGCGATCTTGGGAGTTGGGTCTATTCCGGAAACACCGGGAGGCCTAAACGGACTAGTTGATGGTGTTGGTCGTGAAGTCTGCGACATGAACGGCTGCTGGATGTCCATCTCATTTAGTGTGCCCATCGGAGGGAATCGAGATGGGACCGTCCCGGCGCGAGCTCGGCGGCCAGGGCTGTCCATGGAGCCACTGGAGGTGGGGATCAGATCGGGAAAGCTATCCTGACTTGGCGATTCGGGAATATTCTCGCGAAGTGGGGTTGAATGGCCGCTGGTAGGTGGCCCCCAAATGCTCGGTGAAACACCTTCTTGCGCTTGAATTTCACGGGCTCTGCCAGAAGGATTCAGTGATTAGCTCAAGTTCACGGTTTTTTCCCCCTGTATTGTTTCGCAGAAACCAAACCTACCGCTTGGAGTACAGTCGTGATGCCAAATCATGAGAAGGGGAGCCAGCCCCCGGCCTAGAACTACCAATAGATCCCGGAGGAGGGCCAAACGGCATCCTCGTGTTTCCATTCCCAGTCAAATCACTCGGAGAACTGCGTCCCGTCGAGGAACCTGACATGGGTTGGGTGGTAGGAATGTAATTGAAATTCATCTGACCATCAGGCCGCGATACCGGCAACATTATGAATTATCGCTTTGCGCCTTCGGCTAGGCAGTGCCCCAGTTTCTTCCAATGTATGAGCTCTGCGCGACTGCTAAAATGGAGCAATGCCGGAACTAAAACGTAGGGTTGTCGTTCACCAGCGTGGGACAGATACCATAGGATAACGAGAGGGTAATGGTCAAATCGCTGAGACAGACTGCTGGGAAAAATCCAGGCCGTACTATACATCAAAGGGAGGCGACATTAGCTGATGGATCGAAAGAGACATTTTGTCATGGAGGTCGCAATGTGGGAGGGGTTGACAGAGCACTTCTAGACAGTCAAGACGAAAAGTGGGGGTGACATCGTACCGGAACTGGTTGTTTCGAGATGCAGTCACCACAGCGCAGTGTCTGAGGTTCTTTGATGATAATCTCACTGTTTGCTCGGGGTGTATGACAATTTGCGGGTGTTCCAAAGCAATCGAGTTGAGCTGGGGAGAGGAAGGGAAAAAAAGAAAGATCCTTTTCTATGGTCGTCAAGGGCTCAAAAACACGGCAAAATGCACAAGGATGGTCTGGCACAGAGTGCGTCAAGTGAGAAATAAATGAGAGATGGGAAAGGATGATCCGGCTCCGAAGGGATCAAGGTGGCTGGAAGCGAGGTTAGTCGCGAGAAAAAGACCGTCGATTAAAGACTAACTGAAAGTTGAATTCACCCTAAGAATGCAGAAATCAAAAGAAAAGAGAAGTGAGGAAAGAAGTCAAGGGAGGATGGAGGAGAGAGGAGAAGAAGGAGAAGAGATGTTGGGGAGCTGGCCGGATGCCCGAGGAAGATGGCTGTGGTTGGTGGAGAGTGGCCCTGTTCAGCTTCACCCACAATCCAATTGTTGATGGAGGTCAATCTAAGTTTAGAGTTGGATTATCCTTTGGAAATCAGTCGATGTTACTCTAAACGATTTTTAACTGCAAGTCTGGGATGTTCACGATGCATCGAACACATCTACGGAGTGGTACAAGTACATATACAAAGTAATTCCTCAGAAACAAACATCGGAAATCGGCAGTTTGCCTCCAGGCGTTTGGAAATGGCACAGCCCGATGTCATTTCCAGAGATTCTAGGTTGTTGCCTGGATATGAGTGAGGCATCAATATCATGCCCTAAAGTACGGTGATGCCTACATGTATAATGGATCCATGTAGGTATACCTTGTAATGGGATTACCACTCTGATGTCCAGTCGATATAACCCTGGCATTACCCAATCAAAAAGGGTGTGTTCAAAGTTTCCTGTTGAAAGAAAAGAAGAAAACCCATGGGCTGATTCTAGTGAAAAAGAGCGAGTGTGGAAACGCAGAAAAAGCCCCGCATTCCAGTGCGTCATGCCTCAACGTTTGAATGTTTGACTCCAGAAGACAATACAACATTGTCCATGAAGCCATTTCCCAAAGGATATCGTCCGGGGTATGAAATATGATGCAATCGGTTCATGCAAGGAGTCCTCGTTTTTCTTGATCTGAAACCACGAAAGACGGTGTTTTGGAGTACGCGCAAGGGGTATGGGTCAGGTTCGCGTCCTCATCTAGCCTGTTCCCTATCATGGCCTAGATGCGTCAGCCTTTTCACCACCATGTCTGTAATGTGAAGGTGATTGGAATTTATTTGACCCGCTTATTGCCAGCTTGAGGAACTGGTCCCGGTTGCATTCTGGATGTTTTAGAACATTGGCACGGGTAACGGAAGAACCGGGAGGTTCGTAGCATCGTGGCAATTAGGTAGCAAGTATTGTCACTCTTGTGGCGTGGTTTATTCTCGGTAGCATCAGTCTCTGTTCAATGGCGGTGGTATCAAACGAACTAAAGAAATATGTGTCGTTGTTTCAAGGTCGATGTACAGCGAAACACGTTAGTCAAGGCGATTGGCCAAATAGTTTTTGCCTGAGGCATTTGAATTTCTTCCGCGCCACTATTCAAGCCACTCGCATTGGGAGATTCCCGCGTGTGTCTGGATAACGCTACCCTTCCATCATTACAACGGGTTCCATTAACTTGGACATCGCGTTCAATATTCAATCTTCAATTTTATGCTCTCTTTTGATACGCAATTTGACCTTGATCTGTCGCGCGTCCCGTCGCGTCCGATGCTTAATCGACCATCTTAAGGCGTCTGCCACCCCGTCAGTAACACCATGGCCGACATTATGGAAGAAGACCCATCGTCTGGGCTCCAGTCTTCGGAGGAAGAGGAAGAGATGCTCGTGGAGTCCTTAGTTCAGGGGCGCGCGAAACGAAGCACTGCGGGGTTGCACATGTCTGCCCTCCTTGAGGCGGCCGCTGATGATGATTTAGCACTTCTCTTTGAGGAAGTTGAGGATGACAATGAGTTTGCGGATGAGGTAGATCCTGATGCGGAAGAAGACCTGGCGCTTGAATCGTCGGACGACGACGACGACCAAGGTCCGAACGCGCAGAACGACTACGAAGGCGAACAAAAATTACAGAAAGAAGAGCGCAAGAAGCGCAAAACCCAGAATGATCTCCGATTCCAAACCCTGCGCAAACGAGTGAAAATCGATCCGACCGCCCCATCCACCATGTCCGTCGCTCCTCGTCCGAAGAAAAAGTCAGAACGCATCTCTTGGATTCCTACTTTGGAGGATGGGCCTACTCGACAATCCTCGCGTCGGCAGACCATGGTCAACAAGGAGCTTACGCATGCTCGTCTCAAGGATAGCCAGGAGAAACGTGTCCGCATCATCGCTACAATGAAAGAGGCGGAGAAGCGGAAAGCTCATCTGAAGCCGAAACAGATGACTCAAGAAGATCATCTCGCGGAGGCTGCAAGAGTGGAACGGCTCAACAGCAAAAGTCTGAATCGATGGGAGCTGTCAGAAAAGCGGAAAGCGGACGAAAGAAAGGCAAGGATTGAGGCACTACAGAATCGGCGTCTTGATGGTCCAGTGATTTCATACTGGAGTGGTGTGGCCACATGGACCAATGGACGGCTTACGCAGGTGGGCAAGATTGAAATTAAACCGAAGCCGGAGAAAGAAGAGTCGAAGAAGAAAAAGAAGGAAAAAGAAGATAAAGAGAAGGCAGCGGCGGAGCTAAAGGCCTTGGGGCCTGCTACTGTCGCTGAATCCGTTTCTAGCTCTATCACAGCGCCATCGCAGCTGGCGCCAAATTCCTTTGCAGTGGAGAACAAACCTGCTCCAGCAATTCCAACTTTACCCAATCCCAACTCCCCTCTAGATCAAAAGCCGCCTGAAGCGCTTGAAGCGCCTAAAGATAAGGCGTTATCGGAAAATATCAGACCGCCGACTGCTGGAAATACAGATAGACCCGACGTGTCTGTTCCGGCGAGCGTCAGTCAACCTGGCGCAAAATCCCCAGAAACCCAGACAACATCGATACAGACTGCCGAGGAGGTCAAGGATGATGCCGTGGAAAACAAAGCTCCTAAGATCGGGTCAAGTGCACTAGGAACTATTCCTGGACCAGACAGGAATGAGCACGATGAGAGACATTCTTCGGAGTCATCCAAAGGCTCAGAGAGAAAGATGTTTGCCGTGGAGATTCCAGCGTCTCGTCACTTAATTGGGTCTGGGGGCAACAACTCTACTCAAAAATCGACTGGGCCGATTGTCACCAAGAAGGACGACGACGTGATGGATGTCGATCATCCACCTGCGGCTGCAGCGGCTGCCGATAAAATTGCTTCTGAGGGCACTCAAGAAGTTCCAGAACCAAAAGACCAGGCAATTTTAGCCACCCCCAACACTGCTAATGCCCAACCAACTTCGGCAGAGATCCCTCAACCAAATGTTGCCCAGCCGGCTGTACAAGAGCAACAACTGGTGGACGAATCTCGATCTGTTGGATCGGCTGCACCTATCGGCACTGGAATCGCACTTGGCCCGCAAGCCTCTCCGGCCACTGCAGCAGCTAGCCAAGCCACGGTTCCCGAGAACGCCCCAACTCCAAGTCTAAATCAACCATCTACACCACAACCCGAATCAAAATCAGCAGATGGAAATGGCCAGATACCAGCACAGCCAGAGATCCCACAACCGCCTCCTGTGATCGAGCACACAGGGCGCTGTCTCACGATCCTGGAGAACTTTGACTATGCAACTGCCAACAGTCGCAAATACAGCATGTACTTCAACGCCAAGAAGCCTGCTCGTCTGACAAGTAAGTTGCGCCATATCACATTTGTGATTTTCGAAATGAGCTGGATGGCTAATATCACAACAGAAATCTCGTCATCGCTTTGCGTCATCACTTCCTTGCCTTCGCGTTATCGTGATCCAGAAACCGCTCTTCCTTACGCCAATTCATACGCATACGGTCAAATCCGCCGTATGCTATCGGAAGGGTACATCTGGAGCTCGATGCTTGGGTGTTTCGTCGGTCCAGCCGAGGCCGCTCGAGGTGTGCCCGAGCGGTTTACCGGCAAGCCAGGCCCGGGGACGGTCAGATACGAACCGGACAAGGGTGATGGCCAGGCCGACTCGATCACAAGGAAGGGAACCACCCCCACTATTCCCAATGGCGGAATACCCTCCACGCCCACCCCGGCTGCGAATCATACAGTACCTCCAGGTGAGCCAATGGAGGTTGATAAGGCATAAGCCATCATTTGTACGATATTGTTGAGTAGATACCCAGACAGAATCAACACCTAAGGACCGAACCACACCATTTCTTCTCGAATTATCGATTTTGTCTTTTTGTCTTCACTTTCTCGGCACACTAGCGCCCACGTCAACCCATGAGTTTTATGATGTAGTAAGTCTCTATTGACAGATGTCATGACACGCTCCACACCTGCCCAATCAAGACCAGCTCGCCTTATGGTTTTCACGCCGAAGCGACCAATCCAAGGAACCAATTCGGTACGCAGCGGAAGAAAGGGGCGTAAATCATTAAGACCCGGGCAACGCAAAGACCAACAAATACCAAAAGGGAAAGATATCTCCTGACGAACAAAGTAAAACAAACAGAATTTTCCCCTAGGCATCAAGGATGTTCTCGAACAAGCCCCAGTTTTCCCCCATAGACCCGAAACAGACCTAAGCGGAAGATCGACGTTTAGCATAAGAGTCTGGCCAAGAACACGGTCCAATAGTCAGTCCCACACAGACACACAGACACCTCCTGACGAGGCGCTGGATTGTTTCGTCTGGGATGATCGTTTATAGGGCGACGTGGCAGTGTGTGTGGCACTTCATATACCCCCACACGACGACTCTCGACTCTGCCGATCTATTTTCGTTGTCGCCGTAGCCGGTCATTATTTATTTTTTGACTAAGTGTATTATCTTATGGGAATTCTTGCGTACGAATTCTAACATAGAATATACGAATGTGTTTCGACCACACAAGTATATTGTGTTACTATATTGTAGAATAGAGCACATAATGGGGTATGATGTATTCATATCCACCCGTTCACGCCATCCGGGTCTGTTTATATTAAATGTTCGAACTTGTCGAGACATTTATGGCGTCATTCCACAAGTCAACCTTGGAAGAGGTACCTACTAAAATATACTCTAATCGCCGATGTTATACATTAGTGTTAGCGTATCGAGTACGCCATACAAGGTACGTTGGTGTGTATTCTCTAAACTAATGATAAACAGGGTCTACCGATCAGGCCAGACCCGACCCCTCCGAAGATATGCACTCTGCGCTAATGCAGGCAGAAAATACCTGGAAGTTTGTGCAGAATTCGTGCATCTGTGGATATCTCGAGGCCCGAGAATTTTTAGAAAGATTTTGATGTACCTAAGGATGTTCACGGGTATGTGCGGTACGGTACGTATGGAGAACAATGACAATGACAAGTTCCACATTGGAGAGATCCAGCGAAACATCGAGCGCGAAAGTGAGTGGAAAATTGGATTAAAATAGAAGCCAAGGTTAGGTTCTCGTCACTGGTGACTCAGCTGGTCTAGATGGAGGGATTGCGTGGAGGGGGTCAAAGTACTCAGAAGGTACCTTTTCTGCGCGAAATCGGTGTCGGGCCTGGTCGGGAACGACTTCCAAGGTACGCCGATGGCCTGTTCGGTAGGAGTCTAGACGTGATCGTCTCATCCTACCACAACAGCACGTTTCTATCTTTTCCTTTTACTTTGTCTTTGTATTTATATTCTGTTCCTTTCCCCTTCATTGTGCTATTTATTTTTTCAGTACTACATATCTCCTTTCTCCCTTCTCCCTACTACATACAGGTACATGTAGTATACTTCTCTCCGGTATGTCCTATCGCTTATCTCTGCACCTTATCTCCCCCCACTCAGAGGCTAAAGATAGCCTCGTTGCATCGAATCGGGATCTTCGTTTGTCGGATGTCAATGTACAAACTAACACTCGACCTTATCAGTATACCTTCTTTCTGTTCTTTTACTTCCCCCACGTTTGCTGGTGAACATACATACCTCAAGTGTTCTCCTCCCTTTGTTCATCAAAGAAAAAAAAAAATAAAGGAAGAAAACCCAGTGATTTCCAATTGCACCGGTTCATTCCACTAGGATTCTTCAAGACAAATCCCTCAAGTCTGTGCTCCCTCAGGGGCCCTCGTGCTCCACACTCGCTGTCTCGGCGTCGATAAGATAGTGAGGCATTTGAAAAGCTTCACCGCCATGACTCAAACAGCCCCCTTCCAACGCCGCTCCCCTTCCTCTCCTCATGCCCCAAAATCCAAGTCGACTCGACCAAATCTGCATCGTCGAGGAACCTCTGGTTTCAACTTGTCAATTTCCAAGTTGGGCTCAGGACAAAGGGGATCGAGCAAGCCGCCATCTTCGGATGATACCGAATTTGATATGACGAGTTTTCTGAACTTTTGGTATGTGATCAACCCAAAAGCTCTTATCTATGAATCCTACAGGGATTATCTTCCTCACATGCTTGTTGCCGTCATTTGTGTTCCCTACACCGGTCTTTATCTCAAGGAACATAAAGCTGACTCAATTCCAGCGCCATGTGCGAGAACCAGATCACTGTCCCCAGCAACACCTTATTATATTGTAGCGAAAGGTACGTCTCAACCTCCCAGGCCTATACCCTAGAGCCATTGATCTCCTCCCAAGAAGAACCTATCTTATATCTGAGGGCCTATTGGCTAATCATTTCATTATCAACTATACAGTTGCCGCCGCAAAGACTCTTGCAAACCCCTCTCAGCATCACTACCTAACATGTCCTCAATGACTTCTTTCACTACCACCACTACACCACCCACATCGCCCCCCCTCTCTCCTCGCACTATCGTGGCTCCCATGACCCCAACCAGGGTACCTAGCAACCCAATCCCAGCCGTCCGGATAGACAACCACGTGCATGATGCCAAGTCAGATCTTGACCCCACCGAGTGGAAGCCCGTAATACCGCGCAGCGCCTCATCCTTGGCATCCTCCGACGCATGGCACTATCTGTCCAAGTTCCACGGCAGCGACGAGCTCATGCTGGCCCGCCCCACCGTGCACCGCAGTAGCTCCAGTCTCCCAGCCCTAGCTGGAGGCGCAGCCCACGGCCACAGCCACAGCCACGTGCCCGGCTTGACCAACACCCCATCCACCGTGGCCTCGTCCTTCAGCAGCACGGCCTCGGAATACCTGGGCATGTATGAGGCCCAGCGGCCATTGCCCCCGCGTCACAACCCGTACTTCTCCGGTACGAGCGTGTCCAAGGGCGTTGAGCTGGTCGTGCCGCACATTGCCTCTGCGCACGAGGACCTCGGCCCCATCGGCGTCTCTGATAGTGGCTCTATTTTCCCTGCTAGCAGTGCAGTGTGGGGAGATAGCTCTTACGGAAAACGCTCTGCGCCTATTAGCATGGAGCGAGGAATTGGCGGCCGGTCCGTCGAGACCTGTGTGAAGAATTGAAGAAAGACACAAGAATTCTATCTCATTGGAAGAAATGAGCTTTTCTTTGCTCTCCCTATTCCTTTGTCTTATCTTTCCGGTATCTTTGAATTTCGCTCTTCGCTCTTGCTCTCTTCTTCTCTCTACTTTGAATTTTGGTTCGAGCGAGCTGTGGCTTCTTCAGCGTGGAAAATTATATGATGCTATGTGATGGAATTTGCTTTTCTTATTTCCCCCCCTATCACCTCCCACGGCGAATATAGATCCTCTTAATGCGGATATCTGGTATCTAGATCAAATGAACTCTTCGAAATAATTATCACAATACATTTATATTGCGGGGTCAAATCGGTTTAGGCAAGGCCTCTTCGGCTTTCTTATTCAAGCTCATATTATTGTGGATACGACCAAGTTTTGGAATAGCAGATCCGGGGAATTTGTACGAAGTGGAGTAGACTGGGCCAGACCAGAGTTGGTGGCTAGTATTAGGGCTACTGGTCGATCCATGATGAACATGGCACATAAGGAGTACCTGCGTAGAACATAAGAGAGATAGATGGGTTTGAAGAAAGGCATGCAACATTGAACATTGAACAAGAATCTCTCCCGAACCAGAAGGTGTTTAATAGGATAGGGATCTGTGGTATGTACACATGGTAGCATTTACGAGAAATCTAGTTGATCGAGGGGATATATATTATAGTTCAAGCTGTATGTAAATTTCTGGGCGTTGGAATAGAAAAGGTGTCTTAACATAATATTTGCTAAGCACAAAATCCATTGATATAACATGCACTCATTTTCCCCAGCTTCTGGATCTCCTTCTCCTCTTGGAATTAGAGAATCATGAACTCGAGGCTGGACTTGAATTATTAGCATTTACCGTACATGCAGCCTGAGTGGAAATCCGAATATCGATCTTCGATCAGTCCGCGTAGCATAATGGACCTGCTTAAAGCCTATACAAACTGCAGAAGATCATATAAGACGGGGTTTCGTCTACCGACGTGAGCAGCGAAGCACATTTGGGCACAGTGTTGAAAAATATCAAGAGTGAACATGAAATTCTCAACCAAGATCGAAATAAAAGTCTTCTCTAGATAGGCCCAGGAGCTATTCTCGTCAAGTTTGAGGCATAAGACTAAAAAAAAAAAAGACGAAGAACCCTAATATGAATCTTCTATCACATCTACTCTACTCTATTCATACAAATAACCAACACAACCCTAACCCCCTGATTCAAGCATTTTCCAAACCCCAATCTAGAAATCCGAAGTAAAGCAACACATATAGCACCCCTTCGCAGATTTATAAACCGGCAAAGCCTGTATCACAAACCATATTAACAACCCCATTTTGCCAACATAACACAACATACTCCATCACCCATGACTCAAGGGGAAGGATAAGATCCAAAAAAAAAAAAGGGATAACTCACATAAGGCTTCCCACACTGCGCTTCCCTCTCATCAGCAAAACACTGCCCAACACAGAAGGTATTACCCTCATCCTTGCCGAACTGCTGCTTACCCCATGACACAGGCGCGACCTGTGAACCGGGTCTCATCGGGTCAATTGGTGCCACGCCTCCCGATGCGCCGACGGGGACATGCTGAGATTGGGGAGCTGAGGCTGGGTTGGCAGGTGCTGCGGGTTGGTGAGTACGGGATTGGGGATCCGGGCTCTGGTGCTGGGATGAGCGAGGCGCCGGTGCTGCAGTATCAGGGTGCAAGGCGGGTTGGCTGGCGGTAGAAGGGGTTGGGTAAGGGTAAGAGTAGCCGTTGGCTGGAGTTTGAGCTTGTGGAGAGGCGATGGGTGATTGGGACGGGCGCACGACGAAGGTGCCGTGCGTCATAGAAGCTGGAGAGGAAGAAGCAGCCTGCGCATGGACTGGGACGGGGGGAGTTGGGGCGTTTTGATAATCGTCGTGGTTTCCATTGTTGTGCTTTTCGTTGTAGTTACCATCGTAGTTGAGGTTTCCGTTCGGGTCGTAGCTCTGGTTCTCGTGCTGAGCTTGCGGATATTGGTTGTGGGATCCTTTGATATGTTTGAGATGGTCTAGTTCCTCGCGGCTGGGGCCGTCTTGTTGATGGGCGTACTGCGCTGAAGCGAGGGAGGCGGCTAGGACGAAGGCGGAGAAGTGCATGTTTGAATCAGCGACTTGGATCAACTTGTGGGTGTTGAATATCTTCAAGTCTTCTCTGTTTCCGACTTGTATATCTGGCGACTAATTGTGGTCGTCGTGATGGTCGGTGTGGCCGCAGGTGGAATAACGTCCAATATTCAGTGCGCACGATAAGGGTCAATTATAAGTATTCTACGCGTCTATTAGGGATTTGCTGATCCCATAACTTGTCTCGCGCAAGGGTGACTCCTGTTTGGCGGCATTTGGATGTGGAATGTAATTTTTCGTGTGTACAACATACGCTGTGGATTGAATGCACGATAGTACAACTTTAATGAATTGCATCTTGCAAAGCGAATGTGACAATATCTGCTCAAATCATTGACCAAACTACTCTTGTCTGGTCGAAAGTCGATGAATTGTCTGTATACAAGGGGAGACGGCCTCATGACGTCAACATACTAATAAGGACAGACAGGAGGCCTTGATCAGTGACTTCTCAACATTAATATGACACTCTTGCCACGTAGCTTATTAGATATGGAATAATAAACCAAGGTTTGGAATCCCATGCACTTGGTACAACCGTGAATTGATTTTGACCTCCTCACCTGCCCAGGTGGCCAAAGAGTCATGGTCACGTAAGGCTGGTGGGATACGGAGTAGACGCCCTGAGAATCACTTTGATCCACTTGTTAAGTAGGTACACACAAGGGCTGATTTGTTCTCGCTGTCAGAGAATGTTCGATATAGCGAGGGTCTTGGCATAGATCTTTTCTAGTCTGTATGATATGATCTTGCTGGTCTTCGGTCGAGCTGACCATGTATTTTCTCGAACAGTCGAGGTTGGTCTGCCAACCGAGCCTGGCCCCTGTCCTTTGTCCCGGTGAAGTCGAGTATACAGTCTTCTATAAAATCATATTGGCAAAAAAAACCTCCATTCTTCCGACATATAGGCGTTGCAGAAGCGAAGTCAATAAGATCCTGACTAGGCCCAAACAGATTCGTATAATACGGGCGCGTATGATGTAAACCAAATAGCCACTGACGCGCTATGGGGGATTGTTTCGGTATGATGATCCGGAGATCCCACGGTGGCAAGGCCTTCACTTACCATGAACATAGCTATTGTCAACGTGTGCTTTGTTATTGATGCAAAGTGCAGCCACTGAGTCAGAGGTTCGTTTTGTATTGGGAGTCCCATCGGAAAAAGATCACGCAGGGCCATGGCTAGGCCGATCACAGGCGGTGTCTCAAGGCTTCATTAACAGGAACTTCACTTTGATTATTGTCGGTATCTTCACGCGTCGGATCAGGATCCGGCCTCCAGAAGCCAGACAAAAGGGTAGAACGCAAGGTTGACGTTCACTGCCCTATTTTCAGGTTGGCGCCGGGGGCCCCCCCCCCCCCCCAATAACCTCTCCAGGAACTATTTTCCTCTTCACGGGTGGATCCAACTGGCGCCACAAGGAAACCGATAGGGCTTTCCCTCATATTTCTTCCTTCTCTCTAGGAGTACTGCAGACCTCCCTGTGGATAACCGTTAGTGTCCTGTCAGGAATCAACGGTAAATGGGATGTGTCTAGATGCACTCTCGGGATGAGACTGTCACCAAGCCAGCGTCACTGGGTGACAGGGGCGCCCAGGTTCAAGGGGTCAAGCTTAATCTTCCTATATGTTGAGAGTACGCAGACTTTGCAGGCCTGCTGTCTACTCAAATGCCATATCTATCCTGCCATGATGCATCAAAATCAACATCAAGGAAAATCTATACTGACCAGAAAGGATCGCAGGGAAGGGAGTGCCAAGGTCATGCTTCAAGCTGACCATGATGAGGAAACTTACCTGTCATGACTGACTTGAGAAACAGATCGGATGTCCCCAAGATGAAAGCTCTGCCTGGAATCAAGCAGTGCTCAGCAGACACCATGACACTCGTCGCCTGAAGGGTGCTTTCGCCAGAGGTACTGAATCCAACGTCGATACCCTTCACCCATCGTATCCCCGCCCGAAGACTCGATATCATCGAGCCGGCTTTCACATGATCCGAGTAGAACAGATCCAAAAGACCTATCAAACCCTCTCAATTCGTGACCCGTGATGCAGCACCCCCGATTCAAGCTGACATCCGACCCGAAGACGACCATCAGACACAACTTCTGGAAGAGTGTGTATGCTTGGGATGCTCCATGCTGCTTGATATGAACAAGCATGAGTATGCGTGCAAGCACACCATGCATCGCTGATGCATGGAGGCGATCCTCAGCAACGTCCATGGGAGGCAAATCTGGTAGCAGTGTTCATGACCTGTAACACTCTGTCAATGATTAGTTCCGATCCCCCAGTGACCCTTCTGGACCGATATTGCCAAAAACGTACCCTGAGAATGACCAGGATAACAACTAAAATGATATCTTGACAATAGACATATTGGGCTGTGGCACTGGCGATCTTGACGAGATGGCCAACCGTCAGAACATGGTCAAGGCGACAAAGACTCACGCAAGGCGTACACAAAAGTCACATGCCACATCACAATCGGACTGAAACGCAGAGGCGATCGAGCCAAGGACTGGGTTAGGCTGGGAGGGCGATCCTATGGGCGATAATGAAGTCGACGAGTTGGTTGGATTGGTCCATGCCCCAAACCACGCCAGACTGCCAATCAAATGCATGTTATGTCGCATCTCCACGAGTTCAGGTGTCTATCAATCCACGATCGTCCTTATTTCAAGGGTCAACTGGTGCTTCTATCCTGGTATACCTCCAGCCTCACCTGGGTAATCTACATCATTTGAAGCCAGATCGTGCTTGAAGACTCAAAAGTCAACGTATGAACTGTCTCGCAAAACAAAGAGTCAGGACGTGACACCCCCCAAATTCGATATCTCATTCAGCACACAGAGACTGTGATGTTGAGTGATATCGTTCGCTGTTTTGCAGAATATGACCTCAAGATGTCATATACACTTCACGTTGTGATGTCCAATCCACATCTACCCAGAGATTGCTGTACTGAGATACAATGGCGGGTTTGGGTGAATGACCCTCCCATGCAGCCGTGCAGTCGCGCCCATAACCCAACCAGGTCATTTTCTGTCACAATGTGCCTGCGACGGTTGAAGTACAGACTGGCCTGCAGAACAATATCTCAAGATATGACACTTGGGATATGACACCAGTCTGGAACTGCAGACTGGTATACAGTGGGACAGTATGATTTGGTATGAATGTTGCTGGGTCAATCCGTCGATTTAGTTGGCCCCAAAATCCCCAGCCAAGTCCTCCTGGGTCGGAGTTTGCCCGGATTGCCGAGCTTATGATGACTAGCCCGTCTCGCAGACCAAATATCAAGGCGTGAAGCTCGCAGCTCAGAATCCTGCGGACGTTCCGGTACCGGGGATCAAGATTGGTAGGTCTGATGGGATCAATCATATCTGGCGAAACAAGCCAGCCATGTTCGATGTGAAAGATTGCGATTGATCGGGAAGGTGGGAGGATGCGGTTGATTAACGGATGAGGTGGAAAAGGAACTGGGACCCGGGGTTAACGTCGATTGCTGAAGGATGCGGCGTTCACGAAGGCTCTACACGGAAAGAGCGAGTCAGCGTGTTGTTTCCAAAGGAAATCCTTCCCAGGCTGGCATCTCACCTCGATCAGAATGTGAGAAATGCGTACCATATTCGAGAATAACTGTGTCATCTTTGCGTGGAAGGAAGTACGAATCCCCCTTTCCAAGGACTCCCGAGGAGCAATAAACCGGGTTGTAGCTTTTCTGCTGACTGTGATCGCCGACTTACTGACAAGTAACAAGTCAGCTTCGATGGCAACTGGCCTCGATGTGAAAAGGTTCGAGGTTCAACGCGTTCCAACACTCGGTTCGAGGTCCATCATCATCAAACGTTGCAGTTCGAATCCAATCCTGGTTCTGTTCCAGTCCGGCTGTCTGCTTCATGATAACTCGAGACCGTGGAACAGAAACAAATGCCTGCATTATCACTCGCTCAGCGAATAGTTCCAGCCAGAGATTACAGAGTCGCCCCACACATGACAGCGAAGAGTGATTTTGCGTCTTTGGGGAATCCAGAATTCATGACTCTCGGGACAGACTGAGAGAGCCCCCTTCGCCGACTTCCTCTTTTTTTCGAATGAATATCAATGTCAACCATTTGAATTAAAAACACAAACAGAGAAAATAACATCAATTCCTCAGTCTGCTCGGAGAATATGTTGAAAAACAACATACATTGAGCCCCGGTGGTTTGGTGACCGAACTAAAGTGATTGGCTGGCATTTTCATCCGGACCCAACACGATTTATCATGAATGGTGAATACCTTTTAGTTATCTTTATTTATGTGATTCGAACAATATTCCAGTGCAAAGAACCTGTAAAGTCGAGATCTAACGAGCTACAGGCCCTACAAGATATAATATATTGTTTGCCCCAATTTGGCATCGTATGGAATATCGGAGATGCACACATTGGCGGCTACCGATCTACCTGTCTCCTTCAAGTACCCTGCCCTTCGAGTTTCTAAAAAAGGTCCCACCTTATTTCGACTCACTTTCCCCCGTCTTTCCATTCCTCAACTTTTCGTGACTTCTTATGTATAGGCATATTTGCTACGTCCGGGTGACAGTTACCTATAAATGTATGGCCGACCGCTCTCTGTCCTGTCTCCCAACCCCTCATGCCCTCTCAATGTTCATACTTCTTTCTCCCTTGGAACGGTGGCCATTATTCGCCCACAAAATTACTTGATTTCCCCAAAATGCAAGAGCTTAGTTTGGTTGCTGACCGATTCGCCGTCCGTCGATGTTCTATAGCTTGACACTGGCCTCTAAGATTCCAGGCATTTCGACTCGCACGGTGGTGAACTATCCTAGCCAAGATCAGGACCAGCGCCGAGCCTCGTCTGTCCCGACATAGAACAAGCAGATTTGATCCAGCCGACCAGAATGTCAGACCGTAACGCAGCCAACGCCTCCTTTACCAGCCAAGAGGGTCCAGGAAACCGCAACGGACAGGGTCAGACGGCGGCAGTGGACAGCGTGAACGGAACGAGGTGAGTCCCAAGTCATTCTCCCCATTCGCCCCGACTTGCACAGACTTCCAATCACCGCTTTCCTTCCGTATTCTCATGGATGGTCTCCCATTCCCTTCCCATCTCACAACACCACTTCCAGCAAACCTCAAATGTGATTGAAAAAGCTGAGACCTTTTGTGGCCCTTCATTAGTATCAACGGCAGTGCACCCGGCAATGAATCACCTGAGCGACGCCAGCAAATTATCCAACAGGAGATCGACCTGAACTATTACCGGAAGTTCTTGGAAGACCTGGTCGCCGTGATGCGCGACGCTCACAGCGATGCCGTTGCTCATCTCATCGCTCTCATTCGTTCTGGTGCCTCTAAGGAGGAGATCCACCTCGCGCTTCAAACCGTCCAGAATGGGAGCTGAACCTTGCATTCATTTGGGACTTTGCACGAAATCCCCGCTTGCGGTTTGGGTCGTGGCTTTCAGCTTTCTGTGACTGTCCGCTCTTGTTGCCTTCCAACCTCTTCTTTTTCTTCTTGGAGCGTAGCCCAGAGAATCGGAATGAAATGTTTCGGAACAACCTTGAAACATAATTGCATGTTCATTGTCTTCTAGGAGAACAACCATGAGTGTCTTCCTTGTTTCGTTTTGACAGAATTTGCTGCAAATTCTTGGAAAAAAAACATTAGAAAAAATCCATATTCGGCATGTTGAGAAGTACATGATCCTCATCACGCATTATTTTTTCTCGACATACTTTTCCCTCATATTCATAGTCCTTTCTTGGTTGGTCGTCTGCCCTAGTGGATATGCATTTCCGGGGCGTTGTGTGTTCTGTCATATTCGCCCTAGTATTGTCCAGGGTATGTGTAAGACTGGTTATGGTTTATGGAGAAAAGCGACGTATGTCCCGTTCGAAGAACACAAACAAAGCGGAAACCATTCTTTCTCAGTGGCAATGACAGAGGTGGCGATGTGCCTAATGATGTGGCCATGCCGTTGATATGGTATCAAATGCTCTGGGTAGTAGGTACCTAGGGGGACGAACCCTGGTCAAACCCCCGGTTGTGAAACTGGAATACCGACCACACACACCCTAGGGAACGAGATTTTGACACTAACCCCGGTATGTGGATCGCCCCCGACCCAGGCCGGTCAATCAATGCATGGCAAAACGTCACGTTGGCGATGGACGAATGAGACGGAGAAGTAGTGGGACGGAAAAAGGAAGCAAACCTTAAGATCGACAAGTCAAACAGCGCGAAGGGTAGGGTCACGGGTGGACTGTGCCGCGTCTAACTGCGTCTGTCCCTGGGGGGCGAGTTGGCCAGAATGCCGAGCGGATGGGGGATGAAATCACGCCGTCGTTGTACACATCTTCGAAATAACAGTCAGATACAGATTCTTCACTCAGACCTCTAGAGGGCCCAGTGAGAGCCCAGTGCACTCAATGACCACTGTACATTGACCTTTGAGCGTTTCACAAAGGGGAGTGGAATGGGAGACGCCAGTGGGCTCACGGATTTTATCTCCGTGGGCTCTGGTGCAATGGAAGACCGGCGTGGGAGTGGATCACCCTTGCACTGCGCGCTTCTCTACCCTGTAGACGGAGACGCTCATCCTCTCCATCCTCCCTTTCATCTACAGAATAGACAGTCCAGGACTTCCGTTAACCAGTTTCGAGTATGAGCAAGCACTAACTCAATTCCCCGACAACGGTGTGAGAAACACCCACTGCATACCTCCCTCTCAGTAGACGGAGACGAGCCTGACCTCTCCTCCTCCCCTACTGACAGCAGCAGTCCAAGACTGTTCCATCGTTCTCGAGAGCCAAAAAAAAAAAAAACCAAACAGACAACACTAACAGCAGCTTTCGACTGTATGAGATGACAAGACGAAGCGGAGAACAGTTACTGTGCGGCCCGACAGAAGTAGCACACGCCGATTCGAACTCCCCGTGACCATAACCAGACCTCAACTCGATTTCACTGATTTTCTTCACGCACTCGATCAACCTCCCTCCCTCTCATCCTCATAGTAATACCGTAACAAACTCATTTCCTGACCCATCTGCATCGTACCCATCGCCACACGAAATCATCCAACCCACGCATCACCAAACCCAACAGAAACAACACGCTGCTTCTGCCTTAACTGAAAACTGAACTCCCACTTCCCACGACAAAGGTCTTTTAGGTCTTAACCGGAGGCCAACGCCAAAGCCAACGCCATAGCCAAATTCACCGATCAGGGGGAGACACGGAACGCACGACAGATCATGTCACGCTGTGCATGACAGACGTATTCCGAATTTACCTAGATTTCCTTGCAGGGAAGAGACTCGGTCTGGGGCTGAGGGCGCATGCATGCTTCCGTTATAGGCGGGACTGCAATCCCAGATGCCAGGGTCTCGGGCTGGGAGGTAACGGTAGCGGCAATGGCAATGGCTCTGGCTCTGGCTCTGGCTCTGGCTCTGGGACTTGGGAATCTTGGATCATCGGGTGTGGAAACCGTATTTTGGGGCATATGGGCATAAGGACTAGTGGACATGTGAAAGGGGCAGAAAACCAAATCTCGATGTTACGTTGGACGGGACTGCGAGGGAATTTGTGGTGGACATTGAGGATTGATTGCAAGATTGCTTCATGGGCTTACGGAGTTCAGTCTATGTATATGTGTTCTGGACAGGTCAAAACCTACGGGGGCACAACCTACATGGGCACGTAGGGTAGAAAAAGAATTAGAATCTTTCTCGAATTGATCTCTAAGGGAAATTCCATTCTTCGTGCAATGTAGCATATCTACCCACGCCACACTTCCGTACCTATCATGATCATGCTTATTTTTGGTTTCGTCTAACTATAATCTAAGGAGTGCAACGGCCGGTGTATCGGGGATACAGAGAGCAGTCACGGACGGTGTAGCGAGCGCACAGCCAAGCGAGGAAACGCTCGAGGCCGAGGCCGTAGCCACCGTGAGGGGAGGTACCATACCTGTTGAGTAGATGTTAGTATATGGACCAATAGAAAGATCATAAAAAACCAATGGTGAGGATGTAAAACTTACTTGCGCTGGTCGGTGTACCAGTAGTAGGGCGTAGGGTCCATGTCCTCGTGCTTGTAGGCGGCCATCAGCTCATCCCAGTCGTCCATTCTCATACTGCCGCCAACAATCTCGCCAACACCGGGCATGAGGACGTCGACACTTTCAGTGACACGGCGGTCCTGGGGGTCCTTCTTCATGTAGAACGCCTTGATCTCAGCGGGGAAGTGGGTCAGGAAGATGGGCTGGTTGATAATATCGGTCATGCGGCGCTCGGCAGCCTCGGCAATATCGTCACCGAACTTGTGGGGTTGGCCCTCCTCGTTGGGGATTTCGTGCTCAATCAGCCACTGGATGGCATCGTCGTACTTCATACGGCGGAAGGGACGGGAAGGAGGCTTGAAATCGGGGTTGAGTTGCTTGATATATCCAGCAATCTCGGGTTCGGCCAAAGTGTAGTTGATCACACGGCAGATCATTTCCTCGAGGTGATCCAGCAGATCGTTGAAAGTGATGAAGTCCAACTCGGCTTCAATGTGGGTGTACTCAGACAAGTGGCGGCGAGTCAACGACTTTTCAGCACGGAA
This sequence comes from Penicillium sp. IBT 31633x, assembly GCA_028827885.1. NCBI lineage: Eukaryota > Fungi > Ascomycota > Eurotiomycetes > Eurotiales > Aspergillaceae > Penicillium > Penicillium sp. IBT 31633x. Next base: position 1,225,598 of record JAPWDP010000002.1, read on the forward strand.
AGACGGGCACACACAGTACACATCACCCATGGAGGGGAGACATGTTTCCAAGTACAGCTGCGAAGACTGAGTCAGGTAGGCGTTCTCGCCGTAATAGTCGAATCCGAACAGGGTGCTGCCACCCTCCACCTGGGTCTGCACCATGGCGGGAGGGGTGACCTCCAGCATGCGGGTCTCCTCAAAGGCCTTGCGGAAGGCACGCAAAGTGGCGGCGCGCACCTTCATGACGGAAGACGAGGTCTCACCGCGCAGAACCAAGTGGCGATTATCGTACAGAGTTTGCGGGTCGGCGTCCGGCGCCACACGCGTGGTAATAGCCTCCTTGTCACCAGCGGCCTTGCCGATGATCTCGAAGAAATCGGCGTGCAGTTCGCGGTCGTTGGGGGCGTGCTGCTTAGGAGGCACAGCGCGCATCTCACCGTGAATGGACATGGAGGTTTCGAGGGTGAGAGTCATAATATCGTAAGTTTTGACCATGTCACCGGTCAGGACACACTGCAGGTATCCATAGCCATCGGCGAGAGTAATGAAGACGACATCCTTCTGGGCACGGGCGCGATGAACTCGGCCCAGAACGCGAACGCGGGTGCCGGGCACATCGGACTCGGGAGTGCGCAGCTTGACAATGGCTGGGTCAGTGACGTCGAGACGAATGCGCACAGGCTTAGGCAATGAAGTATCCTCCTTGATGATGACCTTCTTGGCCTCGTCGAGGACCTTCTGGCGCTTGTCAGCCTCGGCCTTCTCGCGGATGGCGAGTTCGTGTTCCTTAGCGGCCTTCTTCTTGCGCTGCTCCCAGAGGTTGTTGGCCTTCTTCATTGCCGACTTGGTGGCGGGCTTCCATTCCAACTTGGCTGCAGGGTCGACATCCTCACCGGCGGCGTCGGTCTGGGACTTGCGCGTGAGGTACTGAATGCCTTCGGTGGTGGGAGGGTGTTGAACATAGGCATGCACAAGGGTCTTGTAGGGGGCGGTCTCGGAGCCGGTGGCGGGAGACTCGTCCCTGCCGACGTCTTCGTCAATGAAGATGGTGGTAGACGCCATGGCGTTCAATTCGATCCTTGCAGGCCCGACTCGTTAATTGATCGGGTTGAGGGAGAGTTCTGCGAAAGAGAAACATTAATATAGGGTTCGATCTGTGAGTCATACCCTGTAGGATTGCAAAGAATTCGGATAGGGCAGATAGGAATGTGATAAGAACTAACTCACCTGATATGTAGAGACTGGAACTCTTATCGCTTCCCAATTGCAAGTTGTCCAGCGCAAGGAAGAATCGCACATTGCGGCGGAGGGGTAAATTTCCGATAGATGCGGGATTCCCCACTGGTGCCTGAGGCAGTAATCGGACCGTATCTCGGATATCGTTCGGAGTATATGCCAGCTTTTTGTATTGTATGGATATGCGATCTACTGGTATGTTTGCTTTAAGATGGTAGACATGGATTGGATCTATATGGATTCAGTCATGGATCTTATATGTACATATCAGTATCCCTCACCAAGAGACACGTAGAGAATATAAAATGGTTATGCAATGTAGCATAGCGTCCGCAGTGAAAAAAAAAATATATATATATATTTAGTTCTATATTGTAAGGAATATATGTTGCAAATTACCCAAATATACCCCATTCAAAGCTGATCGACATCTGAACACATCCACGAGTTGAGTCAGAACCTTGATGGGGTTTGCCCTGAAGATATTGACACCGGGACACTGCAGCTGTACCTAGGTAGTCATGAGTGTATCGAAGAGGTCACGGGACTCTTTTGGATCTATGTTGTACGAAATACTCCGTACTCCGGAGATTAGAGAAAGCAATGTTTAAAAGTGGGCTCTTGATATGTACGAAGTAGATATTGAGGACGGAGTGATCATGTCAGGGGTGGATGTGGCTGGAGATGATCCAGTTCTGCAGGAGCCACGGAACTCGATGTTGGGGGAACCAGGTCTTTGTATACAACATACAACAACACACAACATACTACATTCAATTTCAATTATATCCAATACAGATCTCGAACTTATTAATCATCTTCCCTAAACTAGAATATATATTGCAGAAGATCACATCTCACATACAACGTAGACCGGCAACATCGGGCCCCCTTTAGCCCACTCCTATTGATACTATTCTTTCCCCCTTTTATGTTTTTTTTTTTTTTTTTTTTTTCCCTTTTTCCCTCTCTTTACTCCATACCTTACCTGGATTCACGTCCTTACCTTTTCATTCCTTTTCTCCACGCTCTTTTTTAACCCTTATCTCTGGTGGTTCTGTCTAATTAGTGATTGTTTTGTTATTAAACTATTTCCTCTAGTCCCCTGTCAACTGTAAAGATCCCCCAGTCTTACCCCCTTTTTTTCCCTTCCACTGGTCTTTTCCACTTTCGGATATTTCCCCTAACCTTTTTAAGCTAATGCCTTCTGTTTGTCATAGTCATTGAGGACTCTCCTTCTCTTTCCCCATTCTCTCTTCTGTGGAAAGCTACAAGTGTCTTTGAATGGCAGACATTTGTATAAGTGGCATTCTCTAAGATCAACAAAAGGACGGGTTTGTCTCCATCCCCATTCCCCAACTTCACCCTGATTGATGCACATTCCAATTGACTTTGGATTCATTTAGACACGTCTTCATTCGAAAGAGCTTCTTTCTATTTTTTTTTCTTCTTTCTTGTTGTGATATTTTTCTTCATTTCCTCCTTCTCCACCCGGATCCTCCCTTTTTTTTACCCTGTGATCTTGGCTGTGGAGTCATCTCCTGAATGGTAATCTGATAATATTCGTCCCTTTGTTTTCTTTCCTTTCAGAGCCGCTCAGTCTGGTAGTCAGGGCTTCTTATCCCCGACTAAGGCTAGGTTCTTGTCTCAGGACAAGTGTTGGATTAATCTCGCCATGCAAGCCTCGGATGTATCGAGCATCCCGAATAATTCACGTCTAATTAACGGGTCGAAATACGCGCTGAACGGCGAGACTGGCTTTTCCCACGGAGCTTACAACAACAACCACCCCAACTCTATCCAAGGATTCTCGGATCGGAACGCCCGTCGCGCCAATATCCCCGCTATAAATACCGCCGCTGGCCAACCCTCCGATATGGCTTCCGGCTTCGATATGAACTACACCCCCCTACTTCCCTCCCAGCTCCTGGTAGGCAGTCCCTTCCAACCTGGGACTCCCTCCGCTTTTGCTTCGCCGCAGTTTGCCAATTTCGGTGGCTTCCCCCAGGCCAATGGCAATGGACACCAGAACAACCAGAACCACATGCACAGCCCGACGCAAGGAATGCAGAATCATGGTTTGTATGGAATGATGTCCGACGGGATGGGTGCCTCCCAGATGATGGGTGGCCCTCAATCGCCTATCAATGGTCTAGGAGGTATGGGAAATGCGGCTCTGGGTAGTCCCCAGGCTTCCGTGGCTCCGGGCATTCTGTCTGCGACCAGTCGTACCGTGTATTTGGGAAACATCCCGGCTGAGACATCCGCCGAGGAGATCTTAAATCACGTGCGCAGCGGCCAGATCGAATCGGTGCGCCTGCTCCCTGATAAGAACTGCGCCTTCATCTCATTTTTGGATAGTAGCTCCGCCACTCATTTCCATTCAGATGCCATTTTGAAGAAGTTGGCCATCAAGGGAAATGATATCAAGGTTGGCTGGGGCAAGCCCTCACAGGTCCCTACTTCAGTCGCTCTGTCGGTTCAGCAGTCAGGCGCTTCGCGTAATGTTTATCTTGGAAATCTGCCCGAGGAGACATCGGAAGATGAACTGCGGGAGGAGCTGGGCAAATTTGGGCCCATCGACACCGTCAAGATCGTCAAGGAGAAGGCAATTGGATTTGTCCATTTCCTGTCTATCAGTAATGCCATGAAGGCCGTCACTCAACTCCCCCAGGAGCAGCAATGGCAAGCGCCAAAGCGGGTGTTCTACGGCAAGGACCGTTGTGCATATGTGTCCAAGACCCAGCAGCAGAATGCTGCGCAATTCCTTGGGATCGCCCCCGGATATGCGCACGTCCTGAACACGGCGGACCGCGATCTGATCTCCAATGCACTTGCGCAGCAGTCTGTTGCCGCGGCCGCGGTAGCAACGACAGCGGGTGGTGTGAACAACCTCGGCAACCGCACCATCTATCTTGGAAATATTCACCCCGAAACTACTATTGAAGAGATTTGCAATGTTGTTCGTGGAGGCTTGCTGCACCACGTTCGATACATCCCTGATAAGCACATTTGTTTCGTCACATTCATCGACCCTACCTCTGCCGCCTCCTTCTACGCCTTGAGCAATCTGCAAGGCTTGATGATTCACAACCGACGTCTCAAGATTGGATGGGGCAAGCATTCCGGTCCTCTTCCACCTGCTATTGCACTGGCAGTCAGTGGCGGTGCATCTCGCAATGTCTATATTGGTAACCTAGACGAGACCTGGACGGAGGAACGCCTTCGCCAGGACTTCTCCGAGTACGGTGAGATTGAGTTGGTGAACACACTGCGCGAAAAGAGCTGCGCCTTTGTCAACTTCACGAACATTGCCAATGCCATTAAAGCTATTGAGGGAATGCGTAACCGCGAGGACTATCGACGATTCAAGATCAACTTTGGCAAAGATCGCTGTGGAAACCCCCCCTCGTCAGGCCGGCAACAACAACGGCCAGCAGCGCAACGGATCTGGCATGGAAGGCCCCCAGTCACCATCGCCCGCTCTCAATGGATTCCAGCAGAGTCTCAGCCAGTCCGGCTCCCAGTCCAGCCCGACTCGTCCCGCTCTTTCCCCCGCATCCGGATCCAACGGCTCTCAGAATGGACAGCACCGCCACCCGTTGCAGAACGTCTCCTCTACTTCTGGAGTCCTTAATGTCGGCTCAAACAACCCGCTGACCATGTACCTGAACCAGATGTCCGCTCACCATGCACAGGAGCAGGAAAACCATCTGAGCGACCCCATGGCTCTCGCTGCTTTACAGGCACAGTCCCAGGCGCCGCAGCAGCAGTCGCTGTACGGTGCCAGCAACGGTGACCTCTCCAACGGCAGCATGGACTCGTCTATGCACCAGCACCAGCATAACTCTTCGACCAACAGCTACCTGAGTGTGACGAACGGTTCAGGACATGGCCACCACGCAAGCACCAGCAGTTTAAGCGTGCCCCGCGCTTCACACTCGCGGGCTGTTAGCTTGCCCTCGTTCTCCCAGGAGCCTTTCCGACCGGTCTCGGGTCAACACCATCCCCGCGCAGGTGCTGCCCACCAGCCTCAAAGCAGCTTCTCTAGCTTCTCTGGCCTCGGCGGATTGAACCACTCTGGGTTTGGTCTCGCCATTCAAAATGAAAACTCTCTGCCCGGCTGGGCTGAAGAGGAGATCGGAGCCAAATAATCAATTGCGCACGCTCTGAAGGATATATCATTTGACTCTGACTCATTGTTCTCGGTGAACCTGATGCCACTTTATTTTATTTTCTTTACATATAGTTTGTCATGTCTTTCCTCCCCCGATTTTGATTCTGATTCGTTTCTTGTATTGGTCATAATCTCTTTTTCTTCACTCTTGGCATTTTTTTGGCATTCATTTTTGAACCTGTTTCATTACCCTTTTATTGGCCTTTTGGAACTGCCCCCTTTCTTTGTCCGGACATATCCCGTTCGCAATGATTTCTATTCCCCTATTAATCCTTTTCATGCCATCTTCTCCTTCTTTTACCCCTTGTATTGATAACTGGCTTTGAGTCTCCTTCTTTCTACATCCGACTTTTCTATCTCTTTTATTTTGCCCAAAGGGCTGTGAGCATACCGCATCTTTTGTTGGATGATTGTCTCGGAGAGGGACAAGGGGTGGTGACCACAGTGGTCGCCCGGGCCCGGGTACTCTTTTCGATCTCGGCCTCTGAGTGATGATGCTCTATTATTGATATGCTGGCCAGGTTGCATTGAGCGACATGGTTCAGTGGAATACCCAGCCTCCCGCTCCAGAATCGTCTTTTGCAGGGGCGGGTCAGGATTGCAGATGTGTAATTAGTGGGATATTTCCCAGGGAAAGAATGAAATGAGTAGACGAAAATATCATCTCCAGCAGATAAATCCTACCCTTGTACGATACTATCCATAGTGCCTGAAATCCGAGGCCTAGCGTTGTGGTTGTTTTCTTCAAACGCATCTGTCGACATGTACAATATGTAGTCACGTGATGAGTTAAACCTCATCGGGCAAAGATCAGACATCAAATTGGATGCTTCAAACCACTCCCACTTCCTCCACAACCCCAAGTGAAACATCAAAAAATTGCGTTCATTTTTTGCATCATGGCCCTTCCACCAGAGCAAATCAATATCAAGCGTCGACGCGAGGAAGAACCTGTGGAGACCCTATGTACGATAATAATCCCCTCGTTTCTTCCCCGCGATGTAAACTCCTTCAAAAGGATATATGTCATGGGGAGGGTTGCTCTTCGAGTGATAAAGACTGAACCGAAGTATGGATAACCAAAGGCTAACTCACCACGCAGTCATTCAATCCACAATCCACCAAACGAAGCGGCGCTTCACTGACTTTGTCTTCCACAGAGTCACTTTAAAGGCCAGTGAGAGCGGGAGTGCAAATGCATCTCCAAGCCCACCAGGAACACCAGCTGCGCAGCGGCTCATCCGCAGCCCGCGCTCAGTAAGCAGTCTGCATGTGAACCGCCGAGCGCCAGCAGCATCCTCCACGGGCGTGCCCATGGTGAGGGCCACCTCTCCGGGAGCTGAGTTCCGCGAGGCGCAACGCGTAGCAGCTGCACGCAAAGAGGCCGAGGAAAAGCACAGACGCGCTGTTTATTCAGGCCCTTCCCCTTTTTCAGAGCCGCATCCCAGCTCCACCGCTGGTCCCGGTGTCCCTCGCCAACCTGCAGTAGGTGACAGCAGCCCTTCATCGGAGCAAGCGTCTTCCAGCCAAGCACAGGCCTTGCGGCGATTCCAAATCTCGCGCTCAAACTTAGCCTCCATGAGTGGTCCTGGTGGGGGCGTTCAGAAGCGGCGGGCTGGTGGGCCTGCACCTGGTGTTGCTGTGTTGGTCGAGCAACTGCAGCGGAACGCGCATTCGCGCAAGGCGTCCATGGTCTCGGATCTAGTTGCGGAGGCACAGGCTCTTTCGATGAGACCGAAGGGGATGGTGCAAGATACTTCGCCTTCATCGCCTGTGAAACCACGCAAACGACCCGTTGTCAATCAGGCTGAGAAACGGTGGCGGGAGGAGCGCAAGGGTGTCATCTCGGCTGCGAAGCAGCATCTTTCTGATACTATGGAGAAATCTACAACAACACAGCAGAGGAACTGGGTTGAGTCTGAACGACTTGCCCATGAATTCGAGCAGATAGCGCTGGAGCTAGAGCAAGAGAGAGACCAAGGCTCCGGTATGGACTTTGGCGCCCCTCTTGCTCCCAACCCTCCTCCTCTGCAACCTGTGCCTTTACAGGATGCTTTCAGTGCAGCTCCTAAGACTCCATTGAAACACCAACCCCGGCAGCCCAAGGAGCCGAGAGTCGCAGCTACACCAACGCAACCTGCCGCAGAGAAAGCCGAACAGGCTGTGGAGGACGACGAAGGCGACTATGTCTACGATGTTTATATTCGGCGTCCACTATCAGAAGCGGAGATGTTGAAAAATCCCCTTGCCGAATACGAGACCGACCAGCAGCAGAAGACGATCGCTAACTCCCAGCCTGGAGTTGGTGTCATTGTCATCACGGCCGAGGATGAAGAGTATTGGGAGCACTTTGTTGAAGATGACGAGGAGGAATGGGATAGTGAGGATGCGGACTCGAATGGTATGTTAAACCTTCATTTGCGCATGAACACCTGCTGATCCAACGCCGATGTAGCTGAAAATAATCCCGCCAACGATTACCCAGACGAAGAAGTGTCGTCTGATGATGACGAATTCGACTTTGATGACTCGGCGAGCGAGGATGGTGGGACTGGGTACATGTCGCGCTATCGCGGACATGTGGACTCCGACGAGGACTACTGATGTCTGCTTTCTGCTTTCTGATTTGGCTCGTGGGTGGCTGGCACTAAACTGACTTCCTATGCCACTGTCTTTTTTATTTGAGTGCTTCTCCTTATGTTGGCAGACATTTTGTTAATCAAGCATCTGCTTTGATTTGCTTTGAATACCTTAACTTTGAAAAATCTAATAATGCACCCAAACTTCATCTGCTTCTTCGTTGTATGTTGTACCCATGAAGTGCAAGGACGGGATTAAAAGAATAGAATCAATGGGATATAGGTAAAGAGTATGATATTCGCATAACTAAGAATACAGGTTCACGCAAAAGACTATGGTCGGAAATTATGTAAAACTTTCCGCTCAAGCTACTCATATACGTGAAGAGATATATAAAACGAGCACTCTCTGAATACTCGTAGTCCAAGCATACCAAATACACATACATTTTGCCTAAACCAGATGCCACCTAACCCATCAAAGTCTAAATATATCGATTTCAAATCCCTTTTACTATATCATATACCTTGGACACATGTAAATATATAGCCAAGGCAAATACCATCCTCACGAGGTCCATCACAGGATGCCCAGATGCCCATACACCCAACCCACCAACCCAAAGGACACACTTTCTCTACCTTGCCCCTCCACCACCGCCGATCACTCGTCAAACCCGCACCCTGAAACAAGAACTACTATCCTTGCATACTACAATACTATCGTCCGAAACACATGCGATACACATCCTCCTAAGCAATACGCAATGCCAATGCAAACCCAGCAACTAATTATATCATACAGCCAACAGCGCCCATCACCATGGGCTGTGCACACCCACCCACCAAGATCTCCCCACAGGGATGTTGTCACTGGTCCGGGACTATGAATTGTGTTGCGTATGCGTGTGTACGTGCGCGTGTATATCCATGGATGGGTCGGAGAATCTCCGTGCATGAAGTGGTAGTATACAATGTATTCAGTGTAAGAGGGGGATATTGGTTGTGCGAGATTCTCCGGCATACATCCCGTTACTGGCCAATTAGGGAGGGGTGTCTTGTGTTGGATTTCTGGGCTTACGTTTGTCTAAGATCTAAGATCAGATAGGAAGGAGTTGGGTTTCGTGCCACGTGGGATTTGAGTTTGTAAAAAAGAAAATGTTCCGATTTTGGTGGGATGCAGATTATTTGAGGGGGGAAGAAGAGGAAAGGGGGGGGGGGGGGGGGGCTATTGCGGGGTAAAGACAGAGGGGATGTGCGGATGAAGTCATTTCCTGGTGCGGGATGGATTAGAGTTGGCTGTTAGGGTTTGGTGTTGGTGTATAGAAGATGTGCTTTGATAGTTATGGGAAGAAGGTGGTTGGATGGGGGTTTTGTTGATGACGATGTTGGGTCAGGTGTGAGGTATACAAGGTGTCGGTGTCGGCGTGTCGATCTTCAAATATACTTTATACGCCAATGAATATACTATGGTATATTAATATAGTACTTGAAATCTGAGATATTGGATGAGGTTCATTGGGGATCATTTGAAATATCATTTCGCCAGTGGTTGATTGGTGGCAGTTATAGAGTACGTTGTATTTCCCAACTGTCCACCAGTGTTATTGACTATCCTCCAATTAGCAAAATCAGGCGCTCCAATCAAGTCCATTCGCCTGCATAACCCGAAACGGTCTGCTCTGCATGCTGCAGGAGATCGATCCTAGTGTAACGCCAAGGCAGAATGTCCCGTGCGGCAACCCAGGCCAATACAACGTTGTATACGGAGTATCTTGGACTTGGCCAACGGCTTCCAATTTCCCAATACGTTGTACATGAGGTTAGTTGATTTATCATCGCACTCGCAGTCCGACAGTCTTGGACATATGTATGTTGTACTCCGTATAACAGTTCTAAACAAGAGATATGGGCTGGAGTCGTCTCTATGCGACATAGATCGAGGCATCCAAGACAAGGCTCCGCTGCTTTGTACAGCCCATACAACATACGGCCTCACACATGCCTACATGGAGGAAGTATGGAAGTTCTGCGAAGATCAACGGCCAAGATTGAATTCGGCATGGAAACGGGCAGATCCAGTTGGATATTAACCTTCCATAATCTTCACACTCTGCGCCCTGCACGTTGTTGCCTTTTGCATTTTGCCTTGAAGATTCTTAGATCTTGATGAGGAAGGAAGAACGGAATCTGTAGAAATTCTTGTCGCTTATGTCGTTATCTCCGTGTTCTCCGGTTTTGTTCTCCGGTTTTGTTGAACCCGCTCATTGCCCCGATGGATCACTTGACTTCCATAACCTTACACTTCATCGGCTACCCCGAAGTACATTGGAACAGATCTAGATTGAAGCACTTTGTTCCATGGTTCACTCATTGAGATCTGGAGATATCTCAATGCTGGTTGGGCGGATATAATAAGCGGAAAAGAGAACCCTGGAAAGTCTGGAAAGGTGAGGCTCTGCGAAAAAAAAAAAAAAAAAAAACTGAATTGAGAAAACCATCACGTTAATTGTAATTTACGTAATTTATCATCTGACGATGTAAATATGTTACAATACAGCAGATACCTCTCAACAGCGAATCCTCCAGCCTGATTCACTGCGATATGTGACTCCTGTACTCCGTGACTCGTATCCCATCTGCAGCCTCAAAATAACAGTGCAACGTTCTGACTCGCGAGAGAATGCGAAAGACCGACGTCACCCAGAGGCTTTCCCCTTTATTCAAGGTTACCCCCCTGTAAGAGTTTGCAACGGCCCAATGAGAACATCGTATATCGGAGAAAGGGTGTTGCCAAACCAAGTCAATATGTGCAAATGTCGTCAGGTTCATGTGTGGAACTGATTGAATATCTACAGCATCATGACACATGTTATCTTCGTGCGGAGAACTTCGGGGACCACAGATTAGTCGCCTTGACTACCTACAATATACACAATGGGTATGTTGTAAATTGATCCCGGGGTTCCATACTCCGTCCTCCGTGCGGAGTACGATACGATGGGCTTTGGCACGGTCTCCGAAGAGTCTAAATCCGTGAATACCTAAAGCGATCAACGCCAAGTCTTCTTACGATAGTCCCCGAGTATTCATTTTGCAGAGTGCATCGAATAGGTTCTGCTTCAATAGACAATCATCACTTTGATCCGGGGCTCAAGTTCGTATGCCGCGAAAAGATGCCTGACTAGCAACCCTGCTCGAGTAGGTATGGCCTGATATATTTCTGACTTTTGTATTTCTGAGGTATGTGTACTCTGTATATTGTAGTCAGTGTCAATCTCGGGAAAAAAAACTCTAGAAAAGGAGGAAAATACGACCTCGTCTGAGATACTACACACCACAATGATAGCCCCCTGGTCTACTTACCACTCATAAGTGATAGATCCCGAGGGCCATCCAACTTGGACGTTGCAATTCATCAGCTGAAACACTCAGATGCAGAAATAGTCCACGCCAGAAGGCCCGATCCCGAAGCTAGCGACCCGGGTCTCTGGCTTCGGTGTGATGATGGCAGCATTAGTGCTCCGCCCTGTCGTCAATGCCCGGGGGCTGATTGGTGTGGCTGGGGAAGGAAGTAAAACGCACGTGTGTGGACGAGATGATCGCTGTACACCCTACGTACAACATACTCACCGATGGTTTAAAGAATATGCTGTCGAGACGTTTAGTGTCTGATGATGGGTGAAGGGAGGAAGAGGTACTCCGTATACGGAGTAAGGACAGTCAAAGACGCAGTTGGGATCGCCACGGTCGCCTGCGCGTTGAAGGACGTTGCTGCTACAGGTGCTTTCATCCTGACGAATGAGGGATCGTTCTAACTGTTGGTTCTCGAGATTTTTTTAATTTTTTTTAAACCCACTCCTTTTCTTGAAGGATCCTCCTGGTCACATCTACCTAGAACGTCCTATCATGCGACGTACTTCGTACAATCTGCTACCCCCTTCTTTCACAATATCCACCGCATCCAATCCAATGACTCAAACGTTGCGGTGACGGTTCTCTTTTCTGCAGGATCAAGCTGTGGGTATGGCGACATCCCATTGTGCCTCTGGTATTTGACAGCCTTGCGACAAGCTCCGTGCCAAATCAGGTCCTGCTGGTGTGAGTCCACAAGATGCAGTGTGTCGTATCGGAAAAGCTCTATCAGTGACCTATTACGACAGAAAACACAAAGCATATGGGTGGAGCTCGAAGGCGAAAGAAGACACACAAAATACGAAGTACATGCTTTATGCTTTGAACGCGACAAGGGCTTTGTTCTCCACCCATACTCGACGAAACTTTGCATTTACGCCGTCCTATAAAAATGTGAGACACTGGGGCGTGTTTATCCGGCATTGAAACGGTGGGCCTATCCAAATTAAGATCTGGAAACTGCTTGTACGTACCAGCGTACTGCAGTACTGCACAGACCAGAATTGAGCCGGGCAGATCGTGTTCTCCCGCGAAGCTGAAGAGTGGTCTGCAGATCCGAGATGAAATAAAAATAAAACCAAATAAGACACAAAAAAAAAAAATTAATCAGATGGAAATATTACCAATTCATGAGAAACCATCAGCGGCTCCTCCAGCTACATTCAGCTGTACGTTGTGGGCCGTGTGACCGTCCAAAACACATCTCCCATGTTGTATGATTATGTTGTGTGCACACATGGACGCCTGAAGCACTCCATAAGCAGCCTCGCATATCCCAGCCACAGTCTTGAATAATCAGAGCCAAGACTTCTATACATATCAAAAGTATATTTTCAGTTCGTCACAAAACCCACGTGTCTCTAGTGCTTATGAGCACTCCCTCCGCCGAGGAAAGGGTGGGGAGGGGGTCAATAGTGGCTATGACAAGAGGGTCAGGATGATATAAAAAGTTATATATTATACTCTGTTAGTCAACCCTCAAACTCCACAATACCTCTGCTGCAGACTCCATTCTCCGTTTCTAGATGTACGCTAGTCTCACGAGCAAAATGCCGATAGGAGTCGAATTGCCTTAAAACGGAATTTGTGGCTATATCCACTTAGCCCGACACGACTTGTGAAGAACCTAAGATCGGCATAGAAAACGGCGTCCAATGGCAGACTAGGGAATATACTTTTTAAGTGAAGGATAGGAAGGGGGTCATGCAATAGCTCGTACAAAATAGTGTTACTCTCTCTTTAGGGGACTCTTGACTGTGGAAACCCCGCAGCGTAGATTGTGGATGGTTTACGGAGTATTTTGTATACCAAATATGTGATTGTAAGCATCATGGATGAGATTGTTCGCAGCCGAATAAACCCCATTTGAATCTTACGGGTGATATAAGTTATATCTTTTGTGAGTCATTCAAATGGAGTATAATATACAGCAGACAACATACAATATAGACAATATGCATACCTACGTACCTATATCATCATATCAACGTCAATGTAAAGTAGCGGTAATTCATGTAAAGGAAATATACAACACATGTAACAAACTTCGTACGGAGTCCTCGTTACTGAAATTCAAAGGGAGTTAGACAATTTTAGCGTCATACTCCAGTTCCAGCCAGAGAACCCTATTCGCTGCTTCGCTTATCATTTCTTTGTGTTTTGTGATTTACGCGTCGATCAGTTCCAGAAGCGTGACGGAATCCGAAGTCTCTTGGGGGCCGTCTACGAGCCAGCTCCACCTACTCTGTATGTTCCAATGTAATGCTGAAGACAGATTAGCATCGCACGAAACGAAAATCCTTAGTAATTGGTGACTGAGACGGGACGTCTGCTTGTCTGCTGTATTACATCTCCATACAAAAAGCACTAGCCACAAGATGGCTGAAATTCAATTTTCTAACGAGATGTAGGTTGATCCTTGTATTAGCTTAATTTATTCGAGACCTCGAGAAGAAAGAAATTAGAGCTACTCAAACATGTCATACACGTTGTACATAAATCACAAGTAGAACTTTTGAATATCCTACATTGTGTATCTTTCCATACAAGGTAGAAATACAACAGTAGACAATTGAGCTTTGTTCAAGGTACATACACATAGTTATCTATACAGTTATATTGCTATAAGCTCTCTTGTTGTATAGGTGTGTATAGGATTGGATCAAGGAACACATATATTTTGCGTTTATGCCACACGTACTATCTGTATGGGCATGCCATACAAAAGATACCTCGATACAGAATTCTCGTCAAATTCGATGACCCAACCCACCAAAGGTGAGTGGGGCTAGCTCATACAACATAGACGGGCTATGTACCCTCCATGCTCCGTATGCTTCTATACAAGTCTTTTTCTCCTAGTACTGTGTAGGTATTATCTCTTCCAGCTGTATTATTTATTACCGTTTTTGTGATTCTTCTTTTTCTCCCGCTTTCTTTGTTAGGCTATTTCTTTCGGATAGAATAGTCGTTTCTTCACAGAATATGTCTCCGTTAAACTCAGATCTCCTAATACTGCCGAAAAATTAGATCTCCTTCAGACAAAGAGGACGGCACTACTCCGTACGGAGTACAACATACTTAGCTCGCCCTAGACTGGATCTAGGAAAAGGAGCTGAAGGCGCTAGTAGATACTGTATATTGAGCTTGCTTGGCCTTTTTTTTTTCTTTTCCAATTTTGGATCTCAACATTCGTACGATGTACTTCGTATAATCACAAAAGGGGTTATTACTTGATGGTAATCCGTCTACATAATTGTATTTGTGATGATATCATGGTATTGAATGCCATCATGAAATGACCCAGATTTCGGCACGATTGTCAAAGGACCAATTCAAAACCAGGAAGATAAACATCGTCAATTTCATTGCGGGTAAGTTGCACTCAATCGACCCGTGCAGGATTGGCCCATCCGCCGCGCCCCCATTTTACCCTTTAGTGCCAATGATGGCGTGGGGTCCAAGAAGCGGAGATGATACGTGTGTGTGTGTGTGTGTGCCCCCCATTGCGTTTCAACTGCAGTCTGGGCTAGCTGCGCCTACTAAGCGACCGTTACTCCTCACTACAATATAACGGTGTACTTTAGGGCTGCGGTAAGAGGGCTCACACATTGCCAATGTACAATAGCCAGTGCACCTCATACATCGCCTAAAATTGTAGTGTTTATCTAGTCCGATCCAGGCAAGCTATGCGGCTGAAACATATCCATCACCGAGTCTTTAAGGGCCAAAGGTGGAACTTGGGCGTATATTGGATGGGCATCTCGGATCCGAAGCAGAGGGCCGAGGAGCAAGGCGCAACGGGATCAAGTAAAATATTTAAGTTTGATAATATGCTGGTAGCATTGCTAATTATTACCCGCGGAGACATTTATATTTGTATTGCTCCGCACTCCGTACGGGGACTTTGATTTTTACCTTTACTTTTATTACATTATGTATATTAATACGGAGTGCCATTTTTGAAAACCCAGCCAAGGCTTTCCGTAGTTCGTTGGAGATTACCCGTGGACCCATCCATTGATCTGATGTTGCAACAACCGGCGCGCCAGGGCTTATGCGGCTTTGGTGGCCCTGGCCAACACGGAATTACCGGGGGTTTCGGGCTGTTCGCTCTTGCATGCATGTCTACACCGTCAGGTGCTCGCGCCAATGCTCAATGCGTTGTCCTATGCAGTTAGTTCCAACTGTAGTATGTGCGCATACTTCGAGTTGGTGGTATACAACATAGGCTTGATACACATGGAAGATAACCAACAGTGACCAACTACAACATATGTGGCATGTATTAACGGACTCCACTATCCGAAACGAGTGCTATGCTGCGACAACGAACGATTCTGATTTACTACCATGACACGCGTACCATTGTATTGGACAGTTCGGTATCACTCGGGGGAATCGGCTAGGATCCAAGGTTCATTGGAAAGCGTAAAGTGTCTGGAGCCTCAGACGCCTTTATTCATGGATGAGGGGGTCTGGAAGTATTTGTCATGATCCAGCAATCCTGGTCAAATATGGGCTACAAAGTACAAACTTCCAACATACAAGCGTTTTCTCGCAATCGGCTTTCCCTGATACGGCGATCTCGACCGATTACCTATGGATTTGCAGATTGGCGAACCTTTGTCTGGCCCGTTGTGGGGAAGATGAACCTCCCATGTACGTTATAGGTGTATCTATGTTGTATCCCACTTGCATCCCCCTCTTTTTCTTGCTGTGTAGGCAATGGCCCTGCCCCGAAACCCGCGGGCTTGGTGCACTGTTGCGCAGTGAGTGCGCGTCTCGGTCTACAAGATACAACGTACACAGGGTTCATCTAAGACATGTTAGATGAGCTCCGGGTTTGGTGCACCTATTCGGAACTTTGCACATCAAACGAGTCTTTCCCCCCCCCCCCCTGTTAGCTAGACGGGAGTTATCCGTTCCCAATGCGGTAGAGGGATTTCCAGGATTAAGCTGTGAGAGTTAGACATATCTTTGATTCTAGGTTGAGGTCTGGTACTCCGTAGTTGGTCCCCACATCAAGTATAGGAAATGCCTACAACAGACCTAGGTACAACGTATACCTGAGTAATCTCATTGTAAAGAGTACTCCGTAGGAACTGAGGAAGAATACAAAATGGGTCAATAAATTGCGTGTTTCGGCCGTGGGGTTGTCGGCGGCTATCGCTAACGTCTAGCAACCGGCCATAGCGTCCTAGGCTACTGACTTGGGACGGCTGCAGAGCACAGGTCAAGTATTTGAGCTCCCAACCCTGCATAATCTACATAAATGGAAGGCTGCAAACAAAGAAGAACAAGAAAAGAGGAAAGAGGGAAAAAAAAAAGTGATTTCGACACATCTCACGATCTGCGCGGCTCAGACAAAGAATGAAAAAATAAAATAACAGTAAATATGAAATCATCAGGCGTTAAGCGATGCGATATAGTGATTGGTTGACTGGATATGAATTTTGGACCAATCTGCCCACGTTCTGCTCGAAATTAAATACATTAAAATCGATTTAATTTTATTTTAATACAATTTTTTATGTTTTTTTTTTTTTTTTTTTTTGATGTCTTGATGGTTGGCCGTTAGAGTGCCAGGGTGGCATGGCCATTATGCACCGCATGACTCGCGCAAATGTGACGATAAATTAAGGAAATTAAGAAAATTGCCTCGAGTTTTGACTTTATCCTTTGCTCCCAAACTGCATCCAACTGCAACCATGGAAATGAAAATGGTCGATTCAGGAAGGAGTCGATTGTCGGGGTCGCAGCGGGGTCAGGCGCGATGCATAATGAAATCTGCACATTCGCCTTAGTGCATGCTTCTTATATCGAGGGAAAAAATAAATGCCAGACGCTGGTATTTGGGTAACGTGTATATTACCTCTAGGCTCTCACGTGACTGGACACAGCTGCGGCTACGCGACTGACGAACGCTGAGAGCAAGATGATTGGACTCGGTGGAGAGCGGCAAACAAAGAAATCAGAACGGGGAGGGGGGGGAAAGGGCTGGACTTAGCCCCGGGGGGAGCCATG
Organism: Penicillium sp. IBT 31633x; assembly: GCA_028827885.1. NCBI lineage: Eukaryota > Fungi > Ascomycota > Eurotiomycetes > Eurotiales > Aspergillaceae > Penicillium > Penicillium sp. IBT 31633x. Next base: position 1,243,013 of record JAPWDP010000002.1, read on the forward strand.
TTGATCCGATCTGCACGGAATCGGGGGCTTCAGGGACTAGGATTCCCTGGAGAGGCTTGCCAAGGGGGTTTCGGAGATAACGGGCCATACACAATGGATGACGCCCTAATTGATGTATTTCGCACTTGCGCAAGTTGACTGCGCCGCAGAGACATGATCGCAACGTTTTCTATCAGTCTTCTTTGCTTTTATTATTTCTGAAATTTAAGGGAGTTGTGTTATAAATGTGGTATTATACTACCTACAACATAGGTAGATACGGACTTATACGGGATTCCATAGTCCCATATACCTTTGTTGTACACCAGCCTACTTCTATATTCTCTACATCACCGTCCACACACAATCGGGGTGAAGAAAATCAAGAAAACCGTTGGCGGCTGCAGATGACTGACGATCGACCTGGTCAGAGCGCAGATCGAGGAAAAATGCCGCATAAGGGAAAAACATTATCACGCGAGTAACAACACAACATCCAACTTAAACAGGCTCCATCCAAAAGTGGAGGACATTGAAATCCAACATATGCAAGTTGACTGCGCGGGATATCCGCTTTCTGTATCGGCTGCTGCCGAGTTGACGCTGGAGCTCGTCATTAGACTGGTTGCCCCAATCCCCCCGCGTCGGGTGTTTGGGACAGAGAGACAAACCATGGTTCGCTTTATATCGGGGGATTCTGAATGGATCTCATTTGATACGTGTCTAGGTTACCCGAGATCTTCACAGTTTCACAATTACATAGGCTGGAAGCCCAATCCGTAAAGGTCAAGGCCCTGAAGAGGAGAGCTGGAATATGCGGTCTTCACAGATCTCTCCCTCTTACCTCATAATGCGCCTAGTGAATACAGGTGTGCTGGCAGTGCCAAATTGAGCTTGCATTAGCTCGACACGCTCATTCGCTCCGAGATCCCAAGACCATGGCGTACGTCGCAACAGATGACTGTTGCGTCTACCAATAGACGCCGCGCGTTTGTGTTGGTTTTTTGGGGGGGGGGCTTCTGCACGCACTCTCTATTATTTTTCTCTTCTTTCCACATCCATGATCTTTAGAGGGGGGGAAAAAACTACAGGGTAATAAAAATAAACAAATTCAACATCTGACTGTATCGGCCTAGTTAGCCCGTTATCCACTCATATGAAGAACGGGTGCTCAGGTAGCGTTAAACAGTGCAAATGAAACACTCTTGATACTAAAACAGAAAATGCAGGCGAAGTCTTCATTCCTTCAGCTCAGTGATTTTTTTCCGTATTGGCTCATATGTTTCCTTTTCCTGAATCAGTCGCAATCGAGCCTATCACCTAGCCGCTCATGCAGTGGCAGAACTGCAGATGCCCTGTGTAGGTAGGCACAAGTAGGCATGTACGTTGTAGTATCCTATTTTTTCTTCCTTTTTTTTGGAAATTTCTGATCTTTTTCGTTTGATATGAATTATTCCTCTTTGTCCCAGTTTCATCCATCTCATACATTCCTCGAATCTTCGGGCAACTGCTTCTTGATATTGTTCGTATTCCGTACACGGCCCGCAATTTGTCATCCAGAAACTAGGTGAAGTCGCTACCTAAGATTGCAGAAGGCTAAAGGTAAATTATAATTTTGAATCCCGCGTGGCCCCCGTTTTTGGTAAATACATACAATACAAAAAAAAAGAAAAATAAGAATAGAAAAATAGAGAGATCAGCCAAATTGTGTCATAGTGAAGCTACATTCCATGGACAAAATTACTACGAAAGTCTCCACACAAAGAAAAAAAGATCCACTCATTCGAAAGTCAGAAATGATACTCGGAGTAGACCGAGTGAAGCCATCGCCACATCTTGAAAGGCAGTATCAAATTAAATAGTGGCAAATAAGTAGGGAAAAAACAAGAAGAAAAAAAGAAGAAAAAAACAATGTCCAGAAGCTATATCCACAAACCACCGGACACGGAGTAGGCAGTCTGGTTCACCGGTTTTTTTCTGTATTTATGGAATTTATTTTATTTGATGTCTCTGGGGGTGGAACCGAGCCTCTAAAAAAGACCCCTGCTAAGCCAAAGAGCCTGGTGTATCCGCGGTACACAGTTATACAGGGGGGGCCAAAAGGAACACACGCAGACCCAGGCAGTCGGTCCAGTGCAACAGTTAGTCTGAGAACTATTTTTTCCATTTTCTAATCCTTCTTTTTTTTTCTCATTTAAGGACGAGTTCTCCAGGTGATCTTCTTTTTCCTTTCTAGAGTTTTAAGATCTATAAAACCTTACCCGTGAATACCTCCCTTACTTCTCTGTACTTCATATCATCCATTGGCTCTCTTGGATATACAATCCTCTGGACATCTCTATATCCCCACTTCAGTATCAGATTTGGTCTGAGCATCTGGGGGATCCAAGCTCGGCAGTTCTGTTCAGAACTATAAACGTCTTTTGAGCCAAGAGAAAAAAAAAACAAACGTATTGGCAAATATTATCACATGCTCTCACATATGGCAACTCACACATCCTATGCAACACTCCCATCAACACGACAAAGCAAAATGAAAATCGACGCTCTACTGAACCCAGGCGAGGGAGACTCCTACACTGGCTCTCCACGCTCCCAACACGCCTCAATCCCTCCAACCCATCGCCACAGCTACCACCAACCCTCACCAAGCTTCCCCCCAAGCCCAAACTATTGGTATGGCCGGAACTACCACGACACCAGCCCAGGCGCACTCTCCAGTACCACAGCAACCACCCAGAGCAGCACCAACAGCGGCAACCACGTCATCAACCACCACCAGCAGCTGCAATCCCAACAGCAAATGTTCTTCACCTACCGCCCCTCCACCACTAGTAGCAGCAACCGCGGCAGCGGAAGCACAAACCCCAGCTCCCTCTCAGCCCCGTCCTCGCCCGAGCCTTATCACTCGCGCGAGCGCTACTCCAGCGTCTCCAGCAGCTCCTCCACTAACGGCGACCGCCGTCGGCCCCCGCGGCCCAAGTACGAGGAAGAGGAAATGTACTTCATCTGGTACCATCGTGTTGATCTCTGCCAGGAGTGGAAGGAGGTGCGAGAGGCTTTCAACCGCCAGTTCCCGGACCGCCAGCGTCGGGGCTTCCAGGGTATCCAGTGCAAGTTTTACCGCTTTATTAAGGAGAAGAAGTGTCCGACGCTGCGGGAGCAGAGACGCATGCGGGATGGCGAGTTCCTTAGAGAGGGTGCTTCCGCTGCATTGGTGGGGGACCATGGTGCGGCGCCGAAGTTCGGTGTGCGGGAGTACACGCGAGTTTGGTATCCTTGGATGAGGAAGGATGGGGATGTTTCTTTGCGGAGGATGGCGTGAGCAAGTGGATCTTTTCTTTTTTTTTTTTGGTCTCTGTGGTTTTTTGCTTGTGCGTTTGGATTGGGTTTTCTGTTTACTCTTGGGAGGTTAAATTTGTCTTCTACTTTGTTTTTGCGTGGGTCGGTCTTTGTCTTTTCTTAAGATACCTCACTGGAGTTTCTTGTCTGATTCAGCGTGGGAGGTCTGCTGTCGTTTTGATCTTGTGCTCTCGTTATACCAGCCTGTGTGTCCCGAGCCCCCATATCCACCCGGGGGTTTCCTGTCTTTTCTTTCCTGTCTTCTTACATCACCCTCACTTTCTTCACACACTTTGTTCCTTGGGTGTTATTTAATTTCTACAATACGTTGATTGGAGCAATCCATATCATGACCAATGTCACAGCTACAGACGGTTCTTATAAGATCAAATATGAGCACAAAGTATACCAGAGTCGAGTTTGAATCTATTCAATGCTTCCATTTGTCTTCAACCTTTGATACATCACATCTGTTGTATATTTCTCTGCGCTTAAGATAATCCTATACAAAAACCAAGTAGTCCCCTTGCATTTCTCCATCCTAACCTCACATAGCCAGCAGAGCCCGACTTCCAAATCCTGCCTTCCTAGCGATTACACCGATCTTGATCGATCCTAGTCACCAGACTCAGAGCCCCATTCAATTTCGCTTACGCCCTCGCCTACTCCGTACATACCAGCCAACATAGACCCTTGAAAGCCAAATAGCCGCCGATCATATAACCTATCATTCCAGCCAAAGACCACACCAACATCCAACATCACATCTCCTCCTAGTTTATATAAAGAAAAAGTACCAAGCACAGGAATTTGTAATCCCCCTCCCCTCTTAGAAAAAAAAAAAACCAAACACAGCCAACCAGACCATGCTAATAACCTCCCCATATCCTATCCAACTAACCCGGCTACTCCCCTTAGACCCGTTGATCATGGAGTCACCAAATAAATCCTTCCCGCCACGACAAACCTCCAACAACCTCCACGCCTCCGAGTCCGTCCTTTCGAACCCAAGCTCTCGCATGCATTTACGCATCCAATACCCTGTTCCGGACACGTACCCAGTGGAGACACTTGTACCCATCACCTCGATCGGGCAAGTGGAGGACCGTTTTGAGGATGATCCGCGTAATCGGCAATAGGTAAAATTTAGACGCGTCTACAACGTCGTGTATGTTGCACAACATAAAGGGGGGAGATGATATTTGTAACTACAATGCACGATGCAGAATGTACATATGCTGTATGTTGTCCTTACGGAGCACGGAGTATTTAGTACTGATGGTCTTCGAATATGAAGATAGGTCAGAGGAATTGACAGGTCGGGATTGGACTTTTTGCTTTTCTTTCTTTTGGCTACAATGTATAGCGTGCAACGTATAACGTACGGACAACGAAGGCAATACAAAGGCAATATTCGTTAGATGTACTCCGTACTCCGTACAAAGTCCAAAGTACAGCGAGGTTGAAGGATCGTCGAGCGGCAGATGAAAATATGCGAAAATGGGGCTAATTCTGCTATTAGCGTCCGCGGGTTCGGGAGGTGACCTCCGGGGCTCCATCGGGTTTAAACTTTGGGGTTTCTGAAATTTTTCTTCAAAGGAGGGAAAGATGACTCGCGGGTTGACGTCTCGGTAAAAAAAAAAAAAGAAACAAATTCGAAACGGATATATTGTTGGCAGGATTGTTTGAGGCTATGCCGTGGGGCTGAATAGTAAGAAGGGGGCCGATATACGGAGTATAATAAGTTAAGCGCTGACCGAGAGCGAGCAGCCTGTTGGACGGAGTATACAACATAGAGTAGATATTTGGTGGCGAAGAATTCACCTTGCTTTTCAAGCTTTGATATTCAATGCATTGGTTCCTATAACATACTACGACCGTGCTTTGAGCTATACAACATGGCCAATTGTTGAATGTGTTGGTACGTTGTATTTGGGGCTGTATGGGTTGTATTAGATCCAGTTGTATTTACAGACCAGACATTTGTGGGGCGATGATTTTCCCTATCTCCTCAGTCTAGAGTGCAATATCCATGTCTCTCTGTTGTACCAGTGTATGGAACACGGAGCAGAACACGCTTCTGCAAGAGTCCGTCTATATATGGAAGTAGCACAGCCTCCAACGTGGTAATGCTATCACCGTGACACAGGAACCAATCTTCAATTATATGCGAGATTCGCATACTCGAAACTTAAGAAAACACTGCATAACCGGGGTAATGTGCATGTTTCAACACAAAGTCGGACTGGCGTTGCTGCAAAGCCCGAATTCGTCTGTACCTCGTCTACAAGATACACTGTATGTTTGTTGTATGTTATATCTTTGGAAATCACCAAGATTTAGACAAGCAACTAGCCAGAGCTAGACCAAAGCTATCCATCTCGGCTCCAACATCGAGTAGCTTGTAGTTCGTACTAAATGCCAAAACCCACAATAAGCTGCAATTGGCCCCACAATCCCTCTGTCGAATCCCATCAGCACTAATATCAAAAGAGCAAGAGGGGCGCGATTGACACTCAACTTCGTGGCTAGTCTAATTTGGATCCACCAATCACGCCTAGGAATTGGTTAGCATTGTGCTCTGTGTGATGTATACGATCCTTCACCCGGTCACTTTTGGTTGACCTGTGACGGGATAGTTTGGCACGATCAATGGCATGGAGGTTGTGTCAGGAGTGTGCGTGTATAACATGGATCTGGGTTGTACGGTCAAGGTTGCGGTGGGGGAGTGTGTATATGTGTGTTTTATCTCGGGCACTGGTGCATGGTTAACCTGCATGTTTGTGGATCATTTCGACTGTAACAATTGCAACGTACGAGAGCAGTTTCTACAATGGCTCTATGGAGGCCCTTGTGTTCCGGTGGCAGGGTTATACGATTTCATAATAACTGGAGTTTCATTGATTGGGCTACGCTAGATAGAAAAATCTCCTAACAAGAAGCAGAACGCCCAGCTGGTGACCCAGGGAAGCAAATAGCAGAATCAATCCCAAGATTTTGAAACTCGCCTCCCATAACTGTCATCAAATCAAAGAAGTATGCCATGTGGGCTGTCGACGAGGGCTGTCGATGGAGATGTAGTCCATGTTCAATTACTCCGCGGCGCCAAGGATAGCACTGAACATAGGATTCGGCTCATCCACAAAATGGAAACCCTGGGAAGCAGCGCAACTGGTGGAACAACTGGTTAGCAAAGTAGATCATGACGAATGAGCCAATCGGCGATCTTCGAAACTGGTGACTCACGGATCAACCTCAAATCTAGCAACGCAGTCGTATGTGCCTTCCTTGATGCTCTGCAGGAACCCCCAGCCATCATGAAGATCGTAGAAGAAGATGTAGACATCAACTCCGGCCTTAAGATGACGGTTTAGACGGTATTTGACTAAAAGACAAAAGGCTCGTAACTTACCTCAGCCTGCTTGATCACAACGTGGTCGAGCTCCTTGCTACCCCAGGTAGGGTCAGAGATGACTCCCAAGATGATCTCTTCATCGCTCTCACTAGCCTTGATAGAAGTGGGGAGACCAAAGAGGGAAACAACACGCGAAGCACCCTCTTCAATCCGCGCCGACAGCTTAGCGTTATCCGGCAGACCATCTTCAGGCATTGCGACGGAGATAGTAACGTCTTCGTCGTCGTCCTTCAGCTTTATTCCATCCGAGTGAGCCTCGTAGTACTCGACGCACTTTTCCTGATCGACAAATTGGACAATGACCTCTCCATTCTCACTCCAGGCGCGCTCAATAGCACCACCGTAGACGAGGTGGAGAATGCTGGAAATACCCACCCACTCAGGAAGGTTTCCAAAAACGATGCGACGGGGAGGTCCGACAGAAGCAACCTTGGGAGCCAACCTCTTCTGCTCTTGAAGCTTGCGGACTTGTTTCATGAAATCTCCCGGAGCAACAACACCCCGGCGTGGCTTGGACGAGGCGGTGGACTTATCGCCCTCAGTAGACTCGGGCTTGTCGGTTGCCTTGCTGTCAGCGTTGGAGTTATTGTCCGCATCCTCGGCTTCGTCGGTATCAGCCATGTAGCGACGGAGGGAAGCAGCAGCGTCGACGATGCGATGGAGTCCACTGATGTCGGGATCCTTGGCTTTGGTAGCAGCCCTGCCAGGGGCAGAAACATAGAGCTTTGCACGCAAATCAATGGCATCGGAGAAAGCAGAATCCTGGTCCTGGCCAGGGGCATCGGTGTTATGAAGTGCAGTGTCGCGAGAAACAGCACCCTATGGAAGGTCAGCGTGAAAGAAAAGCGGCCCAGAGGAATGAGTAGTATCCTCAAGAGTTACATAAGTCCAAACGACATACGAGGGCGAGCAACAGAAACAGAGCCCTGACAAGTATTACACTCATACAGTTCAACATCAACATGTAGTCGGGAGATCAAGGTACGGGAGGAGGGGGGATCGGAACGATTGAGACATACCTTTTCGATTTCCTTGACTAGCTTGTCAACCTGAGTTGGCATATCCGAGATGGATAGCTTGGCGACAGAGCTAGCATTGATTTCAGTCGACGTGTTGATCTCCAACTTGGTGGAGGTGTAGGTGGTCATAAGACGAGCGTCACGAGCAGCCTTGCGGACAATAGCCGGAGCATGGAGGCTCTCCTGGCGGCTGTACATCTTGCTCTTACTGACGACCTCGTGGTAGCGTTCGACACAGGCAATGACCTCAGCTTGTTTGTCGAGAGGAATCGCAGGCGCACCAGTAGCTCCAATAACCTTGGGATTACCCATGATGGAAGGATTACCGAGGATCCAGAGAATGGAAAGGAAGGACGAAAGAAAGAAGAAGACGAAATGGGAAGATCGGGTTCTGCATAGAAAACAACGCGAGAACGCCAATTCAGATATTCGAATGGGGAAGGAACGCTTTCTATGATCAATCGCTCTTTCCCCAAAATGGCAAGAGCTCACCTGTTGCCCTTCTCAGGAGCATCCTCTATATTCGGTATAGTCTACTTGGGGCACATTGGCGATTCATATCTGCTTTAATCAATTGTATTGTGCAGATTGACAAACACATGCCATGACCATGCATTTGGCACTGTAGTTCCGATCTGAGCATACAGTATGAGTTAGAATGCTCCAGCAAGAAGCTTAGAGGCATACGTATTACGTCTGGGTTTCAAATGCAATGTAGATAGGATCATTGCTGTCATTGCTAACGTGATATTCCTCTCTATCTATCTCATATATCAAAAGCTACCCAGGTTCGGCTCTTTGATTGTGAGGAGATCTTGTGAGTGGATCTTACAGACGCTACATGTATGTATGCTTGAGGCCACATACATTATCATTCAAAGCTTTTTGAATATAAAACATACATTCGCCTTGGAACATTTGTCGCCAGGTTAAATAAATCCTCAGAGCTGAACTGGTGTAGTAATGGCATTGCAAAATAATGCTGCCACCAGATGAAAAGGACTGGCTATCTATAATACTTCTTTAATAGGAGGGATATCTGAATGTCTGATAAAGAGATAAATTCGCAAACAGGATATTGCTTTACTCTTTCAAAGATTCCTTTAACCATCATCAACTCATATAACTCTGATAGACAAGACCTGATTCATCAGACTGTGCGGAAACTAACTAGAGCAGCTGTTACCTAAGTAATGTCGAATTGAAAGTTCGAAAATAAAACATTGCATTATTCGTTTTATCTGATGCTCCAAAATGCCTCTACACCAATAATATACATGCACAAGACAGCAAGAAGTAAATAAATCTAAATGACAAGAATGGGTATCAGATTTCAAAGTCCAAAGCTTCTACGATGGGACAGGAATGCTCTCATATCCTTTCTGTCCGGGCTTGCGGTCTTCAACTATAACCTGAAGGCCAGCACGACCACAGTACCCATCGTTACCCGCAGCCCGATCAACAACCTTGAATGAGCCACCGCCTTCCTGCGCGGCATCCGGGACCCACACAGTCTCCTGCACCGTCTGACCAGGAACCTCCGTACGGCGGGGATTGTGCCAAGGCAGACCGACAAGGTGATTGCCAAGGTTGTGGAGGAATGAATATAGCCCCTCGAAGCGGCGGGTGATACCCAGCCATGAGAGGGTGCGGTGGTCATATGCGGTTCGCACGAAGGGATTCATGTAAATGCCCGTATCAGTAATCTCATCGAGATTGATTTGAGGGTCTTGGATGTCCGCGTGGATGAGGCAGCATTCAGACGCCTCCCAGAAGAGATCATTTCCGGAACGGAACCGGACTGGGTTGGGACTTGTGCCTGGTGAGCTAATCTGGAAGTATCTGGCATCAAATGCCACCATTCCGCCCCAGCAGCTGCGCACTCGCACTGCATCTTTCCCTGCCAAAACATCACTTCGGCTCTCGCCTTTTCCGGATGTAGTAAACCAGGGGTAGAAGGGGAGACCCATGCTGTATCCTTCAAGATCACGGGTCGCGTATGTGTCATAGAATTTGATGGGGTTATCGAAGTCTACAGCGCAAGCGGCGCGGTATTGCGCAACGCCCTCCTCGTTGGCATTAGTTGAGAATAGCAGCTGGAGAACATCGATGGGGTGGAAGAGGATATCGTTCAGGTAAAGGAGCTTATCGTATTTTATGTCCGGGTGGTCGGTCAAAGGCTGCAATGCTCGGTTCCGAACTTGGGCCAGATATTCGATGCGCTTGACTCGCTTGGATCCACCGGGGATAGTCACAGTCGGTAAGCTCTTCGGATCGAGGTGCTTATCAGAGACAATCGACTTCTGGCACGGTACTTGCTCTTCTAATGCGCGTAGTGCACGCTCGCCCTCCTCGCCGCTGTCATTCTCGTAGATGCTCAGAAACACATTGTCGGGCCCGAGCAGATCAATCAACTCAAGGAGTTGTGTTCCCCATTGACCTTGAGCAAGTTTTCCCCCATTATCATACAAACTCGCTGCAATAAAAACCTTCTCACTGCGAGGATTGCCTCGTCCGGAATATGAACTCTCCAGTACTGATTTGCGGAGTGTGGTGTAGTGTGTCGGCTGGTGGGTATACGAGGGGAATAGTATCGAGGTGAGAAGGGCGAGCGCAAAAACGATACCGGCAACGACGTGAAGATAGCAACAGCGACGGATAAAGAAACGTCGAGAGCAGCTCGGTCGTGGTGTGCCTGCGAGAGCCGGTCTGGACTTGTTGTTCAGGCGGCGATAACCTGCTGACGCCGAGGAGAAGATGCGAGATAGCCAGGGCAGTCGGTGTTTGCCAAATTCGGATGACGAGGGGACTTGCGATTCAAAATCAGCCTCGTCTAGATTGAACGTCCCCTGCGAGTCAACCGAGGACCGTGAGGCTAATTCCCACTCATCGGGGTGAAGCAATCGTGCAGTCATGATGAATTGCGTCGCCAAATGGGTCTACGCCCCTGGGACTCTCTTTATCTGCAAATTTTCGAATAAGGAGGTGGCAAGCTCTACCATTATTGATAATGGTCAACAAGCCAACTTGGTGATTTTACCCGGCCTATGGCGAAGCCTTACGTCATCAACCGTCCTATCACGTGCCGAGGTGGAGGCGTTCGGGTACACGATGTACAATCTATGAGTTGAACGGCATGCTGCTGGGCTAAATTATACTAGCTATACACGAAGTCCTGAGATAATATTCTGATTTTCATGAAAGCCAGAGCTCCTCCTTGTCATTGCTGGAATTTAACACGGCAGAGAGACAATATATAATAATTCCTAATGGAAGTTTAGTATGTAGATGTAGTGACGTGTATATAGTTGGGGTACGAGCTATATTATTGCTCAGATGAAATCATTCATCTGAGCAGTCACTGGACCGTACGTTCGCTTACTCCTAGTTCCTTATTCACTTCTTTGTAGAGTCTCTTCAACATACATTCCCCCAAATATCTATACCGTATCTGAACATACTTATCTGCGACTGTACTACGCCTTTCCACATGTCACAGCCCATCATGTCGAAATTGCAATTCAAATTCGCCAACTCGAATGCCAAAGTCCCAGGCAACGGTACCCTTCCATCCGAATTTACCATCCAAGCACCAGCCTCGACAGATATCTGGGCCAAGCCACCCTCCACCTTCAGATTCTCCGCCCCAATCTTATACCATTCCGTCCCACTGAGCTCATTCAAGCGAATCCGTGTTGCCTTCAATGCCGCATGGGAGAAGAAATACGACCAGGGTGGCTTGATCATTGTCCTTAACGCTGTTGATGGTGGCCAGAAATGGGTGAAATGTGGCATTGAACTCACCCATGGCAGACCCCACCTCAGCGTTGTCGCCAAAGACAACTGGGCGGACTGGAGCCTGGCGCCAGTGCCATCAGGTGGCGGTGCGGCCACCCTTGAGCTTGTGAGAGAACAGGACAACAGTCTATGGATTTATCTTGTGGAGGGATTACAGAAGTCGCCTATCCGGGAGGTTACTTGGGTTTTTGAGCAGGAATATGTGAAAGACTGTTGGATCGGTGTTTATGCTGCTCGGCCATCGGATGAGGGGGGAGAGCTATCTGTCAACTTTGGCGCTTTGGCTGTAGAGCATCAATAGATCCGGATGGTGTCATTATAGGTTTTCTAGTCAATAAGGATATTACGATCGCCTTTGGGAGCAATCAAGATTCTGTATGACAAACCTGATGGCTGGAACTAGGAATTATATCCCGACTAGCTCGGCTATACATATGTACAGTGCACATTGTAACAAGTACAACATATGTAAGTAGTATAAAATAGAATGGAATTGTCTTTGTCTATGATTTGCAGCAGGGTGTCCACAGAGATCTATGGTCAGCTGTGCATCTGCCGTTTTAAGATGACCGACATAGTGTCGATCAGCCGATGTGTGGGTTAGACCCAATGCGACTACACTAAGCGCTAAATAAATTCAAGCATCCTTACGGAGTCGAGAATACCGAGCACCGTCGGAACCTATCATGTAGTTAGGTACATGTAGGTATATCCGATAAATACATGTAGGTAAGAGACTACATGGTTACTGAATTTAGTATTGCGGTGGAATTAGGGTCATTGCCAGGTCTCCTGAATTAAATCTCCATGTGCATAAATTAGTTCAACTATCGACCATATGGTATATTTGAGAGATAGGAATATTGAGCGATTCCCCCCTAAACTTGCTATTTTGATATCAATTATTGCCATGCTAATCTACTATCCTACGTTGTACATTAATGTACATAGTAAAAAATCCACTGCACACCTAAAGTCTTAGCAAAGCCAACACCTTCCTAATTGGTGTTATCTGATCCCACCTAGCGCAGTGTAATCCCGGCAGCCGGGTATATGCGCCGAGCAAGCACCATTTCGGATGCCGCGGTCACACTACACCAATCGCGTGTTCATATGACAGTGGATATTGAAAGAGTCATTTATTTCATTCGTCTCATTTCATTATAATCTTTCCGGATTATGTATCAATGTTCAGAACGTTTACTACTTAAAATGATATAAGGGTCAGGTGACTGGCTCCGTCATTCCGGCAGTGACATGACTTGCTCCTTAGATCGGAGTTGATCAACAGGGTAGCAACGCATGTTGCTGCCAGAGAGTGGAGGCCTGTAATTTTTTTTTTTTTTTTTAAGAAAGGAATTACATATGTAACTAAATTCCCCTCATTTTCTTCAACAATGAAACCACCCTACATAATATTAATCAGAATTTAACATTCAGACAATATGAACCAAGGCTAGGAAATCTGACTTTCATCTTATCTGATGCGAGCCAGAAAACTGTGACTTGGCAGTACCAAAGTAACAGCGCATGCCACCAAGTGAACAGAGGTACCCCACGGGTGCCCCTCCAACGATAACCCACCATAGACGTCCCTGACAACCTTGGAACTCCACCCATTTTCAATTTTCCTCTTTATCACCATCTTCCGGTGTTGACCTTCAGGCCACACTTACGTTATACAATATAGGTACCCATAGCATCGGATGGTGACTGGATTATGACTGTTTCTGAAACCGTCTTGGCGCAGCTTCCTGGAATGCTAGAGATGAGCTGAGATCGGACCGCAGCCTTCCACCATACGCTCTGTCACCACAGACCCCATCAGCGTGCATAAGTGCGACCGACGATCGGGCTCAGTGTCATTGTGCGCAGAATCCCCCAAGATTTGCAGGCCTAAACTCTTCACGGCCTCTTTCCCCTTACATTTGGGCGTCTCCTCCGAAGCACGGCGGATCTACCCATCCGCCCATCTGCCCCATAACTGCCTACCGGATCCTGCTTCTTACATACAATAGCCCTTCATGGGTCGGGTCCCCAGGCAAGCGCGCTTCCACAACATTTCACATATCGTGCCCCATATTTATTTCTCTCTCGTCTTGTCCCAAGCCTGTCTCCGATTCGTTCGCCGAGTCTCGTGTTGTTTCTTTTCCCGTGTGGACCTGACTGGCTCGGGTTCCCTAGCTAACGAGCGCTCTAAAGTACTTGCTTATTACAGGGGGCTTTCGTCCATTTTATGTGATACGACTGCCGCTGCCTACTTTTGATGTCGCATGAACTCAATTTATCTGGTGATCTGTTTTCTCGCTTAGTCGTCATTGTTGAGATTGTCGGCTTTTGTACATAGCTTTCTCCAACCTCTGATTGAACTTGACAGCTGGTCATTCTTACATGGACACTGTCTCTCAAAGACTACTTTCTGTTGAGTGTATACGACCTTGCGGTAGCGGTGCATCGGTTCACTGAAATGCCGCTTCTCGATTCACGTGCAGGACCGTCCTACGGCGCTATTGAGCACGAAAATCCCGAAATGGATACCGAACGAGACCAATTATTGCAGGATGACTTCGAGGTTGAGGGACAGTCGAGTGGACTGTCTACACCAGATGAAATGCAGGAGGGAGTTCGGAAGATTGAAGCTATCAATCTAACTTGGACAACCAAGTCCTTGATGGTGGCCTATATCAGGTCCGTGTGGCTTGCATTCCCCTGCTTTTGCTGAAACCCCTGCTGACTTGGCGCAAAGTATATTCCTCATGGCATTCTGCACGTCACTGGAAGGTCAGACCGTCATGTCGCTGTCTGCATATGCGACGAGTGCATTCAGTAGGCACTCTTTAATCTCAACCGTCCTCGTCATCCAAAATGTGGTCAATGGTAAAAGCTCCATGCCCCACCCCCAAGTCGAATGCATGGCGGCTAATTGTGACTTATGCTCTAGCTGTTATCAAACCTCCTATGGCCAAGATCGCCGATGTGTTCGGTCGCTTCGAAGCTTTCTGTCTAAGCATCCTGATATACATCCTGGGATACATCCAAATGGCCGCTTCTACCAACGTGCAAACCTACGCTTCTGCACAAATATTTTACTCTGCCGGTTCGACCGGCTTACAAATTCTCCAACAAGTCTTCATCGCCGACAGCAGTGACTTGCTGAACCGCGCCTTCCTCGCGCTACTGCCCGAATTTCCATTTCTTGTTACCGTCTGGCTTGGGCCTACCATTGCAGGCGCAGTACTGAGTACTACCTCATGGCGCTGGGGTTATGGAATGTGGGCTATCATCTTGCCTGCGTCCTTCTTGCCACTCGCCCTCACATTGCTCCTAAATCAGCGCAAGGCTCAGAGATTGAATCTGATCAAAAAGCATCCCAGAAGACAGGGAGACATCCTCAACATTTTACGTCGGACCTGGTACGATTTGGATGTAGGTGGACTGGCTCTTCTGTCTGCTGCTGTCACCTTAATCCTAGTGCCCTTGACCCTTGCCTCCACCGCAAAGAACGGATGGAAGAATGTTAGTATCCTGGTCATGATCGCGCTTGGTGTCGTATGTCTCTGTCTGTTACCCTTCTGGGAGTCGTCGCCCAGATTGGCACCTAAGCCCTTGCTCTCGCTGCATCTGCTCAAGCAGAGAACTGCACTTGCGGGCTGTGCGTTGGCGTTCTGGTATTTCAGTACGTTGTGGTCGTTCTCTCCTCGATTTACCATGCTAATATTCCTAGTGGCCTTCTACTTCTCCGTTCAGCCTTATCTCTATTCCTACCTCCAGGTCGTACAAGGATACGACGTCGCCACTGCTGGGCGCGTGACCCAGACCTTCGCATTCACCTCAACCATCGCCGCCTTTAGCGTATCACTTCTTATCAAGTATACCCGACGGTACCGCATCTATATCACCATCGGATGTGTCGTGTACATGAGTGGCCTTGCCCTGATGCTCCTTTGCCGAGGAGAAGGAGCCTCACACTTTCAAATCCTGGGAACACAAGTCATAATCGGTATCGGTGGTGGTCTGGTAAATGTGCCCGTTCAACTAGGCGTCCAAGCATCCGCCAGCCACCAGGAAGTCGCCGCAGCCACTGCGATGTTTTTGACTTCCATGGAAATGGGCGGTGCGGTTGGTGCCGCCATCTCAGGGGCTGTTTGGTCCTCTGCCATTCCACACAAGCTTCTCAAATACCTCCCCGAGGAAAGCAGGGATCAAGCTGCGGACATCTTCGGCAAGCTAACCACCGCTCTGTCATACCCGATGGGATCCCCAACTCGCATTGCCATCAACCGAGCGTACCAGGAGACTATGAACCGGCTGTTGACGCTGGCAGTCATCGCTACTCTCCCCCTCATCCCGCTCAGTCTTCTCATGGTGAACTACAAACTCGACAAGGTAAGTTGTCAAATGGCGTTTTCGAGGGACCTTCACTAATTTGACAATAGATGGGCTACGGTAATCCCGAGCCCCGGGGTGATCCGGTTCCAGTTGAGGCAGAGTCCGGCTCAGATGATCAGCACTCTAAACGAACCTAAACCCGAACATTATTGTGCGCCTTCAGCGCCGAACAACGACCATTATGATTTTACGAACTGAATCCTTCTTCGCGTGGCTTTCTGGTCTTTTTTGTTTCATGATTGCATCTCGATACAGACTAGCAAGCGGCGTTCTAGGTTGTTTGAAC
Organism: Penicillium sp. IBT 31633x; assembly: GCA_028827885.1. Classification (NCBI taxonomy): domain Eukaryota; kingdom Fungi; phylum Ascomycota; class Eurotiomycetes; order Eurotiales; family Aspergillaceae; genus Penicillium; species Penicillium sp. IBT 31633x. Next base: position 1,259,241 of record JAPWDP010000002.1, read on the forward strand.
AAGGTGCACCATAGTCTCGTTGTATCCTGTTCATCCGGACTGGACAACGAGCTCATCATCTGCATCTAGCGTCACTATCATGTCATGGGATTAGAGGCATTTCCCTCTTTTTCGAGACTATACCAATTGAATACGCCTGATTAGGTATCATATCCTGAACATGGAATACAGAAACTGTTAGAAGACTCGGAAGACTTTGCTTTTATGTACACGAGCGTAGTCACAAGCCGTAGTTCATACCAGCCAACATAAGTCTGGGCTATACGTTGTGAGTAGTCTGATCCATAAGACTTCCGCAGACCCCACAGCATAGGGCTTTCTACTCGACAAGCAAACTTCCAACTCAGACCGAAACCCTACTATGTAGTATTCCGATACGGCCGGCTTGCCGCTCTGAGTTTCTCGGGTTCTAACAGGTTTTCTGATCATTCAGCCCTGCAGCTACGGTCCAGTGGGTCTCATGGTCTTCATCGGAAATAGAGTTAAACCCGGTTGGCGCGGCATGAATTTAATCCCAGATCAAGGTGGTTGTATTATGTATGTAACCTCGAAGAGCACAAGTACGGTGTATAGAACCTTGGAATCAAACATCCCAGCCCGGTCCAGTCCCGCCTGAAATCGCGCGCATCGCCATATATCCAGTAGGAGTTGGGTCCATTGTAACGAATAAACCTGCTAATCTCGGATTGCCTCTTTCTCTCCTTTTTTTTTCCCCTACAACATACGTATATAGTACCCTCTTCTCCTCTCCCATCCTACTCTTCCCCTATCTCACCATCCCACCTCGTATACCATCTCCACACATACCACGTCAATCCACATCGAGTGCCTGTGCATGTACCTGCATATATGCATGCACGGATACCAGATATCGCGAGGTTGAGGAATAGATGGGCGTGCAAATAGGATCTTTCCCCTGGGATTGATTATCCGTCAGCGTAGGTAAGCAGAGCCCATCACCTCCTCGTGATGGGGGAAATAGTGGAGAGGCTGGATCTGGATCGGGCCGCCAAGCTGTGATGGGAATAAGCCACTTCTAAATGAGTTCAATATATGTTGTTACTCCGTATAGGGATGTTGGTATGAGCTGTATGAGCTAAATGAGTATCGATACGGAGTATTCAGGTGTTGTAGGATGGGTCTGGATGTGTTTTATTGGTGTTGGGGGACTCCATTTAGTCTCCTTGATCTCTCGCAACCGACGTAAAACGGCGGGTTGAAAGGGGGGGGGGAATCTTGTTTGGGAGGTTTAGATGAGAGACATCGTGAAATGAAAGGGATTTGTATTGTGGGTTTTTGTTTCTTTTCATTTTATTTTTGGCTTTGGTTTCTTTGGTATTTTTATGATTTGCTTTTTGTTTTGATTTCGATGGGCAAAAGGGTGACAGAAAGAAAAGACTCGAAGGGAAAAGGGGGGAGAAATACTCCGGGGTACCCTCCTTTGGTTTGGCATAAGACTGGTGGTCTTATACTTGGTGAAATACTATTGGGGGGTTTTTTTTGAATTTTGTGAATCTCCTAAATCTCCTGTATTTCTTTTTAAACTCTCTATGATGAGGAGAATAGACATCCTCAGTCGAGTCCATGTGAAGACCAGAGGTGGACCACAGCGCTTAGCCGACAGCGGCTGGCCGTTGGATGTTTGATATAGGAGAAATGTTGATACAGGCTGTGGTACGGAATAAGATTAGAGAGGGGTTAAATAGAGACAGCTAAAGAGAGAAGAAGAGGATAAGAATTACTTTTTATATATCTAGGTAATCAGAATAAATACTGAGAAGTGAAGCGAGAGCTGTACAGACCGTGTATCGAGACTAGCACCCGTCTAGACTCCATACTCTGCGGGTTGCCCCATTCAATCCAGACCACAGCTTCTTCCTCCCTTTTTGTCTTCCCCTCTACCTCTCTTCCCTTCTACATCATTACCCCTTCTAGAACGATAATTCAAAATGGTCGTCGCTACCATCAAGTATGCTATCTCCTCCCTTTCGCCTTAACCCCTCATTGCCGAAACCATCTACCCCCTCATCCAGATCTCCCTGGCTAACTCCGCAGGTGTGTCGTGGTGGGTGACGGTGCAGTAGGAAAGACCTGCTTGCTCATCTCATACACAACGAACAAGTTCCCTTCGGAATATGTCCCCACCGTCTTTGACAACTACGCCGTGACTGTGATGTAAGTCATTTTCCAACCGAACCCCCCGAGCAAGGGAAAAAAAAAGGGAAACAGGAGAAAAAAAAAATACTATACATCAGTTCAGCTTTCAAGAGACACATCTGACCGATCGCTTTTTAATTCCAGGATCGGCGATGAACCCTACACCCTGGGACTATTTGATACCGCCGGTCAAGAGGATTACGATCGCCTGCGCCCGCTCTCCTACCCGCAGACTGACGTGTTCTTGGTCTGCTTCTCCGTCACCTCACCTGCTTCATTCGAGAACGTCCGCGAAAAGTGGTTCCCGGAAGTCCATCACCACTGTCCTGGTGTTCCCTGCCTGATCGTCGGCACTCAGACCGATTTGCGCGACGACGCTGGTGTGCGGGACAAGCTCGCCCGGCAGAAGATGCAGCCCATCCGCAAGGAAGACGGCGACCGCATGGCGAAGGAACTCGGTGCTGTGAAATATGTCGAGTGTTCGGCTCTGACGCAGTACAAGCTGAAAGATGTCTTCGATGAGGTACACCGGATCTTTTGCCCTTTTGTTGCCCAACTATCTCCACACCGCCACTAACTCGTACTCTTTTTTTCTACTTTCTAGGCTATTGTTGCGGCACTTGAGCCTGCGCCCAAGAAGAAGTCAAGAGGTTGCCGCTTGCTGTGAATTTTACCCCTCACGGATTTATCGCAACAGGTTGGTCCGAGTGCGGTAATATCGCACTGGGGTGGATGCCTGGTTGACGCGCGCCTCGAAGCAGCTACGATGGAATGAACCTGTTTATTTCGCTTTTCTACTCTTTTACGTTCTATTGGGCGGCAAGTATTTCTGACTGGACTGGTTTTCTGGGATATCCAAATTCAGCGACAAAACAAAAAAAAAAAAAAAAAAAGAAGAAGGGGTGGGTCTTGTATTATGGCTAGCGATGCTATGTGAAGCGTTCCATATCTACGTTTTCCAGTTGAAAATGGCTTTTCTGCTTGTTCTTGATCCTCTTGCTCTATACTTTTTGTCTCTGTTGGTATATCCCGGTTCCAGCTCTAGTCTTTCCAACTTCCCTCCGTTCTTTGCTCTCTACCTTTTACACGCTTCTTTTCTTCTTGCTTCGCCTGGCTGTGTCTATCTGCCGTCTTCAACGACCTAGTCTGGCGCTACTTTTGGTTTCCAGATCTTCTCACTTTTCACTTCTCTTTCTCATCCTCTCATCCTCCCATACTCTCATTCCTCTCCTTGACGAACTAACAGCGACAGCAATTTTGACCTTCTTCTTCCTTTTTGTCGCGTCGAATACACCCATCCGCATCCCACCTATTACCTTTTACCGCACTCGGCACTTTCACCTCTTTGATCGTCTCTATCGGCGTTGGATGTCAAGGCATCGTGCTTTGGCTGGCGGACGGGTTCCGTCACTGTGATCTGCCAATCCCCCTATTCCCTTCCGCTCTATCCCTTTCTCTTGCCTTACATACTATCGTTGTACTCCGCGGACTATGGATTTGAGCTTGCTGTACCCTTCTCTTGAAGACCCGGCTTCTTTGCGTTTATTATTTTTGTTTTGTGCTTGCGTGACTTTGCTCTTGCTTCCAATCTGATCTACTACTGCCATTACTGTCTCCGCGCGCGATCTTGATACAAGCATCTTGGTTTATGTTTTTTTTTTCCTGTGTCTGATCTACCTGCAGTTCTTTTTCGAGTCATATCCCAAAGAGCAAAGTTATTTCTGGGTCTTAGAAAGTCGCAGATGGTGAACTCCAATCCAAATCAGTTCCTTAAGGCCCTTATTTGGGAGTTAGATGTATTCGTTCATAAACATATAGTATTTTGTATCTTGTTTTGAGTTCCTGATAAATACATCCGTAGTAAGACGGGGAGCTCACCCGAAATGGAATGTATGATGTACTACCCCATGACATCACACCTGCGGTCTGGGTACTACGTGGTACACTTGGACGATTTTTCAATTGTACACAAATCAATTCATTCTTCGCTTCAGTCTTCAATCATGCATCTCGTAGATATATGTTAATGTGCAGCATCATCCCTCAAAGCTCATCCTTACCCTCATTCTTGCCCGCTTCAGCTTCAGCCAGTCCCATCCAGCCATACCACCCACCAAGCTCCTCGTCAACACCAGACTTAACCATGCTAGTGATAATCTCAAAAGCAACCTGCGCAGCAGCAAGAGCAGTCGTCTCACCCTTATTATCATAAGCAGGCGAAACCTCCACAATGTCCGCACCAACAATATTCAACTTCTCCAAACCGCGCAGAATACGAATAAACTCACGCGTAGTCCAACCACCAGGCTCCGGCGTACCAGTTCCAGGCGCCGTCGACGGATCAAGCACATCAATATCAACAGAGAGATAAACCGGCTGCTCAGGATCAAGACCCGTACGCGCAATAATCGTCTCAACAACACCCATAGGCCCCAACTCATCAATATCATCCGCATGAATCCGAATAAATCCCTGCTCCGGCCCAGGATTCGTATAATCCCCCGCATCAACACCCGTCAGCCTCGTACGCAAACCCGCATGCGCAGAAGTAGCATTACAAATAAGACCCTCGCGACTGGCTTTGTGGAAAAATGACCCGTGGTTAAACTGCGTCTGTTCAGACTGCCAGTACGCGCTGTAGCGCACGGGATTCCACGTATCAAGGTGGGCGTCGAAGTGCACAACCGTAATGGGTTTCTGGTAGATCTTGTGCAGGGCGCGCAGAGCCGGTAACGCAATGCTATGATCACCGCCTAGCGTGACGAGCTTGGGGTGGCTGGCGCCAATCCCGGTTGATTTGGGGGATTTGTTTACGATCTTGCGGGAGCCTAGCTCCAGGAAGGCTTCGTACATTTGGCGCTCGGCGAGCCCGTTGTCGAAGGGGGTGATGGGGATGTCGCCGCAGTCGGTTATCTTGGCCCAGGATTGGTATGGGTTGATTCCTGCGCGGGTGTTGTAGCTTGTGCCAGCCATTTGGCGTGCGCTGGCGGCGCGGATGGCGCGGGGTCCGAAGCGGGCTCCTGGAATGGGGTTGTTTTGTTAGTTGTATGTAATGGGGATTGGGTGGGGGATTGCTTTTCGTACCTGGTCGGTAGCTGACGGCTGTATCGAAAGGTGCACCGATAATGGCAATGTCATAGTTCTCATTGGGCTCGATTAGACACTTGACTGGGTTCAGGTGAGCGAAGCTGGCAATGCCGGAGAAAGTCCACTGGATAAGGGTGCTTGTTAGGAAAGTCTGTCTATTTTTTTATATTTTTTTTTTCTATATTGGAAGAGATGGTTCTTGCATACCTCCTGATCCCATTTCTTGAGCAATTCCGCCCGCTCATGTTCGGGCACTACTTCGCCGTCATTGTGGTGCGAGCAGGAGGCCGCGGAGCCGGCCAGAGCCAGTGTTAGGAAGGTCCTCCAATTAGGCATGGCTGGAGTGATTTGGGGTGAAGTAAAAAGGAAAATGGAAATGAAATGAATCGGATATTTATGTATCTACATGTCTCTCTGTGTTCTTTTTTTCCTTCGAGGTTGAAGATGAGAAGGGAAAGACGAGCAGATAAGGTGCTTCCCCCGCCACATTCCCGTGGATCGGTCGTGCAGACCTTCCCTTCTTGGCTTCGACCCGCTTTTCGCTTTTCTTCTTTTGACACTCCTTGAGCTATACCATGCAATGCGGCGTGTTGTCGTAACAGGCCTTGGTGCGGTAACACCGCTAGGTGTAGGTGAGTTGCTGTGTCTTTTCTTCTATCCTTTTGGAGGCTTCTGCTTTTGTTCTTGTTTTTTTTTTTTTCTCTCTTTCATTTCGTTATCTTCATTCGGCCTCGAAAGCTTCAAGGTCATCCTTGGAGCTCATATCCTGGGGTATACCCAATGCAGCATACAATTCCGCAGCTTTTTGTTGGTCAGCTTAGCAATCTCTGGGAACATAACTCAGTCGCTGGTTAACCGGGAGCCCATGCATGATGTCCGATATCCCCGGACTCTAGCGTTCTTGAGCTGCGTCCCCACTTCTCATGCCGTAAAGGGAAGGTTGTCACAGCCAATGGCGGAGTGGATGCGAACCGCTCCGGGATACTTGATGATAAGACACAATAATCACGTATTTTGTTGACTATATTATGCCTTGTTGACGCTGCTTTTGAAAATTTGATATGTGGAAGCTGCGACTAACGCCTGTACTCTGTTGCAGGAGCTCGGCGTACATGGAAACGCTTGCTAGATGGCCATTGTGGTGTTGTCAATGTGAAAGATCGCGATGAACGCTTCGCTGAGCAACCCTGTCAGGTCGCTGCTGTTGTGCCACAGGGGAGTCGTGAGAATGGAGGATGGACTGCCTCAGAATGGTTGAGTCGAGGTGTATGTGTTTTGAGTATCCTTGTATTGTGATTGGGATTTGGTTCTAGATACTGACAATGATGGGTAGGATGAGCGCAAAATGGCCCTTTTTGCGCAGTATGCTATGGCCGCAACAGAGGAGGCGCTTCAAGATGCAGGCTGGAAGCCTGAGCCTTTTGAGCAGAGAGAAGCGACAGTATGTATATGACCATGTGTGGTGATACAATCATATTGACCACCCTAATAGGGAGTTTGCCTGGGATCAGGCATTGGAAATTTTGATGAAATATACAACACTGTTATAGCCTACGACAAGGGAGTGAGATTATTCCATCACCTACAGCAGTGGGAGATTGCAACTGACTAGTTGCATAGGGATACAAAAAGGTCAACCCGTTGTTCGTACCAAAATTGCTGATCAACCTTGGCGCTGGACATATTTCAATGAAATACGGTTTCATGGGCCCGAACCATTCAGCAACGACAGCTTGCACGACTGGCGCCCATTCCATTGGTGATGCAGCTCGGTTCATTGCTTGCGGCGATGCGGATGTGATGGTTGCTGGAGGTGCCGAGTCCTGCATCCACCCTTTGGCCATCGGTGGATTTGCCCGCGCAAGGAGTTTAGCGTCGACATTCAACGACACCCCAGAGAGGGCATCACGCCCCTTCGATGCCGATCGTGCAGGCTTCGTAGTAGGTGAAGGCGCAGCTGTGCTGATTCTCGAAGTAAGTGTCCTGCCTCGGATTTGAAAATGAGATTCACATGAGGAACCGACTCCATACTGACGCCTGAGCTACAGGAGCTAGAGCATGCCCTTGCAAGAGGAGCTCGAATCTATGCAGAGCTGAAAGGATACGGCTGCTCCAGTGATGCTCACCATATGACTTCGCCCAAAGAAAACGGCGAAGGCGCATTCATGGCTATGAAGAAGGCGCTTAAGCAAGCCCAGCTGCGCCCTGCTGTTGTTGACTATGTCAATGCCCATGCAACCTCAACCGTTGTTGGCGATTCTGCTGAGAATGCGGCTATCAAGACACTTTTCCTTGGTCCTGATGGCAAGCGGAAGGCTGCTGATATAAATGTTAGCAGCACAAAGGGTGCCCTCGGCCATCTTCTTGGAGGTGCTGGTGCTATAGAAGCCTTGATCAGCGTTCTTGCAATTCATGAGGTAAGTTGGATCTGCGGATTAGGGATTCTGCGCTACAGTTTGGGCTAACGAAAAACAGAATACGATGCCTCCTACTATCAATCTTGACCGATTAGCTGACGGGTTTGATTGCAACTATTCACCAAAAGACCCTCAGTCACGGCGTATTGATGTTGCCTTGACGAATAGTTTTGGATTTGGTGGCACAAACAGTAGCCTTTGCTTTGCGCGGTACTGATCGCCTGTTATTCTGTTGTATAATATTGTGTTTGTTTAGACTGTGATGCATATGGTAGGGCTAGAAGCTTGGCGGGCACTGATTTGCGCAAAATGAGAATGGCCTGATTATTGACGTATGTTGTAATTAACCATCAGAATCTTTCAAACATAATTTTTGAAAGAGCATTCAAAATCCCACCTATTGCTAGATCTCGATAAGAAAAACAATCAGAACAGCGTCACAATTCAGCAGAAAGACCAAATGCCTACATGCATGTCTCTTAAATAGATCAATAAATGGCACGTGATCAAGCCTAATGCGGAGCCCCAGCCCGACCTTGACTCTGGAGACTGAACTGTTTCCTCGATAACAACCACCCACGCCATTTCAAAGGCTTTCTGAGTGACAAGAAAACATTCTGTCTCTCAGTGACCTGTCATTTTGCGCTCACCATGGCGAACAATGGTGACCCCGGTCGAGGTAGGCAACATCTGGTCTTCCTTAGAAGCGCAAAACGCCTGGGATGCTTTGACATCAATTTCAGCGCATTTGAATTGGAAAAATGGCTTAAACTAACTAAACGTCCCAACAGGATCGGGAAATCTGGTCGATGCGTCCGGGTACACCTTCACGGACAAGGATACCAAACCCGGAAAGATCAAAGTGAAGAAGACGTCCAAAGCGTCGACCAAGAAGAAGGCAGATGGTACAGCCCCTGAACCAGTACCCGCAGTCAATGGCATTAACAAACCCTCAGACACTAAAGATGGCCCTATTGATACCTCCCCTACCGCCTCTCCCCTCCCCATCCTCGACAGCAAGGTCGTTTCCGTGTTCCCGACCGGCAAGCCGCGTGAAGAAGACCTTCTCGAGACCGTCATCTGCAAACACTGCAAGCGCCCTACTCTTAAACAAACTGCAGCGGAGCATGTCCGCGGCTGCTTGAAGGCGAAGCAGGAGAAGGCACGCAAAAAGAAGGAAGCCCGCGATGCGGCCAATCGGTTGAAGGCCGGCGACGATAGAGACGACGATGGCCCCGACAAGCTCGACGGAGAAACTTCCAACATGGGTCAGAAGAGCGCCAAGAAAAGCGCTACCAAGGGCACCGAAGATGGCAACAGGAAGGGCAAGAAGCGCAAGGCCGACGAAGATGACGGCAAGGAGTCGAAGAAAAAGAAGAAGAAGGATGAGCCTAAGCAGAAGACCGCTAAGCCTAAGGGTCCTGTCGATGTCGAGAAACAGTGCGGTGTCACTCTTCCCAACGGTGCGCAGTGCGCTCGTTCCTTGACCTGCAAGAGCCATTCGATGGGCGCCAAGCGCTCGGTTCCTGGCCGTACTTTGCCGTATGATATGCTGCTTCAACAGTATCAGAAAAAGAACCAGGCTCGCCAGCAAAGTAAGTTTGCTCTGCTACCGTTCATATTGCGGATGAACTATGAGATGTCTGACCTACTTGAACTACAGAGGCTGCTATCGATGCAAATGCCCCTCTGCAAGAGGATATTGAGAACACTGGCCCTATTGACTCAGATGAAGAAAAAGACGCTGTCATGGCCGCCATAGCCCGTTCTGCGCCTCAGCCCCTAGCTCGCCATCCCCTCATCACCACCAAATCAAAGTATCGATACGTTCGCATCAAGGAGCAAATGTCGCACGCCATGGGGGTTCGGAGCGGCGGTGGTCTTTTCTCCAACGACGATAGCCAGCCCATCTTCGGCGGTATTCTTTTCTCGACCATTGCTGACGAGATGGAGCCTTCTTCGACCATTGCTGCTAATGGGGAGATAGATACCTCTGCCGGTGGAATGGATCCAAGTAAGAGATCCGCTGTTACAGCTGGCCGCAAGACTCCAGTCACTGCGGCCTCTTAACTGACATGGCTGTCGACCCTCACACATCGGCCAATGACTTATGACGACTCTTTCCCTCATTTGGAGTTGGGCTTTTTTTTCCTCACCGCTTACTGGATACTGGATGCTGGCGTTCATTGGTGCAGAGCGGACTACTTGGCATTGTGCCATTCTTCTTTGATTAATTCGTTTCCTGCTCGTTCTTCGATTTCCCTGGATAGGACTTGAGCAGGCTGGTTCTGTCTGTTTTGAAAGGTGACGATATGATACCCCGGCTGGCGTGATGCATCTGAACATTCGAAAGTACCTAGCTACAAGCAATTCAATACTTTCTCCATTATTAACCCTTGTCCGATCGTAGATGGAAACATCTATAAAGTGTGCAGGCTCATCGAAGAATGCAACGACAGCAATACTCAAGATCGCTTGGTCGTATGGGTAGAGACTTAGAGCCCCAATGTCTGGTGCTAAAAGATTGATAATACTACATATAATATTAGAATGTATGCAGCGTCTAGGGTTGCGTTAGTTACGGCGAAGCTATTCAGATTACGTTATATGTGCCTGAGGCATCAGGACATATCTCAGCTCATTCCGTTCGCCGATCACTCATTGTCTTTGAAACTTGACAGCATGCGCAAAGCGAACCATACTCTGAACCTTGGGTGACCCTCCTCATTCGCTTCGTTAAAGCTATTTGCAGCTAAACCCTGTCTGACTTTTTGTCGTCGCGATTGCGGGCCAGCGCCCTTCGCATTTGCTATCACTCCACCATCAAGCTCTCCGAGCCTCATTGATCGCGGCTTAAAACATCCTCGCAAGTCCCCAAAAACGCCTTGGACCTACAGATCCATTTCTGAGACTTTACCCCCAATATTCTTCTCTTCTGACCCCTCGATCCTTCGTCATGGGCCACGCTGTACCCGATCTCGACTCAATAGGCATAAAAGCCGACCATGAGCTAGCTGACCAGTTTCGTCGCGAAGTGGCCAATCTTCTCGGGCGCAATAACCTCAACTTTCCCGGCGCACAGCCAGTCAGCTTTTCGGCAAAACACTTGACCGAGCTACAAAAGGAGGACTACTTTGTCTGTGAAAAGACCGATGGCATTCGCTGTCTGATGTATTTTGCGCGCGGGGATCCGGACTCCGACATGCCAGAGATTCATTATTTGATTGATCGCAAGAACGATTACCGCTATGTACCCGGCCTGCACTTTCCTTTGCCGAACGACGACACTTTCCAAAGTTACCACGTCGACACCCTGGTTGACGGCGAGCTTGTCAACGACACCTACGAGGATGGCAGCACACAACTGAAGTATTTGGTCTTTGACTGTCTGGTGTTGGATGGACAGAGTTTAATGCATCGGACGCTGGATAAACGGCTAGCCTACTTCAAGGAGAAAGTGCTCAGGCCATACAATGCCATGTACCGCAAATTCCCGGAGGAGAAGAACCACCGTGCTTTTGCCGTTGAAGACAAGTCCACGCAATTCAGTTACGGCATTGAGATGATGTTCCGCGAAATTATTCCTAAGGTCAAGCGCATCCACGGCAACGACGGTCTCATCTTTACTTGTCGCAGTACTCCTTACCGCATCGGCACCGATGAGCACATCCTCAAATGGAAGCCACCCCAAGAAAACACTGTCGATTTCCGCATGCGTCTCGAATTTCCGACACTCGAGCCTGATACTGACGATGAGGTGGACGGTGTCACTCAACCCTACGTGGACTACGATGCTATCCCAATTTGCCACTTGTTTGTCATGCTCAGTGCTGGGGAGTATCGTCATTATGGGGAGATGTATGTGGACCCAAAGGAGTGGGAGAATTTGAAGGCTATGGGCATTCCACTCGACGATACTATCGTTGAGTGTGCTAAAGATGCGGAAGGACGCTGGCGTTTCTATCGTATCCGGGATGACAAAAATGATGCAAACCACATCTCCACCGTTGAGAAGGTCCTCGAAAGTATTGAGGACCGCGTCACTGAAGATGATCTTATTCGTCTCGCACCCGTCATCAAAACGGCTTGGAAACAGCGCCAGCACAGCATGGCTGCTGGGGACGAGGAGAAGAAGCGGAGAGCTCAAGCCATGCCACCGTCCGCGAATCCAAACGGTGTAAAACGGAAGTTTGAAGGATAACGAGAAGAAAGTATAGCCTCGCGACTGAGAAACAAGCATTATTTCTCGGCTACTCTTTGTCTTTCTAATTCATTGCAAGGCGCTTGGCGTTGGTTTGGGCTTTGTATTATATCTACAAGAGAATCATGGCATGGCAACAACAGGGGTGGTAAATCCCGGAACAACGAACCGGTGTTTTTTTGGCATTATATTTTGGGTAGTTGTTTGAGCAGTAATCATTCACCTTCCACCTTTGTAGTGTACGCCTTCCTAGTCTTCGTGTCAACAAGTATAGAGTCGGGATGCACCCCAATGCGGAAAAGCTGACATAACGATTTCCAGTTTGCTCCAAGGTTCCCGCATCATCTCCCCCATCTCCAAATTGCCACGATATCTGCTTAGATCCATCATTTCCATCTCTGATTTTTCTTCAGTCCCTACTGTCATTCCAACACGATGGGCGTCCGAGATTCCCACGGGGAGGCGACGGGGACGCCCGACCCTGTTGACAGGGGATTAGCTACACTCAATACCATCAGGTAAGTCGCTATTTTTGCTTGGAATAATTAGCATCACCTTTGCTGGCTCAACTTTCATCGGTCGCAAATGCTAACTGGCCTCATAGGATCGGTGTAAAGGCCATGGTTCAGAAGGTCCGTTTTGACCCTGTCATCGCAGATTCTGGTGATCGCATCACGTGATTATCAATCAGCTTTCTCAACCGTCAACCTTGCGATTCGGCTTTGATACTGACTATTGATTATAGGATGGAGAGTTGCGAAAAGCGGAGATCCTGTCCATCAGACAGCGAAAGGATGGCCCCTCATTTTAGTATGTTCCACTCTATCTCTTTCTCGTTTGTTCCTCGAACTAGTGCTGATATAGATCCCAGTGTACACTATGTCGATTTCAACAAGCGTCTTGACGGTAAGTCTACAATACCAAAATTGTTCACTGTTGAACTACATCTAATCTCATTTATCAGAATGGGTTGCGTCTTCGCGCATTGATCTCTCCCAAGAGGTCGAATGGCCCCAGCCAGAAAAGGCTGATAAGAAGAAGACCGCCGCACCTAGCAAAGCACCTAGCAAAGCACCCAGTAAAAATGTGAGTGCTAATAAGCGTGCCCGGGCAGAGAGTCGGGATCTGTCACAAACGCCAGATATCCTGAGCGGCAAGAACTTGAACATTGGTAAGGCGTCACGGCCCTCAAAGGCTGGAGGAAAAGAAAACCTCGGTGTTGAGACACCTCTTGGTGACACCTCATTGTTTCCATCTGAGGCTGCATCATCTGTCAACACGCCCAAGGCCGTTGATTTGGAAGACTTTGATATGGCGGATGCTGCAGCGGAAAGCAAATCCGTAACTGAAGAACAAGTCCAAATGGCAACGGGCGAGGTGATCACACGCGGGGAGGAAATTGAGCGGCTCCGTACAGGCGGTAGTATGACCCAGAACCCGACGGAAATCCATCGCGTGCGAAACTTGACCCGTCTGCAGATGGGCAAGTACGACGTCGAGCCGTGGTATTTCTCACCCTACCCGGATTCCTTCTCGGATGTCGATCTCGTCTACATCGACGAATTTTGCCTCAGCTATTTCGATAACAAGCGCGCCTTCGAACGCCACCGCGCGAAATGCACCTTGGTGCACCCGCCCGGTAATGAGATCTACCGCGATGACTATATCTCCTTCTTTGAAGTCGACGGTCGTCGCCAGCGGACCTGGTGCCGCAACCTTTGTCTGCTGAGCAAGCTCTTCCTCGATCACAAAACCCTCTACTACGACGTTGACCCGTTCTTGTTCTACTGCATGTGCACGCGTGATGAGAGCGGCTGCCACTTCGTCGGCTACTTCTCCAAGGAGAAGGATTCTGCCGAGGGGTACAATTTGGCGTGCATCATGACTTTACCGCAATACCAACGGCGAGGCTTTGGTCGTTTGCTCATTTCGTTCAGCTACGAGCTCAGCAAGCGCGAAGGCAAGCTTGGCTCTCCCGAGAAGCCACTCAGTGATCTCGGTCTCCTTGGTTATCGACAATACTGGCGCGAGACGCTGGTAGACTTATTGATCGAGCCCAACCGAGAAGCTATGAGCGAGAACGAGCTTGCAGTACTCACATCCATGACTGAGAAAGACGTCCATGAGACTCTAGTTGTTTTCAACATGCTCCGATACCACGTAAGTTTTGACTCCAAGACTTGTGCACTGGCAGTAGTACTGCGGCACACAAATTGTACATCATTTTGCTAACCATCTTCGCAGAAGGGTAATTGGGTTATCGTACTCACGGACCAAGTTGTCGAGGAGCACAACAAGCGTCTCAAAAAAGAGGAAATCAAGGGCGCGCGCAAAATCGATCCTGCCCGTCTTCAGTGGAAGCCTCCTGTCTTTGCTGCTTCCAGCCGGACCTGGAACTGGTGATGGGGGTTTTCCACTAAGTTTTCCTATTCAAATTCATGCGAGTTGTTTTTCATATGGGCGTTTACTTAATGGATGCTCAGGCTTTCAAGGTTGGTTTGGGGAGTTTGGGACGTCGAAACATGGCTATTCTCAGACCCTGGGTGCTACAGGTGCTAACGGATCTGTGTTGATTTGGCTGTTTCGATGTCGTTGTTGATTTACACAGCGTATTCTCAGGGGAAAGGCGTTTGTTTATCTTGAGCATTTCGATAGAAGCTCTCAGCACTCAAATTTGACACAATAATGTATTATGACAAGAAATTCCTTTTCACTGCCATTGAATTCTAGCCTTGCTACACTCCTCAAGCAGTATTAGACTCCTTGTTCCCATTCTTTGTTAAGGATGGAGTCGTATGCATCTAGTAGACAATCAGCGACAATTAATTCCGAGTAGAACGGTGGGTAGCTGAAGGTGGAAGAAAAACATACCGCGTCCGCAAACTGAATCCACTCCTCTACTCCCTTCACAAACATGTCATCCGCAGCAGGGAGAGCCTCATGACCGAATACTACAAAATCATCAAAGGTGCTCTGCGTCTCCAGGATCTTCACTGGTTCCTCAGGCTCAGCCTCCGCATCCTCAACCCCGTCACCGTCCACTTGCCGACTCGGAGGTACCACACGATCTGTAGGTGATGCGACGACACCTAGATATTTAAATGAGTATTTATTCTCCCAAATTGAGTCTCCTTGAAATTTTCGCAGTCTCAAAGAGCTTCTGCATGAGCAATCTCGTACCTTGATAGCCATCAGGTAAGGCGACGCGCCGACCTCGAAGTTTACGTCCGCGGAAATGTGACGTTTTTGTATTATCTGGATAAAGAAGAGACTATATTAGTCCGTGTTTGGGCTGCATTCAGCTAGGATTTGCTCCCGCCAGGGCTGTTTGGCACACCTTTTGCGTCTGTTACTGGCGTCCAATACCGCTCTAAAGAATCAACTGGTCCATCGTGGTGGATCCGGCATGGGATAATGTTTGGTGTGCACTTCGGGGCCGAGTCGCTCTTTGCAGATTGTGAGTTTGCTTTTGAGCAGGGCTGAATGGTGTACATGTCGGGCATTGTGTTGTCTTTTCTTTTTGTTCCGAGTGGAGGTTCTGAGGACTAGCAGAGCCGTAGTGGTATGTTAATAGATGTTGGGCTAAAACAATTGATGGCTGATCTATTTGTAAATCGTCTCAAATGTGTATTGGAGGGGTTTGCGTGGTTATTTGGTCTTGATGGTTGCGCTGAATTCTGGTGAAAGATCAGAGATGGGGCGCGACGCGTTCTCCGCGTTAAGTGGAAAGATTCGGGATCGATGCCGAGATGTATACAGCAAAGCTGCATACACATAAAAATATATGCAGTGGCATTTCGATTCCTTCAATGGGAACTACAATAATAATTCCTGGTATTCTCAAAAAGATGCAAAACAATTCAATTGGCAATGATCGGGGTATACATGTACAGAGTATCTAAGCATGTCTCTTCAAAAGCTACATCGAATATTCAACCATATCAGCTTAGCGCTTGCGGTGAGTCTTCTTCTTCTTTTTCTTCTTTTGGCTCTCGCTCTTCTCCCGGGTATCGGCGATCATGCGTGCAGGCCATTTCTTCAAGTGCTCTCGCTCAAATGCATCCTTCTCCCGACGATACAAAGCCATCGTAGCCCGAGCATCTTCCACACTAGAATGCGCTCCATCCTGGATCTTAATTCCTAGGAACTCCTCGGCCAACATCTTCAAACGCGGTGATCCTCCGCCCGCAATTCTCCGATATGGGGGGTGCTTGCTGGTGTCTCGGATGTCGCGCTTGGGGTGCCCAAGGAGGAGAGCGTCCAGGTCATTGCTGACGGCATGGCCGACAAGGATGCGGTCTTTCATGATGTCTGCAATTTCTTTTTGGACATGTTCGAGAGTTCGCGCCTCGACCATGTGCTTTGGGGCGATTCCGCTCACGTGCGTGCGCCAGTCTGTGACCATTTCCTTCGGCCGCACGTACGAATCGTAAACTTGGTCTCCGTTGAAGTTCACCACACTAACGCGGGCAAGTACCGAATCGTTGTCTGGGTTGGGCCCGACGCCCACCATTTCACAATCCATGGCGACATATCTTCCTAACTCGGCACTGGAGGTGGGTAGTTAGCATTTGATAGCATAAATACAGTCCGAACAAGTACGGCCATAAAATGAGTGATCAAGCGAGTAGCAACTTACGTCGTTGAACGACCTTCATTTTCCTTATGACGTGAGCTTGTTTCAATTTTTAAGGCTGCATCTGCCTCTGTCTTCTCAGACATTCTCTTGCGCTTGAGGGTGGGTTTGGTGTCGTGGGTATATGGCTTTTGCTTCTCGGTCAATTTGCGTTTCTTCACAGTGCCATCTCCGGAGTCGCGATCGGAGGGCTTGCGCTTGACAGGGTCTTTCTTGAGCGTCGCCTGCAGCTTCTTCCAATTACTGGAAAGGGCAGTCTTGTCCATTCTGTGTCTGTTGGTGTGAAGGAAGATGGGAAAGATAAAAAAAAGGCGATAAGCAAGTAAATTTTCGGGACCCACTTTTTATTTTGGATAGTTGACCAGGTAGCGGACAATTACTTTCTTTACGACTACAACTGCATTAGATTCTAGAAAAAAAATGGAAATTTGAGTGCTTGAAATAAATTGATATGAAACCTGATCCTAACTTATCTTAACTAGAACCACATTATATGTCCAGATAACAAAATGCACGCGCTTTTAAGAGGGAATATGCAGCAAATCATTCGTACCCAGTCTTGAAATCCTTCGCAGTCCACTTCTCCGTGATCTGTCTTCTGGCCTTGCGTGCCTGGGTAATAGGTGTACGGGACTCGAGCTTACCCTGGACAATCAATGTTCTGAATCGGTCATCCAAGAGATTACCTTCCGGCTTCAACAGTCGTAGCGAATCCTGCAGTTCATCAGGAAGCACCAGCTCCAACCGTTGCTCGGGTGCACTGTAATCTTTTGTTAGTCGTGATATGGATATATTGGAATGAATTGGAACATACGCTCTCTTGCCACCAAAGGTCTTCTTGCGGAGGGTAGTGTCATCACCTTCCTCGGACTCATCTGCATCTGACTGATTTGCGCGCTCAAGCTCTCGTTGCTTGACTTGCTCGGTGATCTTGAGAATATGCTCGGCCTGTGCATCTCTCTTCTTCATCTGAGCTTCCCACTTCGCTTTCCCCTCTGCTGCCTTGCGTCGGATAACCTTGTTGCGCTGTGTCTTGGATTTCCGCTCGGGGCGTTTCTTGGTTAGCCACTCGGGCTTCTCATATTCACTCTCGAAGCCCTCCCAGGCACTCTCGTCATCGGACTTCACTTCGCCATCGTCATTCTGGGCCTCTTCGATCAAACGCTGCTTCTCGGCTTCCTTAGCCTCTTCCTCCAACCGCTTCTTCTCTTCCTCCACCGCCTTGGCACCGTGTGTCTCCAGTAGTTTGTCCCACTCTTCGAACACTGGGTTGTAACTGGTTCCAGCGTGGGGCATCTTAACAGACGGAACAGGTTTTCCGTTGGCGGCAAGCGAGATCGGGGCGTGTTTTAATGTGACCGGCTCAACCTTGGGCTTGGGCTTCTGCAGGAAATCAAAGCGAGGGTCGTCATATGTGAGCGAGGGTTCGGCATCCTCCGCCCACGGGTCATAGAACTCATTTTCGGTCTTTTTGCCGATAGGGTTGGCATCCTTCGCTACTTGTTTCAGGCGCAGATATTCCTTGCGGCTGACCCAATCGCTCTTGGGTTTCTTCGTCTTGGGCTCAATGACTCCATCGGTGACGTTCGAATTTACACGCTTGCGTCCATCAAGGGCGGGGATCTTAGAGCGCTGGGCAAGAATCTCATCTGCCTTGAGGAGCTTGTGCTTCTTCACCATAGACTTGCGCACATCTTCATTGCCGGTAGTATCGATCACGAAAAGTTCATCGGAAGGCTTCTCAGAAATGAGACCACTAGTGGAAAAAATAATTAGACCCTCAATTCGCATATACAAAGCAAAAAGAAGGAGATAGGTAGACATACCCTGTGATCTCAGCGTCCTTCAGATCGCGCAGACCCTCCTGCACTTCGGTGACATCGACATTCTTGCGCCACGCCTTCTTTCCCTTACGAGAAGTTTGCTTATATTGGCTCGGGGCATCCACAGAGGTCGGCATTGTGGAAAACAATAGAGACAGACAGTCAACGGTGATAGTATGAAAATACTGTCTTATCTTTTTTCTGGAACCAAAAAAAAATCTGGGTCTGCTTATCTCAGCACGCGCGGGGGCGGTGATCGCGGTTATCACGTTTAGCGCGCTTGGTTGCGAACTCGCTTTTCTTCCGCTTCAAGCTGTCATCACTTACGGCGCGTGAACTCCCCTAACGCCAGTGGGTTGTCAGTTTCCATCTTTCTGTGATACTCTCAGTCTTTTATTATTTCGAACTGCAGGATTGATACTGCGCCTGGCGCGATCGAACGCTATGCCTGTCGTCAAAGGAGGTGTCTGGTAAGTGCCCCCAATGGAGCCCACCAGCCAGCGTTCGCCGCTAACATGATATCAGGACCAACATCGAGGATGAAGTGCTTCGGGCAGCTGTATGTGAATAATTTATTTGCTAGAACATTCCAGTGGATGGTGGATGGGACAAAAACTGACTTGGTCGCAGGTATCCAAGTATGGTCTGAACCAGTGGGCTCGAGTCTCCTCCCTGCTTGCACGCAAAACTCCGAAGCAATGCAAGGCGCGTTGGATCGAATGGCTGGACCCAGGTA
Organism: Penicillium sp. IBT 31633x; assembly: GCA_028827885.1. Classification (NCBI taxonomy): domain Eukaryota; kingdom Fungi; phylum Ascomycota; class Eurotiomycetes; order Eurotiales; family Aspergillaceae; genus Penicillium; species Penicillium sp. IBT 31633x. Next base: position 1,278,298 of record JAPWDP010000002.1, read on the forward strand.
TTCGAAAAACTGAGTGGTCGCGGGAAGAGGATGAGAAGCTGCTTCACCTTGCGAAGTTGATGCCCACGCAATGGCGCACAATTGCTCCCATCGTCGGGCGCACTGCCACACAATGTCTTGAACGCTACCAGAAGCTTTTGGATGAAGCCGAATCTCGTGAGAATGATGAGCTCGGTTTAGGAGGACCTGGAGAGGAGAGCGCTGCTCCTAGCGCGGACGATGTTCGCCGCCTACGGTACGTGGATTATACTACCCTCTCAAATTCTGGTGTTCGAGTTGCTGACAATTTCTAGACCCGGTGAACTGGATCCTGACCCAGAGTCCAAGCCTGCCCGTCCCGACACTATCGACTTGGATGAAGATGAAAAAGAAATGCTAAGCGAAGCGCGTGCTCGTCTCGCCAACACACAAGGTAAGAAAGCCAAGCGAAAGGCCCGAGAGCGTCAATTGGAAGAGTCACGTCGACTTGCGGTTCTTCAGAAGCGCCGTGAACTCAAGCATGCCGGTATCAACGTTAAGGTCGTCACACGGAAGCCTGGCCAGATGGATTATAACGCAGACATTCCATTCGAAAAGCCAGCTGCTCCTGGATTCTACGACACTATCGAAGAAATAAACCAGAATGAACGCCAACGGGAAGCATTCGATCCTCGGAAGCAGCAACTCGCAAATAAAAGAAAAGGCGACCAAGATGATGACGCGGAGCGCAAGAAGCGCAAAAACGATAAATCCAGCGCCACAGCCTCTTCAGCTGCTGCGGCACGAGCGGGTCAAATGCAAAAGATTCGCGAAGCCGAACAAAGCAGCAAGCGGCGGGGATTGAACTTGCCAGCGCCGCAGATCAGCGAAAGCGAAATGGAAGATATTATCAAGATGGGAGCGGCTGCAGACCGAGCCAGCCGAGAGGACGAGGAGGATGATGCCACTCAAGGTCTTGTTGGGAATTATACAACTCTCGTTGGAGGAGCTCCAATTAGAACTCCGCGGGCTGCGCCGGAAGAGGATCACATCGCCAACGAAATCAGGAATATTCGAGCTTTGACTGAGACTCAGTCTTCTCTCCTGGGAGGGGATAACACACCGCTCCACGAGGGCAGCTCATCGACTGGATTTGATGGGATTGCTCCTCGGAGACAGGATATTGTCACTCCCAATCCCATGGCCACGCCATTCCGCCAGGGGAATGGTATGGGTGCAACACCTCTACCTGGCGGCGTTGGGCCTGGTGCTACGCCATTGCGCACACCGCGAGACCATCTATCACTGAATAAAGAGAGTGGCCAGCTCATTAGCAGCACACCCCGAGACATCAAAATGCATGACAACTTCACTCGCCAGCAGCTGCGCAGCAAGTTGTCCTCGCTTCCCAAGCCCATGGCAATTGAATTAGACTTGGAAGATCTCCCATCTGAGACCGCTGAGCCCACCACATCCATGGAGATCAGCGAAGAGGATGCGGCCGAGCGTGATCGCCGGAACAAGGAGGCACGGGAGAAGGCCGCCAAGGCTGAGTTCAAGCGTCAATCACAAGTGTACCAGCGAGGTCTGCCTCGTCCCGCCGTTCTGGATCTGAATGCTTTGTTGCAACGTGCCTCCCAAGTTAGCGATGCCATCGAAAGCTTAATTGCCAAAGAAGCCGCAATCTTGATTGCTCACGACTCTCGAAAATTCCCCGTCCCCGGTGCACAGGTCGAGGGCCAAGCACCCAAATTGAGCAAACTGGACGACAGGCTCTTAAATGCAGCGCGAGCTTCTATTGCCGCCGAGATTGCGTCCACAGAAGCACAGCAGTCGGAATGGCAAGAGAAATTCGACGATAGCTGGTCGTCAGTTCACGCCAAGTCTCTGCCCGGTCTTGAGAATTACGAGGATGACGATCAAGACGAGTTCCATGAAGAACAACGGATGATTGGTGCATTCGACACTGTTCAGACTTCCCTCTTTGCCACTGCCGAGCGCGGAAACAAGCTCGAAAAGAAGCTATCATTGCATTACGGCGGATACCAGAACCGTGCCAAGACCTTGCGGTCGAAGATCCTGGAAGCTGGTGCTGCTTTGCCCTCGGCCACGGACGAGCTTGATGCTTTCCGTACACTCCAGATCTCCGAGGAGTCTGCTGTACCTCGGCGACTCGAAAAACTCCGTGAAGCAGTTTCGTTTGTCATGCGACGTGAGCGAGAGGCCCAAGAATTGTACAAGAGTCGAAAAGATGAGCTTGATGAACTTGTTGCTGGAGCGGGAATGGTCAACGGATGGCATTAGATAGTCTTTTTCTTTTTTCGCGTGATGACCACAATATCTTGTTATTTTGTACAATTACTCTGTCTAATTCGACCAACCGCACGCGGCCAATCGCTTGAAATCAGTTCTTATGTATTGTAAGTGAGGCCATCGACAGGTGATTAGGTATTTGTAACTGAATGGCTGCTTGCTCAATTGATAGCACTTCCGACTTGATGACGGCTCAGATCCTCTCCAGCCTCGCTTTCGCTTAGCAATACCATCCCTCTTAGATCTTTCGTGACATACCAACCTGCACAAGAAAGACACAGTCAAGCTCCATCCATTCAAGGCAAGCATCATAAGCCTACTCGCACTTACCGGCACCATATCAAACGCCGCGCTTTCGAACCTCGGGTCCATCATCAACGTCGACAAACCGCCTGTCATATTTGCAGAGGGCAGCCCTCTCCTTTGACGAAAGAGTAGGAAGAAGATTCACAGGACGCAACGTTGGCAGAGCCTCAATCATGCGGATGAACAGAGCTGTCGAGCGGTCCCGAGCAACAGCATCATCATTCACACCAACCCTCTGTCTATAGTACGCATTGACCTTGTGAGCGTTGACCTCGAAAAACTCGCGAGGCGAGCCGCGGTTTGCATAAACATGCAGGTAGAAGGGCACATCACGGAACTGATCGCAAAGGTCCGCGATAGTCCCTTGGTCAGTCGTCCATCCATCCCATCCGTGGAGAACGAAGATACACTCGAAATTGGTCTCGTGGGCTTCCTCGAGGGCCAAAGTCAGGTATTTGCCAACTCGGCTGATTGGCGAGATCCTGCGGTTTGCCGGCTGGATGATTGTCTGCAGCTTGGGTGGACGGACGCCCAGGGTACCGTATCGCTTGCGGTGCTCGGTGGCGGTTATGATCAGTAGTGAGCGTAGATATTCGTGCATTTGGCCAACGTTTACGGTTGCGTTTGGGTAATTGTGGTCATCCAAATTCTCGGCTCGGGCTATGAATACCACCACTGGGCCGAGGGTGTTGGAAGAAGGGGACTTTTTTGGTTTGAGTGGGGAGGGTTCAGTCGCCTTGTTGTCTTTGAGAGATGGCGAGCGAGATCTATCTGGCAATGGTTTGAGTTCGACCATGGTTGGGAAATGAGAGGATGAAGCGTAGGTATAGGAATCAAGTGAAGAGACAAGGTCAATCTAGATGAGCTGTCTGAAGGAAGGGGAGTTGAGTTGAAAGGACATCTGTCGCTTTGCTTCTACGATTCAATAGCACGGTTTGGTGGTGTAGGTCTTTTGACCAAGAAGGCAGGTGCTCTATGTGAGAAAGGAACGACCAAGCAGAACAGGTGCGCCGAGAAAAGCATAGTAAACATACAGTGTCGATTGATGAGATCCTTTCGGATACGACTATAGAAAATTGATAAAACGATAAAATGACACAGTTCATCGCTTCTTGATGCTGATATCGATCTTTCCAATGCCCCAGGCAGCGACAAAGAGAGTGAGCATGCCTGCGAAGATGGTGAAAGGCTTGCGCAGGGCATCCATCATGGAGTGGTCATAGGCAACCTAGTAGTGGGTTAGCACAATGGGAGATGAAGAAAGAGAGACGAAAGATATCAATACATACCACGATCTTAGCGTTACGCGCCTCGTCGGTCAGACTATCAACCTCCAGGGTTAAAGTGGTCCGGCCCAAGGTATCCATGTAAGTCTTCATGGAGTTCAATTGGGCGTGAATGTGGTTTGCGCCAGGAAGCCCATTGCTGTTGGTACTCTCCAAAATCTCGAAGCGGACATTGTGGGAGCCTTCAGGGAGAATAACACGCACAACAACACGCTCATACTGAATGCCCTCGGCCATCTTGGGCCCCTCAATGAACGGGACCTTAAGGACGTAGGAGTCGGAGTTGACACCCGCGGCACGACGCAGGGACGAGGCAAGATCGTTATTCCATCCAATGCGGAAGCTGTAGTTCCACCCGCCGAAGATAGGGTAGCGAGGCTTCAGCTCCAGGTTGCCGGCGCTCTTTCCAACGCTGGGACGGAAGCGGCTAGTCGAGACATTGCCGATATCATCAATGAAATAAGGGTCGACAGACCCGGGCAGGAGCGGGTATGTGAGCTCGCGAATCGCCGAAGTGGGCGCCTGCTGGTAATTGCTGTAAGTCCAGTCAACACGCGAGAATTGCTTGGTAAGCTGCGATGCATTGTTGCGCAGCCAGTACCGTTCCTCGGTTGCAAGGTTGCCGCCCCAGTGCGATACTTCCAAGTCACGCTCCAAAAGATTGACAGTGATAACAGGCTTGGTGAACTCGTAGCGGACGGTGATCGGATACTCGGTCCCCGGAGACACCTTGGAAGTGTCGTACGGTCCGTAGGTGTATGTAGCACCCTTGCGCTCGGGGTCCGAGCCAGTCTTGAGATCATCCGTGGTGGTGTAGTCTGGCACGTTGGTGCTGGGGAATTTCAACTTGGTCTTTTGTGTATCTGTCACGTAAGCGGATGGCATATAAGCGGAGAAGGAGTAGGTGAGGTATTGCTTGTCAGCCTGTCCAATGGTCGCAGGAAGCGGGCTGAGAGAGGAAAGCACCGAGTACGAGATTCCAAGAGTTATCTGCGATTTCGGGGCCAAAGGTTCGGGAAGATGAATGACGAAGTATTGGTTACCACTGTTATTGATGTTAGAATTGACGTCACGGTAAGTGCCTCGCTCATCGCTGCACTAGAGCTTCCGCATGCCATTGATCTCCCAACTTGATACATACCTAGATGATACAGCTTCAGTAGTATCCACGACAAAACGTCCCTTCTCGGGGGCCTTCTTATCCCTCACTTCAAAGCCTCCAATGCGGTCAAACACGTCGGAAGAGAAGGGGACATAGTATTCCTTTTGGGGCTGCTTATCCACATTCTCCACGACAACATTGATGGTTTCCCGCACGTAACCTTTCTCCAGGTTGGTATTCCGAACCAAATTTGTGTTTTTGAAAACCTGCGGGGGTTTGAAGCCAGATGGAAGTTCCAATTGACTGGGTGTGCTTAGGTTGGTTGCGGCGCACAGGCTGGGCGCGAGCAACCCGAGCACTGTGGCGGTGAAAAACCTCATCCTGACGACCTGGAGGGTTCAATTTCTCCAAGGTGCAAACTAATCAGGATTGCAAGATATGGATGTGTCAGGTCGATGAACCTTGAGAAGCTCGCGCAGCTGATGATACGTGGTCCCCATTGTGCACACTAGGGGTGCCGGAGCGGCCACATCGCGCACTCCGGGCTTATCGATAACATGAGCTTCTCCTCATCTCGGGGTCCGAGGCTTCTTTCCTTCTTCCATTCTTGTGCTTGACTTGCAGAATTGACTTGCAAGCTTGGACTGTTTGGGCCTATAGCTGCGCATCTTTTTGAAAGACCATCATGTTGTCACGCACGATGTTCGCCTCTCGAGCTGCTATAAGGTCCGGCTGTTTGAGGGGAACCCAACTATCGTCCGCTCGCCGTTACCATGGCCTTGCCCAGAGCAAGTTCTTCAAGGTATCAGAAGAAGTGCGTGAAGCAGTAGCAACAGGGAAGCCTGTCGTCTCACTTGAGACGACAATTTATACACATGGTAAGTTTTTCTAGGCTCATTCTTGGGATTGAACAGCTTCGCGCAAAAGCGGGGAAGCCAAGACTGATTGGCTGTAGGTTTCCCATATCCCGATAACATTGCTCTCGCCGAGCTGCTAGAGTCTGTTGTTAGAGCCAATGGTGGCGTTCCTGCTACTATAGGAATTGTTGGTGGTGTGGCCAAAGTTGGTCTAAGTACCGAAGAGCTTGTCGAGCTGGCCTCGACGGCTGAAAAAAAGAGCGCTTTGAAAGTTTCTCGTAGGGACCTTGGATATATTTGTGGCATGGTAAGTTAAATAGCACAATATCTCAGAGGACTACAACTAATTTATATTAGGGTTTGGTTGGGAAGCCAATGCACGGCGGTACCACAATCTCTGGCACTATGATCCTCTCAGAGCTAGCTGGTATCAAAATTTTTGGTACTGGTGGACTTGGTAAATAACATGACCAAATTGATCTTTATGAAGCTGATCTAACTTGCATCAGGTGGTGTGCATCGTGGAGGAGAAAACTCGATGGATATTTCTGGTAGGCAACACTCCGGCGGAAAGACAGCCACCACCGGCCAATTATTGACAAACCTTCGTAGCCGATCTTACTGAACTTGGACGTACGCCGGTGACGGTGATTAGCTCTGGGTGTAAGAGCTTCTTAGACATTCCTCGGACTCTTGAATACCTCGAGACCGAAGGCGTCTGTGTGGGTACTTTTGCTGATGGCCGGGATGGTGCCGTCGACTTCCCTGCTTTCTTCACACGAGAAAGTGGTATTCGCAGTCCCCGGGTCATTCAAAATGAAGCCGAAGCCGCTGCTATAGTTTGTAAGTATGCACCACGCGTTGGAAATAGCAATCCTATTGACAGCAACCCTCTAGATGCGCAATCCAAGCTTCCAGTATCCTCTGGAATCCACTTCGCCAACCCCGTTCCTTTGGAACACTCGGTCCCCAAGGCAGAAATGGATCGTGTGATTGAAGAAGCTGTCCGGCTTTCCCATGTAGAGGGCTTCCACGGTAGTGACAACACGCCATTTGTGCTTGCTAAGATCAAGGAACTGAGTGGTGGAAGGAGCGTAGTCGCTAACCGGGCTCTTATTGAGTCCAACGTCAAGCGTGCAACCCTAGTAGCTGTGGAACTTGCCAAGCTTGAACAAGCCGACCTAGGAACAGGGTCTCGGTGAGTTTTGTTTCTAGATACGAGATGTGAGGTGCAATCAATGCTAAGTTCGGAGATATCCTTCCCTATAGACACATGCCAGCGATCCCAGGTGTAGCTTCGCCAAGTCAAGTTATCCCGCAGGTTCAAGAAATTCCCGAACCAGTGAGCACAGAGAAACCTATCATATCAACACCTCTAAAGGCAGACGTTGTGGTTGCTGGCTCGCTGGCAATTGACCTTTCCTGCGACTACACCCCATTCGGAGACGAGCTCACACAGGTAGCACCAGTACCACATACTTCCAACCCAGCAGTGATCGGGCAAAGCCTAGGAGGCGTTGGTCACAACGTTGCCGTCGCCGCTAGCTATGTCGGCAGCGACGTCCTATTCTGCAGCGTCGTTGCAGACGACCTAAGCGGCCGCGCAGCACTATCAACTCTCGAAAAAGAAGATCTCAGCACAGCAGGCATCCAAGTCCTCCCAGCCACACCATGCACCCGCACAGCACAATACATTGCCATCAACGACATCAAAAAAGACCTCCTAGTAGCAATGGCCGACATGAGCATCGTCGAGCTACCAACATCCCAACTCGACTTCGACGGCTTCTGGGAGCCCCTACTCGAACAAACGAAACCTAAATGGGTCGTCGTCGACGCCAACTGGCGACCAGAGGTGATAGCCAAATGGACCGAAGTAGCACGCAAGCACGGCGCGCGTGTAGCATTCGAGCCTGTCTCAACTGCCAAATCCCGCCGCTTATTTGGCAGCGATGCCAACAGCACCGATGCCACTATTGGTCAGAACCAGACTGTACCAAACAACGCCATTAGTCTCGCTTGTCCAAACCGACTAGAGCTGGCGGCTATGTACAACTCCGCGCGGGAATCACTTCTCTTCGACTCCCCGGGCTGGTGGCACATCATCAATTCCATGAATATGTCTCCGGCGGGCTCGCGTGAGCGTCTCATTGTACTGACTTCACCCTCTCTCGTTGACGAGGGTCTCCCACAACAGACCGTCCAACTCCTTCCTTTCATCCCATGCATTGTTACCAAACTTGGTGGCGCGGGGGCTCTTCTCACTCAGCTTCTGCCGCCTGGTGATCCCCGTCTTACGGATCCGAAGTCAGCGCCATATATCCTGGCTCGCGCGCCGCTTGAGTCGGATCTGCTCTTTGGTGGTGTATACATGCGTCTGTTTTCACCTGATACTATCATGAATGTCAAAGATATTGTCAGTGTCAACGCAGCGGGTGATACGCTGCTGGGCGTTCTGGTGGCTGGCTTGGCCAAAGACCCTTCTGTGCGAATTGAGGATATCATTCCTATTGCTCAGGAGGCGAGTCGGAAAACACTGGCTAGCGCTGGAGGTGTGAGCAAGGATTTGGTTCAGCTACAGAGCTCATTGAAGCTGCAATGATGGCAGAGCTGCTTGCATATACTGTACCTATACTCGATTTTCCTGGCGATTGGGGGGTTTCCCCCTTGCGTCGGTTTCTAAGGACGCTTAGCCCCGGACTGTCTAGGTCATACACGGCTCAGATTCAGCTACCATTGTCAATCATTCCATTAGCGATATTACAATTTTGTTTGAGACTTGAAAGAATCATTGATATTTCGAGAAAAGTCATTGAGTAAACTAAGACAAAAACAAACACCTGTAGGTAATGCTTCATTATGGGTAGGTTATCATAACAGGCCTCACTGGCCTAGATCTCTAAAAGCGTGCAAACCGAAGAATAAAACACACTCAACCCTCAATGGGCTTTAATGATGGCACAAGTGCTGGATCTATCAATTTAAGCTGTACAAGCACACTTGCCTGGTCCCACCACAAACTCTGGCGTGTGATATGGCCCGCGCAGAAGTTTGCGATGACAATGATGACAACTTTGATGTCTCGGTCCGTCGGTGCGACACCAGGTAGTAGCCAAGGAATCTCAGCAGTATGACGACAAGAAAACAATATCTCGTCCACGATCTGATCAGTTCCTATGGTGCGCGATAGTAGACGGATATCTTGATCGGCCGGTCCGTTGGGAATGAATGCATGATCGAAGAAAGCTTTTAGTGTTGGGATATCAAAACCTGAGATCTCATATTATCAGTCATGTTCCGGATCCAAAATGAGGAAAATAGGAAAAGAAGAAGAAAAACACTCACCACCAACCCTTGTGGGAACACAATTCACAGATGCCTCCCCAGCAGGACACCCAACCTCCCCGTAGTGTTCATGTTCAGTCAACATATCTACAGCAGGTCTATAATCATGAGTCTGGCTTCGTTTCTGGGATTCAAGTTCGCTGAGCACTCGATCCCAATACGCTTCCCAGACGGTCTCAATATCAACCACCGCCCAATGGCTACCGACGTTGAATGAGCGTCGCAGACATCCCAGCGCGCGGCTCCACGCCAGCTGTGATGTGATTTCATCATTTGCATCTAAATCTTCCTCAATCTCTCCTTCTTTCTCCTGGTGGATTTCCCGCTCTGCAAATCCAGCTTTAGCCCCCGGATACGCATAGACATGGCATCGGTGCCTTTTTTTGTGCGTGACGTCGCCTTCCGAGGGACTGAGATTGATCCACGGCCACAGTGCACAGGGTTGGACGCGTGGGCCGGGAATGTGAATTTGAATTGGGAGGTATGTGGCCTTTGGTGCCGGGTCGAAGATGCAGCTTGTGTCTGAGCAGCCAGGTGGGGAGCAGTCCTCTTTTTGGGCATATGTGAATTGATCTGTGGCTGGGATGGGGTAGTATGCTATTAAGGCGCATAGGAGGGGGAATGGATTTGTCTTGGTGGATGCTTGGTGATGTGCTGCCAGGAGGAGGTAGGCAGGACGATGATATGCTGATATAGAATGGTCAGTAGTTGCAGACAGAGATTGGGCCTGGGTTCTGTGATGGCTTGCAAAGCTTCAAATGTCTGCCACAATTTCAAAGAGTGTAGATGGACATGAAGGCATGAAAATATAGGACGTACCGACTATCGCATATCGCTCTCCAGGCTCGAGCTCATCCTCTCTCAAGTGTACTTCATTCTCCAGCGTTTTGCGGTCCTTCTCGAGATCTCCGCAACCGAGAAAGGGTAAATATATCACATCAAACCCTTCTGCCTGAAAGCGATGTACAACTTGGGTATCAAATTGCGTGGTATCAGAGATCAGTATAAGGTGTCGCCGAGATGGTTCTTCATATCGCTGGCTGCGTTTGCCAGAAGTCGTGCTGAGCGTCCGTTGCAGTCCATGTGGATGGGATGATGCACGATTGGGGCCACTGGTATCAAGTTCCTGGTCTGGCGGGCTACTGGCAGAGCTTCGAGCTCGGCGTCGCGTGAAGCGTTGGAATACGTTGACCATGGTTGTCTTGCGAATTGAAAGGAACCGTACAATGTAATAAGTAGTACACTCAGCCCTGTTTTTATTTAGAAAGGATATGATCGGATTGCTCGGAACGGTTTCTTGGTATTACATATGTCAAGACATGAAGCTGAGTGCCGAGAGAATGCCAATGCTTAGGGTTTCTTGGTGTGACGTCGTTGATGTTGCATCGAACCACTGTCTCCTGTGGTTCGGGGGAAACAACAGGGCATATATCGAGATCTGAACATGGATAGTATACGGAAATATAAAATGTAAATACCCTCATCTTCTAAATCTAAACGATGTACAATGTAAATGTGGTGAATAGCACGCAAAGAAAAGATCGACTCTCTGCTCTCTGCCCTATGGAGGCAAGACCATAATGCGGTAATGATCATCTGAGCGCCCCTCTTCCAGCCCAATTGCGTGTCATGTCTCCCCCACCTAATCAAAGCTCACCAACCACTGATGATCCTCGTTGACTTTCTCAGGTGTTTTCTCGGTGTTAACAAGATAACACTTATATGCCTCGCGCTGCAAACTTGCCCGCGCAACTTCACAATCCACCCGAATATCCTCCACCAACGCCTCTAGTGAGACGTAGTCAAACTCAGGTCGGATGTAACCCAGAATCAACAGGTTGAGTCGCGTTTTATAGAAATCTGGCAGACGGTTGAACTTGGTCTGCCCCTCTTGTCCCGCAGCAGTAGGTGATGGTTCCGTGAGAGCGGGTAAGATATGAATTTCCTATATCAAGTGAACAACGAGCCAGCATGTCAGCCTAATACCACCAATATGAACTTCAATGTGTCATACCACTGATCGCACGGTGTTTTTATAAAAGGGATTATATCCAATACTCAGCACCGCAGGCAACACCACCGCTCTAGATGTGTTGTCCTTGGATGTCTCATGTTGGTATGTTTTTGGGTCAAGTGCTACCACACCATAGTAGACGCCAGTTGTCAGTTCTGGGTGCTTCTCTGACAGGTCATCAGCGGGAATATTGGCGGTGGGGATTCCTAGCTGCAGCCATCCGAGAGCACAAGTCAGCTGCAAGTCCGTTATGCGGTTGAGGTAGCGACGCTGGCTTTCCAGGCCCAGGAACGTACATCTTTGCTTCCGCGGCCAAATCCTTTAATCACTGGCCCTGACAATCGTACTGGGTAAGGAGCTTCTGGGCCTGAGTCGGGACCGGCTACCGGGTCGCGCGGCTTGTCGGTGCGCATGGCGGATTGTATCGGGCGGAGAAAGGTTGGAGAGTTGATTATGACACAGCTGAAATGATTGACAGTCTGTTTCTGTTTGGTGATTATTATTGTGCGATTCAGCAATGTTTTGGCGTGATGCTAGGATTGAATGTGACTGAATACGAGGATCAAGCCTCGGTGGTGGGGGTTATCGCGATAAGCATGGCGCATCACAAGCCGCCTGAGCTATCAGGCACCAATTATTGTACAATTCCGAGGCTGACTTGAAGGTTGAATTAAGCTTATTTCTTTGTTTATAATTAGACGATTCGGGGCTCAACGAGGTCAGATTTGACCCCACTCAATATCATGGCATTATGCTGCATATAGTAACAATTCCGTCCCAAGAGATATCTTTTTTTTCGTCCCTTTAAGCGCCGCAAAAAGAAAAATCAAGCATAAAAGCATATAGACAAGCCCATGATCGGTTCCAGGAATCCAGACAAGATAACGTATGTACGAGAACTTCGAACAAGGGAAGAAGACCCAATGTTCAGAACAAAATCAAGATCAAAGGGAATCGTACAGTCCCAGAACCAGAAAAATATATACCGGGGTAGAAAAGCAGAAGAAAAGAAGACAGGCATAATGATAGAGCCTTGTCGTGGGTATGAAAATGTGGTCTGAAAAAAAGGGAACAGCACCAGATACAAAAGAAAAAAATAAATCAAATGCATGGCAAGAACTAATGATGGCATGTTAGAATGAGTTCAACTCGAGGTTGTGTGATCAAAGAACTTACATTCATCACGATGAGCATTGGAATATCGAACACGTCGCGTTTGACTGTCCAGCAGTACGCGCAATCGACCTTTCCGTCCTTGAATCCGAGCTGGTTCATGCCGGCTTCACCGGCAATTCCACCCTTGCGGATATGGTTGTTCCATTTGCCATTATCCTCAGATTGTCCAACCTCCATGTCTTCTTTGGTCTTGTATTTGAGCAGCTTGCACCGAGTCATAACACTACCACGAGAATCCCCGAACGCCAGACGCGCAAAGTCCTCATAGAACTCTACAACGCTTTCGTCGTCAAGAAGCTCGGCTAGAAACACCGGTTGTGGGCGCCCACTACTGGTATTCTCTATACTGGAGCTGCGAGGTGTGAAACTGCCGCGTGACGTTGTCCCAGACTGGGGTACGCCTGAATTACCGGTGTTGACGTTGAGATTGGGCTCTTTTCCTAAAAGCACATCTTTCTTCCATCCGGTGAGAATACTGAACTCCTTTCCAACAGCGGCGATCTCGCCGGTGCGTCGGCAGACTATGGTCGGTGTGCCACATGCGTTGATGAAGTCTTCATACTCCCAAAGTGTTCGCTGGAAGCATTTCTCCATGAAAATGAGATCATCGCGATTAAGAGTCTTAGTGGTTGCGATGAAAGAAGGTCGAATAGAGGCAAGCGCCTTGGCAATCCGCACGGTCCTTTGTGGCGAGAAGCGGCGTTGAATGAAAGCAGTGAGATTGTGGAAGCCACTTGTGTAAGCATACGGCTCCTTTACGCTTTCGTATATTGACGAAGGATTGCGGCGGCGCCGTTTAGGGCCAACTTGCAGATTTTTTAGGATCGATGAGGTTACCTGGCGTTGTCCATTCGGCACCAGACTGTTGGAACTTTGGTTTTGAGTAGACGCAACATTAAATTGGCCGTCCTCGAATGTAGCCGTCGCAATGTGCGGACTTGTAGCCGAACCAGGACTAGTGAAGCTTCCCGGTCCACTTTCAATCGCAAAAGCATGTGGCGCGTTTGCTTTCATGTGTTCGGGCAGCATACCATTCTGGCCATACATACCGCCGACATTCACATGCTGGCCCGAGGCCGGTCCGGTCGGCCACTCATTGAGGAGAGGATCGCCGAACATGAAGGGCTGATTCCCTGGGCTTTCTCCAAACCCAGGAGCTGGTGTGGAGAACTGGGCCGACCCGCTGCGGCCGATCGACCCTCGGTGTCCTGCGGAATCAGTGGGAGAGTCACCGGCGCCGGTAGCCATGTGCCCAAGCATGCCGAATTCCAAAGCACCATATCTATTCTCAAAGTTCATGCTCGATAGATCAAAGTTGAAGAGCGCTGGATCACTGGGATCAAAAAATGGCCCTGCGAAAGGATTTTGAGGCTGACTAGTATCCCCAGAAAGAACAGTACTCGGAGTAGGCTGCTGGTTGTGAGTAGAAGAAAGGCTCGGATTCCGACCGTTGGTTTTCATGTTGAAATTAGGTGAAACGGGTGATTGGTTGGTGAAAGGACTTTGGCTCATGGAGGAATCTTGATATGGATTGTAAGTTCCCGACTGCGTCTGAGGTGTGGGGTAGAAGTTGTTATTGTTAGCATTCGATTGCTGCTGGCTATGTTGCTGACTATTTTGTTGGCCAAGTTGCTGATTGCTGGAGGCAACAGCGTTTGCTCCATTTCTAGACATGGGCATATTATTTCGGAGTGTGTTATTGTAAAGATTGTTAGTGGCGCCACTAACTGCTGGCCTCAAGGCTCCGTCGGGGGCGTCATGAAGATATTTGGCCTTCTTGCGAACACCATCATGGCACGCATCTTGAAGACCACGCTTGATACAACGTTGACACGGTCTTTCGTCGCCTAGAGCCGTCATGTATTAGTCGCAAATCTTGACAGATGTTAGGGTAAATCCCATATCATACCGCAAGTTAAATGAGCTCGCTGGCATGCAAAGCAAGCCCGTCGCGCCTTCTTCCGTCGCGGTCGCGAGGGGTCCTTGGCGTTAGCCGCTTTGCGATCCGCCTTGCTATCGCCATTAGTTTTGTTTTTTGCGTCCATTTTCTCGTTTTCCGTGATATCGGCAGAATCACGATCCACGCTGACGTCTCCTGCAGGAACCGGGGCGCCGTTCTTGGCTTCCACGTTCATTTCGGCATGTATCCCGAAAACGGGTGGTCTATGGATACGTCCACGGGAGTTAGATATATTGGTGATTCAACACCTGTAGGCTTGTTCGAGTGCCTTCTTGCGTTGATCTAAAGGCAAAAAGCGTGGTGGCGATGATACCACTGGTACCATCCACGCTTCGATCTCGGCGGGCGAGCGGATCCACGTGCACGAGACTCTGCTCAGCTTGTGAGACAAAAAAGTGACGATCAAACTTTGTCAATCACTCCTATTAGATCTTTGAATCTACCCAGATCACTGTTCAAGGGTCGAAGGTTTCTCCGGTTCTCGGTTCCTATAATCGCGCGTTTGCGACTATAAATGGTGTGGATCGCAACCGTAATCACGACGAGTCGGGTCACGGGTGTAACGGGGGACAATCGACTGGAGATCCAACGGATGTACGATGATCTGACACATTGAAGAATTCCAATGTGGTTTGAGGAGGGGAAGAATTTGGCGCAAAGCTGACAACAGAAAAATGCCGCAACTGTTCGGGGGCGGCTGATTTGGAGCGGAGAGGCGGGCAACTTCGTTTGACTGCGGGGAAAGTGTGAAATTCTCTCCAAGGGCGAAAGCTGCACCGATGAGGTCGGTCGATGAGCTATGAAAAGCGAGGACAAAGAGCTCGAGGCAGATATTCGCGGGGGAAAAAGAAGTGGATGACTCTCTGAAGGGCTGGATCGGAGTGTTCCCGTGACTGAAGTCTAAATATCACCAGGTAGAACTTCAACACGAAACAGTCCAATTGTAAAGGACTAAAGTAGACTCGCGTGAGTGATATTTTTTCTTTTTTTTTTTAGATTTTCCCCAATTTTCCCATTTTTTTTTTACATTGAATTTTAGCGCTATATTTCTCTTTACCAGGCAGCTGGATATACTTCGTATTTTGTAAAACAGCCACAATTTACCTAATCAAATCGGAAAGCCACTTGCTACCCAACGCAGTCTCACGTTGGGCGTGGTTTATTTTTTTTTAAAAAAAAGAACTTATCGAGATAGATCCTGAAAGCGCAGTTTAGATTTGAACCAAAAGGAATGAAGGGTTAAGATGTGTACAGAGTGAACGTTGTATTATATGTAGTTGTGTACAAAATCACCGGCTGACGTTCAAGTCAACGGCCACTGGAGGCCGCATTTGATTTATGACAGGACAATACGAGTTTCACTGCATTACAAGACGCAGATCGCAAGTTTGGCGCGTTCGGAGTCTCTGATTGGCTGAAATACAATCCAGCATCAGATCTGGTTCAATGCATACCATCACCCCGCGGCTGGGGCAGATGAGCACGTGCAAGATTTCTAAGGTTATCTAGTACCAGGTCGATTGAATACACATCCCCGCCAACTCTACCTACTCCGTAGAGGTCTGAGACTTTGCAGTATAGAATACTGATGCACGTACTCAATTGAGTCATTATTTTCTTACCAAAACCGGTTCCATCCCGAGACTACCCGCTCCAGCGCGACTTTTCATAGTCCTCGGAATCGCAGTCCGGTCCCGTTTTATCCCGAGGCTGGCTGGGCGTACTCTGCCGAGGCTAGAAGACTCCCAATATATCGCTCAGCTATGACCAATACTATACATATGAAGTCTTGTTTATGCCTGCGGTTGGGGGTGGTTGGTTGGGGATGATTGCCTGTGACTACAATCCAAGACCACATGACGCCCGTATGCTTTCCAACTGGCCTGGAAGACTGGGGGTACTGTCGGAAAATTGGAGCTGGGGCCAATTTTGTCCAATCCCTATTAATATCGGATGTCATAGTATTCTTGATGTGTCAATTCATCTTTGATGTGTCAAGCAGGGTAGTATTATCAATGCCTTCATAGTTGGCTTGTTATAAAAAACCGCAGGAGTGAATATGCGTCTATATATGGAATCAAGTAATGCCGAAGCATAAAGTATGCATATCTATCCTTGCTGATCATGCGTATTATTAACTAGCTTTTCCTGCATTAGCTTTTCAACTGCAGGCGGTACAGCAACTGGAGGCGTTAGGTCTTGATCTATGGTTGCAGGCCCGGTGCTGGCCCTAACGTCCCCTGCCAAACGTCTTCGCATAAGAGGTTCCCAACATGTAGTCATGGGATGAGTAGATAAGCTCGAATTAGAAGTAGCGTGAAAACGCAATGACACCGAGGGTGAGCTTGTGGGTGCCCTCGCGAAAGAGCTGTCTAGCCAGCCAGCCAGCCAGCTCGCTTTTAAAATGCAATTATGCATGGGGTATCATATGTGCATAGAGTTATCATTCACATCTGTGATTTTGCGAATCGGCTTTTACTTCGCAGCCAGCCCCCGTATCGATAAAACAGGTACCTATCAGGAATATCAGTACAACGTTCATCAGCTAGGCAAAACAAGTTTGCTAGAATTATTTGATGCAAAAGACACATGCAATTGGGGCATCAGAGTTCCATATTCGAACTGAACCGCTCCAAGTTTAATATGCAGGGGAAAAGCAAATACTGGGTCACAGCGTAGAAGGGAATCAGAAATGTAAAATCCATACTTACGGGAACGGAGTCATGGCAAGGGTCAGAAAAGCCAGCAAGGAAGTCGCCCAGTGATATCCAAGGTTGTTGTACACTGCATCGCCGTTAGCCAAAATCCTCACGTTTCAACACTGGGCAGATAAAAATATAACTGTCAAGCATTGAGCAGGAGTTGCGGATGGCCCTATTGAAGATACCATGCATTGACCCGCAGTTGGAAATGCATTTCATGCATAAAACAGGGGCTTGGAAATTGTTGCAGCATGAACATAGTACAGGCAAACTCACTTTGGATTCCAAATAGCGGAAAGATGCCCCCAAAAGACGACCGAGCGAGACTGTTCGCTGCCAGGGCGCTAGCGGCAAATGTTGGCCATGCATCAACAAAAAACGTGAAGATACCTGAAAAGACCAGGATTGTCCTAGCAGTGACACGATACATTAGCATCGCAAACATTACACGGCAAAGAAAGGCCCCAAGGTAGTCGGTGATTATGAGACCAATTGATGGTTGCCTGTCTATGTGAGATTCCAAGATCGGTCTTACCCTGCACCAAAGATAGCACTGCCAATGATAGGCACAATCCAATGGACTTGAGGATATATCGTCCAAGCAAACATGAAAATGCCTATGGTGACTAAGGGTCCTCCCAAGATCGCTATATCCATTGAAGTCAGCCATGGCTTCAATACTGAAAATCTCATTGGACAAACTTACCCTGAGGTAGTCGCCACTCCGGTAAGAAGTCCTCGACGTTACCCGTCGCTTTTTGGTGGTTGCGCTCCAAGCGGGCATAATTTCGACGCCAAAGCGGATCTGACAGGATGGCTATAACCATTCCGACAAATATACCGAGGAAACATAACCCGCGTTCCCATATCACCATTCCATACACATTGGAGAAGACAAGCTGGAAAGCACCAAAGAAAAGGTACAAAATACCCAACAGGATGGCTGAGAAAAGGGAAAGGCACAGACACATTGGCTCTAGTGTCAGTAGTAAAAGGGGCCGATACATAGATCGTAGAACAGTCTTGGCCACTGAGCGCTGCATCTTTTCGATTGGTGCTTGCCATCGATCGTCTCCAGTTTCCATGCGGAGCTTCTCTGCTTTGCGCCTTAAAAGTCTAGAACAGTCTTCAGTATTCTTGTTGCAATATGTCAGAATGCATAGATATACATACACTGGATGATATGTCTCTGGGACAAAAAATATCATCGAGATAAGCATCACACCCGTCCAAATAAGTAGCGCATAGAATGTCCAGCGCCTGCGAAATATGAGCTTCAATGCTTGCCACGTATCGATACACAAACTTACCATGTGGTAAAAGCACTAATAAATCCTCCAACACTAGCGATTGTCAGTTTCGAGGTTATCAGGCAGTGATAGAAAGGAACAACCTACAGGGGACCGACTTCGGGGCCCACGAATGGACTCGCAGTGTAGAGCATCATGGGCAAGCCAAGCTCATGGCGCTCGAATAAGTCACCAACAGTGCCACCCGCGACACTCAAGAAAGCACTGCCTACCACTCCAGTGATTAACCGAGCGACAAGCATTGTCTCCGTATTTTTAGCTACCGCACATGGCACAAGCCATATGAGAAACAGAGTAAAAGAAATGATGTAAATATTCCTCCGGCCATAAAACTAAGTAAAGTTAGAATCCAAAATTTTGATCAAAACGTTGAAAAGCAAAGAAATTGAACAAACCTCAGATAAAGGGCTCAAAACAAGCGGACCAATTCCTAAAGCGGTAAAAATAATGTCAACCTTTAGTCCAGCCAGCAAAAGACCACGAAGAGCAGTACGAACCAAGACCCCAAATAAAAAAGGACAATCCGAGAGTTGCGACTATTCGCGAACATCCAAATTCACTCATCAATTGAGTGTACGTCGTGGTATACATCGAGGAGGTGCATGTTCTACATGTAGTTTATCAGCTTCCGAGCGGGGAACTCAAAGCGAACCACTCCAGGGCTGTATACTCACACGCAAAGCGAACCCAGCGAAACAATACAAACAATCAGCCACCGTCGGGCTGTGTTCATATTGCGCGGATTCAATGGATCATTTTCCTCCCATCCTACACTATACGCTGCATTATCAATTGCCACCTCGGCCTCGTCGACGTCATGGCGGCCAACACTGACGCCGTCATTCAATGACCAACTGCGCTCCAGTTGCCCGGATGCCACTGATCTTGAAGCACTCGAGCGCTGTTTCTGGAGCGGTGCGCCGCGTTCGCCATCAGCAATAGGGGACGTTATCGGGGCAAAATTTACATCCTCGGATTGGGAGGGGTCGATTCCGTCGTCGTTCCTACTGGGTGATTCAGAGCCCATGGGGTGTGTGATTTTCTCATTGAGGTTGGGATGAGATGCATCTGCACTCGACCGCGGAGACATTATTAATGGGCGAGCGATCAATGATCAAGCTTGGGATTGCATCTGCAATGTCTTTGTGTCAGCGATGAAGTAGCTCTGAATGTAAAACAATAGCATTGCTCCGGGGCTACTGACTGGTGAATATGTGAATTATCTTGCCTTACGAAGAAAGTCGGAGGAATTGGTCTTAGCGTCTAAAATCGGCGTTTGGATGCTGAGCTGATCAATCAAAAAGACCCCGTAGACGATTCTTTTTTCTTCGCCAAGTGATAGTATCCCGTATAGTTGATGGGTTCATAGAACTGATAATAATGTCCATGTCTATAAGGCTATTTTCGAGCCTACACTGAATCCTACGATATTCATATACTTCAACCCATTGTACTTTTGCATTCTCGATTCATGGGTGTAGGTGTAGGCATGCATTTGACGCCAAGAGGTATATATCATGCATGCCTCACGTGGCAGCGTTGAAAACGTTGAGAACGTTGTTATGCCATGCGACGACTACATACGTGTATATGTATGTATAAGGTTGAAATTTTCCGTTTTAGAACAGTTCGAAGTCTAGCTACAGTGCACACATCTATCAACACACAAACACATGAAGTCTGCTTTGAGATAGGGATATGTTCAATTAAGCTATAGCTAACACTACTACGCAACAGCGGAAAGATTCATCAACATCGCTCCAAAAGGACCACAAAGTGTCCAAACAAAAATCCCAACAAAAGGTAATAACCAAAGTCCTGCTTCTCGAAGCCCCAAACACCTCATTGTCATTCAATGATATTCCCAAAGCAAAC
Organism: Penicillium sp. IBT 31633x; assembly: GCA_028827885.1. Classification (NCBI taxonomy): domain Eukaryota; kingdom Fungi; phylum Ascomycota; class Eurotiomycetes; order Eurotiales; family Aspergillaceae; genus Penicillium; species Penicillium sp. IBT 31633x. The sequence continues at coordinate 1,298,502 of JAPWDP010000002.1, forward strand.
ACCGAATCTCAAAGTGAGATAATCCATAGAACCATCCCAAAGTTGAGCTGTACAAGAAGTAAAAAATGCGCCAGTAGATCCCAGATGCTTTTTAGTCAAGAGGAATTCCTCTACAGAGCTTGGCTGAGCTGGCTCATGGTACCAGCGGCATTCTCCTCAGCCCAGGAGCCCCAAAGTGCCTGCTTGCCACGAATCGTAAGGGGACCACCAATAGACTTGGCCCCCTGGTCAACCTGGACAGCATCTTTCGTGGCCAGCACCAAAACTTCGAAGAACATCTTGGTGGCATCGGCCTTGCTGGACCGCTGCTCGGGAAGGAGATCCTGGAACAATACGCTCTTCTTCTTCTCAGCGGCTGAGTCACCAAGCTTCTCGCGGAGGATGTGTACAGCGTGTTTGGTGCCCATGGAGACCGGCTCGGTATCCACAGGGTGGACAATGGTATCGTCCAACTCGTCCATGGGCTGGTTCATGCCATCATCGTCACTCAGGTGCAAGACTTGCTCTTCATCGTCTCCGGGGAACTCAATCTCAGAGCGCTGGTTCATGGTCGTGTCGAGAGCAATGCCCTCATCGATGGGAACGATAGCTTCCTCGTCGCCAAGCTCCAAAGCAGGGACATCAGCGGCAGCCACATCCATATCAGAGATTCCGCTGTCGCGCTTGCGCTTCAGCTCGCCGGCCTTTTTCACGGAATCCAAAGAGAGCATGCCACGCAGCTCAGGGGCCCATCCACGTCCGCGGTCCTCGCCAAACACACTAGACACAAAGTCGCCATTCTGCTGTCTAGTCATGAGAGTGAGCAGGACGGGATCACGGGGCAAGAAAGAGGCGGGCTTCAAGATCGAAGAACGATCATTCTGCTGATCCTTGATCTTGGAGCTGGAAATTGCGACTTCTTTGTCAAGTCCCATGAGTTTCTGGCGCTTGGTACGCTGGCCTTGGTGGGCGGCAACAGCATCCGGGGTAGCAGAAACATCACGGTTGAATTCCTCTTCAAGCTGATTCATCTGATCAGATCCAGCATCAGAGAGGGGACTTTCCGAGTCACGTTCGAATCGATTGTCGGCAGCGCGAGGGGTCTCGATACCAGCGATCTCGTCATCGTTGGCAAAGTCTACAGGGCCATCCAGTAACAGGTCATTCAAATTGTCGTGGCCGTCATCGGCAAGATCCATCTTGTCGAGGGCGGCATCATCTCCGAAATCCAGATCCAGATCGTCGGCGTCATTGAGTTTCCCAGCGTCACTGAAAAGATCGTCCTCCACGGGACGAGGCGCGGGGGCGTCTCGACCTATTTCCATTGTTGAATCATTTCGAAGTCCGAGAGGCAATTCATCCTCGCCCAGATCAAGATCAACAAGAGAAGGGTCTTCGAGGCGTCCGGGTTCCTGAGAAACAGAGCGGCGGAAGCTACTATCAGGGAGAAGTTGGCTTCCAAAATCCATGCCGCCAGGCCGCTTGCCAGCGGGCTCCAGGTCGAGAGTTTGAGGGAAAAGTAGAGACGTATCAAGGCTGGTAAAGAGATCAGATTCAGTGAGCACATCGGGGAGGGTGATTCCCCCCGGAGCGACGACAGTCGACGCCAAGTCGTTGTTGTTTGTGAGACGGAAGGCCTATTGTATGATTAGACTGAGCTGGGCAAACATCACTTGAAGGGATTGCTTACCATTTTAATTTTCATCAAAGCTTCATTGCAATCGTCAAGGAGGTAACGAGCCTTGCGACTGTAGATTCGAACCACGCCCAGCAACAACTGGCCACTCAGTCGCAGAGCCATGGGAGCTTGGCCCTGGTCGACAATGGCATTAACGCTGCTCTCGATATCTGATTGCAAAATGTGCGACTTCGATAGTTTGCGTTCAATATTGGCTGACAGCCAAACGCGAGCCAGTGGCCCCGTTTTTGATAGAAGAGTCTCGGAATAGAACATGGTGTCTTTGTCGCAGTGGGGTACTATACAAAGTCTCTTGAAAAACTTGGTAGATTGGAAGACCCGCCCGGCGCGGGGGTAAGATGTAGAAGGGCGACGCGCTCAAGTCGGGAAAACAATGACTCGGGCGAAGACTCGCACTCGGTAATTGTAAGAAAAGGAGGTAAAGGATGTGACCAAAAGGATAAAACTAGTCTCACTTGATTGCCGAAATTTAAGACATCGAAGAACGATGGAAATGGCAAGGAGGTGTGTGCGCGAGGGATACCTTGGAGTTGGCTAAGAAACCAAGAGGAACGGAAGATGCGCGTCGGTGGGAATATCAGGTGCCAGTGGTCGCCGGGGTGGGGATTTTTGCTGATGTAATTGAGGGGGCTGGGAATGCGGTCACGTGCTATTTATAAACAAGAGGCAATTTGTTGAAGGGACACAGGTGGTTAACAATGAAATTTCATTGATAAAGCAAATTTATCTCCAAAGTTATCATATCCTTGTTGTAATTGCTAGAATCAACATGATCTCGATATCAAGATACTCAGAAACCTCGTAGAGAATCTATTGTATGGGTTCAACGGTTTCTATACTGCCCTACACGTGATATATGCAAGTTGTGCTAGTCTTGATGCGTTGTCCGGATAAACTCCCTACCCGGAAGGCTAAGCCGCAACGGGTAAAGCATCATCATGGGATTTGGCCTGTTCAAAGTGGACCTTGATTTCGTGAACAGGATTATTTTGCGGTTTGATTTATAGCAGAAGGTATTTTCGCGAGTGGATTGGATTTTTGGTCTCAAGGTCACTTGTCAGTCCCCTGTTCATCGTTGACCGACTTGCGCCAACTCCGCAAATCCACCAGTCGGTCTGGCCCCCGTGTGAAGCTGCTGCCAGATCGCATCTAACGTACATTGTCGCAGCAGAATCAATTCTTATCCAGCCGGGATGAGAACCACTTCCCAACATATTTAGCATTCTACTCTATCGCCTCTATTGCATCCATCAAAGCATGAACAATGTCAAGGTCGGCGACACCTTCATTACCTTTGCATAATGCATCAAACACCGATTTCCTGCGGCCGCCCTCCACAACGCCTATAACCGGACGGCCAAATGCTCCTTCGTCGGTAAGTACGCTATTACTGTACTCTGTGGGCTATACATTGCCTCCCCTCCTCGGCGCCTTTGGACAATGGAATTTCTAACACGCGGTCCTGCTTTCTTTCAGACATCCACGTCAACATATTCGTTGCTCGAGCCTCATGAAACTGCCGAGCGACTACGAACTTCTCTTTTACACGGCTTAACACCCGCCGAGGCAGAGGTACGGTTAGCAAGAGATGGACCGAACGAGCTTCCCCACGAAGAGCCAGAACCTCTATGGCTACGATTTCTGAAACAATTCAGGGAGACCCTCATTCTCCTCCTTCTCGGTTCTGCTGTCATCTCATTTATAATGGGCAACTATGACGATGCCATCAGCATTACCCTTGCGGTAACAATTGTCGTGACAGTGGGCTTCATTCAAGAGTACCGTTCGGAGAAATCGTTGGAGGCGTTGAGCCGGCTTGTACCCCATTACGCTCATTTGATCCGTGATCTGCCAACAGCTCCCTCTATAGCCGTTGAGAGTGGCGGTACACCTCCACTGGATTATGGAAAAGAGATGGACGAACTTCGGATTAAAAGCCCAGGCTCGGCGTCAGCCGCGATCAAGGCTTCTTCAACCGTCCCCGCGAACGAACTTGTGCCTGGGGATTTGGTTCTCTTCACTACGGGCGACCGTATTCCCGCCGATATTCGGATTACTGGTGCAACAGATCTCAGCATTGACGAATCAAATTTGACCGGAGAGAATGAGCCTGTAGCCAAGTATGCGGAAGCGCTGCGCAGCACATCCAACGGAATTTCGGCCATGCAAAAGGCAATAGAACCACCTCGATCACCTTTCTATGATGCGCCGGCTACCGGTGCGGTTGGTGCTGACATTCGATTGAATGAGCAGCACAACATCGCGTTCATGGGTACACTAGTCCGCTCTGGCTACGGTCAGGGCATCGTTATTTCGACTGGCGCCAAGACAGAGTTCGGTGCTATCTCAGCTTCGCTGCAAGAAATTGAAAGTCCCCGAACACCATTGCAGCTATCTATGGATCGCTTAGGTCAAGAGCTGAGTTATATCTCTTTCGGTGTCATTGGATTGATTGTGGTTATCGGTCTGGTGCAAGGTCGCAAACTTCTCGAAATGTTCACAATTGGCGTTTCGCTGGCTGTCGCAGCAATCCCAGAAGGCTTGCCTATCATTGTGACTGTCACACTCGCTCTTGGCGTCCTACGCATGGCTAAGAGGGGGGCGATCATGCGAAGACTCCCTAGCGTGGAAACTCTGGGTTCCGTCAATGTTGTGTGCTCTGACAAGACCGGCACCCTCACTCTTAACCACATGACAGTCACCAAGATGTGGCATTTCGACTGCCCAGAACCATTCGAGGTGCAAAAAGAAACGACCTCGGTGTTGCCTCCTGGCCCGGCAGCGCAGACAATCCTTCGCGTTGGTAACATTGCCAACAACTCTCGTTTGTCGCGTATGCATGCAAATTCGCCAGCCAGCGCATCTTCTGCGGCAGTGCTTTCCTCAACTCTCCACGGTGATTCGACTGCTGCCAAGAGTCGGTGGGTGGGTCAACCCACCGATGTGGCTATCTTAGATCTACTAGATATTTTGGGAGAAGACGATGTGCGCGATCGTATCAGCGATCGCGTTCATGAAACTCCGTTCAGCTCTGAGCGCAAATGGATGGGTGTTGTCATCGGCAGTTCTAGCCCATATGGAGGTTCCAATGTTGCTTACATCAAAGGTGCTCTCGAACAGGTCCTACTACGATCGGACACTTATCTCACCAAGGATGGCCGGGAGGTCATTCTAGATGAGCCGCGTCGCCAAATTATTCGAGAAGCAGCCGAGAAAATGGCATCGGAAGGCCTTCGGGTCCTCGCCTTTGCCAGTGGGGCTATTCGGGATACGTCTAGAGGTAACAGAGGCTTTGGTAGCCGGTCCCCGAAGCTCGCTCAGGAAGGTGGTGATGATCGATACCACGGCTTGGTCTTTGCTGGGCTGGTGGGTATGAACGATCCGCCGCGTAAAGATGTGCACAAAGCTATTCGACGACTGATGTCTGGTGGAGTCAGGATCATTATGATTACTGGCGACGCCGAGACAACAGCTGTGGCCATTGCAAAGCAACTTGGAATTCCAGTCAATACTTCCCCAACTGCGCATTCAGTCATTCGAGGTGATGAGCTTGATCGTATGACTGCTGCCGAGCTCGCTCAAGCAATCTCGACAGTCTCGATCTTTGCCCGTACGAGCCCAGACCACAAAATGAAAATTGTGAAAGCACTTCAACTCCGCGGCGACGTGGTTGCCATGACTGGTGACGGCGTCAACGATGCGCCTGCTCTGAAGAAAGCCGACATCGGTATCTCCATGGGCAAGCTTGGCACCGATGTTGCTAAGGAGGCAGCGGACATGATTCTGACGGACGACGATTTCTCAACCATTCTTCGGGCGATTGAACAGGGCAAGGGTATCTTCTATAACATTCAGAACTTCATCACGTTCCAGCTTAGTACCAGCGTGGCTGCACTCAGTCTTGTACTGGTCAGCACCACTCTTGGCTTCAAGAATCCGCTGAACGCTATGCAAATCTTATGGATCAGTGAGTGACCTGCATCTAATCCCATCTTCCGAATTCCACTAACAATCTTTCCAGATATTCTCATGGACGGCCCTCCCGCCCAGTCCCTCGGCGTAGAACCCGTCGACCCCAGCATCATGAACCGCCCGCCACGATCCAAGACAGCTCGTGTCCTGACGAAACCACTCATCCAGCGTGTTCTTACCTCAGCAATGATCATCATGATTGGTACATTGTCCATCTACATCCACGAAATGGGTGATATCACCGACGGAACCCCAATCGGCAAGCGCTCTCGCATCGTCACCGCCCACGATACCACCATGACATTCACATGCTTCGTCTTGTTCGACATGTTCAACGCGTTAACCTGCCGCAGTGAAGGCAAGTCCATCCTGCGTGGCGAAATGTCGCTGTTCGGAAACAAGATGTTCAACTACGCCGTTCTCGGGTCCTTGGCCGGCCAGGCCTGCGTGATCTACCTGCCATTCCTGCAGCGTATCTTCCAGACGGAAGCTCTTGGCTTCGGATCCCTGTTTAAGCTTGTTTGCATTGCTAGTTCCGTGTTCTGGGCGGATGAAGGACGCAAATACCTACATGCAGTCCGTCGTCGGCGCGGAGTGGGCTCGGGTTATAGCACCAATGTCTGATCGACTGATGCAATGATTGCATTGGTCGGATGGCCTGTTACGATTTTAGAGGTGTCCCATGATACAGACATGTGTAGTTTATCATTTTTGGATTTATATCCCCTTATACATAATAGAATCGTCAATGATTGACATATATATTGTCTTTCCATCGTTCATTTGCGGGTATTTTGTGAGACTTAGATATGTTCAGTGGCGTCAATAGCAGGTACAATGCACATATCATCTCGAATGTGAAGGTTAGGAATAGCATTTGCCTATTGTTGGGATCTAGTTCATGTCCTCTTTCTCCCAGAACTCGAATTCTAGTGTTTCCCACCACTTTCCCCTGACAGACATACATGTATCCACGGAGGTAGCACTTTATCCCTTCCAAGCTTCTTCCTCATACAAACTATCTTCATCATTCATCGAACTCAGACTGCTTCTTTTGTACTATTATTTAACAGGCAGTGGCATCACCGATGTGGTCTTCGTCGAAATTATTCAAGAGACGGACAATGTGGCCCTGTACCGAGCCCATTGACAAGCCAGAGACTATATGATTAAGATGGTAAGTGAGGAATTTATCCATACTTACCACGGCCTGACCAATCTCATAGTTCCCTCGTTATAACCCAGAGGGGTGGGACCTACCGCTCCGCTCGAATGACCGCTTCAAAAACTGAGAGCCATGCATTTATCCGTCGTTCCGCCCGTAGATTCCTGTGAACGATGATCTATGTCTGATTTCTACCTAATGGGGTGGTTGAGGATATTGATGCTGAGGCAAAGGGTTGGCAGTCATCTCTTAGAAGCCCTAAGGACGACAAGCCTGATACGTTTGGTCCTAAAACCCGCCAAAACCTTCTTGTGGAATATGTTCCGGTGGAATCAGATCTCTACTTCATTATACAGAGCAAAGTTCCGGTCAAATTGCTGGGATAATCTATATGGATCTCTATGTTGATCTATGATCGGATACTCCCAATTGATCATGGACTTGCTCAGCTTTGCCAACGAAAAATACTTAACGGCTTCGTTTGTGGAGCGCTGGTAGGTTTACCAGCGCCATTTGTTCCTGGCTTTTCTTGCAATATAGAGCAGAGCGCAGGAACTAGGCAAGTATAAGAAGACGCGGGATTTCGATAACCTATGATTTCCTGGTCGATTCCATTGATTGTATCCTCTTTACATATGCGATGGCTGAGAGCATGCTCCTATATCCACGATATATACCCGTAGAACAAGTAAAGCAAATTGCGACTTACGTTCGCACATTATCGGATTCGATAGCCATTGATGGGTTTTCTACTTGCCCTTGCGTACTGAGGTAACTCCTAAATACAGACAGCTGTAAACCTGTAGGATTCTATAGGGACAGTATAGTTCTGGAGGGTTGCAGAATGGGTCATTTGGTTACATTGTATACTTGGGCAAAATGGTTTACTGATATCTAAGTATTGTTTCACTTTCATGTTCCTGTCCAATTGAATATAATCAACTATCTGTTAATGATTTGAATACGTGAGAAGTAAAAAAGAGCATTCTTCAATGCTTGTGAAGAAACAAAAAATGATGACCGACGCAGGGATCGAACCTGCAATCTCTTGATTCGTAGTCAAGCGCCTTGCCATTGGGCCAGCCGGCCGTGTTGTTATGATAGCCGAGTTTTAATGTAAATTATAATCTTTATCACCAAGGCTTGAAGATAATTAAGTGTATATTGGCACACGTGGAAACCAGACTTTCTGAAGATGGGTCCTGAAGGAACAAAGCAGAAAAATGCTTGGCCTTGGATGTGGACATATCCTTTCAGCTATAGATCCACAACAATTATTTGAACGTATTCTACTTTTTTACCTTATTCCACCATATTGTAATCTTGTTATATTATCCTTTGTTCTCTTTTGATAGTCACACCGTATGTACAACATGAGAAATATGAAGTCAGATTAATGTGGTATGTTGGACTCCGTACTTCGTACGAGTACTCAGTTCTAAAGTTAGCATTGCCGTGAATACTCCGAGTTCGTAGGCGAAGAACTGTTCTCGGCCCAGATCGCAGAGGCTGAAGAGCTAGTCCCGCTGAAACGGACGCTAACGCCGGTACTACTGTAGAAGAATCTTCTAAGGCAAAATCTGGGTGGATATGTTCTGTACGTTGTTGTTGTACAAGGTATTGTACCTTACTGATTTTGGCTATCTGGAACGGGACAATTAGATTAACAGCGTTCCAGCATAGAATGTACAACATCTATATTAACGTATGATTAATATATATCTTGATCGTACAATATACATACATAGACCTCCTACTAAGACAGAACAAGTATACAGAACAAACTCCGGCATCGGTACTTTCAAGGCGAACCCGAACGCGGCATGAATCCTGCCCGACCCGGGATCGGGAAAACGCGGAAAACCCTTAAGGACCTTATCTGTCGCCAATCGTTGACTCGTCCCACATCGAGACACTAAGACCGAAACGGAAAGGCTTGGCTTGCGGCCGAGCCCCACTTAGCGTGAGTGGCAATTTGGCTTTATCTGTATCCAATCAAATCCATCAGATTCCAGCGTCACTCGTCCAATTGCTGGTGGCGGATAGGAATTTGATGGAATTTGATACTCTCGAGATATCCGAGATAAGCTCACTTCTCTCCCGGCTTCGAACTCCACGATGGACTCAGATTGTACTCCAGAGGCACACTGGGGTACCTGCAGACTAACGTTATGCTGATAGGCTATCTATGTACTCCGTTAGATCTTAGATCGAGTTATCCGTGAAGAAGTTAAGTCTATAAGTATCTGTGTAGAACCCAAGTGAAAGAGTGGAATCCACTTCCCTGGAATCCCAGGAAGTATTCCCCGGTGCCAGTTTACGAATGATACCTGGGTACGGAGTACATATTGGGGATGTACTGATGTACTAATGTACCAATGTACTACGTATGGGAGTACACTGGAACGTTCAAGGCCGATCTAATGGTGTCAAACGGACAACGTAAGATATCGGGTCACAAACAAGAGCACCAAGATTTGCTATGGATGTTATCAGGGAAATCCATGGCACTGTGTCTCGCCACCTTCGATTTTGTAGATGGCGGCTCTCTACGCCGGTATGATGAGATTTCATGACGATGCGAATAAAAAACAGAATTGGTGGGAGAGCATACAGCATCTGTATGCAAAGGGCCAATCTGAGGAATATGGGGAAGTCTGATTAAGGGGATTATCCCATTGCTATTGTCACAATCTCTGACCAAACCTTTTTTTGCCCTTTCCCCGATTTTCTCCTCGTCTTCCCATTTAATTCAATTGAAATTGGAAATTGGAAATTGAAATTGAAATCGAAGAAAGAAACAGCGTTTATTTTATCTTTTTTTTTTCTCTCTCTTACCTATCCTGACCAGATTATTGTCTTTTTTTTTTTTCGTTTGCTTACCATCGCCCTTGATTTGGAAGGGACCCACTGGTGTCGATCCGACTTATCTCTGTATTTTTTGGCTCTCGGCACTAAGAACACGGTTTTTATATTACTTGGGGATCCCCCGTGGCGAAATTCTTCTCTCTCCAGATTCGATTCTTTGGGAATTCATCTTCCTTTTCTTTCCTCTTTTCACCCAGAGAGCTTCGAATTGAGACTTCTCTGACCATCTAACGCACCTTCCATATAACTTCGAGCTTCGAGCTTCGAGCTTCACATTACCATGGCGTTCAACGGGAAAGCCCCGTACGCCCCGAACTATGCTTCTTACGACTGGGTTGGAGCTCCCGCGAATTACGATCTCTCGACCAACACAGACTTGGGTGGCGATTCCCGTATGTGTCTATCCTGGGATCCTGAGCAGTATCAGTCTCAGTATCAGTCTCTAACATTCCTTCTCATCTAGGCGTTGAAAATGTCAACAAATGGTTCCAATCCGGTGACCAGGCCTACATCATTGTGGCCTCGGCCATGGTCATGATCATGATTCCTGGTCTCGGCTTTCTATACTCAGGATTGGCTCGCCGAAAGTCCGCTCTCAGCATGATCTGGGCCTGTATGGCTTCCTTGTCTGTTGTGACATTCCAATGGTACTTTTGGGGTTATTCACTTGCTTTCTCGCCGACCGCAACCAATGGTTTCATTGGCAACTTGCGTAACTTTGGCTTGATGAAGACTCTAGCTGATCCGAGCCCTGGTTCTCCACTGATTCCTAACTTGCTCTTTGCTTTCTATCAGGTATGACGGAACATTGACCCCTTAGATCTGGATCTCTGCTAGTTTGTTTATATGCTGATGCTGATGGTCCTTCTTTAGATGCAATTTTGTGGTGTCACTGCAGCTATCGTTATGGGAGCTGTGGCTGAACGTGGTCGACTTCTTCCCGCCATGGTTTTCGTCTTCATCTGGGCTACTATCGTTTACTGCCCGCTAACTTGCTGGATCTGGAACTCCAACGGCTGGGCATACAAATACGGTGTTATGGACTACGCCGGCGGTGGTCCCGTCGAAATTGGTTCCGGTTTTACAGCTTTGGCCTACTCGATGGTCCTCGGTCGCCGACAGGAACGCATGATGCTCAACTTCCGCCCGCACAACGTCTCGCTCATCCTTCTTGGTACTGTCTTTCTTTGGTTCGGCTGGCTCGGATTCAACGGTGGCTCATCGTTCGGAGCTAATCTGCGCGCAACAATGGCCTCCTGGAACACTAACTTGACCGCCGCCTTTGCTGCCATCACTTGGGTTCTGCTTGATTGGCGCCTGGCTCGCAAATGGTCAATGGTAGGCTGGTGTTCCGGTACTATCTCCGGACTCGTTGCTGCAACTCCTGCTTCTGGCTTCATTTCTCCCTGGGCCAGCGTGATTCTCGGTGTCGTGACCGGCATTGTGTGCAATTACTCCACCAAGATCAAGTACTGGATCCGTATCGACGACTCTATGGATGTGTTGGCTGAGCACGGCATCGCCGGAATCGTCGGCCTGATCTTCAACGCCCTCTTCGGTGACGACGCCATCGTCGGGCTGGACGGCGTCAACACCGGCAGCGGTGTCGGCGGCTGGGTTATCCACAACTATAAGCAGTTGTACATCCAGATCGCCTACATCGTCGCTACCGCTAGCTACGCCTTTGTTATGTCCGCCATCATCGCTTACGGCATCAACGCCATCCCAGGATTGAACCTGCGTGCTTCCGAGGAAGCAGAGCTGCTCGGCATGGATGACGACCAGCTGGGCGAGTTCGCCTACGATTACGTTGAGGTCCGTCGTGACTACCTCGCCTGGACCCCACAGAACCACGATCAGCACGAAGACGGCCACCATATTCCTGCCGCGCAGCGCTACGGCATCGGCGAGCACAGCGAGATGATGCTCGGAGGTCCACCTCGCGAGATAATGCTCGAGGGCCACTCCCCACCCAATGGTGAGACCAGCCAGAGTAGCCGCGGCGGCAGCGAAGGTGACATGGCTTTGCACGAAGTCAAGATCGCTCCTACTCCTCGCCAAGCTGCTGAGGAGAATCATCTTCATACACAGCAGGGTGCTGAACCCATTGTGCTACAGCCGGTGAACGAGAAGACGGAGAACTAATCAGTACCACAATATTCCCCCGTCTCTTATTTCTCTTCTTCCGCGTTCTCTTTTGCATGGCATACATTTTGCATACGCCATTTCGTCCAGCCAGCTTTGCCTTTTTTTTTTGTTTTTCGCGTTTTCACTTCTTCATCTCGATATCCCTTGAGCGTGTTTACTTTTCTTGCAACTAAAAGCCTGGGGCTTTTACTATACCTCTTAACTTATCCGACTGTCTCGATATCACCTCTACCACCATCTCTCTACCACCGACTTCACATACCCTTTACCTCTACCTAACCTCCCATCATCTATCATACCTTCCTACCTCACTCCCAATGAATATCATCACTTCCAATTACAAATACTTCTTGCACCTGGAAAAAAGCAACTTGAAAAATGGTCTACATTGGTCCAGCATTCCATCGGGCTGTTTCCATGACTTCTCCTAATCGGGAGATTAAACTGTTTGTACGTGTATACAAATTGCTTCGGTCCACTGCGAAGAGAACATTTTGATTTCTGCCTGTTTCCTCCTTTTGCCATTGCAGTATAGAGCGAGACAATTTGATTTAGATACCTATTACTTATTATTGCACTTATCCTTCTCAATGCTAGCTTCTAAATACCCGTAGATAAAAACTTCCATATAAAGGATGTCTTGCTTGCGATACGTATCTAAACGTAATTACCTACAATCCAACATCACAAAACAATAAATACGAAAAAGAAAAAGACAAATTATTAACATATGTCAACAAGCGATCCAATCTATACAAAAAAAAAAAACACTCACCTCCTCACCATCCCCCTAACCCTAACCAAATCCTCCCTCCCAAGCCGATCAACAACCTCCGCCGCCTCACCCCCCTCCTCACCTCATCCCATTCATCCTCATCCATCCCCATAACAAGCGTCATCTGCACACACCGCGCAAAACTCTCCCGATGTCTATACCTCCCCGGCGCACCAGCAACATACCCCACATCAACAGCAGCACCAACCAACCCAGCAACATCCCTTTCGAGCCGCGCCGCGCCCAACGCATTAATCCGCGAATGATAAGACCACAACCTCTTCTCCAGCAAGCGAGCAAGATACGCAATCGATACGCCGAGGACGCGGTCGAAGGCGGTTGGGGTAAGGATTCGCGCGAGAGGAGTCATTAATTCGCCCCATGAGGACGCGAATCGAGGTTTGACTAGTTCTTTGCTGAAGGAGTCTTGGTCTGGGTCGTTGGTGGACGGAGTGTATTCTATATCGCGGAAGGAGTCTGCCAGGACGGGTCGGAGGCGTGGTTTTAGTATGTTGTTGAAGATTACTTGGATTCCGTCGGTTAGGAGGTCGGAGACTTTGCTTTCGAAGGTTGTTGCTAGTGTGCGGAGTGTTTGGTGGACTCTTTTTGCGGAGGTTGGGTTTGCGAATATACCGAGGAGATGGTCGGTTGCTTCTACTTCGGATTGGGTGGGGGTTGATTCTGTGGTTGGTGGGAGGGGGGTTTTGGAACCGGTGCTGTTTTGCACGATTCGTCGGATATAGTCGGTTCCTAGGTCTAGGTTGTTGATTTGGACTAGGAAGGAAATGGTTGTTTGTTCGGGGGTTGGCCGCCTTGGACGGGGGCGCGGGGGTAGCATTCGTCGCGCATTTTGCGTTGTGTCATGCCGATGAAGTCGGAGCCTAGAACGCGGGATAGAGTCGGGACTACGTTTGTCACGACTTCTTCTTGGGAGGTTGCTAGGGATTGTTGGATGACTTTGTTGACAATGTACATTATGTCGTCGACGGCTGATGTGATGTGAGGTGGGTCGGCTTTTAGCGGACGCTGGAGGTTCAGCGTCAGGCCTGATGGGGACTCGTCTAGTTGGAAGGCCTTCTCGACAGAGCGGCGGAAGAAGAATGTTGTCATTGCGTTGAAGGGGGCCACCAGGCGATCATTGATCTTCTGGGCGAGAGATGACTCTTTCAGGAAAGTTGGAAGCTCGAAACGCTTCTCGTCATCTACATCATCTTCACCCGAGGACTAGAGAAGTCGTTAGTGTTGATGCTTAGAAGCTGGCGGGGATTGCAACCCACATTACAGGTGTCGGCCAAGAACCGACAGTACAGTGACCATCTGCCCAGCATGATAGCCATCTCATTCAAAATACCATCGATTTCTTTCATGTCCACTCCCTCCTCGTCGGCCGCGGCGCTCGTCCCCATAGCAGGAGAGTGTGGGCGAGGCGGGCCGGGTCTCTGCGCGGGCAGGAAGCTCTGAACCAAGAAAGTGAAAGCATAGGATTTGATATCCATTAATTTGCGATCGACGTGTCTCTCATCGCCCCAGGTATCAAGAATGATACCACCTTGGACATCAGCCTCAACTTGCAGCCGTTCAATGACCCGTCCCATCTTCCGGGGCCCATAATGGTGCTCAACAAGGCCGCCATGACCATCGATAATCTGCGCAATATGCTCAAACAATTTGGTAAGCGCATTCGCGTAGAAGAATCCATCCTTAGTCTGCGCAGCCCCAGTAGCCCCATTGAGATTAGCCCGGGCCTTCGCCGCCACGCCCTGGCACACATAGCGGCCATAGACATCGAGGCCAACCTCAGAGCGACCAATGAGCGGGAAAAGCTTGAAAAAGCGCGTGATCTTAGCGCCGTCATTCTCCTTGACGGCCTTGTCAAACTCGCGCAGGAACAGTCCGCACAGCGACTCTGCAGCGTTGTCTAGCGTCACACTCGGTGGATCGGGAACCTCCGCGGTAGGGACCATTTCCGCAGCAAAAGCGCCATTTACCACCGATGGCGGGATCTGCGCTGCGCGGTGCAGATAGCTCGCGGCTTTTTCCCAGTCCTGCGGCGCACCCATGGACCCGGACACACCGAGCGCACATGCCCTGAGCTCAGCGACTTGCTCCACAACCTCCAGTGTGGCTTTGACCCGTGCCTGCTCGAGATCAAGCCGGCGGACGGCGCTGGAGATACGGTCAGCGGTACCGGCGGCTTCGGAGAGCATCCCATGGCTGATAGAGCGGGTTGTGCTGGCATGTGTTCCGAGGTTGGCGCGTAGCAGGTCTAGTCGGCCCAGCTCACGGGAGAGGTCTTTCTGTGAGGTTACTAGAGCATCGAGACGGGCGGTCACGGATGCTTCTTGGTTGTGAAGGTGGGACAACGTGGCTTTGATCTCGGCGACGGAGCTGGCATTGTAGATGTCGGGTTCTGGAGAAGGAGAGGTCTCTGTGGGTGAGACATTGGTGCTTGTAGTTCGTTGAAGCCCTGCATTATGCCCATTGGCAGTTGCAGCCATTCTGGGCGCCATTGGTTGTCGCAATGGGTGTCGTATGCTTTGTTGATGCCAAATACACCAGTAGGGGAGGGGGGCCGCGGGCGGTGAGGGGGGATTTTTACAGGTTCAGCTACAGCTACAGCTAGTAAGTAGACTGTCTACAATGAGACAGGGTTTGTTTGGGGCTTCCTATTTGCTGTAACAAAGAGAGCCTTGATTGAGCTGTGTACCTGTCTTGGATCCTTTTATGCTATTTCGTTTGTTTCTTTATCTGGCGCGTCCTAATGCGGTTGTGAATCAACCCGACGTCATTTTCCCCCACGCTCACGATTCCATATAAGTTTCCGCATTTGTTGTTCCCTTGCAAAACTCCTTGTCTATCAATCTATTGATCGTTCTTGTCTCCTGGGAGTCTTGATATTTCAACTTCGCGCTGTCGCGTTCTCGGTTTTCATCAGACGTAACCCCAGACATCAAAACCATTCTTGCGCCATGGGCAACGAAGAGTCGACCATGGTGGACAACAGCTCCGCGCCTTCGGTGCTGGAGTCGCGCAACATCGAGGCTGTGGCCAAATACATCAACGAGCATAACGTGAAGAAAGTTGTGCTCATGGTAAGCTGCGATTGTCCCATATCAAATTGCTCCATCCAAGCTAACCAGCATCTAGGTGGGAGCTGGCATCAGCACTTCAGCAGGCATCCCAGATTTCCGCTCCCCTGATACAGGGATCTACGCCAACCTAGCCAAATTGGATTTGCCAGAGCCTGAAGCAGTCTTTGATATTGGATTCTTCCGGCAGAACCCCAAACCATTCTATGCATTGGCGCATGAGCTGTACCCTGGACGCTATCGACCCACGGTTGTGCATTCATTCATCAAATTGCTTCACGACAAGGGCATGCTCTTGAAGCACTTTACTCAAAACATTGACTGCCTTGAGCGCCAGGCAGGTGTGCCAGGTGATAAGATCGTCGAGGCTCATGGAAGCTTTGCGTCACAGCGCTGCATTGAATGCAAGGAGACTTTCCCCGATGGAGAAATGCGCCAGATGGTGTCCAAAGCCGATGTTCCTCACTGCCAGAAGTGCAACGGCCTCGTCAAACCCGACATCGTGTTCTTCGGCGAAGCTTTACCGTCCGGCTTCTTCGATAACCGCCACCTGCTGGACGATGCGGATCTTTGCATTGTTATGGGAACCAGTCTGTGTGTTCAGCCATTTGCCAGTCTGCCCGCCATGGTTCCCGACGGGGTACCCCGCGTACTCATCAACCTGGAGCGTGTCGGCGGCCTTGGATCGCGCAAGGACGATGTGTTGATGATTGGAGACTGTGATGCTGGAGTGCGCCAATTTGCAAAGGCCCTGGGATGGGAAGAGGAATTGGAGGCACTGTGGGAAGCAACCAACCCAGACCCCAAGGCGAGGGCGGCAGAGAATGCACCCCAACGTATCCGAGACGAACGGCTGCAGGACGAAGTGGACCGACTCGCGGAGGAAGTAGATCGCACTCTGGGGTTGACAGATGCGTATCAGAGCAAGGTGCGCGAAAAGCTGGAGTCACACGAGACACAGGCACACCGCCAGTCTGTGGAGGGTCTCGCCCATGTTTTTCCCCCATCTGGCGCGTAAGCTGTCACATTGAGCGGCGTTACGATTTTCATGAATGGAATGTCCAGTACTTAGCTTCATACGTACCATGTTTCTTTATCTCAGCTTCGCTTTTATGGGGGCGTTCCGAGTCAGGCTCCGTGAATTTCAGTCCGGGTTTACTGGTGGTTGTGATTGGCTGGTTTATTACTCGGGGCATTTATTGAGCAGTCCATGCTCGGTTCATACTCAATGGAGAACTCGGCGCAATACATGGTATGTAGTTTACTAGTTCATTTGTGAATTCCGAGGTTTACCCCGTGGTGGCCCTGAGCATGTCTCTTAGTCCCAAAGTTGCAATCTCTCTAAAACCCTAGTCGGTGGCGCTTTAGACAAGTAGAGATGGTTTAGATCAGCACTAAGTAACCCACATGCGAATTTTTTTTCCAGAACATTGCATTTTGGTCGAGCCATTCTCTACTCTTGGCCCTTCTCATCATACCATGCCTAGGTAAGTCTGATCGACATCTCCTAGGCTCTTTCCGTAGCATGTGAGGGTATCTCTCGAGACAAAGACCCGTGTTTAAGCCGTGAGACTAGACCATGTATGTTGCACATAGGTTCGCACCGAGATAGGTAACAATATAGAAGGTCGGAGACTTCGAAAGGACGAGAAGATGCACAAGCAGCAACGTTGCCTGCATGGGATAACTAGACCGCCTCGGTACGGAGTACACCTTCAGTACTAATGCACCGACATTCTGATTGATCCGGGTAAGGGCAATGCTGTTTGCACTTGTGCATGCACGGCTATTGATGTCTCCCAATATGCCCCATACGTTGTAGACAGGGCAGGTTACTGTGCCTGGGCATTTCCACAGGGTCACATGGGTTACCTGACCAAGGGTTCCTAATTGGGGGCTGACTCAGCCGCTCTCCAGTTTCCCAGTTCGGGAGTTCAATGACACCAGACCTTGGGGAACCCCACAACAGAGGTCAACTTAGTGAGATGCAATACTCAGCAAATCTGGGCTATCCAGAGACTCATCTTAGTCGGAGAAAAGAGCGACAAGAGGTAGGAACGAGAGTAAGAAAGGGGAATGTCAGGTGAAGGAAAAGCCAATTACTTACATGCCTGCCACATACATTATGTAGATATTCTGTTGCTCCGATACATCATAGACCAGTGTGATACATAATACTCACCATAATATGTTGTAGAAAGATGCCTACCAAAGTACGAAGTACTCCGTACACTATATATAGTCCCTATAGTTAACGTGGAGCATGCAAGTCAACGCGAGCGCCAAGACAACGCTGATCCTGTTTGACCGCCGATCGCAACGATTGAAGTCATTCTGTGGTCAAGTCAATGGACAAAGGATATGTAGTTTCTTCCGGATTTCACCGCTTGTTATGTTGTTTTCAATTTAAATAAGAGCGAAAACAGAGCCCTAAATTCCCCCTTGATTCAATATTTTACTAAACTCCCCAATTGAGAACCGATTTCGTCCACCGCAACCAAATCCAGCAAGTCAATCTTAAGGTTGCCCCACGTTGAGATTCATATCGTCATTTCCCTCCATTCTTTCCTCTCTTAACATTTTCCCCTCCACAAATATTCAGCTTCATAACACAATTCATCATGGTCGGACTTGGCCCTAAGCACCCACCGTCCCGCAAGGGTGAGAGAGGCTCTTCGAATCCCTGCTACTGTACTAATTATATGGCACAGGGTCCATGCACGAGCTGCCCCAGAACTTGCTGGGGCCGATTAAGGACTTTGAGCAGGCTTTCACAGTAGACCGCGCCAGGCTCAAGCAGGTTGTTAACCACTTCGTCAAGGAGCTTGAGAAGGGTAAGTGCTTTGTTTATCCCCAGCTCCCCCGGTTTCCAAGTCAGCCCGTAGCTAACAAACATCCATCGATAGGCTTGACCGTCGAGGGCGGCAACATTGTAAGGACAACATTATCTCCAGAGCTCAATGCCGCATTTACTGACCGAGTAAAATAGCCCATGAATGTCACCTGGGTCCTGGGTTTCCCCGATGGCAACGAACAGGGAACATACCTGGCCCTCGATATGGGCGGCACCAACCTGCGTGTTTGCGAAATTACCTTGAGCGAGCAGAAGGGCGCCTTCGATATCACACAATCCAAGTATAAGATGCCGGAGGAGCTGCGGACTGGCACTGCCGAGGAATTGTGGGAATACATCGCCGACTGCTTGCAGCAGTTCATCGAGACTCACCACGCGGACGGACACCCCTCCAACCTGCCTCTCGGTTTCACTTTCTCCTACCCCGCCACCCAAGAGTATATTGATCACGGTGTCCTGCAGCGCTGGACCAAGGGCTTCGACATTGACGGTGTCGAGGGCCAAGATGTGGTTCCCCCTCTGGAGGCGATCTTGAAGAAGCGGGTATGCTTAGCCTGGGGAGGATTGTGTTTTATCGTACAGGCATCAGAGGACTGACATACTTCTAGGGCCTTCCCATTAAAGTCGCTGCTCTGATCAACGACACCACCGGTACTCTCATTGCTTCCGCTTATACTGATTCTGCGATGAAGATCGGCTGCATTTTCGGTACCGGCGTCAACGCCGCATACATGGAGAACGCAGGGTCCATTCCAAAGCTCGCCCATATGAATCTGCCCGCCGACATGCCCGTGGCTATCAACTGCGAATACGGAGCCTTTGATAATGAGCACATTGTGCTCCCCCTCACCAAATACGATGAAATCATCGACCGCGACTCACCCCGCCCCGGCCAGCAAGCCTTCGAGAAGATGACCGCTGGTTTGTACCTCGGCGAGATCTTCCGTCTCGCTTTGATTGACCTGATCGACAACCAACCCGGTCTGATCTTCAACGGCCAGGATGTCTCCAAGCTGCGCAAACCCTACCTGCTTGACGCTTCCTTCCTCGCCAACATTGAGGAAGATCCTTATGAGAACCTCTCCGAGACTCTGGACCTCTTTGACCGCACACTGAACATTCTCCCAACGCAACCGGAGCTTGAGTTGGCCCGCCGTCTCGCCGAGCTGATTGGCACACGTGCTGCTCGCCTGTCCGCCTGCGGTGTCGCCGCTATCTGCACCAAGAAGAACATCGAGTCCTGCCACGTCGGTGCTGACGGCTCCGTCTTCACCAAGTATCCTCATTTCAAGGAGCGTGGTGCCCAGGCTCTTCGCGAGATCCTCGACTGGGCCCCTACCGAGAAGGACAAGGTCTCTATTATGGCTGCTGAGGATGGATCGGGTGTTGGTGCTGCCTTGATTGCTGCCCTGACTCTCAAGCGTGTCAAGGCTGGCAACCTGGTCGGTATCCGTAACATGGCTGACATGAAGACCTTGATTTAAGCAGGTCTGGTCTCCCAGTGGGGACAGTAAAGTGTCACTGGCTTCGGGCCTATATTGAGTATACTAAATAAACCCTTCTACATTACTACATGATGGGTTAGAGTACCTTCTTTTGAATTACGTTCATGCCACGATATGGTTGGGAGGTTTGATGGAAGGATTAAACGATATATCGATTTTTGCATTTTGCCATTCAGAGCTCGTGAATAGAATCAAGTGCTGGTGGTAGATTAGGTAGTATATACCAACGAGACCAATGATCAATGCACCAAGCAGGTTACTATTGTCTGTTAGGGAAGGCAAGTCGTAAACAGCGAGCAAAGAGCATAACAATACTCCATTATTCTACCTCGACATGATCCTAAACACAATAGCAGAACATCATATAGTACCACACTCACCTGCAACCCAATCCCAATGGTATTAAACAATCCATCCAGACTCAAAATCCCCAAACAAACCACAACCCCTAAACCCCCGAATCCTTCTGCCCAATATCAAACGCCTCATCATAAGCAACCCACGAAGCACAATTCTCCTCCAACCCCTCCCGATCAATCAAAGCCTCAATCTCCCCCTCCCTCTCCAGGAACTGCAACGCAAACCCCTCATCCGTATGCCACCCAATATGACAATGCATCAACCAAGCCCCAGGATTATCCGTCTCAAACCCAATCAACAAATACCCATTCCCAACCAACATAGCCGTATCCCTCCTCGGCGGATTAACAGTCTGAACCCGTCCATCCCACGGATTCGATCCCTGAGCCAGAACAAAGAAATCATGTCCATGCAAATGAATCGGATGCGCAACAGGGATACTCGTATTAATCATGAGATATACCCACTCATGCGCACCCGGTAATTCAATCACACCACTGGACTTCGTAAAATCCGGCGTCTCCTCGCTAGCGAATAATTGTTGCAATGTTGGATTCTCCCATTGGACTTGCATAGTCGTGCTGTTGAGGTACCAGCGGAAGAGGTTCGCGCTGTTCCGTCCGACTGTTACGTCTGTGAGGTCCTGCCAGTCTGCGGGTGAGACGGTCTTGGGGACGTGTGGGACGAGGCTGGTGGATGGTTCGTCGACGCATTCGTCGATGAAGTCGAAGGCTTTGGTGCGTGGTGTGTGGGGGCGGGAAGAGTAATGGAGGATGCCTTTTATGTTGTCTGGGTTTGCGCTTTCGGAGCAGGCGAGTTGGGGGATTGCGCGGATCCAGAATGAGTCTGCGGTTCGGCGTTTGTTGGCTGTTACAATTACGTCGTAGCGTTGGCCTGGTTGTTTGTGTTAGTTAATTTGTTGATATTGGGGTGTTTTGCGGGGGAAGTTAGGGCTTCTGCGTGAGAGACCGGCAAGGGGAAGCAACTCACCCATTCCAATATTGACATAGTTCGTAGTATATGGTTTGATGGGCACGAAGTCCATTCCGATAACGGTGAGTGTATGATCATCAATCATGATTTTCCAGTGCGTGTCAACAGCAGAATTGACTATCCGCAGTCTATACGAGGACCCCTGATCCACCTTCATCGTGAAACGCTTTCCGGTAGCATTGGTATCATTACCGAAGACATTCGTGCCATTGATCAACCCCGTGTCTAACACAGGTGGACCCCTAGTCTGCGCAAGCGAGCTCAGCTGGTCAACCGTCTGGTGCGACCAATCCGTAAGAAACAGACTACCCTTATCGACATCGTAGTTCGCCGTAGCAGGACCGTTGACTATAATTCCACCGAAAACGCCTTCCCAGGCCTGCAGTCCAATATGCGAATGATACCATGAGGAACCGTACTGCTCTGCGCGCCATTTGTAGGTCATGCTGGAGCCTGGCGCGGTGGGGCACTGTGTTATGGAGACGACGCCGTCGTTGCCGTTGGTGTAGTTCTGTCGTATGCCGTGCCAGTGGATGCTTGTGCCGTTTTTGGAATTGTGGAGGTTGTTCTTGACGTGGACGATGACCTCGTCGCCCCAGTCGGCGAAGATTGTTGGGCCTGGGATGGTGCCGTTGACGGTCATTACGGGTCGGCTGAAGCCGTCTGGTGCGGCGTTGTGCTCTTCAAGGTTGAGCCAGTACTCGCGGGTCACGCCTGTGTATGGTACTGTCTTGGTGTAGTCGGTGTTCACGTCATGGCGGCACCATTTGGAGCGTGTGCGCGGTGTGTTACCGGAACAGGGGGTTCCTGTTGGTTTGTGTGGCTTTTTGGTAGTGGTAGTGGTGGTTTTGGTTTTGGTTTTTGTGTGAGTGGGCTTAGGTTTGGTTTTTGTGGTTGTTATTGTAGGTCTGTGATGTTGTGCTTGGACTGCGTTGGCTGCATTGTCTGTCTCTTGTGGAATGGCCGCAACAGTGACACTCAAGCCAAATGCAAGAAGGAGAAGAGGTTGGAGCTTCATGGCTGCTAGTTCTGTCCAACTATGGGACTCATATAAAGTTCAATCCCCTTTGGACGAGGGATATAGATCTGTATATAGAGCTTAAATGCAGAAGCAATGATTGATGGCATCCAAAGCTTCTAATGATAATAGAAGCAAATGGGCCTTGCTACTGACACAAAACCAAGAAACTTGCACTCTATGAAAGCCATTGGCTTAAATATAAGTCTCTTACAGCGCACCCACGAGGGGTAAGTTATCTCAGGAGGATAAAACGCCATGTCTCTTTTCACGAGGTGCCCTGCATCGATCCCTCGCTAGGATATGCCGGGCAGCCCTGGAGGCGATGCACCAGAAGGACTGGAGAGATCAAAACGCATGACTATCGAATGGACGAATAGTCATCGGGGAAGCGTCGCGGAAGAGTCGCTCGCCAGTTCGGGCGTTGAGGCTAAGAGTTAGGTTTCGAACCTGCATAACACGACTCAGGCGCCCACTCTCCAGCTCGAGCCCACCCGCAACTCAAATTGTGAGAAGAGAATCGGCTAGGGTCCCTTCTCAGCGGGATGACCAATGATCTCAGTGCTGTTCATCAGGCCATGCCCGCGCACTGGCCCTGCCACCTTCCCGGATATTGGCGTTTGCTTCTTCGTATAAGGACCCAGGATATTCGAGATCATCGATAAACCCTGGATATCGCGAGGAATCAGGGCTGTATGTCTCAGATTACCCAACAGGGAAGCGAGAAAGAGCCAATGGCGGAGATAAAGGATCGTCGGCGATGTTATCCTCTGTTTCGATCGCAGTCAGATTGGCGTGCAATGGCTTGCATTAGGATTAAGCTCCCCGAAGTAGTGTCCTGATTTTAGGTCGGTGGTAGCGTTTCTAGCTGTTATACGAGACACGGTAAGCCTCGCCACGTGTGGAGCACGGGGATCAACATGATGACATTGAAATTTGAAGGGCTCTTTCTTATTGTGAGAGATCAGCTGAGTATCCGGGATTGTCAAGTGTAGCGAGCGTCGATGCAGCTCATGCGCGAGTGAATCGTCTCATCTGACTTGCGAGGTTGGCATAGTCGGGATCTCAATTTCGATGAGGACTACAGCTGTTTCAATGAGGGTGACGAACTTGGAAGGGATGAGGCTGTTCTTCCTGCCGTGTGATTCTGGCAGAAGGTGGCAGAGATATGCGTTTCGTCAGCTCGTACCAGTCTGAATCACAAATGAAAGTAAAAAAAAAAAAAGAAGGAAAGTAGTGGCTTGGATCGTGACAAACAGGAAGTAGAAAGCAGAATCGAGGGTATGATCCTTTTGATTGGAGTAGTTCCTGATGGTCTCTGCTTCTATTTCCATCAATTGATCTCTATCGTTTGTCCTTGAGTTTTCTCAATCTATAGGTCTCTATGAGTTGTGCTTCATCTCGATACCCCAAAATATTGTATAATCCTTTGCAAGATGCTATCTCTTCCTATTCTTTCTATTCTTCTCACCTTGGGACTGGTCTGCTCTGCCCACCCTCTTGAAAAGCGACAATCTACCGACTCCTTCAAGATATATGCCTACGGCAAGGACATCAGCGGACTGCCTCTGTTCTACAAGAACGGTAACGGAGTTCCTTAAACCCCTTAGTCCAGTGGAATCACTGACCTCTATCATAACAACAACAGGTAGTGCACAAATCGCCGATACCTCCATAGTCGACACCAGCACAATGACCACGATCGACTGTAAGATATACGAACTCTACTATGATTCAAACATAGCAACTAACTCTGCATCAGTCACCGCCTCCACTGACTCGCCCAACACCTGGACAGCACATCCCTCCTCCACAGGGAATGCGCGGGTAGCCATGTCAAGCAACACGCTATATCTCCGCCAAGGCGAGGATTCCAATTCGGTTGGGTTTACGGGATCCTCCGATAGCGCGCGCTCAAACACACTCAGCGACGTGTGGTCTCTATACGGGAACTATGTGTTGGTCACTGTGAGCGGGGCTAACTTTTACGCGAAACCGACGGGGACGGATGGTTTGTACTCGTTGCTTTGGAGTACCTCAGCTGAAGAGATGGCGGATGCTGTACCGCTAGTCCTGCGGACAACTGCGCCGGCGACATTGTCTGTGCTGAAATGAAGGAGAAGGGAGCCTAAGAATGCGGAGAATTTGCTGGGGCAGAAGGTGGACCTACAAGATTGTGTCTGTGTTGCGCCTGTGGCGTTGGGATCTTAGTTCCTGTATGGATTATGGAGGTTGAAGTATGAACTATGCGTTGGTCAAGCCAGTTCTCTTTCTTTTCCTCTTCTACTTTTTTTGTTTGAAATGCGGCTCGGGTCGGCTCTGTTCGCCTGGAAACCTCGGATACGAGTTCCTGTTGTCAGAGGGCTAACGAACTCACGATCTGGTATTGTTCCTTGATCCACTCTTGGCTGAAGTGGAGTTTCCGACGTGGATCAGTACTCTACAACATATGTGTAAATCTTATCAGAGACATCCCCGTATTCGATATTGTCTCGAATGAAGATAGATTGGATACTTCCGGACTGGGGATGTGATTGGAGCAGATCTCAAAGTCCCGGTGGCGCTTCGGCTATGGGCTCAGAGGGAGCAAGATCTAGACCTCGTGTGCGGAGTAGTATACACGTATATCTACATGTTTGTAACTAAAGGAGTACCCGAATCGGACATGTCATATTTATGATTACCTAGACGGAGTACAATAGATGTCTCGGCACTGGAAACCCAGAACCGCGTAGAACTGCATATATGTGCTATTCTTAGGGCTAGAGCCTCTCTGGAGGCATCGGGGATTTTCCGTCTTAGATTGAAACCGACGATAGGCTGGCTGAACGCCCGTCAACCCAAGTATGCTGTAGGATGCGCGAGTCTCGTCACCACTCCGACTATACTGTACAAGGCGCTTAGTAGCGATGGCTGCATTATCGTGATGCTGCATGCATGCCTCCATATTAAACCGGAGCTTTCGACTACCCGTTTTGGAAGAGTGTAGCGAAAGAATGATGTTTGCAAGATTCATGGCAAGGTTCAAATGTATGTCCAATGAATATTTCACTCCTGCGGAAAAGTATCTATCTCAAGCTTAAGGCTTGGCCGTTGACTCCGGGAATTGTAAATTGTAGACCCAAGTATTCCATACATATAGGTATTGAGTCGGAAAGATGATGGACAGCCATTCGCTTGCAATGACAGATACATCCCGAGTGTGTAAGTAGGTATGAACTACCTGGGTAAGTCAAACTAAGTCAAACCAATCGTCTAGGCAGCATGGAAATCAAATGTTGAAGAAATAGATTCAAGAAATTGTGACATAACCCTATGGCTGGTGTATGCGGGAGGGTCAACACAAGCAGAAGACTGTCAGGCCAACAAGCAGTGCCAGAGACAAGACTTGATCGCATAAACGCCTCATTGCTGTACGCAACCAATGGACGGGGGAAAGAGAAAGCCCAACAAACAATTAGCAAGCAAAGTGTTGGTGGTGGAGAGACCCCATTGTATCCAGAGAAAGATCGAGATAGGATAGACAATAGAAGAATGGACTAGAAGCGGAGAAAAAGAGGAAACCAAAACCAGAACTAGAGAAGCCAGGCATAAAGAGGGTCAGATTGACGATAGAAAGAGAGAAAAAAAAAAAAAAAAAAAGAAAAACAAAGTCAATGCAAACGGAGACTTGATATCAAAAGCCAAAACGCCCCAGTTTCCCAGACTCAAGCGCCAGCAATAACAAAAAACACCGGATCTCCTGAGCCCTTAAAAAAACTGATATCCCAAATAACAAAAATAAGAAAGTAACGAGAAAGAAAACCTCTTCTACGTCCCCCATCGGTACCTGATCACAAAGCCTCCTGCGAACCCAATGGTGTTCAGTCAGACCTAGACTCGCGTCGATCGCTTCCGCAGACCAAATTCTTGTTCCTGAAGCTCTCGTATTAAGCGAAGGCTTTCCTCATCTGCGCCTTCATCGCCAGTGATGTGTTGAGTGTGTTTGTGCTGTTGCGGAGATAGTGATGTAGGGCCGTGACGAGTGAACTGCTTCTCATACATCGGAGAGCTCTTCTTGGCGTGTGAAGACGACGGACGCGATGAAGGCTTCCTTGTAGACGGTGGTGGAGCAGGTGTTGTTTTGCGCGCGCCAATAGTGGAGGACGTGGCTCGAACTGGTTGCTTTGGAGCCCGCACTCCAGTTCCGTCGGCCGCGAATCGTTCGACGTGTCGGGGTTGCCGCGATGAATGTCGAGAGCTGGAATTAGGAGTGTGAAGAGCAGTTGACACATCCCCCTCCACAGACTGCACAGCATCTCCCTCTTGTACCCCATCCATCTCGTCGGCCAGCGACGTGGGTGGCGACACTAAGGAGGTGTTTGGTTTGGACGAAGATACAGATATGGAATTTAAATCCTTCGCATCCACAGACTCGGCCTGGAAAGCAGGCGGTGATGCGTACAAAGCTTGGCCTTGAGGCGCTTCATCTGGCCCAGGGATGTGCTTGCTTGATTCAATTGGAATGATCGATTCGTGGTCATGAGCGTCCATCATATCGGCTTGCGCCATCAGTTCATCGCCATCGTGATCGAAGAACATGGAGGGCTGTGCCATGGGTGATGTGCTTTCCTGTTTCGTTTTCTTGGCTGTGAAAGTGGCATCTTCTTCATCAGCAGGACGTGCTCGTTTGGCGGAAGCATTCGCACGAGGCTTGGAACGCTCCTGAGCCTTAATTGGGTCTATGCGACCGTATTCATCGTGGATGCAACGACGCTGCTTTCGGGTCAGTAACAAGGAAAGGGACAGGAAGAGTCATGTTAAAGATCACGAACCTTACTCTTTCGACAATCATCACAGGCCTTGCTGCGCCCCTTTTTCCCTCCGTTGGTTCCGTCAGGGCTCACATCAATAAGACGATTGGCAGCTGCTGTGGAATTGCCCATGATCGCGGATTGGAATCTCGCCGAGCTCTCGAATCGTTCAAGGTCAACCATGTGGCCATTGTTCTGGAATCCAGTCTGAGAAGCAATCGCTGCAAGCGAGTTTAATGCAGAGACAGCATCTTGTGCCAAGGAGGAGGGTGTGCTCACTCCAGAACCGGGTGTAAAAGTATTGACGGCGACTTGCCCGTTCAGCACGAGATCACTGGGTTCATCTTTGTGTCGACAACGAATACGTCGTTTGCGACAGGCATCGCATGCAACTCGCTTAGGGCCAAGGCCTGACGCTCGTTGCACAGCCCGGGGCTTGGGAGTCACCATTTCTTTCATGCTAGTATCTGGAGCAACACTGAATGGTGCCGGTGTTGCACTTCCATCAGACTGTGCATAAGCCAGGCTGCTGGTCGGAGGATTCGGGGTAGCGGGGAGCTCTTCTGAAGGCCACTGAACTGCTTGTCTTTCGGCATACGTGCGTTGATTATCAACGTTGCGTTCAGAACGACGACTTGGTCGCCCTGCTGGCTTCTTCTCTGCGATAGAAACCTTGGGGTTACTTTCAATGACGCCAGGTCGGGTCCAAAGGGGAGCTTTTTCGTTGCCACGCTTCCATGCGACCCATATTCCGAACTTTCTGATCATATCCACGGGGTCCCCGGTGCCTTTAGGAATGGAGCGCCTAACTGCGTTTCGAACATCCATAGAGACGACTCCATCAACAGAATAGCCACCTGCAATGAGTGCAGTCCGCAGCAGATACTTCGTCAGCTCAAGTAGACCCTCCAACTCCGCCTGCGAATAGAAACGAGCATTGTGGTGAGGAGAACCTGGAGATTCCTGATTGGCACGTTCTCCAAACTCGTAATAAATAGGATATTGACGGTGGAATCGATAGTTCTCATCCTGCATAAATGCTTCCATCACATTTTGTGGAATGGGATCATCCTCCAAATACTTGAGTGCCGTATACCACTGAATCTTTTGGAAGAAAGGATATCGGAATTTCTTGGGAACCTTCGTTTCCTTTTCAATGTTGAGCACCTTGATCTGCATGCCGTAGTTCAGTTTTGTCAGGAAATTGCCACCAATGACCAAACTGTTCTCCGGTGTCCATACTGCATGAATCCAACCGGAGGGAATCAGCATGGTGTCCCCCTCGGAGAGATCCACACGGTAACACTCTTTGGTTTGGTTCCCAAGGAAGATCGAGTCCTGGGCAGGAGAGTTGCACCACTCTTCGTATTTCTTGAGGTGTTTGTCTTTTGGTGGAATGAAAAAGAAAGTCTTCTTGCCCTTCAGGATATGGTAATACACGGAAGAGCCTCCAAAGTCGATGTGAAAGTCGGTGTAGCAGTCGGCAACAGACATCAAGCAGTAAAACTGAACCTTGGGAAAGTCGCCAATTGCCTTCAATTCCTCTGGCCAGACAGCATCTTGTAGGTCCAAGTCGCGTACAACTTTTGGCCGCCGGATAAGTCTTCCCAGCTTGCTCTGCGATACCTCCAAGCTGATGACATTCCTGACTGGCTTGTCCACCTCGTTGCTTTCATAGTAATCGGCCCATTTCTGCATATTCCATCTCTTCTCTTCCCCTTGCTGGGACTTGACGTCGATGACCTCAACCCTTTCTTCAAGCCCGTAAAGCTCTGCCACAGCGCGGACAGTGAGACCTTGGGGAATGACCATACCTAAGAGGTCTTGCCCACAATCAATAGTTTCTTCTATATGAGACTCTTGTTCTGGATGATTATCGAGAAGATCATCAAACATCACTTGAGACGAAGCCTCTTGGACTAAGGTTTCGAAGTCTGCGTTGTCGTGAGACACGGGCTCACAAGTGTTCCAGCAGGCAGGTATCACGATAGGCTCGGTCCATCCATTTCCTCGTTCGAAATATTCCGCAGTCACCAGCTCAGGCTTCATTCGGGGAAAACTCTCAGGCTGAAATCGAATTTTACCTTGGCGGATGGGCTCAAGATAATGATGTTCCAGTGAGTCAGTGGCGGCTTTGACAAGGCCTTGGTTCAATCCTGCATAGTCGATAGCTGTACGGGCCCGCGAGGACTTGCGCACGAAAGTTGTTTGGCCATAGACTGAACGACATGGCCGACAGATGTACTTGTCAACTGTACGGACCTCTTTGTCATTCTTGAAACCGGCGCAAACGATATGAAACCATCGTTTGCATCCATCACAACTGATCCACGTGTCTTCGTCTTGTTCTTCAGTCTCAACGGGGATGCGCACCAAATGACATGCCCCACAGCTTGCTTGACTGGTATCACTCTCCTGGTCTTCCATTTTTGGTGGAATAATCGGGGACTTTTGCGAAAATGAGGGTTCGAGAGAATCGGCGGCAGGATGAGTCTCATAAGTAGCATGGTGAGATGTATCACCTGGTGGATGCCAGCCCTTGTCTTCCTGTTCGTCCTCCCACACAATTGGCGGGAGAGTGCCAGAGCTGGTAGTTGGGCGCATCCCACGCATCACAGGACGGGATATGAAGGCTGATCCGTCGGAGCGAGAGCGCATGCGCGTGTGAGGAATGTCCTCAGACTTGGAACTCATCTTAACATCGCCCAGGCCTGAATTTCCAGTGGCAGCGAAGCCAACTCGAGCTTGGCGAATTGCGTCACCTGCGTGGTGGTGGTAAGACTCGTCGATGCTCACCCTCTTAGTGTGATTGCCGGGTTGAAAATTGGTAGGCCGCGCGAGATTGAGGAGAAGCTCTGCATCAGTTGTCATGCTCTCAAGCCCAATGGGCTGTTGATTTTCTGTCAGCATTCCTGGCCGCGGGCGGTAGGGCGACTGATTTCTTGCCGACCGTGCTCGCTTGGCTGGACGTTCAGCTTCTGCAGCGTCGGCTGGGAATAAAGGAATGGAAGACCGAATATTAGGGGAAGGAGGATTGTGGGGGAGCGGTGCAAAGGTAGGACTGGTTGCAAGGGCGATCGTCGCAAGCGTATCGATGGTCGAGTTTGAGCGGCCATGGCCCGATCGCTGGTGTGAGCCACCCTCCGCGGCGACTGGTCGATTGTGATTTGTGGGACGCCGATCGCGATCAAGGCTGGCAGCTCGAGGAGAATCGCGGTTGACCCAGGAAG
Organism: Penicillium sp. IBT 31633x; assembly: GCA_028827885.1. Classification (NCBI taxonomy): domain Eukaryota; kingdom Fungi; phylum Ascomycota; class Eurotiomycetes; order Eurotiales; family Aspergillaceae; genus Penicillium; species Penicillium sp. IBT 31633x. The sequence continues at coordinate 1,328,950 of JAPWDP010000002.1, forward strand.
AAGAAAAATCGGTAGCTGTGGATGGAGTGATAGGTTCGACGGCGCGTAGAGGAGGGGACGGAGTGCGGTACTGCGGCGGACGGCCGCCGATGGGATTTGCGAATGATGCCGCACTCATCATTTTCGCAACCCGGTGAAGTATAGGTAAATTAAAATTGGAGATGGAGAGTCGGAAGTGCGAAAAGATGCGCTTGCGGTAGGTGGGTGCAAAGCGGGGATACTGGACCACACGGGCTAGCGAGAGGCCGGCGCAGACGAAGGGAATGTCATTCCTGGCAAGAAAGCATGCGCACAACAAACCGCAAGGTTATGGTAGATATTCGATGGAGGATTGAGAGCGGAGTGAGTGGTTGACGGTAGTCGCGGAGCGTTGCGTTGAGGGGGTTTGAATCGAGCGGCGGGAGGACAAAGGCGCCGAGAGTCGCGCCGCAACCTGCGGGCAGGTAGGGATGGAATTTGAATGAGATCCAGTAGTCAGGAATCGTTTCCTGCCAACTGGATGAGAAATGACGAGTATGCGAATGAATGAAGTACCGGAAGAGAGAAGGAAGCGGATGAGCGCGAGGTGTTGGGAGGAAGCGGGAGTCGAGTAGCAACCTGGGAGGTATGTACACGGTACAGCTGCGGGCTCCTACAGTAGGCTGCGTCCTGCTATAAATTCTACTAGAGAGGTCTGAGTTGCATGCACATGTAATAACATATTCAAAACTTCGAATTTAATACGCAATTTTGTTTACTTGGTTGTCCCCTGGCTTGTTCAATTTCTCTTGAAGTCCAAAGGAAGTTGGCGACGCCGAGAGTGTCCGTCTTGATGATACGTTCCGGTACAGTCTGAATACCATCACGTGGTGGTTCTGACAGCTCGTCACACGCATCAATGTCACGTGATATTGTCACATACAGTTCGAGTATGGTTTGAGAGTCAACTGCCACTAACCCAGGCTAAGTAAGCGCACCGCCAAGACAAACCTCGTGGTTGTTCTTGCGCCTTGCTCTCATCTTCTGCCTCTTTGCTACTCCAATCTACAACCGATACCTTGTGTATCTTTCTTGTCCACACCCTAATTCAACATATTCCTGGACTCTCTCGCCTCCGAGAATGAGCCGAAAGCTCGCCCCCGAAGCCAATCGGTACGTGAGAATACTTTTTCCATGCCCCTCCCCCGATTGTCGGCACGAGTGCTATTTTACCATCGAGTGCTTGATGATTAGCTTTAGAACATTCTGGGAAGATAAAAAGGACTAGCGCTGACCTCGTTCTCTCTTGCAATACAGGATTCTCTTCGTCAAGAACCTCAAGTACGTACCTGATCATTCGCCGCTTTCCCCGACTCTTTTGCCCCGGTGGATCGGCGCTGCAAATCATCGTTTGCAAATCGCGAGCAAATTACTGACATTTTTTGAACAGCTACAACGTAACAGCGGAACAACTTTTCGATCTGTTTGGTAAATTTGGTCCCATTCGGTAAAGTCACCCATAGTCTCGGTTTAGAGCTCCATCTAACGCCATTTCACCTGCAGCCAAATTCGCCAGGGTATCGCCAATAACTCCAAAGGAACTGCTTTTGTTGTCTATGAGGACGTCAACGACGCCAAACAGGCATGCGATAAACTAAATGGCTTCAACTTCCAGAACAGATATTTGGTTGGTATGTATTGCACCTCGATCAATAAGCTACGAGTGATGCACAGAGATGACCAGAGATGACTGACTTTTGATTTTATAGTCTTGTATCACCAGCCAGAGAAGATGGTCCGTACGAAAGAGGACATTTCGGAAAGGCAAGAGAATTTAGAACGGCTGAAACGGCAACACGGGATAGAATGATGTGACGAATTCTTTTTCTCATGATGCCCGATGCTAGCATTCAGCTGCGTATGGTATTGCAAGGGCTATACTGTTCAATCGCGGCTTGGTTGAGGGGTTTCCGGCGTTTTTATTCCCTGGGCTTTTTTTTTCTCTCTCTTTTCTTTTTTCTCACAGAGAGTCTGATGGTGGGCGAAACTGGTTCTGGTCGTCAGGTATAATGCCCCAGAAATGATTGTGCGGACGACAAGTCCGGCGAGATTTGATTTCTTCTTTCATGATATTTAACCATAACTACTATTACTCTCTTCGTCAATTCGACCCACCACTTTGCTCCCTCCAACATCACCTGTGCCATTGCTAGATTGCATGATTGCGGGTGCTCAAGAAAATGCACCAGTCCGATCTGAGATATCTTCGAGCTCTGGGATCTAGATCTACATCTGGATCGAGGTCTACCATGTAAGTATGGTATGTCAGGCTGGCACATCACTAGGGCAGCAGTACCCACCCTTATGCAGACAACTGGGGTCTTGGAATGAACTTGTAAATGATCCATAATCCGTAATCCATATAGAGCTAGAAACTTACGTATATGCACGCTGATTTCCATCGCAAAATACAATATCATGCCAAGACCAAAGACCCCTAAAATAGCCAAGTCTGTAGTACCCAGGGAAACAACACCAGCCTCGTCGATCCCACTGCGGGGACGCCTTGACACCGCCCAGGGCGCAGCACTCCAACTCATTAACACATCTTTGCCCTTCTATTCATAACTTGACCTGACTATTTTGTCTGGAGAGATATTTTTTGGCATATCCCAGTCTCGGGTTCCTATGCGTTCACCTGATTCACTACCACACTTTTGAGGTCACGCGGATGACGTCCGGCTACCTCCACCTTTGATAAACTTCACCAGACGCTGACTGCTACCACCTACATCCTAGGTACTTCCTAACACATGTTACGGTCTATTCTCTGAGCTTTCTCATTTTCTCTGGCTAAATCAGGCTAAGAAATGATTGACGCAACTGCCTCCTTTGCTTCAATAGCGACGGCCACGCTCATCGCTGCTACTGGCACCCTCGCCTCATATTCTACAACTCTTCCGACAACGACATTGGATGTCCATAAGTTATCATATCATGGAACAAATTCTTCTAGTCCAGAGCAGGATCCAAACGGTGAGGGAGGAGGAGAGTGCAAGCTACTTGGCCCCTTCTCTGTCTTCGTGCAGGTTGCCCTCGGCGGCCTCGCGTTGTTATCTCTAGTCTATAAGAGATGGAGAGAACGTCCACAGCGCCCGATCAAAGTTTGGGCCTTTGACGTTTCAAAACAAGTCTTTGGATCAGTCATGCTCCACATGCTAAACCTAGTCATGTCGATGTTCTCTGCGGGCCAACTAGAGATTCGGAGCTCCTACAAGCCGAACCCATGCTCATTCTACATACTTAACTTGGGGATTGACGTAAGTTCTCTTTGATTGAACCTTTTTGTAGATCTACTGTCTAATCAGTTGATCGAACAGACTACCCTCGGTATCCCAATCTTGATCCTCCTCCTCCGTGTTCTCAATCGTGTTGCATCATACACCCCTCTTGCAAATCCCCCAGAATCGATACAGTCAGGAAACTATGGCCAGCCTCCACGTGCAACGTGGTGGCTCAAACAGGCCATCGTATACTTTATGGGATTGCTGGGTATGAAGATATGCGTCTTCTTCCTCATCGAGCTCCTGCCTTTCATTGTGAAGGTCGGCGACTGGGCTCTACGATGGACAGAAGGCAATACTGCTGTTCAGATTTTCTTCGTCATGCTTCTTTTCCCGGTCATCATGAACGCCATGCAATATTATATTATCGATATCTTTATCAAGAAACCAGTATCGCAATACGCTGAGGATGACTCGGCTGGAGAAGCCGCCACAGATGATGATGCTCAACGTCGGGAAGCTCTTCTTGACGGCGTGGATGAGTCTTATTCAACCGATTCTGACGATGAAACACCAAAATCTCCAAAGACTACTTCACAGCCGAAGATTACCACAAGCGCTCTCCAGGAGTCAGAGCATCTGCTTACCGAGGATCATAATCCCGTGCCTCCCTATGAACCTCCCAGCTCGAGTAGCAGCGTTGAGGAACGTGAAACGAAATCCAATAAAACAGATCACTGAACATTGCTTTGTTTTTGTTTTTGTGAATTACATGTACATAACTAGCATTTGGGGTTCTTGATGATTTTTGACGAGTGCGTATCGAATTATTCTGCTCTTGCATACTATAACGAAGATTCTATTCTTACTGTCATAAATTATGTACCCTAATTGTACATGATCATCGTATCTACCTAGGTGGGTAGCACTTTATACTGTTAGAGCCATGACCAATTAGTCAGTTACATATAGTAACCACCGAGGTCAGAGTAGAGAATATTGCTTGTCTTATTCACCCCTAAAATCTTCCAGAATATGTTTGCTCTTGCATATTTTGATGTAAATAAAGGAACAGTCTCATTTATCATATAAAAACCATGCTGAATGAGTTTCACTTGAAGTTGTTTAGTTTGCCTTGATATGGATATTTTGCCTCAAATATCAGGCATTAGTAAGTGCCGCCTTACACACCGCTTTAATCTGCCGGTTCTGGAAAAATCAAAGAAGAAAAATATTCTAGCTCCGCCTAAGAGATATTGACAGCCTACAATTGCGCCGTCGTCTCCAAATATCAATTCGGTGGCCGAGTCTTTGAACATAAGTGCTTGACTCAAGGTTCCTTTTACACCAGTGATTATGGCCAAAGCAGGGTTGAAGGAGAAGTCCAAGCGGACGACCACCCGGTCTCCGTTAGAGAACAATACGGCCAATCTCCGCCCCGAAGATTCAGATGTTGAGATGGGCGACGAAACGAGTTCCGATGAGGAGGACATTCCTGAAAAAGATGAGGAGGAGGAGAAGCTGGAGCGCATGCTCTTCGGTGACGATGAGGGGTTCATGGGCGCATTGAAGAAGCAGCAGGACCGCGAGGCCGGTATGGCTCTCACTTTGCACGGTGATGACGAGAGCGATGCTGGGGAAGATTCCGAGGGGGCAGACGGTGAAGACTTGGCCGGTATGGCCGATTCAGATGTATGCGACTCCAGTATTATGCTGCTCTATTTCCGGGCCTTGAATCTAACGAGTTTTCTACCACATAGCTTTTTTTCCTCGACTCCGGTGCACCTCCCACCACCGATATGACCCCAGCCGCGGAAATTGCGTCCGATGAAGAGGACGACGAGGAGCAGGACGAACCCGCACTATGGTACGACAGCGACGACGACCGCCTTGCCGTCTCGCTAGCAAGTCAAGCCAGACTGCGCAAACTGCGCAACACCGAAGACGAGGACGTAGTCAGTGGCAAGGAATATATCCGACGACTGCGCCGACAGTTCACACGCCTGCACCCGACCCCCGAGTGGGCCACACCTGAGGTCAAGCGCCGCAAGACCGACTCAGACTCAGACGCAGGCAGCGGGGAAGAGATCGATTCCGACGACGAGAACGAGCACCTCTCCATGCAGCCCTTGGCGAAGCTCCTCCAAAACGCGTCGGATCTGACCCGCATAGAAGACAACGCACGATCAGGCGGGAAGCGCAAGCTGCGCCAGGAGGTCATCGACATCCAGCGACTAAAGGACATCGGCAAATCGCAACCGTCCTCCGTCGACTCCCTGACCTTCCACCCGCACTACCCACTCCTGCTCTCCTCCGGACCAGCCTCAACTCTCTTCCTGCACCACATCTCCCCCACCGCACCCGCCCCCAACCCCCTCCTCACCTCCCTGCACATCAAGCGCACGCCAATCCACACGTCCGCCTTCGCCCCGCCAACAGGCAACAAGATCTTCGCCTCAGGCCGCCGGCGCTACTTCCACATCTGGGACCTGGATACCGGTAAAGTCGACAAAGTCAACGGCTCCTCCGACCGCAAGGAAGAGCAGAAGTCCATGGAGCGCTTCAAGCTCTCTCCCTGTGGCCGCTTCGTCGGCCTAGTCGGCACCTCCCGCAAGGGCGGCGGTCTCATCAACGTCCTAGACGCCACCACCGCACAGTGGATCGCGCAGGTGCGCGTCGACGGCCGCGGCGGCGTTGCCGACTTCGCCTGGTGGTCCGACGGCGAAGGCATGACCGTCGTATCCAAGAACGGTGAGGTATCCGAGTGGGATGGGCGCGTGCGCCGCGTGATCGCGCGCTGGGTCGATGCCGGTGCCGTCGGTACAACGGTTCTCAGCCTTGGTGGCCGCTCGGGCCGGACACAGCTTGGCGGGGACCGCTGGGTTGCGATTGGTTCTTCGAGTGGTATTGTCAATATCTACGATCGACGCGTGTGGGCGGCTTCGTATGCCAATGCTTCGGCTGCGGAGAAGGATTCCCCTGCCCAGGCGGGTATCCCTCGAAACCCGGACCCCGTGCGTGTCTTGGACCAGCTTACTACTCCCATTAGCCATCTTGTCTTTGCGCCTGATGGGCAGATGATGGTTATGGCGAGTCGGTGGAAGCGTGATGCTTTACGTCTTGGTATGTTGCTTTTGATAGTAGCTTTCTCCTAATTTTGTGTGTGCTTTTCGCTAACTGACTTCCTTTGCTTATAGTTCATCTTCCTACCTGCACTGTTTACCGTAACTGGCCTACTTCCAACACCCCGTTGGGTCGGATTTCTTCTGTGGCTATTTCACCGAACTCGGAGCAAGTGGCTGTTGGTAATGAGCAGGGTAACATCCGACTCTGGGAGATTCGCGGGTAGAGGTTTAATCTCCAATAAAATATATATGTTTTGTTATTTATCATTGTTCCAATAGTGGCATACGTTTCTCATTCTGCTCTACAAGTCTGAGTCGCTGATCGATGTGTTCTGCGAGAGTGGAGTTAGGGCTGGGTTTTGGTTTGTCTCGATAGGAGGCATCGTCTGAATCCAAGGCGTCTTTCATCCATCCATTGTACTTGCCATAGATTACGATCCAAACGCAGCTTCAACTATTTATATATGCGATGATCATTTCAATGGGTATAAAGCAAAAGGATCTCTTTTTTTTGAGGCGCTGATAGCTTTCTAACAAAGACAGAAGATAACGCACAACGCCTAGATCCATAGGAAAAAGAGTAGAGAAGGGATCGGAGACGATCAACACGCCACAGTACATGCCAGTCGTGTTAAATCAAAAAAAAATCAAATCATGGGTCATGGTCTCATTCGCCGGAGGCGCATACCATTGCCCTTGGCCAAAGAGCTTCAGGAACAAATGGGGTATCTGGGGTATCTGGGGTAAACAAAAGGAGCAGAAAAGAAAGCGGAAAAAATAGCAACAAACCTTCCCAAGATATTTTACCAATGTTGGGGCTTCCAATCAGTGGATGCTCGGAAGATGCCCGGAGTATGGGAGTAGATAGTCCGTAACTCCCAAGCGAGGTTTGATTGTGGACGAGATAGATGTCCAAAACAGACTATTCTCCTGTCCCGCTTGAACCCCACCGTCGAGGTCGCTTCCCTTGTTCGATATAATTCTTGATCACACAGGGAGCATGATCGGGGCCCCCACACACCTTGTGGCGGTTGAGATGTTTGAACTTCGGGCCAATCGGACCGTTCACATAATGATACTGGCCTGCGAATCGATACTGGCGGGAATCACCCAGTGGGTAGAACTTGTCACCCCAGTGGCCGCGATAATGGAACCATTCTGTCGGGGCAGAGGGGTTGGAGGTCGACGCTCGCAGATTCTCATTGTCGAAGTCATAGGTGTAAGCCTGCGAGTTGAGCGAAGGATCCCATAGTGGGCCGCGGTCGGTTACATCGTGTAACAGTCCCCAAGGGAGAAGGTACTCGTGCACACCGGCCGTGGCGTACATGGCATGGCTGCCCTCGGCAGAATAGATGACGGGCTGGAGCAGGGATGTTAGTGAATTGGAAGTTTACGGGTGTCATTTTGACAGACTCACCCTTTGTCCGATTTTCTCAACGGCTTCGTAGCTATAAGCCTCTCCGCCTTGATGGGCACTAAAGAAGAGCGCTTTGGGGTTGCCGTTGTGGAATCGCATAAGGCAATGCTCCCAATCACCGACATGATTGCCGAAGCGGACGTTCATCACGGTATTGCCGAGATTGAAGCTGTAGAAGTAGAACCAGAACGCATCGACAATTCCGTTGCCTTTGTCCATGACCACCAGGATTGCAGGAGCGTCACTTCGACCACCGGCGCCATCATCATTGTATATCTCCTCTCCGCCATACCGTTTGCGGAGCTCCTCTTTCAAAATTTCCTGGGCCTCTGAATGTTCATTGATTTTTGATTCTTGTTCAGAGGCAGCCTCCTGTTGCAATTGGTAGAAGTCATGCCACTTGGCACGGTCTTCCTCTGTATCACCAGGAAGTTCTCCATCAATACGACCATCCCAATCTGCCCATGACTCTTCTTGACTGTCTCCATATGATTCCGGGATGTTACTCTCTCCCTCGAGCCACGGTGGACGCGTCTGTACATCATCCTTGCTCGTCAAGAAGACATTCCTACCCCTTTCCCACTGATTCAACTCATGCAGATCGACCAATGTCGGATGATCCCATTCAGGCTGAATAGGAGTATAATTCAGCGCTGGAGTGGTATGGAACAAATGTTGAGCAATATCCCCGGGCCAGAACTGCTCGGCGGAATAGAGATGGACGAGTGGGGCAAAGTGGAAAACATAATCCGGGATCTGCCGCCGAGCCCGCTCTTCGGCATCCCATTCGGATTCATTAGCCCCGCTCAGCCAAAAGGACTTCCAACTTGGTTCGCTCTGCACTTGGACTCTTTCTGCTGGATTGCGATGTCCGAATTTGCCGTGTGCGAGTTGTAAATGGGCTGCGCCGCAGACGCTTAGCCATCGACAGGCCTTGCGATCGAACCACGAGCGCGAGCTCGCAATCCAACTTCGCTCCTCCCGGTCCTCGTCGAACCAGATAAAAGCACTCGGTCTGACTATGTGTATTATACTGTTGATGGTTACATAGGCAATCAAGGTCGAGAGTGCGGCAATGGTTGCCTTGGCTTTCCGGGTCATCTGCTGAAGCGAGCCGACATAAACCGTCAGGCCCGTAGATCCAGGGGAATGTTCATAGACTGTGAAATTGGATATTTCAGTCGAGGCCGAGGGCTCAATGCAGTGGGAGTCGAGTGGTAGGGCTGCAGCCGTCGGGCACTCCCCAGGATCTATGGTGGGACGAGAAATCACTAAAGTTGGGATAATAAAGGCACACAGCAGGAGCCCCGGGTGACCTATATAAGAGAGATATCCATTGTTAGTAAAAGCCGGTCTTCCGAGTCCTACATTAACAATCAACAAGAGAAAACAAAAGTCAAATCTTTAGTGAGAGGCGCCGGGAGCGTGCGGATATGCCCAAGAATGATCGTCAAACCGGATGCAATTGCCACAGGGCCCGAATGCGTAGATCCGTCAGGAGCCGGTGAAAGGAGACAAGACTTACAAAGAGATGACCCCATTGTTTGATAGAAGACCTAAATTGAAGTGGGCACTCGTAAGGCTGAAGCATTGAACTTTACTTTGATCCTTGCACAGGATAACGTAGTCTACAGGCCAAGGCTACAATGGAAGATATACAAAGTAAATATAATCTGAGATGTCGACCCCTCAATTAGCGGAAACAGTTTAACCTTGGAAAACACCATCGCCACTCATGATTTGTTGGTTTGCCCTGATCGATCGTGTGGTCCTGAGAGGGGGGAACCCTGTAATCCCGGGCTCACCGCTTAGCTGACTCTTATCTCCACTCGTTATGGTCAATGTTCCAGACCCCTGTTCATTCATGGATACTCCAATGCTTGACCCGGATTCCGATGCGGAATATGAGTATGAATATGGATCAGAGACTGAGGTGAGGATTATATCTGGACAGTTCCCCCTCACTGCGCGCTGACCCATCTGATAGAGCTTTTACCTCAATTTGGACCTGACCGCCCACCATGGTGCAGTGCGCCCACCACGCCGTCGCCCAGGGGAAAAGGCGTCGTCAGAACACTCACAGAACCCTACAAATGACAATCAAGCTCATCGGAGCGAAACCTATCCTCCGATCCAGAGTGCCGAGACAGGCAATCTTCCCAATGAGCGAATCCAAATCCTTGACCTCCACACCTCCAACCCAATCGTTTCCTACTACAATCAAATGTTCAGTTGCTCGTGGGCTGATCAAATCGGCACCGAGCTAGTCTTCGCCAGCCCAGACTCAGAACCTGAATCGAACCAACACCCTCAACCGCTACACCGTGGACCCTCCTACGAGCTCATCGCCGCCAACAGCGTGAAAATCCTCGGTCGCAAAGCACAGCTCGCCTCCAGCGCTGGGTCAGGACTGGCACAGGATCTAAACTTCTTGAATGCAGGATCAGCCGAACCCATGTCCTCCCAGAGCGCCGAAACCCTCGGCGTTCCCCGTCGTCCTGCAGTGCCATCGCACCAGGCGCAATTCCTCAACAAGCTGCAGCAGATCAAAACCGCCAAGGGCGAGACAGATCTAGTTCGCACGGTCATGAGCACACGGCGCCAAATCAACATGCCGGATATGTCAGACAGAATGCAGGGCTGGGCTCGCACTGAGGCGCAATTAGCTGAGATTGAGCGCTTGAACGAACGTGCCTCGAGAGGAGACCCAGAGGCGCAAGCCACTCTCGACCTATTGATTCAAGAGCTCAATCAGGAACCCAATGCTCCTGGTGTTGGGTCAGAATCCGAGTCTGACTCTGACTTGAATTCCGACTTTGATTCCACCTCTGAAAGCGATGATCTTACATCTTGAAAGCGCAGATAGTCGAGGTCTCGAGACCATCCTAAAAGTCGGATCTAGACCCCGTACCTTTGAACTTGACCAAGACCTTACTAGGCCGGCTCTCGGCACCTCACTTGGGTTTAGCTCTACGCTATACCTACCTAGGTGATTACAAAGGTACCCATATAAGCGACATGTGTTGTCACGTGGAATTGTGCCGGGAGCCGGGGATCGGCGTCTCAAAAGAGAAATATTCCACCTTCGCGACCCGTGACGGGGAAAGAAGCAGCTACAAGGTACTTAGCTGTGATATTAGGGGGCAACGAGAAACTAAACACAATCCTCGTGCCGAGAACTCATCGGATGTGATGTCGCCTCACACAACTCAAAATCACAAACAGCACATCAATCGAACCCTGTTAGCTACTTACTAGAATAAAATCACTCTTCCAGATCTACAGGGTAACGTCATCCCCAAACCCAATGCTGGGATGACATCCTGGTTGTTACTTAAATTTTCCTGATCCCGCAAACTCATGATATAATCCAAACAACACATGTCGAATGCAGAATTTTCATCAGAACCAATTGTTATGTGTGTTTATGTTGAGTATGTCCATTCCAGCCATCTAGAACTCCTGGATGGCAGGTTCTGCGACCCAGCTTCAATATACTTTCACAAGACGAAAAGGGTGACGTCGTGATCGGCGTGTCCTCACAGGCATCCGGGAAAATGTTTCGTAGCTCACGTCGGCTCAAAGGTTCCTAGAAGTGTACTATATACACGGTACATTGCATCCCTGTAGGACGAAAGTACAACATACAGCAAGTATGTGTATAGTACTATTCTCGAATAAGGCAATGTGAGTCAGTCGCACACACCGCATGTTACACATACGACTTCCCGAGGATGAATCCAATATGGAGCGCGGAATACAATATGCTCTACATGTGTATGCATTGTAGACAGTAAACCATGACATAGGATAGCAGCAGCAAAGCCACCAAATACAACATATTATATATTGTCAAGACATCTACGACGTGGAACACTCGAATCAAAATAAAAGTATCGAACCCTCCCTGCTATGTCCCAGACAGTACGAGCAGACGTTAAAAGAATAATCGAATCTTGATTGTTGATATCAGAGCCGAGGCAAGCAAATTAAAACAAGAACACCTATAATCCCCAGACTTTTGAAGAAACCAGAATGTTCGCGCCGCCATGCAACACGCTAAATCCAACAGGGTGACAAAAGAAAAGAAAGACAAAAGACATAAGGCTAACAAGCATCGCGGATATCAAGTCAGGAAAAGAAACCAAAGAGTAAACAGTAGCAAGGAGACAATATCACAAGACTGGTTTTCCCCAGACCTGTATGTTGTATGCTCCATGTCCGCGAGAGCCGATATAGAATATTGCGTGGTGGTACAATAAACCCTTCCTTGTGAGAGAAGAGAGGCTCAAGAGAAGTATTGATATTGATAAGGGAAAAGAAGGTGAAAATGTATCCCGAAAGCGCGGTGTAATGAAGAAGCATGTAGTTGTTAAATCACTCCAGGTTCAGGCTGGGAATGTGATCGTAGCAACCTTTCCCTTTTGCGAATGTGACAGGCGATGGGGGAGGCGCGGGAGGCATGCCGTCTATGAGGGTTGAGCGGTTTTTCTCTGCCGTTTGGGTTGAGGCGGTCATCATAGCGCGGGAGATGTCTTGGGACATGGAGAAAGAGGGAGGCATGACGGGGGTTGCGGTTTTGGTGGAGACAGTGGCCATTGTTTGTTGGGTTTATTGGAAAGTAATGTAAAGGTAAAGATAAATATAGTGGCTTTTTTTGAGAATGGGATATGGTCGAGAGACGATGTTCAAGAATGGTATGTTCTTTATACTTGGAGCGAAAAGTATGGGGTAGGTTGACAACCTCGGTTAGGGGAGGAAGATTGACGTATGCGATTTGGATTGTTTGACACAGGGGCTGTTGTTCACAAGATTGATTATTAGCTTTCTATTGTGCAAGATGCTTGTGCTTTGTACTTGGGATTTGACATATGCTTCGTATAGATGGAGCTCGTGGCTCCGAACTCGCCCGAGGGCCCGGTCTCGGGGGATCGGAACGGAGGTTGCGATGTGATGTGGCAAGTAGTGACGGGACTTAAAACTTACATTTAGATTGAAGAATGTACTTCGGGTATTTTCGAGATGCAATGGGAATTGATGGTGGAGAGGAGAGTTGTGGTTGGGTGAGATGGGAGCTGTTGCAGCTGTGAGGACAGTTGGTTGTGGAGAGGCTCAATTAAGTTAAATATAGCAATGGCAGCAACGCGCAATGCTTCGATTGTTGAAGATTTGGAGGGATCAAAGCGAATGATGCTAGCAAAGTGGTTGACAGTGCTAAGTATATAGTGTTTGAGACTATCTGTATAGGTGAATGAAGAGAACTAGAATGAAAAAAAGGAGCAGGACGACTTAGGATCTAGAGGCGGTTTATATTTTTCCACCAGGGATAAAATAATTATTTAAAAAAATATGAGACACCAAAAACAAATAAACCAAACAAACGCCATCTCCGTAAAAGTGCGGAGGAGTACATTCCGTGGGGAAGAGCGAAAGTACACAGTACTCCGTACGATATACCTAAGTACAACACTAGGTACACGCATACCTGGTTCCAAGGCTTACAGGAAGATCTGTCCGCCAAGCCCAATCGCCTCATTCTAAACCGCCCAATAACCCAGCCATCGAAGTAGGGAAGGGGACATTCCCCATCGGAGCAGCGGGAGCCCAACCCGGCACACCTGTCGGAGAGAAAAACAAAGGAAGATGGGGCCTGACGCGTTGGTGTGGGGAGAGATTGACCAGGGGGGGTCCGGAGTCGATCGATCAATTCCGTATTTTCTATTTATTTGGATTAGAAGATGGATACGCTACTCCGTACGGAGTACTCCGTGGCTAGTTGCAAACCGGCTGACTGGTTCGGCAAGGCTTGAAAACTAATAGAAAATAGTGTCAAGGGCGTGTACTAAGGGTTGTTTTCATTGATTCTACACCTTCTAGCGTCCCCGGAGAAAACTCGCTTGTGAACCTCGGCATGAGAGCGGAGACGACGATCATCCTTCGAGAACAAAACTGGGGCTCGACGACCAAACTGCCGGGGCACAATATGGGCGGATGGAGTCTTTTCCGTTGCGGTGTAGGCGATCGGCTAGGAGTACGGAGTACAACATACAGTAATTGGAGCTGTGCGTTTCTATATGATATTTGTTACGGAGTATCTTGTATATCTGCAATATCCTTTTCCGTGGAAGATCTATCATCCTGGTATTAAGAGGCGTTCGCTGCAGCCTCTCACCGTTGAAGTACGGAGTACTCGAATCAGGGCTCTTTTTTGTGACATGCTCACCGATTTCCGACTTGCATGGCTAAATCAGGGGAGATTATCTAAAGATTGAGCCCAGATTGCCTCAATATGTTTGTGAAAGCGCCGGCTCAATTGCCGTTCGACCCTCGTAGCAAATTGTACGATGTCCACGGAGTACTCCGTAAGATAGACGGAGTACTACGCAACCCCCACATCCAACACATTGTCTGATCAGGAAAAATATTCCAATGGAATTGGAGCTCACGCAATAAATTAATCCTAGCTTCGGGCTTCGGGTCAATCACAAATCTCGCAAAAACAAGGACCCCAGTGGATCTCACGCCAGGGGGCGAGACAAGTCTGGGGCGCATATCAATTCATTCTTTGTTTAAGATGCGTGTATACTCTCTAAACAGGGATACGATCCATGAGAATTCAACTTTCCCAACGTTTTTCTGCTTGATTTCGAAGTCTCCCCTTAAATTCAGGGGTATCCAATGGTCAGCAACATTGAGCTACAAAAGTACGAAAAATCCCTTGACCGTTCCAGCCGTTGATCGACGTTCGAATAGGAAACTCCACAATTCTTCTCCCCGGATTCAAGGGACCCTCAATACATACAACATACCTGGGATCTAAACTATTTCCAAGATCTGCAGTGCACCTACCTGCGATATACAGCATACGTACGCACTATCTAATATCATTATCTGGGGAAAGGGGGTTTCCAGAATGCTCATGCCAAAGATCTGAATTTCCCCTGTAACCTGGATCCCGGGTCCCCGTCGGTGATTTGATGTGCATGAACAGGGAATTAGGGAATTCCCCTTCGATCGCGGATGAACTTCCCCGGTTTCTCCAAGGCTAGGGGTTTCAGTATCTCATATAAACCACTACGAAGGCTTGTACGGATTATGTAGTAGAATTAGAAGAATCACAGGTATTTTTGGGCCTATGTCCTGTATACCTGCGTTGGGAGGCGCACCAAGTACCTCCTGAAGACGGTGTAAATAGCATTCTTTGCGTACAACTTACCACCTGGGGCACGTAAGATAAGCTCTGCGGTATGACTACCGGTGACTTGTCCTGTTCACCGCTCGTTTAAAGATACTTGTGACTATGTACTTTGACCGTGTAAAGACAGAGATAGGCCAGAGGTGGGGGGTGAGTGGTGAGTTGGCGTGTTTTCGAGACCCGTGTTGACCACTGTGGATATGGACTGGCTGTTGTGGCGCCAAGTGTGGGATGGATTCGTCAGGTACGAGATGTACAACACATTCACCTATTTATGTTGTATGCATTAGTATCAATGAGCTGAAGACTTGATATGTCAACATGGGTTGTTTCAGTTAGGTATAACATATGTGCGTTGATGGGATGCTGGCTAATTGATATACAACATATTTGAACATGGATCGTACATACGATCGATGTTCGTCTACCTGACACGTCAGGTCCTCTGCTCGTCAGCCTGGTCGTCAGAGGGGATATCCTTGTAGGTGTCAGATTTGGGAAAGAAAATATATGTTGTAGGGGTGTCTCTTGGGCATGCCTTGATACCCTAACCTACAGCCTCAGCCCATCATGAAAAGATCGGCTGATGTACTATATACTTTGTATATTGTATGCAGGGGATAGATTGAAAGTCGAAACCAGGCCATCGAATCTTTGCGCTGCGGGGAAGCGTGCCCGATCAACGGTTAGCGTTGAAGAATGTCAAACTTGCAATCGCGTTCTGGGTTGGCCCTTGCCAGAGTTCGAAAACATGCTGCACAGGGTTCGTATATCACAGATCTAATAATAATATCCATAGATCCCTTGGTTCTGTACCCGAGATATCTCAGGAACGCCCTGCAATCTAGAATTCCATGCCACTCAATCCCACCTCGCAGAGCAAATGCTTGGAAGGGGGCAATCTGACTAACTTCTAGATGATCTCCTGACCTGTTGGTGCCCGTGTCCTGTCTTGGGACACTTCCTGGCACAAGGATCTCCCCGATCGCGAAGACCAGTGAAAGGTATCCAGGTAGCATGCTATGAACGTGGCCAGCACCTGAGCTAGTGTCAGATGGTGATACCAGGCAGGCACCCGGAATCCTTAGAAAGCCCAGCTCCTTGTTCCAAGTCAATAAACTTTATAAGTGAATCTGATTAACCTTGGAAAGCAAAATCTGGGGGGGGGATCGGAAGGCTTCCCGACTTATGTATGCCTCCTTTGCTTCCCCAGACTTCCAAGGTTAACAGAGAGGAGAGAGGGGAAAAAACATCCCGGTTTACGTCATGAACGGACCGGAATATCAATTGTCCTAGACGCCAATTACTTCATTTTTTCTTTTGGAGCGGCGGGGGCTTCCAATCGCACCTGGGCAAGCCCGCCGAAGATCCGCTATCACGTAAAGGGCCCCCGCCAGACATCCACGATTTCTTGGATTGCGTGAGAAATGTGACAATATATTGTAATTGTTGGGGTAATAAGAGGTCCCAATGCGTTATTTCTAACGAATAGCAATGCGCATCTTGAAGAAATGTGCAGGAATGATCAAGGAGGGAAAAAATTACCCCGCAAGTCAATATTCCAGGTACCAGCCCTGGAGAAGAGCCCCGGTTATTAACATCAACATCTTCTCGTGACCGGGCCGGGGACATGCGCAATCACAATCTCGACTCCGGACTTCCATTAGTTTTCGTCAAAACCGGTCAAACTTTTTCCCCAAATGGCGATTATCCCCCCGCTAGTGGATCTGCGAATATCACGATGCGATCTGGGGACATATCATTCGGGCTGGAACTTTGTAAATGAGGCATTTAGATCCATAGCACGATAACAAGATCATACTATTAGAAAAAAAAAACCCTCCCAGTAGATATTTCTACGGACCATCCTTGACGCTGTGGGGTTCATCATGACACATTGCATTCCATGATGTTCGACACATATCGCATCAT
Source organism: Penicillium sp. IBT 31633x (assembly GCA_028827885.1). Classification (NCBI taxonomy): domain Eukaryota; kingdom Fungi; phylum Ascomycota; class Eurotiomycetes; order Eurotiales; family Aspergillaceae; genus Penicillium; species Penicillium sp. IBT 31633x. The sequence continues at coordinate 1,345,861 of JAPWDP010000002.1, forward strand.
TCTAGGTAAACGTATTGTTGTATGTTGTAGACAATTGTCCCTAGACAGTGTCCGTTATAGGTCTAAGACATCTCATGTGACCCGATCTTACTCTATTTTCAGTTACAATCTCTGTCAAGTCACCCGCTCCTTTATTTTTTTTGTAGCCCAATGCTTTCCACGTTCCAGACCTGAGGCAATTTTTCATATCGGCCCGCATGACGCAGCGGCATTTTTTTCTTTGCATTCGGCTTAGAGCTCGGAAGGAGGGGCGTTAACTTCCAATCAGCGTTGAGGCTATCGCCGGTTCTTAGTCACCAGTGGCCAGGGAATGAGGGTTCATAGTGGAGCGGGCGGACCTGAATGGACATCGAGACGCTTACACTACGGTTCACCCTCCGCCTAGCATCGGTTATGACTGGTTAAGGTGTTGGACATAATAATAGAAATTTAAATCAGAGTGAAAAAAGAGAATATTCGAATATTTTTTTTGAATCCAATAAAATCAAAATTCAAAGAATCAAGTTTGTTATAAAAAGACTAAGGTTCCCCGGATTTTCAGAGTCAACCACTTTCATCCTATTTCCTCTATTCCTATCACTTTCAGTCCATGGCGACGATCGGTGATCATTGTATTTGCCAGTAAGTGAAAACAGGCTTTATTCTCCTTGCTTCTCCGATGCAGCTCCCAAGGTTCCTCCAAAGCCATTTCCATGTTGCCATTTGGACGAGATAAGAGCATTCCCTGTGTTGCCTTATCTCATCCACGTGCACCTTCGATTCCATCTCAGCTAATGCTCTTTGACTTATATAGCTTCTTTCATCTCATTTCTCTTACGTGTTAAGAGGTTTCCCTCACATACTCCCTTATACTATACATTATGTCGTCTCCTGCATCTACCCCGCAGTCGGAGACTCCCAATGGCAGTAGCGTGAGCTTGCCTACTCGCCCCCAACCTAAGCTCTTTGCGAGCCAGGGTGGAAGCTCCGGCGCAGGTACTCCCATCGGTTTCCAACGCTTCCCTCCCCACAACAAGCACTTGGATCATGCTGTTGGAAATGCCCTGCGAAACCCCTCCCCGCAGCCCACACACCTGGGAATTCCTGGTACCCCGCACCGTGTGCTCTCCGAGGAGGACCCGGGCTACATTGCTGCTACCTTCGAGGGCAAGCAAAAACAGATGGAACAAGGTCAGTAGAATTGACGCGAGATGTTCATATGATAGCATTGGCTAATTGCCAGCAGTCATGGATATATTGGAAGAGAAGGGTTTCTTCCCCAGTGACTTCGTCATCGCCGAAACCACCTGGTTCTATAACAAGCTTGGCATCGACGACACCTACTTCCAGACCGAGTCAGTGGATGCCATTGTGACCCAGATCCTCTCCCTCTATGCTGCCAAGGTTGCAGCCTATGCCCGCGATGACAAGCAGCTGGAGATCCGCTTGGATAAGGAGGCCGAGGACCATGCTGTATATATTGATACCAGCCGGCCCGGTGTGTCTTCTATGGACGGCCCGCGCTATGAGCAGCGTATCGACGAGAAGTACGTCAACCACTCCAAGGGTGCCAACAGCTACCGCGTGGAGACCTTCCGTTCGCCCACTCCCCTGTCGAGCGACAATGGCCAGCAGCTGCGCTGCTACTTCGTGTACAAGTGCCAGTTTGCCAACCCCAACCCTTCGCCAAATGAGACCAACATCGACATCATTGGTGAGAAGCGCTTCCTGCAGAAGGCCACCCCCAACACCAAGGCTATTTACCAAGAGATCATCACCACGGCCGTTGGTCGCTCCGGCCCTGTGATCGAGATGTTCGAGATCGAGGGCAGCCGCGAAAAGCGCCTGGTAATTGCCTACCGCCAAGGATCCGCCATGGGTCTGTTCAGTGCTTTGTCGGATTTGTACCACTACTACCGCCTGACCAGCTCGCGCAAGTATCTGGAGAACTTCTCCAACGGAATCACTGTGATTTCGCTCTACCTGCGCCCCTCGGCAGACCACTCTGAGATCTCGGCCAAGTACCCTCCCATTGAGGCTGCTATTCACCAGATCATGAAGGAGACCTCCCTTCTGTACTGTATTCCTCAGAACCGCTTCCAGGGCCACTTCGCCACTGGTCGTTTGAGCTTGCAAGAAACAATCTACGCTCACTGCGCGTGGGTCTTTGTGCAGCAATTCCTGAACCGCTTGGGCTCAGAATACACTTCACTATCTGCTCTTTTGGATAGCAACAACAGTGTCCACGCAGAGTTGCTTGCAAAGATCAAGAAGCGTCTGCGTACTGAAACTTTCACCGCTGATTACATCTTCGAGATCATCAACAAATACCCCGAGCTGATTCACAAGCTGTACCTTGATTTCGCCAACACCCACTACGTTCAGACCCAGGAAACTGGTGATGACTTCCTTCCCACTCTCAGTTACCTGCGTCTCCAGGTCGACGAGGTCCTCGACAGCTCCAAGCTGAAGCAGCTGATCCGTAGCACCGCTGTCAATGAGCACGACGAGATGGTTATGACCTCCTTCCGCGTGTTCAACTCCTCTATCCTCAAGACCAACTTCTTCACCCCTACCAAGGTGGCTCTCAGCTTCCGCTTGAAGCCGGACTTCTTGCCAGAGCACGAATACCCCCAGCCCCTGTACGGTATGTTCTTGGTTATCAGTTCCGAGTTCCGTGGTTTCCACTTGCGTTTCCGCGACATTGCTCGTGGCGGTATCCGTATCGTCAAGAGTCGCAACGGCGAAGCGTATAACATCAACGCTCGCTCATTGTTCGATGAGAACTACAATCTGGCCAACACCCAACAGCGCAAGAACAAGGACATCCCCGAAGGCGGTGCCAAGGGTGTCATTCTCTTGGATGCTGACCACCAGGACAAGGCGCGGGTCGCCTTCGAGAAGTACATCGACAGTATCCTCGATCTGCTCCTGCCCCCGGTCAGCCCCGGCATCAAGGACCCGATCGTTGACCTGCACGGCAAGGATGAGATCCTCTTCATGGGTCCTGATGAGAACACTGCTGAGCTCGTCAACTGGGCCACCGAGCACGCTCGCATCCGTGGCGCTCCTTGGTGGAAGTCGTTCTTCACTGGAAAGAGCCCCAAGCTGGGTGGTATTCCCCACGATTCTTATGGCATGACCACCCTCTCGGTCCGCCAGTATGTGCTCGGAATCCAGCGCAAGCTGCAAATTGATCCCTCCACTCAGCTCAAGCTGCAGACCGGTGGTCCCGATGGCGATCTCGGATCCAACGAGATCCTGCTCTCCAACGAGAAGTACGGAGCCATTGTTGATGGATCCGGTGTGATTTATGACCCCAATGGTCTTGATCACGAAGAGCTTCTCCGCTTGGCCAAGAAGCGTGTTATGATCTCAGAGTTCGACATGAGCAAGCTGTCTCCTGAGGGCTACCGCATTCTGGTTGACGAGAAGAACGTGAAGCTTCCCAGCGGCGAGGTCGTTCACAACGGCATGGTCTTCCGTAACACTTACCACCTGCGCGGGCAGGAGAAGTTCGACGTGTTCGTGCCCTGTGGTGGCCGCCCCGAGTCCATCGACCTGGCCTCCGTCGGCAAGCTCATCAAGGACAACAAGTCCATTATCCCCTACATTGTTGAGGGAGCCAACCTGTTCATGACGCAGGACGCCAAGCTGCGTCTCGAGAAGGCCGGCTGCATCCTGTACAAGGATGCCTCCGCCAACAAGGGTGGCGTGACTTCTTCTTCCCTGGAGGTTTTGGCTTCGCTGTCCTTCAACGATGAGGAGTTCGTTGAGCACATGTGCGTTCGTGAGGATGGCACCGTTCCCGAATTCTACCAGGCCTACGTCAAGGAAGTCCAGGAGGTCATCAAGTCGAACGCCGGCCTCGAGTTCGAGGCCATCTGGCGCGAACACGAGCAGACCGGTGTGCTGCGCAGTGTGCTCAGTGACCGTCTCAGCTTGGCTATTACCAAGCTTGACGAGGAGCTCCAGATGACCGAGCTCTGGGACAATGTTGCGCTCCGTCGCTCGGTGCTCACCGATGCCCTACCTCGCGGTCTGTTGAACAAGATTGGTTTGGAAACCATCTTGGAACGTGTATGTTTTCACTTCCTTTCCAAGTTTCCTTTGATGAATATCTGCTAACATATCACAGGTTCCCGAGAACTACCTCCGTGCTATTTTCGGAAGCTACTTGGCCAGCCGCTTCGTTTACGAGTACGGTAACCAGCCCAGCCAGTTCTCCTTCTTTGACTTCATGACGAAGCGATTGGCTCAGATCCAGTCGTAAGTTTGTGGAACTTGACGTTCCAGCTGCGAAACTGCTGGTTTTGACATTGTTTATTTTGATTCCTTTTGATGAGAAAGACTTCTGGGCCAGCGAAATACTTAATACGGAACGAAGAAAAAAAAATGATCTGTTCCTTTGACGAATGTATGGTTAGAAAAATTTGGCGAGAGAGCGAGGAAAGAGAGAAATCGTTTCAGCATTGTGATTCCTTAGAATCGAAACTCCTCACCCTTCTGGGAAAGGCAGTTTTGACTATAGCATCGGAAATGATATATATTTACAATTTTCAATTTCACCCTCACCTCCATTTATTCTGAGACATAGACTCAGCCATAATGAGCACAATATTCACTGCCTACGATGGGCTGTCAGTATACCAGCCTGTACAATAAAACTGCCACTCGACAAAAAAAAAACCACTTACCAACAGTAAATCAACCCCCTCAGCAATCTCAGCCTCCCACCTCGGCCTCGACTTCGGCTTCGACTTGCTATAGTCCATCGAATTATGTCTGGTAATATGCATGATATGCTGATTACCCATCACAACCCCGGTACCCGTCGTAGCCAGCTTCACCACTTTCAGCTCAACCCTTGACCCAGCCGGAACATCACTATCAGCAAGACTCGCCCGACGACTGTGAGGTTGCGACGACGAACCATGCGACGGCAACGGCGACGCCGGCGCCGGCGCCGGCTCCCGCGGCGGCTCAATCGCATCAAGTAAATCCCGCAGCGTATTCGGCGAGTCTCGACGTACAGACTCATAGGACGGAAGCATGGAATGAGGAGTCGTCGAAGCATGCGATATCGACGAAGTCAAGTCCGGCCCAGCAAGTGGAAGTTGACTCTTCTCATTTCTCAGCGCACACTGTACGGATTCATTCTCGTCTTCGTCCTCTGGCCCTGTGACAGCACTATACGGCGGCGGATCATCAACAGACCCAGATACACTCGACCTCGACCCGCACGACCTCAACTCACCCTCTCCCACCCTCAGCGCATTCACAAACTTCAAATCCAACCGAAACCCACTCCCCCCAACCCCAAGCCCAATCCCAATCCCAACCTTCGCCCCCTCCCCAACCCACGGCATGACCGCCTCCAACAACTCCCCACTCTGTCTACCCTTCCCGTTCTCGGGAAGCCGGACACCCCACCTCCGCATTCCGGACAGCCACAGCCGCTTTAGCTGCAGCACGGGCGCGCCGTCCGGGCTGTGGATTATGCGGGCTGTGTTTGGCCACGGCTTGGTGGCGACGGTGTAGAGGAGGACTTGTCTGTCTGGGCTGTCGGGGGCTTCGTGGGGGCGTAGGCGGTGGACGGAGAAGGTGTGGGATTGGGGGTCTTCGGGGGTGTGGGTGTGGGAGATGCTTAGGGTTGTTGCGGTGTTGGTTAAGCGGTCTGGGGGTGGGGAGAGGAGGTGGTGTTGTTGGAGAGCTATTGGGGTTGCGGGGGGTGTGAGGGGGTGGGGTTTTGGTTTGGGCATTGGGGGTTGGGGGTATGGTGTAGGGGATGAGTGGTGTTTGTTGTTTGGATAAGGGTGGGGGGTTACTTGGGAGGTTTGTTGGTATGTCTGTTATCTGTGTTTTGTATGGCGAGGAGTTAGAGATGATGTTGTTGTGTGTGGGGTCGGGTGTGCCGGGTAGCTTTGAATGAGGTGGAGAACTGGATTGCCTTATTGGGAAGTAGAACTTGAAAGAGATCTGGGGAATTTTGATATTTGCTTCTGATAATATTGAAACCTGATATTAGAAGCTAAGTGATGAATCATGGATTATGGTCTTGTGATATTTTGATTCACAGGACCATTAGATATCGTAAGGGGGAGCAGCAGCCTATAGATGATTGGCAAGAACATTGTCATAGATACGTGGCAAATTGGTGCCTTTGTTAGTTGTACCTAGGTAGACAGGAACTTCTCACCAATAACTAAGCACCAGGTCACTGGTTCAGGTGAGATGATTGTTTATGTTGTAGATCATTGTGTGAGAGTGGTCCGATCGACCCATCTACAGCAGCAGCCTGTATAGATCACGAATCACTGCACCTGAATTATGTGTCTAGAACCTGAGGGTCACCTAGAACCCAGGGTCATAGGCTAGTGTGTAGAGATTTATCAGGTTAACTAGGTACATACCTATAAGTAATCGCCCTTATAGAACATCATGTGTGCCTAAATTCTCAGAAGAGGTATAAAGAAACGGGAAGTGAGGGTAATGATGTAAGAAGCCCTACAAGATAGGCAGCAAAGGGGTACTAATTAGGAAATAGGACAATAATAGGCCAAAGAGGTAGTAAATAGGTAGGAAAAGAGTATATAACTTGAAGAAAAGCATCCTCTCCACCCCCAGGTAGCCTCCGGCCTTATGGTCCGTAACTGCCTGGGAACGCGAGAATTTCCTATCGAGGAACAGATTCCGAGGGTTCTCGGATCGATTCTGCGCGGAGACTCAGAATTTCGAAATCCTCCTTCCAACTCACCACACCCTCAGAGTGGTGGTTACTTGCTCCGCAATCCATACCGGCGAGCGAGTGTCTCAAATATCTCCAATTCTCCTTCTAAACTCTTGAAAGGCCGTCCCTCCTTTTTGTCGCTTTGACTTTTTCTTTGGTATTTGTTTGCTTTGTCTGCTCTGTAGTCCTGTCTCTGATTCATTGGTAAAACAAGTGAGAAGAAAATGAGATTTTGATGAAGGTGATTCCCCTGACTTATGTTACACTTACCTATAATATAGGCTATATAGCATGAATGTGTCAAAGTCATACGATATATGAAGATCAATACACTACAATGTTGTATGACATATGTAATAGAATCCAGTATTAACTATGGCCTGTTTCTCCTGAATCTAGAATGTGTTCACCCAAATCCCAGCATAAAAATAACTGTTCCGACTCTTTCTAAGTGGAGCCATGATCCACATTGTGCCGAGGATGAGGATCGAACGAGGCGCAATCTAGACTGGAAAACTCTTCATTTTAATGAGAGAAATAAAAGATCAGAATTTTTAGTCGAATTGTATCAAGTAATGGGTAGTCGGCATGATGTGTGCAAACTAGATTGGAGAGATCGTCGTTGGGTGCGGGTTAGTGGAGAAGACCAAGTGTCAGATGTCAACTTGGGATCCTCGAAATGTCAGGTCTCCTTTAGGATATAGAACATAGAACAGAGGAAGAAGATCATCTGGGGTCTCTCAGTGATGGTATGAACCATTCCAGTAAATCCGAATGTTCTAAATCATCAACTCGTCCATCTTTGAAACGGCCAAGCTCTGAATTGACGCGTCCCGAATTGCCATGACCTCAAATTGCATGAGAGACGTGGGTCTAGGTCTAAATTTTATGTCGGACTTGGAGCCGGGTTCTCCTCATTTTCAAAAGAAAACCAATCCACTTCCCCATCCATTTTTGTTTTTACTTTTTCTTCTCAGGAACATGAAGTCTAACCGTTTGTGGGGTATAGCTCTGTTGGACCGTTGCAGATTGGGATTTCTGTGCTTCACCCGGGTCTGCTAACAGAACACTCTATCCACCCTGACCTGTTCGACATTGATCTGAAGGGTCATAGCCACAAGTCCGGCTACTCCCGGAAACCTTCAGTTTCGCTGTCCCACTTTCGCCATGTCAGATTCGCAGGGGAAGTTTCAGTCGATTCCTCCGCATCCTACCGTGGAGGATGAAAGCAAAGATCACCATGCCGACGATACCACCAATACAGATACCCTGGGCCCGGACGAGGTCAGTGTGAAGCCTAGTGGCTCAACCTCGCGCCGCTGGCGGACAGTAAGCCAGCGGATTCGGAACCGCGCAGCTACGATAGCGGAGAAGCTCGGACGACCCCATGAACGAGAAGCCGATGGCTTGGATTCGCCGATGTTACCGGAGTATTATGGAGCAACAGATGATATCCAAAGTTCAGAGACCCGCAGGGCAATTGATGAAGAAGACCGGCTTCCCGGAACGGACTATAATGCACAAGCTCGACTCTTAGTAGATCGATTTGGGTTACAGTCCGAGTCACGGCGACCACGTATTGAAGAGCCACGTTCCGGTGCAACGACACCAGGGACTCCGGACGAGCATGGAACGGCAACACCCGGCGGTCCACCGGGAGGCCTGCTATCACAATTGCTCCGGGTTTACGCCAGCAACCTTCAGACGGCGAGCCGGATGAGTGTTGTCTCTACCTCGTCAGAGACGGACCCGGACATAGAGAGTATCCCGCCATCCGGCACGGTGACACCGGGTGGAAAGAGGGACAAGTTGAAATGGTACAACACCAGCCACCAGCGAACTCACAGCTATACTACCTCCCTGATCAATGCATCCATGGATTTGGGTCGGGTCGGGGTACCCGGAGCCACGGGTCCCCCACCCTTTAACCCCAAAGAGTTCAAGAAGCAGAAGCGCAAGAGCAAGAAAAGCGTCCAGCTCACTGTGCACATCGCTGCTCTTCTGGCCCGTCAGCAGTACATCATGCAGCTTTGCCGTGCTTTGATGAAGTACGGTGCCCCAACTCACCGGTTAGAGGAGTACATGATGATGACCTCGAACGTGCTGGAGGTTAAAGCACAGTTCCTGTACATACCAGGATGTATGTTCATGTCATTCGACGACCCGCTGACACGCACCGCAGAGGTGAAGATTATCCGCGTAGTACAAGGACTAGATCTATCCCGACTCGCCGAGACACACAACGTTTACAAAAACGTCGTGCACGACATCGTCGGCGTCGAGCAAGCCACCCAAGAGCTAGACCAGATCATGCAGCGTAAACCGCGCTACAATCGCTGGCTTCTCGTCTTCCTCACCGGCTGTGCCAGCTTCGCCGTCGGCCCGTATGCGTTCAGCGCGCGGCCCGTCGACCTCCCCATCATTTTCGTTCTGGGCTGTCTCGTCGGCTTCATGCAGCACATCGTTGCACCCAATTCCGCCACCTACTCCAACGTCCTGGAAGTCTCGGCAGCGATCCTCACATCGTTCATAGCCCGCGCCTTCGGCAGCATCCAACACAACGGCCATCGAGTCTTCTGCTTCTCGGCAATGGCGCAGTCCTCTATCGCAATGATCCTACCCGGCTTCGCCGTGCTAAGCAGCAGTCTCGAGCTACAATCACACCAAATGAACGCAGGCTCAATCCGACTCGTCTTCACAATCATCTACTCCCTCTTCCTCGGGTACGGGGTAACAGTGGGAACAACAATCTACGGACTGATGGACAGCAACGCAACGAAGGAATCAACATGTTCCGGACTCCCGGAAGTATGGGGAAACGAATATTTGCAACGCTTCCCATTCGTCGCACTGTTCTGTCTATTCGCTGCGCTGATCAACCAGTCCAAGCCGAAACAGCTGCCGGTGACTATCATCATGGGCGTCTGTGGCTATGTCACGAATTACTTCAGTACCAAGAAGCTCGGCTCGAATCAGGTCGCTAATACCGTCGGCGCGTTCACAATCGGTCTCCTGGCTAATTTGTATAGTCGGCTGTGGCATGGCCATGCCGCTGCTGCTATCATTCCTGGTATCTTTACCCTCGTTCCGTCAGGTCTTGCGTCTAGTGGATCGATTATCTCCGGCTTGCAGTATGCCGAGGCTGTTGCCTCTGGAACTGTTCACGATACCAATGCGACGTCTAGTAGCTCGCTGACCTCGCTGGGATACGGGATGATCCAGACTGCAATCGGTATCTCGGTTGGACTGTTTATCTCTGCATTAATAGTGTATCCGCACGGAAAGAAGAGGAGTGGTATTTTCAGTTTGTAGATATAGACTTGGGCGCGATGATACATTTGTATGTTGTACATTTATATTGTGTGCATGTTAGCGATGCATTTCCATCTTTTCATCTTTCCATCTTTCCCTGCCATATATCACATGCATCATCTCATCTTTTCTTTTCCAACTTTATAAAACCAACCTTACAAAGTCAAAATAGCCCCCACAAACGCAATCCAAGCCGGCAAATCCGCAACAGCCATCCTCACCCGATGAACACTCAACCACCGCGCCATATCCCCCGTAGCACCAACCCCGCTCTCCCCCCCATCCTCCTTAACAGCAACATCCTCCACAACCCGCTGCACAGGCCCAGCCACAAACGGCACAAATGCCAAATGCCCAATCGCGCCCACCAGACCCACCCAGTAGAACGCCGTTGTCTGCAACGGACGGCGGGACGGGTAATGGCGGTTCAAGAAGATCGTCGCGGCAGCGGAGCTGATCGTGCCTAGGTTCAGGGCTAGGACTGTCCACACGGCGCGGTTGAAGACGCGGCTGAACCACGTTGGTAGGATTTTGTCCGAGGCTTGTCGGATTGAGGGTGTCAGGAAGGCGTTGAAGGCGTGGTGTTCGAGTATGGCGTGCGCGAGGGTCGCGGTACTTGTTGCCAGTGGGATGGCGTGGAGGAGGGTTTGGGGGTTGAAGATTAGTCCCGAGGCCATTTTGACTGGTTTGTTGTGGGGATATGGAGATTTTGGTATGGAGATGTTGGGATTGAGGTGAGTGGAGTTTACGGCGTGTAGGTTCGTGTACTTGGGGTATATATAGATGAGGCTTACAGGGTTGATCATACGATTTGTATATGGAGAGCTTCCGATTCATGGCCCCCGGTGGCTTACCCCCGCGCTAGCCTTCTCGTTCGGATGTCCGGGCCATACGGGTGGCTGGCGGAGCTAAAGGATCTGGTATCTATCTGGGTGGAAAACCTCTAGTCATGTCTGTATTATATGAGATATCGTCCAAGGCATTCGTTGACTAGTATTTTGAGAGCTTTTGCTTCATCGCGAGCGGTGGCCTTCAAGTGGAAGACCACGATCAGATGCCATCTGTTAATACTCCAACACTGAAGGTGTACAAGGACTGGACATATGTTTGTGGTGAGGGATGAGGCTCTGAACTGCCTCTCTCGTGGATAGACATAATACATATGATACTAGGTAATCTCCTAGGTAGATAGATACACAATTACTACACTGACACTTCATTCGAAATGCCCTCAAATTCCAGCCCCTGCTCGCATTCCGTGCGCTTCATCTTCATCAAATGCTCCCAATGCTGGGGATACTTTTGACTTGCCCACTGCTCGACCTCATCTTTCCAATACTGGTACGGGATGGCGTTGTAGAACAATCCAATACTAAGGTCTATGTTAGCAACGCTGGAAAAAGCACACAGAGGGCAAGAGGATATACATACGTGTTGCTGGTAGGAGGGACCCCAATTTCAGCTTCCATATTGTCGATGACTTCAACCGCGAGATCAAACTCGCACTGCGCAGCCAATGCCTCCATATAAGCCGAGTAGAGCGGGCGATTGGCGGTAATCTCCAGCTTCTTGACTTTGTGCATCATCTTGATAGCCTCCTGAGCACCATTATGATGCTTCTGACAGACCTTGAAGAAAATCGTAATCGTTTTATGACAGGGGCCTTCCTCAGACTGAAGGATCTGGCGGAAGATTTCCATGCTCTTTTCTGGCATTTCGCACGCGGCATACGCCATCATCAGACCATTGAGGATTCTCGTGTTGAGATCCACTTCAAGATCCAGCTTGAGCATGTTGTGGACAAGTTCCAGATTGGTTGCGTCAGCCGTGCGAGATAGGCCCTGGAAACAACGGGCATATGTGTCTTGCCGAGGGCGTCGACCGGGTTCGTCGGCCTGACGCATGTGTCCAAATACCAAGACGGCGAGATCGCTGCGCTTCCGGTCGAAGAAGGAGGTCATTATTTTGGTGCGGATTGAAACCCACGTTTCTGGGAAGGCAATCTTCAGAAGCTCGTATGCATTCCATACATCTGTATCAGACTGGCTTCTGTCGATGATATACTCGGCAAGCGCGTCGCGCACCGGTGCCTTTTGTTCGTCACTGTAGCTGCCCAGTCGAGGACGAAGGAGCTCTGAGACAGCCTCGAGGTCGTGGCGGTAGAGGAGCATGTGCGTCAATGCGGCAATGGTGGTGGATTCTAACTGCACATTTTCTTGGAAAAGCGGATCAAGCAGGGAGGAGATCTGGCTGAACAAAGCTTCCTTTTCCTCAGATCGACAGAGCATCGCAATGAGCTTATTTGCAATTGGCAGATTTTGACTCGTGAGAGATGTTGCGTCAACCTTCTCTCCAAGAAGCTTCAGAGTCTCCTGGACATCACCAGCCTGAATGCGGGACTCCAATTGTAAGACATGAGTTTGACTATCCGGAGTGAGTCCCCATTGGCTCGCCAGTGACATGAAGTCAGAAGCCAGCTGTGGATTCATCGTTGCGTTGGCATATTGAACAAGATTATTAACAGCGTCGATGGTGATGAAGCCCTTGACCTCAGGGTTCTTTGCAATCCATGTGTCCACCTTCTGTGCAAGAGCAGAGGGGTTGCTGCCATTTGCCGCGTCCCATAACAAGATTATGCCAGCGGTATCCTCGTTGGGTTCGGCAGGGAGAGATTTGAATATTTTCGCCGCTGATTCTGTCCGAGAATTCAAGAGATAATATCTAATGAGAGCTTCACTCGCAGCCAGAGAGGGCTGTGAGCCATCGGCAATTGGAGAGTCATAGACAGTTTGAGCCGCTTTAAACTGATCGTGATCGACGAGAAACTTGACCAGCTCTTCATGCGATGGTTGATCAAATTTGTTGCCATGATTTCCCCACTCATCAACAATCTTCCGCACCTGTCGCAGATCGTTCTTCATGGCGAACCCTTTAATGACAGTAAGCCAGGGCGACGGGGTAATTTTGCTCATTTGACCCCAAAACTTCAATAAGGTGTGCCTAGCATCCTCCGCGTTGCCATTCATAGCCAATATATTGATATAAAGACTAAGAGCTGGGCGACTAATCTTTCCCGGACCAAATCCATGATCGAGGTTGAGTTCCTGATATGCATAACGCGCAAGATTCATGACAACCTCGCGAGCCTGCGGGGAACACTCACACTCGGAGAGTACATCCAGCACTTTCTCTAGGTTCTCAATCGAGAAAACATGCTGCCAGTCTTTCTCCTCCAGGTCGTTTTGTTGGGCTCTGAGATGTTTGAAGGTGACGATCAGCGCACGAGCTTGGAAATGACTGATGAGCATCGGCGTTTCGAGTCGCATATTGAAGAAAGTTTGGAATGCCTTTGCTAGAATGTCTCCCGGTGGAGTTCTGCTTCTATCTTTAAGTGCCCTCATCAAATCTGCCATTGGTTTCAGCCCTTTTTCGGAGGGCAGAGTACTTTGTTGTCGCTCAGGATCTGAGCTGAAGACAAATATATTACGTCGCGAGACATAAGAGAGGCCGGACATGGGAGGTCGTACACGCGCAGGAGTAATTGTGTGCAGCAGGCGATTTCGGTGACATTGCGAGAACCGAAGCGGTTCATTATTGATAATTGCTCGGAAGACCCGTCTCGTAAGATGAGACTGCATTGTAAATGATTCTTGGTGAGCTATAGCTCAGACAGAGCAAAAGAAGTTGGGAAACAAGAGTGCCGTCTCAAGTTTGACTAGCAATATGCATGAAATCATGAAAAATGGGGGTTCGCGACGCGGAGAGATCTGGAGGGAGGCGGAAGAAGTCTTGGCGAAAAAAGATCTCACCTCCGCGTTGCCTGGTCTCCCTATCACCGTCTTCGATACCGACAACTAAGCTACAAGGGTTGAAAGTCCACGATGTCTCTGAACCTCTTTTCCTCGTCACCATTGCTGCGCAATGCCGCGACCACAGCCAATGTTGGTCTGTCGCTCTGCCGATGGAGCTCGACTGCTGCCATGAGCGCTTTCACTTCCCAGCGCGGCACAAGCTCACAGAGTATGTAATTCCCCGATGCACTGTCACAGTCTTTCAATTTTCCAATACATAAAATGGGAACGAATTGTCGACTATGACTGGCCACTGACGTATCGCGATAGCCTCCCAAGTGGTCCAACGCCGCCGGTTACCCAGTCGCTTGAAGTTCCTTGAGGACCAGAAGGCACAAGGCGAGAGCCGAGCCCTCGAGAGATATCAGACTCGTGATTTCAAAGCCGGAGATGTCTATGCCCCTC